>OX451737.1:820552130-821752130 GCA_948472305.1 Vicia faba
CAGTAGGAACTGATCCCATAATCCCCAACCATAAACTTTTAACTAGTTTAGCTTTGAACAACATATGTGATCCCTAAATGGACAGTATTCATCCAAGGTGTATAAATAAAAATCCTTGGAGAACTTATACTATGCTACCTTTCCAGAATGACAATGAATATCATACTCACAAATAAAACTTTCCTCACAAAAGCATTTGGCTATAAAAACTAGTGAGAGAAAGTGAAAAATAAAATTTGGAGAGAGAGAGAGAGAGTCAATACACAAATTGATTTCTGGATGGTTTGAAACAAGAAATGAGGCCTCTACTTATAGGTAATAAGAATGCCCAAAATGGAAATCTCATTTTTTGATTTTGACCATTGGCTAATCGATTAGACTTTTGTTCTAATTGATTAGATCTTAAAAATATAGTCGCTGCTGGTCTTTTAAAAGGAAAAAGGATATTGTTAGCCGTTGTAAATAATTAAGGTGTTTTCTAATAAATTAGGGTTTACATTTGAGTTGTTATAATCTATTAGCATAAAGGTATAATCAGTTAGATTAGTCAGATATTTCACTTTAGCAATTTCCACCGCTTCTATGTCATCTGGCACAACTTAAAGACACTTTTAAAAATATTTTATCTTATTTAAGGTTATTGAAAAAAGGTTTTTGTTTGTGTGTTCTTATAGACATATACTTTTACAAAAAATACCTTGAATTTTACAAAAGGTCATTCACTTACTAAACTAGGAGTCTAACTCCTTCTACAAGCTTTTTTGCCAGATATTATCTTCTGAGTTGACACTGCTTGAGATCTCTTGAGGCTTTAGATAATTTATCTTGGTTTGCCTTCTTATTTGAATATTCAAGTTCATCAAACCTTTAAATTTATGATTTTCATCTTTAACCGCTTAAGTGCTCTTTGACTTGTCCTTTGTTGTACTCTTATCATGATGAAGTTTTCTAGTATTTTATTTCGTAGTTGTCATCATCAAAATAAAATCTATTACCTGCAAAATAAGGTTCCACATTCTCCCCCTTTTTGATGATGACCACACATCTCTCAGGGAAGGTGGTAAAATAAATAAAACAATACATTTTGGAGTAATAATACTTCTTTTGAGTTAAATAGAACATATACCCCCCCTTGAGAGTATACTTCTCCCCCTTTGTCACACTAAAAAAGGCGGGTAAAAGATGCAATAGATATGCAAACATGTTTATACATCATATGTTTTTTAGGGTATGCATGTAGTATCATATGACTTTGTATGATTTTCTTATGGTATGCAAATAAAGTGTCATAATCATTCTTAAGCATACGTAGAATTTTGTTTATTTGAACATGTGATAAGCAAGTATTGGTATTTTTAGACTATCATGACAATATCATAACAGTTACTGAAATATGTCAAGCATTTGTTCATAGAGAAAAACAACATGTTTTTGACAACAAATACTATACTTGATAAGAGACACCACAATAGATATGTAACAAGGTATTTGTTGCATCATTCATTTTTGTATGCAAACGGAGGTTTTGATTATACTTATTTTATTTATGGAAGATTTAGCAACATGCAAAAAAAGGATACATCATCCGAGTTAAGAATATATATATATATATATATATATATATATATATATATATATATATATATATATATATATATATATATATATATATATATATATATATATATATATATATATATATATATATATATATATATATATATATATATATATATATATATATATATATATATATATATATATATATATATATATATATATATATATAAAATTAACCCTCAAGCCCTTAAACAAGTAATCTTTCTTTTCATTATGTTCAATTATGCAACATTCATTTGTGAAAGTAACTTTGTATCCTTTGTCTCATAGTTGACTAATGCTAAGTAGATTATGTTTAAGATCTTCAACAATTATAACATCATAGATAGTAGTAGAGGATGGATACCTACTCTAGATTTTCCAAGTATAACACCCTTGTTATTGTCTCCATAGATTACAAACCCCTTCTTCTTTGCCATAAACTCAATGAATAAGGAGATGTTATCCGTTATATGCCTTGAAAATCCACTATCAAGAAACCACCTTTTTCCATAGAGCCAAGACATTAAACCCACAATATCAAGCAAGAGCGGTAGGTACCTAATTTTCATTGGGTCCTTGATGAGATGATCATTTAGAGGTACTTTGAATTGATGATAAATTTGTATCAAGGTACTATGAAGAAACTAATTAAAGTAAGGATGTCATCTCCCTGCCTTTGTGCTTGATCATTTTTATTTTGGTTTTAAACCATAGTGTTGATTTTTTTCGGAGAATGACTTTCTATAATTTTTCTAACATGCAATACACCTACATTGCTATTACTCGATCTCAAATAGGTACAACTTCTACATAAATTCACTTACAGTTGCTTAACATTGCGCTAAAATTGTCTCAAATCGGATTACTAACTACTAACACTAACATTTAAGGAGATGAGATCATTACTTCAATTAGTTACTTCGTAGTACCTTGAGAAAAACTTATCATCAATTCAAAGTACCAAAAAAAAAGATCAAATGATCATTTAAAGGTAGATTTGAAATGATGAAATTTTATCAAGAACCAATCTAAACAAATTAAACAAGATGAATCCATCATCATCCAATTGATCAAAATAAAAGAAGAAATAGATGAAGAGAGAAGTCAACCAAATTGAATCACAACATTAAATCAACCTATCATCAATTCCAACCGTCTCTCTTGCTGTATCAATGTGATAAACCTATCATCAACTCAAAGTACCAAATATGATCAAAATGATCAATTAATGATATATTTGAATTGATGAAGATTCATGCAAACAAAGTATCATCCAAAGTACATTGATATTGATGAAGATTTTGATCAAACAAGTCACGGCTCAAGTCAACAAAAGTAAAACTAATATTAAATGACAAAATAAAAAATAAAAAAGCATAAAAATGATTTAAATTTTTTTTAAATGGAAAATAAAGTGAAAATTAAAATGAGACATCAAAACATCAAATAAATTAGTACAAAGAATATAGAAAAATCAGAAATATTCTAAAGAAATAGACCTCAAAAGTTGAGGTCCAAAATATTTAAAACTTGTTAAAATAACATTGATGAAGTGAAAAGTAAATTTGGAACTATTTTTAATGAATTTTACTAAAAAATGAAATAAAAAAATAAATCCAACGGCTAGCAAGGTGGCACGCTGTGATTGGTTAGAATTCAAAAGTTCTCACCCGAGCGTGCAAAGACATCTTCTTCAACCTCCAGAAATCCTTGTTTAGCAGGTCCATAAACTATAAATTTAAGCTTAAGCACGCACATGGTTAGCTTTGTTTTACTTCATCGTTCATGTCTTTTATTTGATTCGAGCAAGAAGAATTTATAGAAATACGATAAACCCTAACAATCTCAAAAGTAAAATTAAATTCTAAAGATTAAAGATAAATTCAAATTAGGTTAGCTGAAAGACTAAGTGGAACAAGGCGAAGAGGATGCTAACTTGTTTTAGTGAAAAAGAAACTCGTATATACCTTTTCCAAGTGAGATTCAAAGTTTAAAATGGTGGAATCGGGTTGAGTGTTTCAGGTCATGACTACCTTCTGTAATGCTTGGGTTAGCTTCAGAGGAGATCAATGATGAGCTCTTGACAAGGAATTTTAGTTGAAACAAAGAGAAAACATGGTTTTGATCCTCTGGTTTTTGGTGGTTTCGAGCTTCAAAGCGCCAAAGGTTTTTTGGCTATTCAAGCTTGGTTTCTAGTGCATAATCACTCTCCATTTATGGGATAAGAGAATGAGGTCATGACTTCAGTAAAGATCAAATCCCAAGCGTGTAAATGGAGTGAGAAATTTCTAGATCCAAGTGTGTGAGAATTTGGCACGAAAATTATGAATTTCTTAGCTCATTCAGATCGTTTTGCACCTTCACAAAATGTGTGACTTGCTGAGCTCATTCAGGTCGTTTGCCCCTAGCGAAATGTGTTCTGCCATCACAAAAAGTGTGCACATGATTAAGTGGCCCCAAGTTAAGTTTTCACATGCACTCTAAAATTATAGGTCACATTTAAAGCAGAGTTCAAGTCACCATGTTCATCCTTAGGCCAACTTAAGTTCCCTTGTGCATTTTGTGATATTTCTTGAGCAAAATGTACCTTTCATGACAAGGAAGATAATAAAAAAGAATCAACTCAAATAGGTGCTTGATAAGAAAATGAGAATCTTGGAAAGTTGAAGAAAAACCACTAAAAACCAGGTATAGCATTAGGTCAAACATGTTATGAACTCACTTTGTGCATAAATGACCTTCAAGATTTGAGGTCCTTAGAGGTATAATCAATGTTTAACCTCTAAATGGAAGTTTTAGAGGGAATCAAAAGGGATATTTGGAAAAAATAACCGCCCATAAAAGTTGAAAATTGAAGGAATAATGGTCTTTGGAACATAAGCATGCGATACTTGACTTTTAGGTCAAATTTCTCTAAGTCCACAAAATGACCTATAACTGACCTGAAAATCTGAGAACTTTAGGAGCATAATTGGACTTTGACTTGTGAAGAGCAGTTGTGAGGGACATCGAAATGAACATTTTCCCGAAAGAACCACAAAAAATGTTTAAGTATGAAGAAGTTATGATATTTTGAACATAAGCATGATAAACTTGATTTTTAGGTCAACACACCTTGAATCAACTTTCAACTTTTGACCTTTTTTTTTAATCCAAGGCACATGGTTGAACATATGAGCTCTAAATGCTTGATCCTTAATTTTTCTTTGATAAGTCTTGACAAAAGATTTAGAAAACTTGATGAAGAAGGAATGGAAATAAACACATGAACCTACTTGAAATGACTTGAAAAACAAGCAACCAAATTTGAATTTCCTTTGATAAAATGGTGTAAAATGAATCTTTAAGAGATGGTGAACTAAAATTATAGGCCATTCCTTGATGAATAAGCCTTTTAGAATCAATGGTTGACCATCTTTGACCTTGAGGATTTAAAAACCTAAATTGGATAACCACACTTGTTCTTCTTGATTCAAAACCCTACCTTGCAAAATAAATAAAATGACAAAGCATATTTTTGTATTTTTGTTAAGGTTAGTAAAGCATAAAAATGATTAATCATACAACAAAAAGAAAAAATGAAGGTGCTTGGTGATATTCCACACAACAAAACCAAAGATATGAGGGTTGGGAGGATACCCTGCTTTTGACTTTGATGAAGTGAAAATGATGTTATAGATGGAATATTAGGTTTAAAAATTATGGTATGTAAGATGCCCCTATTTAAGTTTATCCTATCCGGAGAGATGAAGATTGAAATTCTTCACATCGATGGGATTGAAGAGACTTAAATACAGAAGACCTGATTTTTAGCCCTAAGATGTCATGAAATGCTTATGATATGAATGCAGATATAAAGGACTCTACGCGGAAATAGTTCCACATGACACAAACTAAAACTTGAAGGAGGTTATACAGAGAGACACAACTCACTGGGAAGAGGACACAACCTGCAGGGAATCTGGAAAGGAAAACAAAGAGACACTCTGTTGGGGAAAATAACATCATTTCCGAAAGAGAGGAGCAATATACTTCTGTGAGAGACTCTTACTGGGAATAAATTCATGGAAAGAGCTACTAATTTACTGGGAAAAAACCCAAATAAACATTGAAAAAGGAATGAAGCAAAACTAACTCTTTTGGGGAATAAACCCTAGATGAGATAATCATTGACTCTATTGGGGAAAGAAAACCCTAAGTAGGTAGTGAGACAAGATAACATAATATAAAAAGAATGATCCTTAGGAGAGGATGGACTACTTCATTAGAGAAATGAATCCATAGGGGAGAAATCACTAACTCTCTATTGGGGAAAGAAACCATAGAAAGTAATGAGGAAAGGAAATACTACCAACTCATAGTTGAAGGTAGTAAACCTAGAAATACAAGCTCATGGATGACAGTGAAATACCAACTCATGGACGAAGGTAGAGGAAAAAGATACACCAACTCATAGACAAAGGTGACACTACTACAAAATGCGCAAACAACAACGGCATGTTTATGACTTATCCATATGCACCGTAGTAGTAGGCTAAAATTTTCGCGCCCAGTGAGTTGCTGGATTTATTAACGACGTTTCATTTTAAACACCGTAGTAAAAAATGATGTGTAACACGCTTTGATTCCCAACAACCATATTTTTTTTCATTTTTTAGAGTATATTAAGCGTGTCTCACCTATCTCTATTATTTAAAAAATAAATTGTAAATAATTTTACAATAGTTAATATGTAAACCGTTGTTAAAGGACTTAAGTTTCCACCATGTTTTCTTGTTCAACCCTGATTAAAGGGTTTACTGATAAATTAAAACAAAACTCTTTTCGTATTTCTTTTATAAGACGCCCTAGGTGAACAAGTGAGCCATAGACGACAGTGGTGGCTCAAATCTTTGTATCCATTCATTTGGAGCTCAAATCTTTGTTCATTTGATTCTTCAGCTTCACAGTACATGACTCTTCAACATATTCATTCCTTTTTTTCTTTGTTTATGTTGTTTATGCTCAAATCTCCACCCTTTTCATTCATTTGATTCTTCAGCTTTGTTGTACGCTACTTTTTAACATGTTCATTCATTTTTTATTGGTTTATGCTATATATGCTCAAATCTTCACCGTCTTTGTTCATTTAATTCTTCAGCTTCGAAGTATGATACTTTTCAACATCTTCATTCCTTTTTTCTTTGATTATGTTGTATATATGCTTAAGTTATTATGAGATCGAGTACATTTTTCATATGCTTTAGGTTTAGATTTTCATATGCTCAAGTTAGTTTTTGGATTAGATTTTGGTGTGTAATTCACATAATTATACATGTATAAATTTTAGAAGTTGTTATGGATCGTAGTTGGAAGAAAGCCAATAGATTAGATTCAGTTTATGAGAAAGGAGTTCTTGAATTCCTTGAATACGCTGATAAACATATTCCCGACAATGATTGTATCTTTTATTGTCCTTGTGTTGTTTACGCGAATATCGATAAGGGTACAAAGGAAGAAATATTACAACACCTTTGTTGTGATGGTATATGTCAAAATTATATAATATGGACGTGGCACGGTGAGGTGGATAAAGAGAACAGCCGGGCGTCATAAAGTCAAAGAGTGGATGAAGATGAATATATTGAAGATCAACTAGAGGATATGTTCCATGATATTTGGGAATCTTGTTTTAAGAATGCTCATATTTATGATATTATATATAGTGATAAAGACACCCCTTTATATAAGGCATGCACAAATTTTACACGATTATCGATGGTGTTAAAGTTGTTTAATATAAAGTAAAAAAATGGATGGTCGGATAAAAGTTTCACGAAATTACTTGAATTGCTAAAGAAAATGTTACCATAAGATAATAAATTTCCGGATCGTTGCTATGAGGCCAAGAATATATTGTGTCCAATGGGTCTGGAGTATATCAAAATATATGCATGCGATAATGATTTCATATTATACAAGAAAGAGTATGAATACTTATATCAATGTCTGAAGTATGGTGTGTCGTGTTACAAGCTGAAGGGCAACAATGGTGTTGACAATGATTATGACAATGCTAGTAGGAAGCATCCTCCTGCTAAAGTGTTATGGTACTTGCCAATAATTTCACCAATTAGGAGACTTTTTGCTAATTCGAATGACACAAAGAATCTTAGATGACATGTAGATGAAAGGACCCATGATGGAAACATTCGCCATGTAGCTGATTCGTTGCAATGGAAGAAAATTGATTCGTTGTTTCCAGATTTTGGAGTTGAGCCAATAAACCTTAGCCTTGGCCTTTCCATAAATGTAATTAACCCCTTTGGTAATTTGAGCACTAATCATTCTTCATGGCCTGTTCTTCTAACTATTCACAACCTATCTCCTTGGTTGTGCATGAAGCGCAAGTAAATATTGTTAAGTATGATGATTTTTGGACCATGAAAACCTAGTAACGACATAAATGTTTATCTTGCTCCATTAATTGATGTTTTATGACTTTTGTGGAATGAAGGCGTTGAGATTGATGATGCATACTCTGGGGAAATGTTTAATATGCGTGCAATATTATTTTGCACAATCAATGACTTTCATGCTTATGGTAACTTGGATGGATATAGTGTCAAAGGACATAAAGTGTGTCCTATTTGTGAAGATAATACTTGTTATCACCAACTTGAGTTTGGAAAAAAGACTGTTTACCTTGGGCATCGAAAATTTCTAAAACTCGGTCATCCTTATCGTAGATTGCGTAAGGCTTTTAATGGAGAGAAAGGGTTTGATGAGGCTCCTGAACCTTTGATTGGGGATGAAGTTTGTCAATGGCAGGAACACATTAATATTTTCTTTGGTAAGATAGAAAAAGAAAAAGGGGCAGCTGCGAAAAATATATGGAAAAAGAGGTCCATCTTCTTTGATCTTCCATATTGGTCAAGTCTTGATGTTAGACATTGTCTTGATGTGATGCACGTGGAGAAAAATGTGTGTGATAGTTTGATTGGCACACTTCTAAATATTGCAGGAAATAATAAAAATAGTAAGGCTTCCCGTCTTAATATGGAGGCGATGGGTATACAAAAACAGTTGGCTCCAATAGAGAAAGGAAAAAGAACTTATCTGCCTCCAGCATGTCACACTCTATCTAAAAAGGAAAAGAAAATTTTCTGCGAGTGTTTGCAAGGTATTAAAGTTCCACAAGGTTACTCATCAAACATCAAGAAACTTGTATCAATGAAAGATCTCAAGTTAATTGGTTTAAAATCTCATGATTGTCATGTATTGATGCAATAACTTCTACCAGTGGCTATCTGTGGGATCCTACCAAAGAATGTGAGAGTAACTATAACGAGATTGTTCTTATTCTTAAATTCCATATGTAATAAAGTTCTTGATTTCAAAAAATTAGATGAATTAAAAGAGGAGGCTGCCATAATCTTGTGTCAATTGGAGATGTATTTTCTTCCATCACTTTTTGACATTATGGTTCACTTACTTGTTTATCTAGTCAGAGAAATCAGATTTTGTGGTCCAGTTTATTTAAGGTGGATGTATCCAATAGAGCGATACATGAATATATTTAAAGGATATATGAAAAATCATCACCGACCGGAAGCATCGAGTGTTGAAAGGTACATCACTGAAGAAGCTGTTGAGTTTTGTACAAACTATTTGTGGGAAGTAGATTCTATAGGAATTTCAAAGGCTTGTCACGCTGATCACACAGACATAAGAGGTATTCAAGGTCTAAATGTTAATTCAATGGCTCAGAATTAAGTTATTCAAGCGCATTTCTATATACTAAATAATATAAATGAAGTTCAACCTTTCATAGATACTCACAAAAGACTTTTGAGGAAAAAGTATCCCCGAATGAGTGACAAGTTGTTTTTGATGGAGCATAATAAGTGGTTCATAGATTGGTTTAATAAAAGTGTATCTAATGATCGTAGTGCATCTGAGATACTTAAATGGTTGTCATACGAGCAAAATTTTGTGTCATTACTTGGACTGCATACGACATTGGTCATTATACCTTTTATACAAAATCAAAAGATTATCGTAGTATAATGCAAAATATTAGGGTTATGGTTGAAGCCGGATCGATGTGTTTCTCTAGTTCGAAAGATAAGAATGTGTGTTGGAAACTACCATATTTTATGGTGTCATTGATGAGTTCTGGGAGATTGATTATATTATTTTTAAAGTGGCTTTATTTAAATGCAAGTGGGTTCCTAATGATAGTAATGGTGTACACATTGATAACTTAGGATTCACCCGGTTCGATCTTGGCAAGGCATTTTTATGACGGAACCATTTATCATGGCTACTCAAGCAAAACAATTTTTCTATGTTACCGATCTGTGATCGGTGGATCTGGAACTGACTGTTTTTAGCTGGTTTCGCGAAATGTCGCGGTAAGCAAGAGTCGCCACCGTCTTTTATTTTCTCCAAATGGAAAGGACAAAAGCACAGAAAAATTCCTTATAGAGATTGCTCTCGGTTCGGGAGGTAGATTATAGAAAGGGAAGGTGTTAGCACCCTTTCTATCCATGGTTATCCATGGGCTCTTAGATACTTGCTCATTGTGTTTTCAAAATGTTTGTTTGCTTTTCAAGGTGAGTGGGTTTTGAAAAAAAGTTTCGTTTGAAAAATCTCTAAGTAAGTCTTGTATCTGTCCTCAAGAGTGTATGAAAAATTTGTTTGAAAACTTTTAGGAAGTGTAGGTGTGAAAAGTATTTTGTTTGTTTTTTTGAAAAGAGCAAGTATCTATGAGAATCTACCTACCCTAAGGAATTCGTCTGTGTAAATGTCCTTTAAAGTAGTGCCATCCCACCATTGAGAGGTAGGTAGCACCACCGTTGGAGGTGTTCGGGTCAATTCGAGGTTCGGGACATGGTGATCACCAGAGCAATGGGAAGACACCTTAGAAGCTACCCTCATGCCAGGTTCCCGGATCATGAGGACTTACTAAGACATCCTCTACTCGACGATCACCTTTCGAGGCAAGGCAACAGTGAGGCGTACCCTAGGGGTGGTGTGTGAATTGTGTGTCATTTTCAGTTTATTGTTTGTCTTGTCATGTATTGGTGATCTACGTTTTGATTTTATTTTTGGGCATTCATTCTTTCATGTTATTGTTTAACAGTTAAAGGTGCGGGAATTTAAAGTGCGGAAAAAGATAAAAGGTCCTACACTATTACAAAGGCGCGGGTCTACAACGCCAAATTAATCCAGACCCGATTTAAAATAAAGTGCAGAAAATAAATGTCTAATTGACTATTACAGGGCTTTGGAACAAGTACATTATATTTACAACAAAGAAATAAATAAAACGCGCGAAAAGAGAATATAATCGAATGCGAGGGCGTTGGACCCTTTGAAGGAATTAAAATAAAATTATTAAAATAATTAAGCTAAATAAAAAAAAGAAAGGACTTATTTTTTCATGTTTTGGTATTTATGACATTAAAGAAAATTAACTTAATAAAAGGTCAAATAATTCTAATTCTAATTGTTTTTTAATTTACTAAAGAAAATGCATTAAAGTTAAAACCTAGAATTAAAACTAAATTAATTATAAAATTTATTTACAAAATTAATGGTTAATGATATTTATAATAAAAATATTTAATTAATTAAAAACAAAGATAAAAAGTGCTAAAGGTCTATTTTTGTTATTTTTGGTTATTGAGAAAAAGAATTAAATTAACAACCTAAAATTAAAACTAAATTTATTATGGGATTTATTTACAAAATTAATACTAAAATAAAATATTTATCGTTTTTATCTTTTCTGATTTTTTTTTGTGTTTTTATATTATATGAAAATATTAAATTAAAGCATTAAAAAATTAATTAAAACAAAGAAAAGAAAAGATATAAAAAAGTTAAAAAGAAGCAAACTGGAGGGGGGTGTTGTCCAAATAGGGAGGTGAATTTGATGAATTCTGGCCCAATAGAAGGAGCCCTTTTGCTGACTTTTGGATCACATGTGGAGCGTTGACTGGAGCATTCCATGGACCTCCCATTCTGACCTTCAGATGCTTCTTTCAAGACACTTGGCAAGCCTTTGTATTGGGTGTATGGTGAACCTTTGGAACGTGCACTGCATTGGAACAATTTAAACAAAATAATAGAAGTGAAATGGGGGGACCTGGGATTCGAACCCAGGTCCCAATGATCATTGCCTATACGCCTTAACCAATGGAGCTGCGTGCGTTAATTGTATATAATATAAGAAATAAATAATATAAAATAAAATGGTCGTTAGTGTTAAAAATAAAAAAAAAAAGCGCGCTGGATTCAAACCAGCCATTCACACTGTGCCACGCAGTCATCTTCCTCGTTGTTTTATTTTCCTGAAAATATCAAAACATTGGCAACGGTTTTTACACCGTTTCAGAAAGGGCCTTTACAAAAAATAGCGAACAACACATGGGGGCTCATAAATTGAGCGCGAGGGTGGCACTCTCTTCGTCCAAGCATGCTGGTTCTAATGGTGGTATTCAGGCATCTTAATTTTACCATTTTAAGAAATGCCCAATTTTGACCTCCAAGAACCCTAATCTGCATCCATGGTAGAATCACATATAGTATACAAAAACGCAATTAAAGTAGATGGTTAGCTTCAGAAAGGTTTAATTAGCACGAATCCACAAATGAAATGTTATGTAAATGCATAAATTGTAAAATGCGATTGTGAGAAAAAGTGGAAAGAGTCTGGCTTCTGTACAGTGATTCAAGGGGTTAGGGATGGTGTTCTTGATTGGAAAAGTCCTCTTGAAGCCTCAGGAAGCTAATGAGATAAGAATCTTGCCTTGAATCGTACTGCAAGTATGTTTTCAGATTTGAGTTTTCAAGCTAAAAGTGTGAGTTTGCTTTTTTGTGTTTTTTTCGTTTTTTGAGATGCTTAGCCCTCCTTTTTCGTTTGTATCACTTGTATAGGTCTTATGCCACATGTATGAAGAGGAATTATGGCTCCATAATGCATAGCATTCAATTTCAAGATTCTCCATAAACCTCCATAACCAAATTTCCTTTTTTGACTCATTTTTGAATTCTTGCTCTTTTGGCCCTTTGCACGAATTTGGTAGGTTGCATAATGATAAATCAAAGTTAGTTAAGGCCAAATATTCCATTTAATTAAGCTTTTTGATTTTCTTTTGATTTTAAAAGATTTAAAATTAATTAAATCCAATAAAATCAATTAAAAATGAAAAAATTAATTAAAAAATATGAAATAAAAGGTGGGACACGTGGGAAGCATGGCCAAGTTAATTCAAGTGGAAAAAGTGGGCCCCTTTTGTCAAAAATGAAATTTCAAGGATAAATGATTTTGGCCATTTCACAAAAATTTCCCAACTTCTCCAATACATATCTTGCTCAATTTTTAAGCTTTGATCATGTTCTTGGACATTTTAGAAAGGTATTGAAGTCCTCTAACCAATGTCTTTGGTACCATGTCATTTTGGTTTACCAATCTCAAGTTATGGTCTTTGACTTAAAGTCCATTTTTGTTGACTTTTGAAAATGACCTATAATGTTGAAATTGATAACTTTTTGTGAGAGCATTTATTGGACTTGGAGTGTGAAGATGAGTATTAGGAAATGTCTCCCCCTACAAGATGAGCATTGGATGGGATTTTTCTGATGAACCATGAAAAAGTTATGCCTTGGTCAAGTTACAGTTGACTTTTCAACTGTCCAAAAATAGAAACTTTTGCATCTTGAGACTTTTTGAGCCATATTTTTGAGAATCATGATCAAGCATTGATCAAATGACGTTTGTGGCTTCAAAATGAGATATTGACCAAAAATTTGAACTTTTGACTGCCAAATGACCATTTTGCCCCTACAGTTGACTGTAGTGCAATTAGGGTTTTGACTGTGCAATTTTGTGTTGAAAGTCTTGAAACTTGGTATGAGGATGCTAGACCATATTTGTAGGCATGTGAGACTTGATTGGACCCTTGGAAACTTCATTTTCTTGATCAGAACCAAAACCCTAATTTTGACTGCTTAGGAGGCCTTTACACTGTGCAACCCTTGGGGAATTTTGAAGCTTGACTTGGCAATTTCTTGAAGAATATGGGAGGGAAAATTTTGGGGTACAACAGTTGCCCCTGTTCAATCTTCTTAGACCTGAGGATGCAGATTGGCTGACGTGCCTTTCATAATCCGAGGGTGGAAGATGATTGAACACTAGAGTGCCCAGAAATTTGCACTCACATAGTAGCAGTGATGGTGGAATGAGCTTATAGATGCCATTTAGAGGTTGATGAATAGGATGATGGGCTTATAGATTCCATCTGGATGTTGATCGCATAAGAGATTCCTTAGCGAGAACTTGTGTACCTGCATAAGAAAAATGAGTACCTGACATGTTGCAGGAGCTGGTCTTCAGATGCTTGGTATAGATGTGTCCTGACTGGTTACAGGAGCTGAGTCTGGAGCTTCAAAAGATGATGAATAAACCAGGGGTGGTTGCTACCTCAGCAGGAACGGTGAGAGAACCTAGGATAACTTCAACTTCAACAGCAATCATTAAGCGAAATCTTGGTGGGAATTACCATCTCCGCAGTATCGGGAAGAGAACCATAGGCGATTACAATCTCAAAAGCAAACATTGAGAAAAACCTGGGGTGGAATTATCGTCTCCGCAGGATCGGGGAGAGAACCATAGGCAATTATAATCTCAAAAGCGGACGTTTGAGAAAAACCTGGGATGGAATTATCATCTCCGCAACATTGGGGAGAGAACCATAGGAAATTATAATCTCAATAGCAAATATTGAGAAAAACCTTTGATAACTTCTACTGAGTCTTCATCAGAAAAATCCGTTTGGGGTCGATTTAGCTGGACTAGAGAAGGCCTTGGACTGGATAAAAAAAATAGAGAATCTTAGGGTCGATTAACTGAACCGGTTTAGGTCTTGGAATGTCTTCAACTGGGTCTTTATTAGAAAAATCTATTTGGGGTCGATTTAACTGGACCAGAGAAGGCCTTTGACTGGATAGGAAATCTTTGGAGTCGATTAACTGAACCGGTCTAGGTCTTGAAATATGATTGAGAATTTAACTGAATCTTTCCTGAAAGGTAAAGGTCAGTCATATGCAATGCATGATACGGATCAAGCAATGATGCTCTCAACATAAATGAGATTTGTAAGATATGATGCGTCTATGCATGCTATAATGATGTATGGAAGTGTGATGTTTATGGATGTATTTTTCGTCTAGGAAAATAAATCCTTGACGGATGCCGGGAAGTTGAATCCTGGGCTGATGTGGAAGAAAAGAGCTTCTTGTTTCCGCTGGGGATAATGGTTGCAAGAATACCGGTAGGAGAAGATAACTCCGTTGGGGGATAAACTTGGCGAATGGATTACTCTGCGGGGAGAAAATCACTCTGACGATCTTGTTGGGGAACAATACTCTGTGGGGAGAGAGGTACTTTGCTCGGATATTGATGGTAACTTCGCTGGGGATACCATTGTTATGTTGGAAGTGTGATGAACTCCGCTGGGGATGGGGAGACTTCGCCGAGGACAATCTTTCTGTGGCTTTTGGCTGAGGATAACCCAGTTATATCCTGGTAGGGAAATAACCTTTGAAGAAAGCCGGGAGACGCGTTCGTGCTCTGCAGGAAAGAAGCTTCCAGAATCTACTGGGGAAATTTTTGAGATGTATTTTTTGTAAGATGAAAGAGGGAACCTATGTAGGGTTACTTTGAGGTTGGGCTCGCGTGAAGCTGCATTTGGAGTTGAAGGAAACCTGTGTAGGGTTTCTTGATGACGAGTTCGTGTAAAACTTCATCTTTGGAAAGAGAGGACCTGTGTAGGGTTTCTTGATGGCGAGTTCGTGTAAAACTGCATCTTTGGAGGGAGGAAACCTGTGTAGGGTTTACTGACAATGAGTCCGTATAAGACTGTATCTAGAGCTGGGAAGGAAACCTGTGTAGGGTTTACTGATGACGAGTCCGTGTAAAACTGCATCCTTAAAAATAGAGAACCTGTGTAGGGTTTCTGGGTGACGAGTCCGTGTAAAACTACATCTGGAGTTTTGAGAAGGAAACCTGTGTAGGGTTTACTGATGACGAGTCCGTGTAAAACTACGTCTGGAAAGAGATAACCTGTGTAGGGTTATTTCAGGATAAGTCCGTATAAAACTTCTTGATGAACCGGGGTAAGGTTATCTTTGAGGTAAGTCCGTGTAAGACTTCCGGATGAACCGGGGTAAGGTTATCTTTGAGGTAAGTCCGTGTAAGACTTCTGGAGGAAACCGGGGTAAGGTTACTTGTGGAGGGTGAGTCCGTGTAAGACTTCGTGATGAACCGGGGTAAGGTTATCTTAAGATGAGTCTGTGTGAGACTTCGTCTGAAAATTGAGAAGGAACCGGTGTAGGGTTACTTTGATGATAAGTCCGTGTAAGACTTTTTTGAAAGAAAAGGAACCGGTGTAGGGTTACTTGTGGATGAGTCCGTGTAAGACTTTGTTTGAAAGTTGAGAAGGAACCGGTGTAGGGTTACTTTGATGATAAGTCCGTGTAAGACTTTTTCTGAAAGAAAAGGAACCGGTGTAGGGTTACTTGTGGATGAGTCCGTGTAAGACTTTGTCTGAAAGTTGAGAAGGAACCGGTGTAGGGTTTCCTGATGATGATCAAGTGGATGATTGTCCTGTTTGGTTTCGGATGTTAACCCTTGATCTGGAATTTGTAAAGGTAGATGGTAATCATCTTTGTATTAACCTTTCCTTGGTACTTTGGTTGACAGAGCAACTGGATCGCCTGGACGACTCATTATTTCCCCTGTTTCTGAGGTGAGGGGAAAAGATATCTGGTGGAGGTGCTGGATGACTGCCGATTGACAAATCTTCCTTTTGGTAGGCAAGTGACGAGATGCCGGGACATAGTCGTACGCTTTGATCCCTAACTTTTGCCTGGACCGCCCTTTCGGGTTTTCAGTCCACCGGGATACCCATTTTTGCCCAAGCCGCCTTTTCAGGTTTTCGACTTGCCGGGTGTACAAATTTTTCTTTTTCATCCCTTATTTTGCCCGAACCCTTTTGGTTCGCCGGGAAGCCCTTATTTTTGCCTAGGTGTGTCAACCTAGCGGGTCTTTGATTACGCGTAGTATTCTTTTTCGACTATGTCCACGCTCTCAGGGTGTAGGGGGGTGCCCCTGTTGATAGTGTTGTGTTGCCCTGATACTAGAAGATGTCCGATCGTGCAAGATTCGTTGCTGGAATGCCACCAGTGACTCGGGCGGAGGTTTGCCCCAAGCTAGTTGGCCTTGAGAGATTCCTCTAATCTTGACTGGACTGCCCCAGATGATAGACACTGATCATGCCATGCCCCTTGATTGGAAGTGTTTCTTCCACTTGAGGTGATCTCTTTGTTGAGAGGACTTTTGTTCATTAGATGTTCGTCGTGCGAATTTCTCTGCTGTTCAAACAAATAGTCATATGCAAACAAGGTTATTTTAAGAATACAAAGGCTTATGTCTGTCTTGAAGTTTTTTGAAAAATGTATTTTTTCAGTAAAAACATCAAATTTTGTAAAATGTGATGTCAACTCGTTATTTTACCGCAAGCCTTAAGGAGTCAGGATACTTTTCGTAACAGTATGCTTTCGAACTAACCCATGCTTCAGCTAGGACTTTTAAGGGTTATAACGTGGCCTGGTTCATGGTTCAAGAAACAAAGGATAAAGGCTCAAATTATTTGTACCCACCCGCTCTTCGTGATGTTCTTGAATCCTAAACTCAGCCGATCGTGCGCTAGACTTTGTTTGAGTCTTTGCCTTGATGTTCCAATGATGATTCAGATATTGATGATTCATTCTGAATAGGCATTCATGTTTTTGTTGAGGGTTTGTATGACCTCTTTCTTTTTGATTTTGCTATCCCTAAATTTTGCCTGAACTGTTTCTTTTGTGATTACAGTCAGCGGGATACCCCAGTTTTGTAAGTCTCCTTCATAGGTTTTGACTTATTGGGTTTTTATTTTTGAGATATAATGACTGCCTATCCTTATGATTATTCGGAATCATCACTGTCTTCTTTTTTTTTGTAAGGACCTCTTTGGTGCCATTTGTTATGCACTTGGATCAACTGAGAGAACTACCCTGCCCCAGGTTATGATAAAGGGTTTTAATTTTCGAAAAGAAAAACTCCTACTTCTTTGGCTCAGAGGGGTTGACGAGGGATTATCTTCCTTATAACTCCAGTGTTTAGGGATTGAAACAATGCCTGTACCTCATCAGCGGGGTCTGTTCAAAAGTATACTGTAAAGATCGTGGTATCGTTTTCGTCATCCTCCCTCAAGAGGCTTAGAATTTTCAGTCAAGAGTTGATCATCACAAAAATATGAAAGCAGTTTTAAGTACAGTAAACATAATTAATTCAAGACAGACATGTGTAATGCATTCATGAAATAAAAGAGTTTAACATGATAATTGTTTGTTTGAACAAGAAAAGAAAAATACAACTTGAATTCAAATGAACAAAAATCTCTCAATCCTAGCCATGTTTTGGCAAAGGAGCAGTGGTCACAACGGGAGTCTCAGCAGGCTCGAACTCGATCTCCTTAGCGTCGATCATATTCTGGATCTTATACTTCAGCGCCCAACAGTCCTCAGTATCATGCCCCGGGCTATCAGAATGATAAGCACACCTCGCTTCTGGATTGTAGTTTGGAGAGGAGGTCTTGGGATTTGCAGGAGGGTTAATCACCGCAATCAGGTTCATTTTCAACATGTGCTGTAATGCTTGTGACCATGGCATGTTAATGTTGGTGAATTGTCTTTTAGGCTCGTCCGGCCTTCGCTGATTTCCCTTTTGTGGTTGGCGGCGTGGTGCAGAACCAGAGATCATGACTGCCCCTGCCTGTTGGTCACGACGACTCTTTTGACCGTATGCAGCATTAGACTCTTTCTTGCCCATGTAAGGCTTTTGGTGAGTATCCGAAGGTGTGGCCTCCTGAATCTTCCCACTCTTGATACCAGCTTCGATTCTTTCCCCAGTCAGAATGAGGTCGGTAAACCCTGCAGATGAATTACCAATGAGATAATTGAAGAACGGCCCGGATAGGGTCCCTAAGAACATATCAACGAGTTCCCGGTCGGTCAAAGGTGGTTGTACCCTCCCAGCAAGGTCCCTCCATCTCTGCGCATATTCTTTGAAACCTTCTCCCGATCCTAACGACATACCCTGGAGTTGGGTACGTGTAGGAGCGAGGTCGGCATTATACTGATACTGCTTGTAAAAAGCAGTAGCCAACTCCTCCCAGTTACGAACCTTGGTCCCATCCAGCTGATAGAACCATTCGAGGTGAGTCCCTGAAAGACTCTCCTGGAAGAAGTGGATCCACAAGTTCTTGTCCATAGTGTATGGTTGAATCTTCCGCACATAAGACCTGAGATGCAGCCTGGGACAGGATGCCCCATCATACTTAGCAAAAGAAGGAACCTTGAATTTGTGTGGGATCACCACACCAGAAGATAGACCCAGGTCTCTGAAATCCAACCCAGGCACTTGTTGAATTTCCATGGCATTCAGACGATCCTCTAGTTGCTTGTACCGGTCCTCAGCAGGGGGGTATTGTTCATCATTGAAGTCTGTCTCGGTGTCGGAGACCATAGGGCTAGGAACCTCTCTCCCTTGGTGACTGCCTTCCCCCACAGATGGAGTAGTCCTCTCAGCTTCATTCTGCAGTGTGTTCCCAGATCTGCGTCTAGGGTTGAACAAAACAGTCCTCTTCTTCTTCTGAATCAGAGTCTTCAATTCCTTTTGACCCTGGGCTAGGCTCATAATCAACTCCTGGAACTGGGCATTCTGGGCCTGGAGGGCCTTGATAGCTTGTCCATCGGATGATTCAGGATTCATGATGACGGCTGTAATAAACAGCGAAGAAGGTAAGTGACCTGCAACAAGTGTACCTGTAATGAAATGATATGTATGATATGCATGCGATGTTTTCTAGGATCTCGCGGGGTAGACAAGAAAAATTGTTAGAGTTGAATTTCGTAGCTTGGTTGAAGGAACTGCATGTTGTTGAGAGTCCTTCTTCAAGGGTCAAAGGCTCACCTTATCCAGTGGGTCATAGCCTCTGACAACCTTGGCTTAGAGGAAAATAAATCCCCTTTGCCCCTGGCTAGGCAGTTTGGTCCATTGTGACCTGCACCACAGACCCTTGAGATCCTTGAAATGGATTAGTCCTTATGTAGGATGCATGCAATGGCATGATGTCATGATGTTATGCTATGCGTGGGGTAATATAGGTAAACCCTGTTATCAGTCCCATTTAAGGACTGTAAATAAAACTTGCGAGAAACTTAGTAAACCCTGTTATGAGTCCCAATTAAGGACTATAAACAAAACCTGCAAGAAACTCAAATGTCAGATAACAAGCATGCAAGTAGTCAAGTTGGAAGGCACACAAGTCACACAAGAGAAGCCCTTAGAGTTTAAGGCCAGCATGAGGTCTGGGTATTACCCTCTTTCAGTCTGTTGGTTCATACCTGTCCTATCAAAGTAACCGGGTTCTTAGAGGATCCCAATATCATTGACTACCCTCAATCGGTCATAACTCCAGCATCGCAATCTTTTCTTGCAGCCAGAACCATCACGAGAGTTTAGCCTCAATGGGCGTAGCATACTGCTACAATTCTAAAGGCCAAGTTGTGTCATTTAAGGTTCTAAGGTTGTTGGTGCTTAATGACTCCTTGGAAGACCCATATTCTCCTCGTTGCAACACAAGGGATATCGGTACAGACCAAGGTGCCACACCAACGTAGCCATTGCTTCACCCGTGTCGGTCTACGCCGGACAGGTCCCTCACAGCTTATGCTACCTAAACAGGGTATCCCCAGATCCGGGTTAGGATCTATGTAACTCCCATGCAACCCACAATAATAAAGCAAGCAAGTCAATACAATTGAAAACACAGTTATGAACTAACCCTAAGGTACACCTCACTTTAAAAATTCCCCAGCAGAGTCGCCAGTTCTGTGATCGGTGGATCTGGAACTGACTGTTTTTAGCTGGTTTCGCGAAATGTCGCGGTAAGCAAGAGTCGCCACCGTCTTTTATTTTCTCCAAATGGAAAGGACAAAAGCACAGAAAAATTCCTTATAGAGATTGCTCTCGGTTCGGGAGGTAGATTATAGAAAGGGAAGGTGTTAGCACCCTTTCTATCCATGGTTATCCATGGGCTCTTAGATACTTGCTCATTGTGTTTTCAAAATGTTTGTTTGCTTTTCAAGGTGAGTGGGTTTTGAAAAAAAGTTTCGTTTGAAAAATCTCTAAGTAACTCTTGTATCTGTCCTCAAGAGTGTATGAAAAATTTGTTTGAAAACTTTTAGGAAGTGTAGGTGTGAAAAGTATTTTGTTTGTTTTTTTGAAAAGAGCAAGTATCTATGAGAATCTACCTACCCTAAGGAATTCGTCTGTGTAAATGTCCTTTAAAGTAGTGCCATCCCACCATTGAGAGGTAGGTAGCACCACCGTTGGAGGTGTTCGGGTCAATTCGAGGTTCGGGACATGGTGATCACCAGAGCAATGGGAAGACACCTTAGAAGCTACCCTCATGCCAGGTTCCCGGATCATGAGGACTTACTAAGACATCCTCTACTCGACGATCACCTTTCGAGGCAAGGCAACAGTGAGGCGTACCCTAGGGGTGGTGTGTGAATTGTGTGTCATTTTCAGTTTATTGTTTGTCTTGTCATGTATTGGTGATCTACGTTTTGATTTTATTTTTGGGCATTCATTCTTTCATGTTATTGTTTAACAGTTAAAGGTGCGGGAATTTAAAGTGCGGAAAAAGATAAAAGGTCCTACACTATTACAAAGGCGCGGGTCTGCAACGCCAAATTAATCCAGACCCGATTTAAAATAAAGTGCAGAAAATAAATGTCTAATTGACTATTACAGGGCTTTGGAACAAGTACATTATATTTACAACAAAGAAATAAATAAAACGCGCGAAAAGAGAATATAATCGAATGCGAGGGCGTTGGACCCTTTGAAGGAATTAAAATAAAATTATTAAAATAATTAAGCTAAATAAAAAAAAGAAAGGACTTATTTTTTCATGTTTTGGTATTTATGACATTAAAGAAAATTAACTTAATAAAAGGTCAAATAATTCTAATTCTAATTGTTTTTTAATTTACTAAAGAAAATGCATTAAAGTTAAAACCTAGAATTAAAACTAAATTAATTATAAAATTTATTTACAAAATTAATGGTTAATGATATTTATAATAAAAATATTTAATTAATTAAAAACAAAGATAAAAAGTGCTAAAGGTCTATTTTTGTTATTTTTGGTTATTGAGAAAAAGAATTAAATTAACAACCTAAAATTAAAACTAAATTTATTATGGGATTTATTTACAAAATTAATACTAAAATAAAATATTTATCGTTTTTATCTTTTCTGATTTTTTTTGTGTTTTTATATTATATGAAAATATTAAATTAAAGCATTAAAAAATTAATTAAAACAAAGAAAAGAAAAGATATAAAAAAGTTAAAAAGAAGCAAACTGGAGGGGGGTGTTGTCCAAATAGGGAGGTGAATTTGATGAATTCTGGCCCAATAGAAGGAGCCCTTTTGCTGACTTTTGGATCACATGTGGAGCGTTGACTGGAGCATTCCATGGACCTCCCATTCTGACCTTCAGATGCTTCTTTCAAGACACTTGGCAAGCCTTTGTATTGGGTGTATGGTGAACCTTTGGAACGTGCACTGCATTGGAACAATTTAAACAAAATAATAGAAGTGAAATGGGGGGACCTGGGATTCGAACCCATGTCCCAATGATCATTGCCTATACGCCTTAACCAATGGAGCTGCGTGCGTTAATTGTATATAATATAAGAAATAAATAATATAAAATAAAATGGTCGTTAGTGTTAAAAAAAAAAAAAAAAGCGCGCTGGATTCAAACCAGCCATTCACACTGTGCCACACAGTCATCTTCCTCGTTGTTTTATTTTCCTGAAAATATCAAAACATTGGCAACGGTTTTTACACCGTTTCAGAAAGGGCCTTTACAAAAAATAGCGAACAACACATGGGGGCTCATAAATTGAGCGCGAGGGTGGCACTCTCTTCGTCCAAGCATGCTGGTTCTAATGGTGGTATTCAGGCATCTTAATTTTACCATTTTAAGAAATGCCCAATTTTGACCTCCAAGAACCCTAATTTGCATCCATGGTAGAATCACATATAGTATACAAAAACGCAATTAAAGTAGATGGTTAGCTTCAGAAAGGTTTAATTAGCACGAATCCACAAATGAAATGTTATGTAAATGCATAAATTGTAAAATGCGATTGTGAGAAAAAGTGGAAAGAGTCTGGCTTCTGTACAGTGATTCAAGGGGTTAGGGATGGTGTTCTTGATTGGAAAAGTCCTCTTGAAGCCTCAGGAAGCTAATGAGATAAGAATCTTGCCTTGAATCGTACTGCAAGTATGTTTTCAGATTTGAGTTTTCAAGCTAAAAGTGTGAGTTTGCTTTTTTGTGTTTTTTTCGTTTTTTGAGATGCTTAGCCCTCCTTTTTCGTTTGTATCACTTGTATAGGTCTTATGCCACATGTATGAAGAGGAATTATGGCTCCATAATGCATAGCATTCAATTTCAAGATTCTCCATAAACCTCCATAACCAAATTTCCTTTTTTGACTCATTTTTGAATTCTTGCTCTTTTGGCCCTTTGCACGAATTTGGTAGGTTGCATAATGATAAATCAAAGTTAGTTAAGGCCAAATATTCCATTTAATTAAGCTTTTTGATTTTCTTTTGATTTTAAAAGATTTAAAATTAATTAAATCCAATAAAATCAATTAAAAATGAAAAAATTAATTAAAAAATATGAAATAAAAGGTGGGACACGTCGGAAGCATGGCCAAGTTAATTCAAGTGGAAAAAGTGGGCCCCTTTTGTCAAAAATGAAATTTCAACGATAAATGATTTTGGCCATTTCACAAAAATTTCCCAACTTCTCCAATACATATCTTGCTCAATTTTTAAGCTTTGATCATGTTCTTGGACATTTTAGAAAGGTATTGAAGTCCTTTAACCAATGTCTTTGGTCCCATGTCATTTTGGTTTACCAATCTCAAGTTATGGTCTTTGACTTAAAGTCCATTTTTGTTGACTTTTGAAAATGACCTATAATGTTGAAATTGATAACTTTTTGTGAGAGCATTTCTTGGACTTGGAGTGTGAATATGAGTATTAGGAAATGTCTCCCCCTACAAGATGAGCATTGGATGGGATTTTTCTGATGAACCATGAAAAAGTTATGCCTTGGTCAAGTTACAGTTGACTTTTCAACTGTCCAAAAATAGAAACTTTTGCATCTTGAGACTTTTTGAGCCATATTTTTGAGAATCATGATCAAGCATTGATCAAATGACGTTTGTGGCTTCAAAATGAGATGTTGACCAAAAATTTGAACTTTTGACTGCCAAATGACCATTTTGCCCCTACAGTTGACTGTAGTGCAATTAGGGTTTTGACTGTGCAATTTTGTGCTGAAAGTCTTGAAACTTGGTATGAGGATGCTAGACCATATTTGTAGGCATGTGAGACTTGATTGGACCCTTGGAAACTTCATTTTCTTGATCAGAACCAAAACCCTAATTTTGACTGCTTAGGAGGCCTTTACACTGTGCAACCCTTGGGGAATTTTGAAGCTTGACTTGGCAATTTCTTGAAGAATATGGGAGGGCAAATTTTGGGGTACAACACGATCCATCAGGCATATTGGGGAAATGGTCAATCATACTCTAAGGAAAACACATTCCTCTTAGTGATGAAAGTCTTGATATTCTGTCCATACCTTCTTATACAACACAAGTTCCTACCTCATATGATGAAGTTGATGGAGATACTGTCCATGCTATTCGAATCGATCATGAAGAAGGCATTTGGGAAAATTAACAGGTACATAATTTATTCTTTATTCATAATATATTCATGTATGTTATAGTTTCCAAGTATAATTTACTAACAAGTATAATTATTTGAAATTATAGGTATTTAGAGTCAAGATACCAAGAGACAAGACACCAAGAGATAAGATTGTGATATGTAGGGTGAATTATAGGACTTTATGTAATGTGTAAACTGTAGATTGTTTGTTTTGATAAATTGTAGGATGTTTGTGTATGGTACAATTGAATATGATACAATTATGTGATATTATGAATATGATATAATTATAATTATTCAGATAACTTTATCACAAATGTGAGTTTTATTTTCTATTGTGATATGGTGAAAAATAATACATGTTAAAAAATGGGATGAATTATAAAAGCAGGATAGTATTTGTTAAGTATGCAGAATATTTAACAACGGTTATAGTCATAACTAATATAATATCTCGCGCGCTTTCCAGAAGAAAAAAATCAACACGATGCATCTGGGAATCGAACCCAGGACCATTAAATTTATCACAATGAACGTTTGGAAAACCGTTGTGATAAGGGGAGCACTTTCCAGTTTATTACAACAACTACTGGGCCGTGATTGTAAGTATGATATATTTAACGACCCTCTACATAAAAATTCCTAGGCCCGCATTGTTATATATCTTTCCCAACCATTGTTAATTGGGTTTTCCGTAGTAGTGTAAAGAGAAAATTAATACACCGACTCATAGATGACTGTGAACTACCAACTCATGGACTAAGGTAGAGGAAAAAGTTACACCAACTCATAGACGAAGGTGAAGAGAAAATTGACTCACATACTCATAGATTACAGTGAACTATCAACTCATGGATGAAGGTATAGGAAAAAGATAGACCAACTCATAGACGAAGGTGAAGAGAAAATTGATACACCTACTCAGAGATGATGGTGAACTACCAACTCATGGATGAAGGTAGCAAATGATTTGAATTAATAACAACTTATGGTATTCCACCTAAAACGGGTCTCAACTTCTTCTTTAATCAAGTATTCCACTTGAAAAGGGTAATAAACCTCCCAAGACTTCCGATAATCAGCCATGAACGGGGCTCGATTTCTTCTTTAACCAAGTCTACCACTTGGAAAGGACCACAACTTGCTGGGAATTAGGAATCAATAACTCTATTGGGGATACTCAAAAGAGATGCAGACATGTTAGATTGCACAACAAGCTTCTCAAATAAAGAGACAACCACCTATCGGGGATGATAGATTTAACTAGAGAGATTGGGACTTGATGCAAAGATTGATTTGAAATGGAGTCGTAACAGGCTTCTCAAATAAAGAGACAACCACCTGCTCAAATAATGAATTTGGTGCTCAAATTGATTTGATAAGGATCAAGGATGTTACAACAAGCTTCTTTGTTAGGGATAAACCAGAGAGATTGCCATTTGAAATAAAGGTGAGTAATGATAAGCTGGAAGACATAGAAGCTTCTCAAAGCAAGGAGGCTGCCACTTACTGTCACACAAAGTCTAAAAGTAAACAAGCTTCTCAAATAAAGAGATTTCCACTTGTTGTTGCACAAACATGTCCAAGAGATTGCTATAACAACACTATTGGGGAAATAACTCCTCCAACTTCTATTGGGGATATCATAAATAAATATCTGCTGAGGAAAGCCATGTCCTCAAAGGTACAAAACCTTGTCCTTTGTCATCTAGGGTTCTCTCCTAGAGAAATTACAACTGTTGCAGGGGACTAAAATCCAATCCAGGAATAAACTGAAAAGAAACGGTCCAACAAGACTTGATTTAGTGAGGAATGAACTCGACTAAGGCCTCATTAAATCCAGATAAAGTGCTGGGAAGGAAATGAAACAAAACTTCTTCTACTAAGAATAAACTATGTGGGGAATAAGAAGGAATACACACTCTGTTTGGGATACATTACCAAGGAATAGATAGAAACACCAAAAGAATACAAATGAGTGTGAAACTTCAGCTATGCATATGATGTATTTATGTAATGTTATATTCATGTTAGATTAATGTTGAAAAAACAACACACAAACTCAGCTAGAGAAAATATGAGAGTAATAACTGTGATCGGTGGGAATGAGAACTGACTGTTTTGGAATGCTGGTTCGCGTTTGCGTTTGTTTTCGCAAAATGTCGCGGTAAGCAAGAGTCACCACCGTCTTTTATTTTATCCAACAAGGAAAGGACAAAAGCACAGAAAAATTCCTTTTTGATATATTTCTCGAGTTCAGGAGGTAGATTATAGAAAGGGAAGGTGTTAGCACACTTTCTATCCGTGGTTATCCACGGGCTCTTAGGTACTTGCTCATTGTGTTTTCAAAAGTTTGCTTTTCTTTGTGTCTGTGGGTTTGAAAAGAGTTTTTGTTTTGAAAGGAGTGTAAGTGCGAAAAGTTTTGTTTTGTTTTAAAGGGAGCAAGTTCTTAAGAACCATCTACCTACTCAAAAAGGATTTAAACTGTGCAAATGTCCTTTAGACAGTGCTATCCCACTATTGAGGAGTAGGTAGCACCGTCGTTGGAGTTTTTGGGTCAATTCGATTAAGGGACGTGTGTTCACTAAAGCAACGCTAGGACGCCTTAGCGGTAACCCTAATGTCTTAGATCATTTTTCTGAGGCAACCGTTTCGAGGCAACTATGATCTTTGGACAAGAGGGCGACCTCTAAAACTTCCTATACTCAATGACCACGTTCGAGGCAACCAAGTGAGGTGTACCCTAAGAGTGCGCATGTGCGAGTGTGTTAGTTCGGTTAATTTTATCTGTACATGTCAATGGTGAGCTATGTTGATTTTAAGTTAAAGACTGATCTTTTCATGCATTGCCTATTTATCAAACATCTAACAGTTAATATTGTGCGGAAATTAAATTGCGGGAAATTAAATCTAAGCTATTACAAGGCGTCAGGTATTTACATCGCCAAAGACAAACCCTTTAATTTAAATTGCGGAAAGTAAATAAAAGCGATAAATAAATAAAATCCTAATTTAAAAAACTATTACATTCCCAAAGCAATTACATTATTGGATAATGGATCAAAAATAATACGCGTGCGAGAAAATTAAATCGAAGTGTTTTTAGGGTTTTGACCCTTTTTTATTAAAGAGAGCATATTTTTCTTATTTTTTGAATTAAAAATTAAGTCTAAGTTAATAGTTGAATTAAATGAAAATATTTTTGGGTTTTATTTATAATTAAGGAAATAAAATAAAATGATTAAAATTATTAAAAGCCCTAATTCTATATTAATTTTAATTTATTGCAAAAGATATTAAAATTGTACCTAATTAAAAACTAAATTAATTGGTTAAAATTTATTTACAAAAATAATGAAATAGTGAAATTAATAAAAATGTTATTTTTTGGGTTTTCTGATTTTATAAAAAAATGTTAATTGGTTAAATTTTTAAATAATAATAATAATACTTAATAAAATAAATAATAAATAAAGAAAAAGATATAGAAATTAAAAGAAATACTCAGGGGGGTGTGGGCCTGATTTGGGTGTATGATCAACAATTTTTGGCCCATTAACGCTCCAACCTGCTTGACTTTTAGAATCCAATGCGTGTCTTTGACCAGGGAGTATGATGAGCGTGCAATCTGGGCCCCTGGATCTGATCTGAAATCCATCTGGCAAGTGGATCTTTGAGGAGCATGGTAGACCACCTTTTGAGCCTTGCATAGGAATACCTAAAACAAAATTGTAACAAAGTTTTGGGGGACCTGGGATTCGAACCCAGGTCCCAAGGGTATTTCTCATAGCGTGATTGCCAACTCAACTGAACTTCCTAATTGTCATTAGCATAGAAAACAAATACTATATATCAAACAATTTAATTATGCTTGGAAAAAAAAAGCGCGCTGATTTGAATCAGCCAGTAAGAAGAAGACACGCCTTCGTCTTCTTCGTTGAAAATGCCAGCATTTTTACCTGCGGATTTTATCCGCAACAGAATCCATGGCTGCCATCTAAAATCACCTACAGGCTTTGGAAACGAGTTCTAAGAATACCATTGTGCTCGTCTCCTCCCCTTGATCATCCCTGTACCAATTATTTGCATTGATTTTTCCTGCAATTAAAAATCCCAAAAACAAGATGCACGAACCCTAGAACTGGACATGGTGTTACAGGCTATGAAAATAAAATTCAGTGATGCCAAAAGTTTCAGAATGCAACGCAAAGTATGAATATGCAATTATTTGGACAAAAAGATGCAAGAATCGGAGAGTTGGATTTCATGTTCAAGGTCGAGTTCAAGACGACTAACAGTGAGTTTTAGGCTGTCTCAGGGCTGGATTTTGATCCCTTTAGTTTCACTGGATGTCAGGGAAGGGAACTATGTCAAGCTTTTTGTTTGAATCATGCTCTAATGTTGATTTTGATCTTCCACTTTTTCACACTTTTTTCAATCCTTGTATGGCCGTTTCTGCAATGCTTTGTGCGTGTTCTTGCTATGCTTGGCTTGTGTGTACATAAAAGAATGTATTTAGGTCAAAACTTGGGCCTTAGTCCATATGCATTGAAGATGGAAGATTTGATTTTGATCACCATTATCAAGTTTCTAAATATAGGCCAAATCTGATTTTTTATGCATGAAAAGCCTTGATACGAATTTTATTTGATGAATCATGATAATTGAAAGCTACAATGATTAAAAAGATATCATTCCATTCATTTTTAGATTTTATTTGATTTAATATTGATTAAAAATGAATTAAATCAATAAAAATTAAATAAAATGGAAAAGTAAATTATTGGTCATGAAATTAAGGATGGGACACGTGTGTGGCATGACAAGACCAAATCAAGTGGAAAAAAGTGGGCCCTTTTGTCAAAAATTGGAGTTTTAAGGATAGTTGACTTTTAGCCATTTTGGAAAAATGCCCAACTTCAACAATACATAACTTCTTCAATTTTGAACTTTTGGAGGTGTTCTTGGACTTTTTAGAAACCTTAATGTGTCCTCTAACCAACCTTTTTGGTCTCATCTCATTTTGATCTTCCATGCTCAAGTTATAATCTTTGGGAAAAAAGGTGTCTTTGTTGACTTTCAAAAATGACCTATAATGTTCAAATTTGTAACTTTTTGTGAGAGCATTTATTGATATTGGGGTGTGAAGATGGATTTTAGTAAATTGCATCCTCTTAAAAATGAGATTTTGATGGGTCATTTCTAATAAAGTATGAGAAAGTTATGCATGGTCAAAGTTGGGTTGACTTTTCCTACAAAACCCTAATTTTGCAACTTTTGGATCTTGATGAATCTTGAGCAATCCTTGATGAATCATGATCAACCCTTGATCAAATGATGAATTATCCTTCAAAATGAGAATGTTGACAAAAAATCTTGAAGTTTGACTATATTTAGGTCACAGTTGACTTTTGCCCTAGCATAGTCGATTTTTGGACCTCTTGAGCAATTGATTGACCAAAATTCCTCTGCAAGGATTGAAACTTGACATGGATGAACTTAAGAACATATTAGGACATTGGGGAGCACTTTAGGTCATTTGGATGTAAGGAACTTGATGCAACACAAAACCCTAAATTTGACTTGACTGCCTTAGGAGGTGATTTGACTGTCCAACTCTTGAGCCATCTTGAACAACTTGGAGGTGATTCTTGACATGTCTTGAGAAATATGGGAGGGAAAATTTTGGGGTACAACAGTTGCCCCTGTTCAATCTTCTTAAACCTGAGGATATAGATTGGCGTTCGGGCCTTTTGTGATCCGAAGGTGGAAGATGATTGAACACTAGAGTGCCCGGAAATTTGCACTCGCATGAAGTTGTATCAGCCTTGTGATGTCGGGAATGGGCTTAAAGATGCCATTTGGAGATTGTTGGTAGGAGATGGGCTTAAAGATGCCATCCGAATGAGTGTCGATCGCGTAAGAGATTCCTTAGCGAGAGCTTGTATACCTGTTGTTGAGGGAGATTCCACTGGGGAATGTTGTTCTTTGTCTTAGGAGAAATAGAACTTTAGGAGCTTCGATCGTCTGTTATTCTACTGGGGAATCATCTCTGTTGAAGAGGTGAGAGTGAACTACTATCTGGTCGTAACCCAGGCTTCATAGTGATAAGACTGACTGCTATCTGGTCGTAATCCAGGCTTTACAATGACTTACTGGGGAGATGAGATTAAACTTGCTATCCGGTTGTAATCCAGGATTTGCAATACTTCGCTTCTTATATGGTCGAAATCCAGGCTTCAGAACAAATCAAGTGGTCATCCGGTCGCCTCCGGGCTTCAACTTGAATTTAGGGCGCACTAATATCCGGCCGACTCCGGGTTTCTTAGTAACTGTCCATGTAAACTGCTATTCGGTCGGAATCCAAGCTTCACAGTGCCTTGTACCTCTATCTGGTCATAATCCAGTCTTCACAATACCTCACTTCTTATCTGGTCGAAATCCAGGCTTCATAACAAATTAAGTGGTTATCCGGTCACATCCGGGCTTTCCTTTAAACGTTGGGTTTACTAGTATCCGGTCGAATCCGGGCTTCATAGTAACTGGCTGGGTAAACTGTTATCTGGTTGTAATCCAAGCTTCACAGTGTCTCTTAACGCTTTCTGGTCGTAATCCAGGCTTCACGATGTATCATACCACTATCTGGTCGAAATCCAGGCTTTATAGTACTCTTGGTTACTATCTGGTCGTAATCCAGTCTTCACAATGTATCATACCACTATCTGGTCGAAATCCAGGCTTCGTAGTACTCTTGGTTGTTATCTGGTCGTGACCCAGTCTTCACAACATCTTCTACCATTATCTGGTCGTAATCCAGGCTTCAAGGTCTTGTATTGTTTTCTGGTCGTAATCCAGGCTTCACAATAACTTTCTGAGGTGTTATCCGGTCGTGATCCGGGCTTCAAGGCTTGTTTTTATGATATACCACTATCTGGTCGAATCCAGGCTTCATGGTGCTTACTGAGCTGTCATCCGGTCGTAATCCGGGCTTCACGGCTCACTGGGGAATAAACTATTATCCGGTCGTTCTCCGGGCTTCATAGCTTACTTTTGAGAGATATCACTATCTGGTCATAATCCAGGCTTCACGGTAGTCTGATATTGTTATTCGATCGTAATCCGGGCTTCACAATATGCTGTAGAAATCAAGATACTATCCGGTCGTACCCGGGCTTCATAACTTGAATTTTGATTGTTTCTTTCCTGAAATGGAAGGGTTAGCTGTATGTAATGCATGATATGTATCAAGCAATGATGTTCTCAAAATAAATGAGATTGTATGGTATGATGCGTATATGCATGTATCAGGATGTATGGACATGTAATGTTTTAGCTGGAGAAAATAAATCCCAGAGCTGCTGGGAGAATAAAGTTGAATGCTTTGCTTCCGCCAGGGCTGGTGGACGAAGATGATTGTGAGAATAAACCTGCAGGAGAAAAGGACGCCGTTGGGTAATAAACTTACGAAGAGATTACTCTGAGGGGAATTACTCTGTGGGGAAGAGATGTGCTGCTGAAGATTTTAACGATAAACTCCACTAGGGATTCTGTTGATAAGCTCTGCTGGGGATTTTAATGATGAACTCCGCTGGGGATGGATTACTGTTGCTGGTGATATAGAATCTGTTGAGGATAGAACTTCTGCTTGGGGAAAGAAAGAACTCCGCTGGGGATGATCTTTCAGTTGCCACTTGCTGAGAATAACCCAGTTAGACTCTTGTGTGGATAACCCTCTGAATTTGGCTGGGGGGATTTATTCGCGCTTTGCAGGGGATAAGCTTCCAGAATCTACTGGGGAAGATAATTCAACTTTGTTGGGAAAGCCTTTTTTAGACTGCGCTGGGGAAATGGCTCCACTGTGGATATCTTGGACTCCGCCGGGGCACATTCTTATACTTCATTGAGGAATATTAAGACTGTCGGAGATACTCTTATACTTGTTGGGCAATATCCTTATACTCCGCTGGGGAATATTAAGATCTTCTGGGGATACCCAACCTTTTTAGGGCTGATGGTAGATTAACTCTGCTTGGGGGAGAGTATTGCTGATTTGTATCTAACTGCAAGTCTCAGCTGGGAGAGCTACCACTACTGTTTTGCTCTGCGAGGAGTAAAGGTATCTTAGCCACATTCTTTAGCTGAACCTACCTTGGTACCTGGTGGACGAAACAACTACACAGATTGGACATTTCTTATGTCCCTGTTTATGATATTACCCGTAATTCATCTTTCGTTTCGCATGTAAATATTTATGAGCAGCAATTAATGTCAAATGCATATATCAAAAATGAACATTGGACGTTCTTTGCAAAACAAAACAGGTAAAGCAAAAACAATTTGAAATTTATCTGAAAATGAATTTGTATTGATTTTGAAGTTTGGCCTGTAAATAGGCGTTTTTTGTACAAGAGGCTGATGTCCTAGTAAGAGAACGCCGCCGAACAGATAGAATTTACAATTTGTGAAAAGAAAACAAAACAGCTATGTTAATAATCCCACTGGGTTCCAACTCTGCTATTGCCTTTATATCTTCAAGCATCTCATCACTTTGCTGCTTAATTGAAGATGAATCTGATTGATTAGTACCGTCCGAGCTTAATAGTCGATACCGAAGTCTGGATGCGAGGTGATCCAATGAGACATAGTGTTACGCTTTGATCACTAATTTTTTCTTGGAACGCCCTTTCGGGTTTTCAGTCCACCGGGATACTCATTTTTGCCCAAGCCGCCTTTTCAGGTTTTCAACTTGCCGGGTGTACAGATTTGTTTTTATTTTCATCCCTTATTTTTACCCGAACCCTTTTGGTTCGCCGGGAAGCCCTTATTTTTGCCTAGGCCAGTCAACCTAGCGGGTCTTTGATTATGCGTAGTATCTTTTTACTATGTCTGCATTGACGGGGTGAGGAAGGTCGTCACCAACCATGGTGGTTAGAATCATAGCTCCTCCTGAGAAAATGTTCTTAACCACAAACGGCCCTTCGTAAGTAGGGGTCCATTTACCCCTGGGATCACCTTGAGGTAAGATAATGCGCTTGATTACCAGGTCCCCAACTTGATACTCTTGTCGTCTAACTTTCTTGTTAAATGCCTTGATCATCCGTTTTTGGTATGTCTACCATGACAAATAGCAGTGAGTCTCTTTTTGTCGATTAGGTTCAGTTGATCAAGTCGGGTCTGAATCCAGTCATCTTCACTCAAACCTGCATCCTTCATGATCCGAAGAGAGGGTATCTGAACTTCAATGGGCAAGAATGCCTCCATGCCATATACCAAGGAATAGGGTGTTTCCCCTGTTGACGTCCGTGCTGAGGTACGGTACCCATGAAGAGCGAATGGTAACATCTCGTACCAGTCTTTGTATGTCACTGTCATCTTCTGCACAATCTTCTTAATGTTTTTATTTACTGCTTCGACAACCCCATTCATCTTCGGCTTGTAGGGAAAAGAGTTATGATGCTGTATCTTGAATTGCTCGCAGAGCTCAGTGATTATCTTGTTGTTAAGATTGGTACCATTGTCTGTAATGATCCTCTATGGTACACCGTATCGACAGATCATATTGTGCCGAATAAACCGTGCCACGACGTTCTTGGTTACGGTAGCAAAGGAAGCTGCTTCAACCCACTTCGTAAAGTAATCAATCGCTACCAGGATGAAACGATGCCCGTTGGATGCCGTAGGTCTGATCTCGCCGATCATATCAATGCCATATATTGCAAAAGGCCAAGGCGCTGTCAAGACGTTTAGAGGAACTGGAGGTACGTGCACCTTATCAGTATAGACTTGGCACTTGTGACATGTCCGAGAATGCTGATAACAGTCGGCTTCCATTGTGGACCAGTAGTATCCTGCCCGGAGGATTTTCTTTGCCATGGTATGTCCACTGGAATGAGTTCCGAAAGTACCTTCATGCAGCTCTGCCATGATCCTTTCTTCTTCAATCTTATCCACACAACGCAGTAAGGTTGAATCATGGTTACGCTTGTAAAGGATGTCATTGCTGATGAAGAACTTCGCCGCGAACCTCCTCATAAACTTCTTGTCATTAACAGATGCCCCCTCGGGGTATTCCCGAGCTTCAAGATACCTCTTCACCTCATGAAACCAGGGCTTTCCTGTTACTTCTTCAGTCTCCAGATCACAGCAATGTGCAGGTTCGTCCAATCTTTCAATAATGATTCAGGGAGCTTCGTTGTCCCAATTGACTTTGAACATAGAAGACATTATAGCCAGCGCGTCCGCCAACTGATTCTCCTCTCTAGGGAAGTGTTCAAAGGTGATCTCCTCAAAATGAGGAAGCAATGTCAACACATACTCCTTATAAAGAATAAGATTTGGGTGTTTCGTATCCCACTCGCCTTTGATCTGACTGATCACGAGAGCGGAATCTCCGAAGACACTCAGAAACTTAATCCTTAGGTCAATTGCAGCTCAAAGACCCATGATGAACGTTTCATACTCCGCCATGTTGTTGGTGCAGTTGAAACATAGTCGGGCGGTAAACGGAGTATGAGAGCCTTTAGGAGATATGATCACAGCGCCAATGCCATTACCCAAAGCGTTTGAAGCTCCATCAAAGTACATAGACCATCGGGATCCTTTCTCAGGTCCTTCATCCGGTCCAGGTGTCTCACAATCAGTTATCAACATGATATTCTCATCCGGGAATTCAAAGTTCATAGACTGGTAATCATCCACTGCCTGATGTGCCAAATGGTCTGCCAATACACTTCCCTTGATTTCCTTTTGAGTCGTGTACTGGATGTCATACTCAGTCAAGATCATCTGCCATCTTGCTATTCTTCCGGACAAGGCAGGCTTTTCGAAGATATACTTGATTGGATCCATCTTTGAAATCAACAGAGTAGTGTGAGTCAGCATATACTGTCTCAGCCGGCGAGCAGCCCATGCCAAAGTGCATCAAGTTTTCTCAAGTAGTGAGTATCGGGTCTCATAGTCGGTAAACTTTTTGCTAAGGTAATAAATAGCATGCTCTTTTCGGCCAGACTCGTCATGCTGCCCCATCACACACCCCATTGAGTTGTCAAGTACTGTCAAGTATAAGATCAGAGGTCTCCCTTCAACTGGTGGCATCAGAATAGGTGGCTCCTGGAGATACTCTTTGATCCTTTTGAAAGCGGCCTGACATTCATCATTCCAACGTACCACTTGATCTTTCTTCAATAGCTTGAATATTGGTTCACAAGTAGCAGTCAGGTGCGAGATGAATCGGGCAATATAATTCAGTCGTCCCAGAAAGCCTCTGACTTCTTTCTCTATTCTGGGAGCTGGCATCTCTTGTATGGCTTTCACTTTGGCAGGGTCCACTTGAATACCTTTGTCGCTCACGACAAAACCCAGTAGCTTACCAGACCTCACCCCGAAGGTGCACTTGTTCGGGTTCAATCTTAGCTTGTACAACTTCAACCTGTCAAAAAGCTTTTGTAGATGGTCAAGGTGTTCTTCCTTAGTCTGGGACCTTGCAATCATATCATGAAGGAGAAGACCTTGTGCTGAGCGGTGTTGTCAACCAGAACGTCAATATGAGGTAGAGGGAAGTCATCCTTGGGACTGGCCCTATTCAAATCCCTATAGTCAACGCACATTCGGACCTTACCATCTTTCTTCGGCACTGGAACCACATTGGCGATCCACTGAGAGTAAGAAGTCACTGCTAGAAAACCAGCGTCAAATTGTTTCATCACCTCAGCCTTGATTTTCTCAGACATCTCTGGGCGCATACGGCGAACCTTCTGTTTCACTGGAGGACAATCTTCCTTGGTAGGCAGACGATGAACCACAATGTCAGTGTCCAAACCAGGTATATCTTTGTAGGACTAGGCAAAGATCTCAACATAGTCATGCAGCATCTGAATCAACCGCTGTTTCACACTAAGCTCCAGATTTGCACCGATCTTGACTTCCTTTTTGTCTGTCTCAGTACCCAGATTCACTGTTTCCACCGGCTCTTCATGTGGCTGAATATCCCTCTCTTCCTGGAGTAGCAGTCTTGCAAGTTCACCAGGCACTTCGCAATCATCTTCACCTTCGTCTTCGGCTAAGTTGATCGGATTTTCGAAGTCATAACTGGCAGTAGCAGAGTCGTTACCAGTGAGATCCAGAGTGGATGTGGACCTGTATATGTGAGTGTGTGTAAAATAGCTGTTTTGCAATATATAACAAAGAAAGACAAGGAGCACAAGATTTAAAATGCAAGAACGTCCAATTCTTTTATTAATGATATATGAAAATGACACACAAAAGCCCTCACAAATGAAGCCACGGTGCCCCGGGTAAGACACCGGGCCACAAAGTTTCAAAAAATTGTCTATTACAAATTCAAAACAAAAGGTTTCATTACTGGGTAACAAAAGTAATAGGGATGAAGTCCTTTGCTGTCCAGTTGCTTGGTCCACCGTTAGTCATAGGATAGATCCAGCTGTCGAATTCAGACTCTTCTTCGTCATCTTCAATGGCATTTATTCCCGAGTTGCTGATGAACACGGAAGGTCTTCCGATCCTTGCACTTCGAACAGCCCTTTGAGCTTCTGCAGTGAAACCCTAACCAAACTTGTTAGTCTTCTATGTAAAATCAGGGAGTCGGCCTCAATTTGCACACTCACCCTTCTCAATAACAGCCCGGGCATCTTTTAAGGAAGCCATCTTCATAGGAGAACCTTCAACCACAGTCTCTGCTAATGCCAGTGTCTGGGGAACCTCTTCAAAGTGCTGAAATGGGGTCTCAATGAACTCCCCATCCATATCTACGTATCTGAACGAGTTGAGGTGGCTGACCATGTACTCTTCCTCCCCTTGTACTGTCACAATCTTCCCTTTGACCGGGTACTTCAGCTTCTGGTGGAGCGTTGAGGTTACGGCCCCAACTTTATGGACCATGGACGACCCAACAAACAAGAGTAAGATGGCCGAATGTCCATCACCTAGAACGTAGAATTGAAGACCTGAGAACCAACTTTAATTGGAATACCAACCTCACCATGCACCATCCTCTTAGACCCATCAAAGGCCCTGACAACGATGTTACTTGGTTTTAGCTCCAACCCTTTGCAATCCAACCGGTCTAGAGCTTTCTTGGGCAAGACGTTCAATGAGGAGCCAGTATCAACCAATACATGTGCAAGAGTAGTGCCCATGCATTCAATGGAGACATGCAGGGCATCGTTATGATTTTTCCCCTTGGCAGTTAAATCGGCATCGGAGAAACCCAAGCCATTATCAGCAGTTAAATTAGCCACACAATCTTTAAACTGATCAGCTGATGTCTCTTGTGGCACGTGGGCAGTCTTCAGAAAGGTAATCAGAGCCTTAGCATGGGCCTCTGAACACAACAGCAGTGACAACATATAAATCTTGGATGGGGTTTGCCCCAGCTGCTCCACTACGTTATAATCACTCTTCTTAATAATCTTCAGAATCTCTTCCATCTCCTGTTTGGAAGCTTCAACAATAATCGTCTTCGGTGCCTCCGTCTGGGCAGGCACGTCAGTGATGATCCCTTTGCCCCGATCGTCAGATGACTCGGCGACATGGGTAGGACTAGGAACTTGATCAGGAATGGCAGTAGGTACACTTACAGGTGTAATAAAAATAGGTCTTCAGACAGTGTGTGGAGCAATATTAGGTGAGAAAAGTCTGCCGCTGCGGGTGACTTTAGCAGGTCCAGTAATGTTGCTGACGCCAGTATCAGCATCCAGCTCTTGCTTAACTCCAAGAACATAAACATTTGCCCCATAGTGCCAAGGGATAACTTTGTCAGAGGTGTAGGGTATGGGCCCCGGAACAGTGATGATTACAGGTGCGATCTTCGGAACAGATGTAATTCTAACAGGCTTCCTCGAGGGAGCCTTGGAAGAATTGTCGAAAATGGTAATAATGGCAACTTCTTCAGAATGAATGGAAGGAACAACAATCTTCTCAAACAGGATCTCCTTATTATCCATCAGGTTTTGGATACCTGACTTCAGGAATGGGCAACCAGTAGGTAAAACAGAACACATATGGCAACCTTCGCCATATCCTGGAAATAAACCGGCTAGCAACAGGTTCTTCTTGACAGTCATCAGAGGGGTAACAATGTCATCCACAGAAACTACAAACAAGTCTTCCTCTACAGCATTTACTCCATATTTGGGCATGAGAGCAATCAAAAAATTAGGCCTCTGGTGTGCCTCGAACTCAATCTCCTTTGCATCAATTAAGTCTTGTATCTTGTTCTTTAATGCCCAACAATCATCTGTATTATGCCCCGGCTATCGGAGTGATAAGCGTAGCGGGCATTAGGGTTATACCTTGGTGACGTTGTATTTGCATTCTTTGGGGATTCCCTTATAGTCACTAGGTTAGTCTTCAGCAACTGTGGCAGAATCTGAGATAAGGTCATGCTGAGACGAGTGAATTGCCTCTTAGGTCTCTCGTCCTTTTGTTGATTGTTGAACTGAGGAGCACCAGCAGGTTTTGAAATAACAACCGCATTGACAGCTTGGCGGTGTTCAGGTCTACTATGTCTTCTTGCACTGTAGACAGCAATGGACTCTTTCTTAAACGGCTTCTTCTTGGTGCTTGATGAAGCACCCTTCTGTATCTTCCCAGCCTTAATACCAGCTTCAATCCTCTCACCAGTCAAAATAAGATCTGTAAACCCAGATGAAGAGCTTCTAATCAAGTGGTTGAAGAATAGACCAGACAGGGTCCCCAAAAACATGTCAACAAGCTCCTGATCAGCCAAGGGTGGTTGCACCCTACCGGCGAGGTCCCTCCACTTCTGAGCATACTCTTTAAATCCTTCACCCGTTCCTATTGACATACCCTGGAGTTGGGTACGCGTAGGAGCGAGGTCGGAGTTGTACTGATACTGCATGTAGAATGCAGTAGCCAAATCCTCCCAGCTACGGATATTGGCTCCGTCCAACTGATAGAACCACTCAAGCTGAGTCCCTGAGAGTCTGTCTTGAAAGAAATGGATCCATAAGTTCTTATCAGCAGTGTAAGGCTGGATCTTCCTCACGTATGACCGGAGGTGCAGCTTCGGATAGGAAACTCCATCATACTTGGCAAAGGCTGGTGCCTTGAATTTATGGGGAATCACCACCCCAGATGATAGACCTAGATCTCCGAAGTCCAGATCGGGCACCTTCTGAATTTCCATAGCGCTCAAACGGTCTTCCAGCTGTTTGTACTTATCCTCAGCAGGAGGATACTGTTCTTCATCGTAGTCCATCTTGTTGTCGGAGACCATAGGGTTAAGAGCCCTCCTTTCTTGTGGACTATCTTTTCCTCCAGATGAGGTGGTCAGATCAACTTCATTCTGTAACCTGTTCCCAAACCTGTGTCCTGTGTTGAACAGGACTCTCCTCTTCTTCTTCTTCTTTTTCTCCTTCAGAATCAAGGTCTTCAGGTCCTGCTGACCCTTAGCTAGGCTAATGAATAACTCTTGAAATTGGGCATTCTGGGCCTGGAGGGCCTTGATAGCTTGCTCAGTTGAAGGTTCGGTAGACATGATAATTGATGAAATAAATAGCGAAGAAGATAAGAGACCTGTAAAAGGGTACCTGTTTATGAAGTGCATGGGATGAAATGCGTATGATTTATGATTTCAAAGACAATCGGGATTCAAATTTGTAAACAAGAAAGGAAACACACTTTATTAGATAACTTTTTAATTCAAATTGTTCAACAACTTGCCCTTAAGGCATTACAAGAATGGAAATACTGAAAAGTAAATAAAAACTGTAAAAGAAATCATCAAAGGTCCATCACTGCTCCCATGGTCTCTTCTTCTCAGTGCGGACATAATCATTCAGGATCCGCTTGTTCTCCAGTTGCCTAGTCAGCTTCTGGATCTTCTTCTCTTGTTCATTGAACTTCTCTCGGTAGGAATGCCGTTCATCCCTCAATTGCATCCAAGACCTCTTCAGTGCCCCAATATCAGTGGGCATATAAGGATGGAGAATGGTTGGAAGAACCCCTTCTTCATTAGCAACTTCAAGAGTGACAGGCCGGACAGCTTCATATGGCATACCTAGCTTCTGGGCAAGGATGCGGACCCATCTGAGATATGGCTCCATTGGCAGAGAAGTCTTTAGACCCAACTCATGTGGATCAGATTGGTGAACTCTGTCCCAAGCCCTTATGAATCTACGATGCAACTCATCGCTATCTCCTTGAAAATCAAAGATGATATGAGGCATCAACATCTCATGAGGCCCTTCTCTTCTGGCTCTTCCAAATTGACGGAGAGCTAAGCATGGGTTATTAGAAATCCCTCCATGGGTTCCTAGCAGGGGAACATTGGGATACTCTCCACAACGATCAATGATAGTCACCTCATCCATACCTTTGAGAGTCCAGATAATGTCGTTATTAGAAAGAGACATCACCCTATAAGCCCAGCCCATTCCTTCTTTGTTCTTCAGCACAGACTTAGGGAGATGTGAAATAAACCACCTCTACAATAAAGGAGCACAACACATCAAAGTTCCCCGCTTTCGGGCAGTACGAGCATAGAGCTGATGAAGGATGTCACCCAAGAGAGTGGGTACCGGATTCTGAGAGATAAAGATCTTTATGGCATTAATATCAACAAAAGTGTCAGGATTCAGAAACAATACCAGGCCATAAATCAAGAGAGCCAGAATATCATCGAACGCCTTAAAGTCTAAGCTGTCCCAAAAGTAGTTAGCCTTGCCAACCAAAAACTTAGTCAGAAAACCCTTAGCCCCACTTCTAGTCTCCCAGTTAGCCATTACCTCCTCTTTGGTCAAGTGAAGGGCTGCAGCAATCTCTTCAGGCTTAAGAGTCTTTTCCCAACCAGTAAATGGGGTCTTCTCCAGAACAGAGATACCGAGCAGCTCAGAGAACTCTTCTAGGGTAGGAACCAGCTGATAGTCTTGAAAAGTGAAGCAATGGTACAGCGGATCATAAAACTGGACCAGGACACTCATTATCTATTCATCTAACTTGGAGGTGACCAAACTGAGAAGAGAACCATGCCTCCTGATGAAGGAAGTAGTGTCTGGCATCCTGACAACCAACTCTTTAAGCAAGGTAGGGACTTGGACAAAGTTGATCCGAATAGTATTCTTACGCATGGGCATCATGATGACCTACAAAACAGAGCAAAGATGAAAACCTCTTGTCTTTGAAATAGGTTAGTCCTTATGCAAGATGTATGCAATGCTATGATGTCATGATGTCATGATAAAGGCACACCACAAGTATCCACAATAAGCAAACATGGTAAAGGCACACAAGTCACACTGAGAGCCCTTAGATTTCAGGATGGCATGGAGCTTAGGTACTACCCTCTTTCAGTTCAGTTGGTTCAAACCTGTCCTAGAAATAGTAACCGGGTTCTAGAGGATCTCAATACCACTGACTACCCTCGATCGATCATAATTCCAGTTTAGTAACCTTTTCTTGTGGCCGGAATCATCGCGAGAGTTTAGTCTCAATGAGTCTAGCATACTGCTACTTTTCTATGGCCAAGTTGGTCAATTTAAGGTTCTAAGGTCAATTGGTGCTTAATGACCCCTTAGAAGACCCATATTCTCCTCGTTCCAACACAAGGGATATCGATACAGACTAAAGTGTCACACCAACGTAGCTACTGCTTCATCTGTATCGGTCTACGCCGTACAGATCCCTCATAGTTTATTGCTACTTACCTAAAGGGTATCCCCAGATCCGAGTTAGGATCTATAGAACTCCGATACAAGCCCACAAAATTAAAGCATACAAAGCATACAATTGAAAACATAGTGATCTAATCCTAAGGTACACCTCACTTATTATAAATCCCCAGCAGATTCGCCAGTTCTGTGATCGGTGGGAATGAGAACTGACTGTTTTGGAATGCTGGTTCGCGTTTGCATTTGTTTTTGCAAAATGTCGCAGTAAGCAAGAGTCGCCACCGTCTTTTATTTTATCCAACAAGGAAAGGACAAAAGCACAGAAAAATTCCTTTTTGAGATATTTCTCGGGTTCGGGAGGTAGATTATAGAAAGGGAAGGTGTTAGCACCCTTTCTATCCGTGGTTATCCACGGGCTCTTAGGTACTTGCTCATTGTGTTTTCAAAAGTTTGCTTTTCTTTGTGTCTGTGGGTTTGAAAAGAGTTTTTGTTTTGAAAGGAGTGTAAGTGCGAAAAGTTTTGTTTTGTTTTAAAGGGAGCAAGTACTTAAGAAACATCTACCTACTCAAAAAGGATTTAAACTGTGCAAATGTCCTTTAGACATTGCTATCCCACTATTGAGGAGTAGGTAGCACCGTCGTTGGAGTTTTCGAGTCAATTCGATTAAGGGACGTGTGGTCACTAAAGCAACGCTAGGACGCCTTAGCGATAACCCTAATGTCTTAGATCATTTTTCTGAGGCAACCGTTTCGAGGCAACTATGATCTTTGGACAAGAGGGCGACCTCTAAAACTTCCTATACTCAATGACCACGTTCGAGCCAACCAAGTGAGGTGTACCCTAAGAGTGCGCATGTGCGAGTGTGTTAGTTCGGTTAATTTTATCTGTACATGTCAATGGTGAGCTATGTTGATTTTAAGTTAAAGATTGATCTTGTCATGCATTGCCTATTTATCAAACATCTAACAGTTAATATTGTGCGGAAATTAAATTGCGGGAAATTAAATCTAAGCTATTACAAGGCGTCGGGTATTTACATCGCCAAAGACAAACCCTTTAATTTAAATTGCGGAAAGTAAATAAAAGCGATAAATAAATAAAATCCTAATTTAAAAAACTATTACACTCTCAAAGCAATTACATTATTGGATAATGGATCAAAAATAATACGCGTGCGAGAAAATTAAATCGAAGTGTTTTTAGGGTTTTGACCCTTTTTTATTAAAGAGAGCATATTTTTGTTATTTTTTGAATTAAAAATTAAGTCTAAGTTAATAGTTGAATTAAATGAAAATATTTTTGGGTTTTATTTATAATTAAGGAAATAAAATAAAATGATTAAAATTATTAAAAGCCCTAATTCTATATTAATTTTAATTTATTGCAAAAGATATTAAAATTGTACCTAATTAAAAACTAAATTAATTGGTTAAAATTTATTTACAAAAATAATGAAATAGTGAAATTAATAAAAATATTATTTTTTGGGTTTTTTGATTTTATAAAAAAATGTTAATTGGTTAAATTTTTAAATAATAATAATAATACTTAATAAAATAAATAATAAATAAAGAAAAAGATATAGAAATTAAAAGAAATACTCAGGGGGGTGTGGGCCTGATCTGGGTGTATGATCAGCAATTTTTGGCCCATTAACGCTCCAGTCTGCTTGACTTTTAGAATCCAATGCGTGTCTTTGACCAGGGAGTATGATGAGCGTGCAATCTGGGCCCCTGGATCTGATCTGAAATCCATCTGGCAAGTGGATCTTTGAGGAGCATGGTAGACCACCTTTTGAGCCTTGCATAGGAATACCTGAAACAAAATTGTAACAAAGTTTTGGGGGACCTGGGATTCGAACCCAGGTACCAAGGGTATTTCTCATAGTGTGCTTGCCAACTCAACTGAACTGCCTAATTGTCATTAGCATAGAAAACAAATATTATATATATCAAACAATTTAATTATGCCTGGAAAAAATTAAAAAAAAAAGCACGCTGATTTGAATCAGCCAGTAAGAAGAAGACACGTCTTCGTCTTCTTCGTTGAAAAGGCCAGCGTTTTTACCTGCGGATTTTATCTGCAACAGAATACATGGCTGCCATCTAAAATCACCTACAGGCTTTGGAAACGAGTTCTAAGAATACCATTGTGCTCGTCTCCTCCCCTTGATCATCCCTGTACTAATTATTTGCATTGATTTTGCCTGCAATTAAAAACCCCAAAAACAAGATGCACAAACCCTAGAACTGGGCATGGCGTTACAGGCTATGAAAATAAAATTCAGTGATGCCAAAAGTTTCAGAATGCAACGCAAAGTATGAATATGCAATTATTTGGACAAAAAGATGCAAGAATTGGAGAGTTGGATTTCATGTTCAGGGTCGAGTTCAAGATGACTTACAGTGAGTTTTAGGCTGTCTCAGGGCTAGATTTTGATCCCTTTGGCTTCACTGGATGTCAGGGAAGGGAACTATGTCAAGCTTTTTGTTTGAATCGTGCTCTAATGTTGATTTTGATCTTCCACTTTTTCACACTTTTTCAATCCTTGTATGGCCATTTCTGCAATGCTTTGTGCGTGTTCTTGCTATGCTTGGCTTGTGTGTACATAAAAGAATGTATTTAGGTCAAAACTTGGGCCTTAGTCCATATGCATTGAAGATGGAAGATTTGATTTTGATCACCATTATAAAGTTTCCAAATATAGGCCAAATCTGATTTTTTATGCATGAAAAGCCTTGATACGAATTTGATTTGATGAATCATGATAATTGCAAGCTACAATGATCAAAAAGATATCATTCCATTCATTTTTAGATTTTATTTGATTTAATATTGATTAAAAATGAATTAAATCAATAAAAATTAAATAAAATGGAAAAATAAATGATTGGTCATGAAATTAGGGATGGGACACGTGCGTGGCATGACAAGACCAAATCAAGTGGAAAAAAGTGGGCCCTTTTGTAAAAAATTGGAGTTTTGAGGATAGTTGACTTTTGGCCATTTTGGAAAAATGCCCAACTTAAACAATACATAACTTCTTCAATTTTGAACTTCTGGAGGTGTTCTTGGATTTTTTAGAAACCTTGAGATATCCTCTATCCAACCGTTTTGGTCTCATCTCATTCTTATCTTCCATGCTCAAGTTATAAGCTTTGGCAAAAAAGGTGTTTTTGTTGACTTTCAGAAATGACCTATAATGTCCAAATTTGTAACTTTTTGTGAGAGGATTTCTTGATCTTGGTGTGTGAATATGGATTTTAGGAAATTTAATCCTCTTCAAAATGAGATTTGGATGGGTCATTTCTAATAAAGTATGAGAAAGTTATGCTTGGTCAAAGTTGGGTTGACTTTTCCTGCAAAACCCTAATTTATCAACTTTTGAATCTTGATGAATCTTGAGAAATCCTTGATGAATCATGATCAACCATTGATCAAATGATGAATTATACTTAAAAATGAGAATGTTGACAACAAATCTTGAAGTTTGACTATATTTAGGTCACAGTTGACTTTTGCCCTAGCACAATCGATTTTTGGACCTCTTGAGCAATTGACTGACCAAACTTCCTCTGCAAGGCTTGAAACTTGACATGGATGAACTTAAGAACATATTAGGACATTGGGGAGCACTTGAAGTAATTTGGATGTAAGGACCTTAATGCAACACAAAACCCTAATTTTGACTTGATTTCCTTAGGAGGTGATTTGATTGTCCAACTCTTGAGCCATCTTGAACAACTTGGAGGTGATTCTTGACATGTCTTGAGAAATATGGGAGGGAAAATTTTGGGGTACAACAATAACAAACTCAACACTCGGTTAAATCTCAACCAGATGGAAACTATGCAACAAAGCTTGTCTTCTACAAAAATCTCAAGACAAAATTGCTGCTTGGGGAGATAATCTTGTAGGGAAGACACGAATCCTGCTACAAAACTCTCTTATGAGAAATGAAGATCTGTCAAGAATAATAAGGGAAAATCTTCACCAATAAACGTCTTCTAGGGACATAAACTTTGCATAAAAGTTATATGGGGATACAGTGATCAGTCCTTCCGAGGAATGATCAAAGGAAAGTCATAGAGACCATTCCTTCCGAGGGAGAGAATATATTAAGCCTTCAAAAAGCATAAAATCTACATGGGAAACCAAACTGTCAAGCTGAATATAACTGCGGAAAAACATAAGAATAGCCATGCTGGGAATTCACCGAGTTTCACAATTCGAGATTCAAACATTCTTGAAGCAACTGTTAACACTCATTTTAATCTTGGCCACAAGTCAAAAGAAAATGATTTTGTAATTTTCAAAACATGTTTATTATTAAGCTTTTTGTTTCATAAATTACTTTAAAAATAAATGAAATTTAGCAAAAGAAACAAATATGGAATACTTGAAATCAATTGAACAAAGGCTCAAAGTTTTATTAATAGAATGGTAGTTCACTAATGGCATAACTCCATAGATGAGTATAAAGTTTTGGAAAATGGTAAATAGGAAAAGGCTACATTGAAATACAATAACCATTATTCTCTCTAACAACTTTGAATTCCTGTATTCAAGCTTTTGTTGAGAATGATCAAACTGAGAATCCCTGATTAATGAGTGTTGTTGCTTCGAATGATCAAGCCTTTCCTGATGCAGTTGCTTGCCATAATACATAAATTTTGCCTAGATTTCCCATTTGGGTTTTCAATCTATCGAGATGATTTATTTCTGTTTATGTCTCTAATTTTTGCTTGGACCTCCCTTTTAGGTTTTCAGTCCACCGAGACACTCATTTTTGCCTAAGTCGCCCTTTCGGGTTGATAACTACATTTTACACCGTATTTTCCGACTCAATTCGCTTTATATTTAGTCCATTTTGTCACTATTTCTGTTTTATTATGCCGGTACTGTTTGACTTTTGAAGGTATACTTCCAAAGAAAAGAATTCGGGCAAGAAACTGACAAAGTATGCAAAAAGTGAAGAATTGCAAGTTTCGGGTGCATGGTGTTTTCCATGGGCTTGTGGCGTTCGCTATGCACCCCAGCAGCCACATCATCCACTCAACTTAACCATGGCATTCGCTACGGCCTCATGGCATTTTCTCTGGATGCACAGTGCAAAAAATAAATAAGGAACAAATTTCTCAGTCTTCACCCACCTTCCCTACTTTTCCTCTATGGTTCTCACACGACTTGGTACAGTTTCCAGGAGCAGTATTGACTATATATTGATATTTTTTCATAAGTTTCAACATCCAAGTTCATACAATCAAGAGTTTTAGTTTTAAGCTGAAAATTCACTTTGTAAAGTGGTAGAGCTCTCACATTGGGGGACTACCACACCATTAGTTCTTAAGGAATTATCTGTTGCTTGGATCAAAGTGTGCCAGCATTATTAGAGTTAATTTCCAGTTTCAATTTTGTACTTGAAGATTTATTTCTAGAGTTATTCAAGCTTTTATTTCAGTTCTACCTTCAGGTTCTTTTAATTACATTTTTTTTAGTTTTTGATTTTTATCCTGCATGATTTCTTAATACTGCTTGTGTTGTTGCGGTCCCATATTGCTTCAATACTTGTGATAATTAATTTCCACCATGTTTATGTTTTTGATTTATAATTATAATTGCATTAATTATCTAAACACTATGTCTAGCTAAACTGTTTTGAGTCCGTATGTGAGGATCGTCACTCCGACGGGATTCAGTAATGAATTGACGTAATTTCTTTTTCACAAAAGTTAATTTTCTAGTTCAATATTTAGTATTAATATTTGAAAGGTTTTACGTGACGGCGAAAAACATTAAGGTTTCAAACCAATAAAAATGAGAGTGTGAGGTTTGTACAAGATAGTAAAATTGGGCATTAATTCCTAAATACAGCGAGAGCGCTTTAAGATTGAATATGACTTATAGATTTTCAAAAATTATTTTGTAACTTGAATGAGAGAGTGAGAGAAACCATTTGTGGTTTTAAAATATAGAAGAAGTCAATAGCACAAAAGTGTGAGACAAACATTTTTAAACTGGTATTTTCTTCTGAAAAGTAATTTTAAAAAAACTTAATGCACACCAATAAATTATTGAGTCCACGAGGTGCATCGTGAGCCACATACCGGTCTCTCTTTATTAATATACTTTCTAAAATTAACTTTAGTCATAATATTAGTTTTAATTCTAATTTGTTTGAAAAATTAATTAGCCTTAGATTTACATAGCATCAGTAGGAAAATATAGTTTGATTATTGGTCCTTATGGGTTCGATATCTATTAAAACTACATCAGACTCTGTATACTTACAGATAACACCCCAACAAGTTTTTGGCGCCGTTGTCGGGACCAATTTAGTCAATATCACGACTTTGTTGTTGCACCGTATAGACTAAGGCAACAATTTTATTTTACCCTTTGGTTGTATGCCAAATACTCGTTCTTTAAATGACGACTTAGCATAACCAATCAACGAAATCGAGCATTTAATTCACATTAAATGTCAAATAAGACAACTCCATTTAGAGTATACCATACCTGAACCGGAACCTAAGATGGCCACAAATGTAGCCCGTCCTGTTAAGGATTTTTCTGCCCCATCCCAAGAAGAGAGCCACACTCAAGTATAGTTCCTCTAGCCATCGACACACACAATTTCAAATTAAAACCCTCTTTATTACTAATGGTTCAACAGAACCAGTTCTCTAGAAACCCAACGTATGATCCTAACCTCCATCTGTCAGTGTCCGTGCAGTGCACATACACACTGAAAGCCAATGGTGTTAACCTAGAAGCTATTAGACTACATTTGTTCCCATTTTCCCTAAGGGACCAAGCGAGAGCATGGTTACAATTCTTACCTTAAGGATCCATCACTAATTGGAACGAATTGAAGAAAGCCTTCTTATCCCGATATTTTCCACCTAATAAGACAATTATGCTAAGTAGGCAAATCAATGGATTTAGACAAAAAGATGAAGAATCCATTTTTGAAGCTTGGGAAAGATACAAGGATATGATGAGACTCTGCCCGCACCATGGTTTGGAAGAATGGCTTGTTGCCTATACCTTCTATAATAGTCTCTTGTATAATACAAGACTGACCATACATGTTGCACCAGGTGGAGCACTGATGGATAAACCTTACCAAGAAGCCTATCAGCTTATAGAGAATATGGCTCAAAACCACTACCAATGGGGAAGTGAGCAAACTCCTATGATGAAAACCCAAATAAAAGGTAGTGTGTATGAAGTTAGTGGCATAGACCATGTCAGCGCTAAAGTGACACCCTAAATCAAAAGATTGAAAGCTTAACCATAACACCAACACCTACTGTAGCTGTAGTGAACCCTAATTTTAAATTGTGTGGAGTTCCTGAACACGTCACTATTTAATGTCAAACTATTGGCAAGAATTCCGCCTGACCAATTGAATTACACTCAAAGGAACCCATATTCAAACACATATAACCCAGGATGGAGGAATCATCCAAACTTCTCTTATAAGAATAAAAATGATTTATTTGCTCCCAACCAACCACCCATCACCCCTCCTGGTTTTCAGAAAGCAGCACTGGCTACTCCTCAAGCACCTAAAAGTCAAACCTTGAACTTATGATGGAAAACTTCGTTTCTTCTCAAACTCAAAAAAATAAGGAATTCATGAACCAAAACATTCACATCAATGAATTGGTAAAACAATTGGCAAATAAGGTAGACATTTTGGCCACTCATAACAAAGTGCTTGAAAGGAAAATTTCTCAAGTGGCATAGCAACAAGCAACTACTACTGCCCCATGAGGCGTTTTTCCTTGCCAACCATAACTAAACCCGAAAAGGTATGCAACTGCTATCACACTACAAAGTGGGATATAATATGACGACCCAGTTGATCCGAGAATAAACAAAAAGACCATTTCTAGGAAAGCCAATGAAAAGGACAAAGATAATAACCTTGTAGGAGAACTAAAAGAAACCAATGGGTTAAAGCCTAAAGAAAAAGAGAGCAAAGAAAAAGAGAAACCCTATGTTCCTCGACCTCCATGTCAACTATAACACCCTTCTAAAACCCACAAATGAATTTAAATAATTTAATTTAAAATCACCACACAAGTGTTACACGTCATAAAAATATCATAAATTCAATCCTGCTACGTAACACAGGGTTACTGAAAAAGAAGATTTAATCACACATTTTCTTACCTAGGGTGTTACACGAAATCCAAACACATCTAAAAAGCATCACAACGGAATACATTTGAGAACATATAATCAAAACACATCATTGGTCTCATAAAACCTTTTTCAACTTCAATCAACATAAATAAGAGAGAGTCATAATATTTACTCTCAACAACATAACATATAGGTTCAACAAACAATTAACAAATGTAAAACAACATAGAAACGATTTGAAATCCCGATGTTACATGATCAGAGCAAGACCCTACTACAATTAAACGACACTAAATGGAAGTCACTTCAAAAGATATTATTCAACTTACTTCAGCAACGCTACTCTTGAGAATTAGCACGTTACCCATGTGGAGGCAACATTCAAACATAAGGAGTGAGTAATCATAATTAATTATAAAAGGCATAAGAGGAAAGTAAACTTTATAAATTATTGTATACAATTCAACATCATCAATACAACATATACTCACACCTTCATTCATCACAATTAGTTCACACAATATCTTTATAACAATAATTACACATAGTCATATCATAAGCACAAACATCATCACATCATAATTCATCAACAACTTTATGCAAATGTTACATAGGATGTTAAATGCAAGAACACTTATATAATGCATGTGGTACCATAATATGAACACATACGTTCACTTCACTCCATGATAAGAGTACACCATTAAACATGATCACAATACCATCATTAACATCACATCAATATCATTGCAACAACACTCAAGTTTCATCATTTACAACAAGACATCATAGTGCAACATGCAACTATACACTTTACAACACCATTACACATAATTTAAATTATTTCCAGAAACATAAAACTATTTTAAAATGAAATTAAGTTTTCTGAGATCTCTACATCATCAAACGACGCGTCAATCAGACACTCGTAACTAAAGTTATGAATTTTTGAAGTTTTACAAATATTTTGCCAGAACTGTGGAAATCAATTTCACCATTTCCTGAAATCGATTTCAGCCTCGAAAATAGCCTTGAAATCAATCATGCCAAACCCCGTAATCGATTACACCCTCGCAGAAGCACTTTTCTGCTGCTTTTCAGTATAAAAAAACCACTTTTAAGCCATCCCAAAACCCTATTTTTCTTGGAAATCATTTAGCTTATGTTTTAACACGAAAAATCATTTTTCAAAAGTTTCAAACCCCAATTAATTTCACCGAACACACTCATAACTTAGTTTCTACTTTGACTCATAATCACATACAATAACACAACATCTGCCAACAACAATTCCATCAAATGCATAATTTCAACAACAACATTACATAATTTACCATTCAATCATCAATCAAAAAGTCATCATACAAATAATAGATTCAATTCTTGGCATATCAAACATCATTATTAACAAACATGATGGTATTCATCATTCATCGACAAATACAACAAAACCTACCTCTACCATTCCATCACACCATTCATAATAAACCACAATTAAACACCCTTACCTTATTACTTCTAGCAATCGACCTTTTCAAGCTCTAGTGGATGATTATCTCCTTGGTTTCTCTGTGCCCTAGAATTTTTCCTTTGTTCTCCAATTTTCACGAATGACACAGATTGACACTATATTCCTTATTTTATTTGTTAACTTTAGACATTTTCTATGCTCTTTCCTTTATGCCCTTACTTACTCCTATACACTTACTATTACACCCTTGACATCTCTACTCATTCCCATATTCTATTTTATTATTTTAATTATATAATAAACCCCATAAAACTATTATTTTATTAATTTCTAAATCATTTTCACTTACACTGATATTCTACTTTATTAATTTACTCATAATTCTAAGTTAACACCTATATCCCACTAATAACCCAACAACATATCAACATAAAATCACATAATATTCACAATAAATAACATAAACACAAATCTAGACTTTGAAGTGTTACAACTCTCCCCCACTTTGAGAATTTTTATCCCAAAAAATTAATTGAAGAAAACAGAGTCGGATACAACTTCTTCATCTGATCCTCACGCTCCCAAGTCACGCTCTCACCAGTTGGTCCTCCCTACACTACCTTTACCAAGGCAATCTCTTTATCACGCAATTGCTTCACGTTTCGACCCTCTATTTACATTGGTGATGTCTCAACAGTCAGGTTATCTCTCACATGTACATCATCCACTTGGATCATATGAGACGGATCTGAAATGTATCTCCTCAATTGAGACACATGAAACACATCATAAAGATTAGCAAGTGGAGGTGGAAAAGCAATTTGATGGGCTACTTCTCCCATCCTCTGCATAATATGATATGGACCAACAAAATGCGGCATGATATTTCTAGACTTCAAGCTCTACCAATACCAGTTACCAGAGTAACTCTAAAAAATAAATGGTCTCCCACTTATAACTCAAGTTCTTTTTTCTCTTATTATGCTAACTCTTCTGACGAATTTGTGAAGCTTTCATCTTCTCTTGGATCATCTTGATTTTCTCAGTCATCTACTGTATAATCTCAGGTCTTAGCACTTCACTCTCGCCCGACTCATACCAATATAACATAGTACTACATCTCCTGCCATACAATGCCTCATATGGTGTCATCCCAATACAAGAATGGAAATTGTTTTTATAAGTAAATTTAATCAATGGAAAGTGACTATCCCAAGCACCTTCTTGTTCCAACATACAAGCCCTCAACAAATTTTCTAAATATTGGATAGTCCTCTCTGCCTGAACGTCTGCCCGCGGATGATAAGCGGAACTCAACTTCAGCTTAGTACCCAAGGTATTCTGCAAAATTTTCCAGAACCTTGATGTAAACCGTGGATCTCTATCTGACACAATACTCAAAGGTATACCATGTAATCTTATAATCTCTTTGATATACATCTCAACTAACATCTGCATGGGATGATTGATCTTCATTGATAAGAAATGAACTAATTTAGTCAATCTATCCATTATCACCCAAATAGAATCATTGGCCTTAACAGTCTTTGGAAAACCCAACACAAAATCCATGGAAATGTTGTCCCATTTCCACTCTAGAATATTCAACGGTCGCATTAGACCCAAAGGCTTCTTGTGCTCAATCTTTGACTTCTGACAATTCAAACAAGCATAACCAAACTTACTAATCTCCTTTTTCATACTGGACCACCAAAACAATTTCTTCAAATTTAGATACATCTTCATCGCACCAGGATGAATACTTAAACAACTTTGATGTCCTTCTTTGAGAATACTCTTCTTAAGTTCCGGAACATCTATAATACACACTCTATCTCCGAATCATATCACACCATTATCATCAACTCGAAACTCACCTTTGTTACCTTGGTTGATTAGCAGTAACCAGTCAACCAAACTCAGATCTTATTTCTGACCTTCTCTGATCTCATTAAGGATACTGCTAGTCAGCTTCAACATACCCAACTTCATACTGTCAGGAGTTTCTTCACACACCAAGATCATATCTTGGAAATTTTCAATCAATTCGAACTCTCACACCATAAGCATCAACATATGCAAAGACTTCATACTCAAAGCATCAACCACAACATTAGATTTTCCAGGATGGTATCTTAAATAAAAATCATAATGTTTCAGAAGTTCGAGCCACCCCCTCTTCCTCATATTCAACTCTTATTGATCAAACATATACTTTAGAATCTTGTAATCCTTGAACACCTCGATCTTTGAGGCAAATGTTGATGTCTCTAAATCTTCAAAACAAATACCACTGCTGCCAACTTTAAGTCATTCATTGGATAATTACTTTCATGAACTTTTAGTTGTCTGGAAACATGATCAACAACCTAACCATTCTACATCATTACACTATGAAGACCCATCTTCGACGCATCAAAATATACTATAAAGGACTCACTCAGATTAGGCAAAATCAACACTGGAGCATTCATCAACTTCTTATTTAGTTCAACAAAAATTTCTTCACATGCAACATCCCACACATAGGCTTGACCCTTTCGAGTCAACTGAGTTAAAGGTAATGCCAACTTCGAAAAGCCTTCAATACAACTGCGATATTAACCAGCCAGAGCAAGAAAACTTCGTATCTCAGTATTAGACTCCAGAGTCTCCAACTGTAACACAACATCAACCTTTGACAGATCAACAACAATTCCAACATTTGAAATCACATGGATAAGGAAAATAAATTCCTTCAACCAGAATTCACATTTTGATAACTTGGCATAAAGCTTCCTCCCCCTCAACACCTGCAACACAATCCTTAAATGTTCTGCGTGCTCTTCATCAATCTTAGAATATATCAAAATATCATCAATAAAGACCACAACAAACTTATCCAGATACGAATAAAAAATTTGTTTCATATATTCCATGAACATGCATGGCGTATTAGATATGCCAAATGATATCACAGTGTACTCATAGTGACCATATCTCGTCCTGAATGTCGTCTTTGGAATATCATCTGGTTTAACATGAATTTGATGATAACCATACCTCAAATCAATCTTGCTAAACGCACAAGCACCTACCAAATGATTCATCAGATCATCAATTCTCAAAAGTGGATACTTATTCTTGATAGTCACCTTATTCAATTGCCTATAGTCCATGCACAACCTCATACTGCAATCTTTCTTGTTAACTAACAACACAGGTGCACCCCATGGAGAACACTTGCTTGAATATAATTCTTCTCCAACAATTATTCATATGGTTTCGTCAACTTAAGAAATTATAACACTGACATCCTATAAGGATGCATTGACACCAGACTCGTACATGGTACTAATTCGATGGAAAACTCTACTTCACGCTCTAGGGGAAAATCACTGGTGTCATCTGGAAACACTTCCAGAAAATCACACACAACTCGCAGCTCCACCATCTTAGCTTTACCGTTGATTTCCAAAATAGTAAACATCACAAACATCTTCACCTCATCCTTCATGAGTTCTTGTAATTTCTTAGAAGATATAAACATCAACTTTTCATCTTTGTCAAACTTAGATTCACGCTCTGGAGGCAAGTCACATTTATCTTCAGGAAAAACATCAAGAATTTACACACAACTAGCATATCACTAGCCATCACATTGCTTTCTATTATCAAATAAGCAAACATCAATAATACCTGATCGTTCTCCCTCAAAGACATCCCGACTTGACCGAAAGGAAACAATCTCGATGCCACGTTCTCTTCGGTTTGAGAAATAACACAACATCAATAACACCTGTTGATAATTGAAAATTGTAGCTATTTTTGTATATTTATATGTTTTGTTGCACTTATCGATACTTTTTGTTAATATTTTTTGAATAATCTCCGCTTTGTTTATAAATATGTTTAGTTTGTGTTAATTGTGTTTTTATGGAAATAGGGTAAGGTTTTATAGTTTTGGTATATTTTGTAGGTATTTGTCCCATGTTTGGAGAATCGAGGAATAAGGTGTCGAAGGCACAACTTCAAGTGCGCGTTTTCAGAATAAAATTAAGCAATTTTGGAAATTTGGTTCAGGGAAGCTCGTTAGCGCATTTTGTAGCGCGTTACGCATTTTTTCCAGTTTTGGCAGGGGTTGTGCCGATGAGCCTACTTAGCGGAATCAAGCCGCTTAGCGGGGCCCCATTTAGAGGGGTAAGCCCACTTAGCAGGGTTAAGGCGAATCACATATATTTTAAGTGTCATCCCGCTTAGCGCGGTCTGCTGACATGAGTTTTATAAAAACAGGTTTAGTTTATTTTCTAGTTTATGGTTTTTGGGGTATTTGTTCCCAAACTCCATCACTTTAATTATTTGATGCTTAGAGCTTAGAAAACAACATTTGTGGCTTGCAATTGGATGATCCAGGGCTGGGAGTTTGGTTAATCGCGATTGAAACTGTAAAAGATTTGGTTTCTTCTCCTCTTCTTCTCTTTGTAACCATTATTTGTTGGATTTTGTATGTAAATTTATCTTGATTATATATATATATATATATATATTTATGGCTCATGGTGTTATTTGAAATTTTCTTTACAAATCTTTATCGATGTTTATCCCTTTTAGCTTGCTAAGTGTTTGGACTTGAGTTGTTGCAGAAATGGACGGTTTAAATCCGGACTTAGGATGAATATCTATTGGGATTCGATTCTAGAGATAGATTTAGGCTTAGTAATAACTTATGTATCGATTCTTAATGCCTCTGTATTGTTTTGTGTTGCGTTGAGAGATCACCGATATAGAGCGATACAATTGATATCTCACTTTTGGTTAGAGATGACCTCTGTGTGAGTGATACATGATGATATTTAAGAGTAGCTTAGGTTAAGTGCAACTGGGTAGTAATTTTAAGTATTTGATATGGTAGACAAAATATAAACTCGAGAGTTCCTTACTATTCGAAGAATGAAATTCTTTTTATGTTGATAACTTTTAATTCCCGCACCTTACATACAAACCCATTCTATTCCCAAACTCATAAATGCCAAATTTTTGAACAACAATTCAGTAAACACTAATCCTTTTGGAGGTGATATGATAAAACTAAATAAATACTTACTTTTTTCTGCCTCTTTATCGCTTCAACAAAATGGCGCCGTTGTCGGGGATTTGTGTTTTTATTGAATCACATCACAATATTTTCTTTGTTTTTGACTTTTGTAGATATCATATATATTATCTATCTTCACTTGTTTATATTTATACTTGTATATTTTTACCATATTTGTGAATGTTACATGTTTTGAATACTTGTAAATTTAGTGTATATTTTTTATTCTCTTCACATTTGCTGAAAGTGTGGTTAGATGTGTAGTTCAGGTTAGAGATTGAAGAGATAAGAGAAAATGCGAGAGTGAAGCATTTGACTCATTTGAAGCAAAGTGAAGTGGTTGTAAATAACAAGCTTCGAGCTTATGACGTAAAACAAGTATGTTTTATTTTTTTTCATTGTGTTAGTTTAGGTAGTGTGTTGATTGTTTTTTAAACAAGTTGAAATTGGACATGTTTTAAAATTCTTAAATCTTCATTTTTCAACTTGTTTATTTACTTTCATTCGTTTGTTTTGTTATGTCAATTTTATGTTTTTCCAAAAGCTTATCGTTTTTAGCTTGAGCAAGGTTGTTAATGTTGTAAATATTGTAAATGTTGTAAGTTAAGTGTGTAGGTGATAAGTGGAGGTTTGATTAGATGTAGTTGTTGCTGTCCAATTTTTTTTTCTGCATATGGTATAGCGTGCTTAGCACGGTGGAGCTTGATTAGCGTGCTCTATTGTGATGCGCCAGTGAGTTCTTTTTGTTTTACTTGGATCTCCTTTTACCCACTTTCACTTAGGCTTTTTAGATTCATACATGATAGAGTTATTTTTCTAATTCTTTTTTTTTTGGTTGGACTTAAATCTTGGTCCGATATCTTGAGGAATTTTGAAGTGATTTTCCAAGTTTGAATGTTTCAACTTGCGGATGTACGGTAATGATAGTTTTTAAAGTTGGTACACGTCAGATACTCATTTATTTCTTTCTAGAACATTGCATGTTTAGGAGAATTTTCTTTTGTAGAATCTTCATGTCATTCATTCTTTTGAAATCTGTGTTCACTTTTGAATCTCATTAACCCCTTGTGAGGTTGCTTTCCATTATTTACTATATGCACGGGAGACCAAATTTTTTTTGTCTTAACTCAATTTTATTATGTTTAATCTTGTATTTATGTTGATTTGTATGAAAGCATGAAATGATCAAGAATTTTGTTGATTTTAAGAAAAACCACCTAACCAAAAGTAATTCACATTGTGAGTGATCAATCATTTGTGAACCCCTTTGAGCCTTTTAATTAGTATTCACCAACAGATTCTAATTTTTGTTTCTTGGAACTTGACCCTCAACCATGTATTATGGTTGGACTTTTCCTTGCCTAGCTAGTTTGGGAGTATTCATTTCACTTTGTATGGCTGTGTTTAATTTGGGGAGAATAATGTTTGTTTGCTTGTTTGTAAGTTGGTTGGTAGAGGTTGAAAATAAAATGGTGGGAGTAGAGAAAAATGAAATAAATAAATAAATATGCGCGTGAAAAAGAAAAGAAAACAAAAAGAAAATAAAAAAGAGAAAAAGTTTTGAAAAAAGAAAGAAAATATATATCAAATAAAAAGTTTTGTGTTGGTGTAACATTTGGGAATATTGAAAAAACTTGATTGAGTGGTGCTTGAGACTTTATGAATTGATCATTACCATAGGATTAAGCATTGTTGTTTGTTTCAATTACCTTTAGATATTGACCCTTTCTTGTTACCCAAGCCACACTAAAACCCTTTTAAGCCCTTGTGATTTTGATTTTGTGCTTTTTAATATGAGCCTGCTTTGATGAATGCATAATTTAGTTGTTGCTAGCAAGATTGTTGGGTGAGAAATGAGCACCTGATGTTTGTATTTTTCATATACCGATGAAGTGTGTGCTAGGTGTGATTCACTTGTGAACATTGTATTGTTTTAGAATTTTTGACATGTGTTTTGTATTTAGGAGTTGTTTTATTTTCATGTGATCGTTGTAGTTTAGTGGTATGTTTGCCTTGCATGTACGTTTTTATTTTGAACCATACATTTGTTTTCCGTTTTCAAAACCTATTGATTCATGATTCTTTGATTATTGTTTCTTTTTATTTGAGTTTTTGGCCTTGTTTGAGGACAAACAAGTTCAAGTTGGGGAGATTTTGATAAGTGAAAATTATAGCTATTTTTGTATATATGTTTTGTTGCACTTATCGATACTTTTTGTTAATATTGTTTGAATAATCTATGCTTTGTTTGTAAATATGTTTAGTTTATGTATAATTGTGTTTTTATATAAATAGTGCATGGTTTGATAGTTTTGGTCTATTTTGGAGGTATTTGTCGCATGTTTGGAGCATCGAGGAATAAGGTGTCTAAGGCACAACTTCAATTGCGTGTTTTCAGAATAAAATCAAGCAATTTTTGAAATTTGGTTCCGAGAAGCCTACTTAGTGCATTTTGTAGCACACTACGTGTTTTTTTTCCAGTTTTGGCAGGGGTCGTCCTGATGAGCCTGCTTAGTGAAATCACACTGTTTAATAGGGTCTCGCTTAGCGGGGTAAGTCTGCTTAGCAGGGTTAAGGCGGTTTCACGTGTATTTTAAGTGTCAGCCCACTTAGCAGGGTTAGGTCGTTTAGCGCAGTCTGCTAACATGAGTTTTATAAAAACAAATTTAGTTCATTTTCTAGGTTATGGGTTTTGGGGTATTCGTTCCCAAACTCCATCACCTTCATTCTTTGATGTTTAGAGCTTATAAAAAATATTTGTGGCTTGCAATTGGATGATCCGGGACCGGGAGCTTGGTTGATCGCGATTGACACCGCAAAAGATTTGGTTTCTTCTCCTTTTCTTCTCTTTTTAACCATTATTTGTTGGACTTTGTATGTAACTTTACCTTGGTTATATGTATAATTATTGCTCATGGTGTTGTATGAAAATTTCTTTACAAATATTTATTGATGTTTATCCTTTTTAGTTTGTTAAGTGTTTGGATTTGATTTGTTGCAAAAATGGATAGTTTAAATCCAGACCTAGGATGAATATCTATTGGGCTTAGATTCTAGAGATGAATTTAGGCTTAGTAATCACTTAGGTATCGATTCTTAATTCCTCAGTGTTGTTTTGTTTTGCACTAAGAGATCGCCGACATAGAGGGATACAATTGATAACTCGCTCTGGGTTAGAGATCACCTCCGTGTGAGTGATACATGATGATATTGAAGAGTAGTTTAGGTTAAGTACAACTGGGTAGTAAGTTTAAGTATTTGATATGGTAGACGAAATTCAAACTCAAGAGTTATTTACTATTCGAAAAATGAAATTCTTTTTATTGATAACTTTTAATTCTTGCACCTTACAAATAAGCCCATTATATTCCAAAACTCATAAATGCCAAATAGTCGAACGGAAATTTAGTAACCACTAATCTCTGTGAAGACGATATGATAAAACTAAATAAATACTTACTTTATGCCGCCTCTTTACCGCTTCGACACATGAACTGTTACAATCAGTAGCACACTGAACCAACACTCCACACCTTAAAACATCTTAGAGAAGTAGAAGCTTCTCCCCCACTTTTTTTAAACAAACTCCTGCAGACAAATGGTTAGAAAAACAAGCAACCACTGACAATGTTTCATACACATGTCGTGTACTAAGAAACTAACAACATTAGACAACCTGGATGGACAGAACATCCTGCTCTAATACCACTAATGTAACACCCTTCTAAATCCCACGAATTAATTTAAATAATTTTATCGTACTCTATAATAAAAACATCATAAATTAATCCTACTTTGTAACATGAGTTACCGAAAAAGAAGATTTAATCATACATTTTCTTACCCGGAATGTTACACGACATCCAAACATATATGAACAACATCGCAATGGAATACATTTGAGAACATATAATCAAAAAACATCATTGGTCTCATGAAACCTTTTTAAACATAAATAAACATAAATAAGAGAGAGTCATAATATTCTACTTTCACCAACATAACATATAGGTTCAACAAACAGTCAACAAATGTAAAACAACACATGAATGGTTCCCAATCCCGGTGCTACATGATCAGAGCATGACCCTACTATGATTAAATGACACTAAATGGAAGTCACTTCAAGAGCTATCCTTCCACTTACTTCAACAATGTTACTCCTAAGAATCTGGACCTTACCCATGTGTATGCAACATTCAAACAGATGGGGTGAGTAATCATAATTAATTATAAAAGGCATAAGAGAAAAGTAAACTTTAGCAATTATAGTCTACAATTAAACAACATCAATACAACATATGCTCACACCTTCATTCATCATAATTAGTTCACACAACATCTTTATAACAACAATTACACATAGTCATATCCTAAGAACAATTATCATTTCATCATAATTCATCAACAACTTTATGAAAATGTCACATAGGATGTTAAATACAACAATAACGACACAATGCAAGTGGTACCATAATAGGAACTCAGAGGTTCACTTCACTCCATGATCCCCACCATATGATCGATTCCCTCTTGGAACTTGAGTACATCAAGTCAATGCCATCACCATAGGAAACACTTCACTAAATCCACGGACAAAGGATTTATATACTCACACTCGAACCATCACCATAGGAAACGAGGCCACATCATAAGTTAGAACATAAGCTCTGCAATATGGATGCATGATTGACAACATGTAACAACAACAACATCAAATATATGTTTGACCTTGGCTAGTCAAATGCATCATTAACAACATCATCATGATTAACATAGCATGTATATATATCTAAACATGCACACCATTAAAACATGATCACAATACCTTCATTAACATCACAACAACATCATTGTAACAACACTAAAGTTTCATCATTTACAATAAGACATCATAGTACAACATACAATTATAGACTTTACAATACCATTACACATTATTAAATTATTTCGAAAACATGAAACTATTTTTAAATGAAAGTTAATTTTCTCATCTCTCAAGAACTTCAAACAACGCAAAATTCGGACACCTGGAACTAAAGTTATAAATTTTTGAAGTTTTACAAAAATCTTGCCAGAACAGTGGAAATCAATTTCACCATTTCCTGAAAGTGATTTCAGCCTCAAAAAGAGCCCAAAACCCCATTTTTCAAGTGGTAAACGATTAAGCCTTCATAGAAGCACTTTTCTATTGCTTTTCAGTATAAAAATCACTTTTAAGCCATCCCCAAACCCCATTTTTATTACAAATCATTTAGCATATATTTTAACACGAAAAATCGCTTTTCAAAAATTTCAAACCCCAAATGATTTTCACCGAACACACTCATAACTTAGTTCCCACTCTGACTCGCAACCACACACAACAACACAACAAAACCATTAATCATTACAAAATTTACCATTAAATCATCAATCACAAAGTCATCATACAAATAATAGATTCAATTCATGGCATATCAAACAACATTATCAATAATTTCATCATGGTATTCATCATCCACTATCACATACAACAAAACCTACCTCTACCCTTCCATCATATCATTCATAATAAACCACAATTACCCACCCTTACCTTGTTATTCCTAGAAATCGACCTCTTCAAGCTCTAATGGATGATTGTATCCTTGGTTTCTCCATGCCCTAGAATTTTTACTTTGTTCTCCATTTTTCACGAATGACACAGACTGAAACTATATTCCTTATTTTATTTGTTAACTTTAAACCTTTTATACGATCTTCTCTTTATGCCCTCAGTTACTCCTATACACTTACTATTACACCCTCGACATCTCTACTCATTCCCATATTCTATTTTATTATTTTAATTATATAATAAACCTCATAAAACTATTATTTTATTAATTTCTAAATCATTTTCACCTATGCTAATATTCTACTTTATTAATTTACTCATATACCAACTAACTAAAATTATTTATTCTAAATATATTTAAGTCAACAACTACACCCCACTAACAACCCAACAATATATCAACGTAAAATCACATAATATTCACAATAAATCACAAAACACAAATCTAGATTTAGAGGTGTTACATCAACCACCCATTCCTTTTCCCCAAAGGCTAGCTTATTCAAAGACAGACAACCAATTTAAGAAGTTTGTAGAACTTCTAAAACAACTTAGTTAACAATACCTTTCTCTTAAGCCATTACACAAATGCCCTCTTATGCCAAACTCATGAAATAAATCCTATCAAACAAGAGGAAGCTTGAAGATGATAGTACATTAACTCTTACTGAAGAATGTAGTGCAATCCTACAAACCAAAATGCCCCCGAAATTAAAAGATCCAGGGAGTTTATATATTCCCCGGGTGATTAGAAAGTTTATTATAGATAAAGAAATATGTGATTTAGGAGCTAGTGTAAGCTTGATGCCTCTTTCAATCACTTAGAAACTGAACCTAGGAAGACTAAAGCCAACTAGAATGTCCCTCCAACTAGATGATCGCTCGATAAAGTATCCTATAAGCAATACTAGAGAATGTCTATGTAAGAATCAGTCAAATGTTCATTCCTACAGACTTTGTGGTGATGGACATCAAGGAAGACTCAAGTATTCAATTCTATTAAAAAGACCATTCCTAGCAACATCAGAAGCTATAATAGATGTGAAACGAAGCAAGCTAACCTTTGAAGTAGGTGAAGAGAAGATGGAATTTATTCTTTCTAAGTTCATGAAAGCACCTTCTATAGACTATACATGTTGTTTTATAGACATCATAGATGAATGCGTGAAAGAAATAGAGATGGAACCTCCTCAGGATACTGAAGTCCTGAAAACTCCAGCACCCCTTATTTTTTAAGATGATGAATGACATGAACCATATGTTGATGACCGTTTGAGAGAATGCTTAGCACTCACTCCTAACCCTATGCCTTTCCCAAAAACACCTTATATATAACTTAAGGTACTACCTAAAAACTTACGATATGAATTCCTAGATAAAGAACTTAAGCGCCCAGTGATAGTCAATGCAAACTTAGGTCTAGAAGAAACTGAGTGGTTATTGGACGTTTTAAGGAAATACCCTATAACTTTAGGATATAACATCTAAAATCTAGAAGGGATAAGTCCTTCTGTGTGTATGCATCACATTATGCTAGAAGAAGACTCAAAAACCTCAATAGAACATTAGAGGAGAATCAATACCATAATGATTCATATAGTTAAAAAGGAAGTACTAAAGTTGTTAGAGGCATGAATCATATACCCAATATCAGATGATAAATGGGTTAGCCTTGTACATGTCGTACCTAAAAAGGGAAGTGTCACAGTATTTGAGAATGAAAAAGGTGAAGCTATGGCTAAATGTATTGAAACGGGATGAAGAATGTGTATATACTATAGAAAGTTGAATAAAGCCACCCGAAAAGATCATTTCTCTGTACCTTTCATCGATCAAATGCTTGAACGCCTAGTTAGGCATTCCCACTTCTGTTACTTGAATGGACATTCAGGACATTTCCAAATACCAATTCTCCCAAATAACCAAGAAAATACCACCTTCACATGTACCTATGGCACATTCGGTTACCAAAGAATGTCTTTTGGGTTATATAATGCTCCCACAACATTTCAAAGATTCAAGATGACAATCTTTGCTGACTTTCTAGATGACATAATTAAAGTATTCATAGGCGATTTCTCTGTGCACGAAGAAGTTTTAAAGGATGTCTTGCAAACTTGGAGATGGTTCTAGAGAGATGTATGAAACTGAATCTTATACTCATTTGGGAAAATTGCCATTTCATGGTTCGAGAAGGAATCGTACTTGGACAAATAATGTCCGATAAGGGAATTGATGTGGATAAAGCAAAAAATAGAAGTAATAGAAAACCTTTAACCACCCAAAGTTGTTAGAGAAATACGAATTTTATTGGGACACGTTGGTTTCTATTGACATTTCATAAAAGATTTCTCTAAAATAGCTAAACCCCTAACCGGTCTGTTGATGAGAGATGTTGAGTTCATTTTTTTATGACAAATGATTGGAAGCCTCTAAACTACTCAAACATGCGTTAATTTTTGCACCCATCATGCAACCTCCCGATAGGAGTGAACCCTTTGAGATGATATGTGACACAAACGATTACGTTGTGGGTGTTGTTCTAGGACACCGAAAGGATAAGAAGCTTCACGCCATTTATTACGTAAGTAAAACCTTGGATGCATCACAAATGAATTGTGCTACCATAGAGAAAGAACTCTTAGTTGTTGTGTTTGCAATAGATAAATTCTACTCTTACTTAGTAGGAGCTAAAATAATTATCTATACTGATCACGCCACTACTAGATACCTTTTAAGTAAGAAAGATGTTAATCCTAGGTTGTTAAGATAGATCCTGTTGTTACAATATTTTGATTTATAAATCAAAGATAAGAAGGGAACATATAATGTTGTAGCAGACCATCATTCCAGATTTGATAACATGGCGGACAAACAAGTTCCAATCAATGATGACTTCCCTTATGACAGACTTATCGTCCAATTAAGAAATGACATACTAGAATACTCTCATTATGATAAATCTTCTTGGGACGATTAGTCCAAAATTGAAAATGAAGAACAAGGGTAAGCAACACTTGCTCAATACTCAATCCCATGGTATATTGACTTTTTCAACTACCTGGTAGTCGTAGTACTTCCACCCGAACTAACATATCAATAAAAGAAGAAATTTTTCCGTGGCCTAGAGAAGTACTATTGAGATGAACCCCTCATCTTCAAAAGAGGCACCAATGGCATCTACCATTGATGTTTCCCTAAAGAAGAGGTCGATAACATCATAACCCATTGTCATTGCGCACCTTGTTGCAGGCACACAAACACATCCAAGACTTATGAAAAGATACTACAACATGGCCTCTATTGGTCGAGCCTGTGGAAAGATGTTCACAACCAAAGCACTGGAAACATCTCCAGGCGAGATGAAATTCCATTGATAACATTTCAGAGGTAGAAGTCTTATATGTATGGGGTATTGATTTCATGGGTCATTTCCCATCCTCTTTTGGAAACAAATTTATACTCGTAGCAGTCAATTACGTATCAGAATGGATAAAGGCTATAACTTTTCTTACAAATGACACACGAGTTGTAATTAATATGTTCAAGAATAACATTTTCCCTAGATTCGGTATCCCAAGACTAGTCATCAATGACGGCAGGTCTCACTTCATTTCAAGAATACTTAAAAAACTTTTACTCAAATATGGAGTCCGACATTGAATAACAACCCCTTACCATCCACAAACAAGTGAACAAGTTGAAATTTCCAATAGGGAAATCAAGAAAATACTAGAGAAAATGGTTGCTATATCTAGGAAGGACTGGTCATCTAAACTTAACGAAGCTTTGCGGGCTTATAGGACAGCCTACAAAACCCCTATAGGAACTACACCATTTAAGATAGTGTATGAAAAATCTTTCCATCTTCCGGTTGAAATTGAACATAAAGCTTATTGGGCTATTAAAACCATAAACATAGACTATACGTCCCCAGGTTTCATACCCTAAAATTTCCCTATCACTTCAATAAGTCGTATTATTACTTCGTTTCTAATTTAATAATCATGGTATTTAAAATTGTTTGTTTTGAATATTATTTCATGGGGGGTTTAATTTCATAAGAAGGGGTGTATTATTTCAAAATGGACCATCAAAATCTGACGTCCCATTAAAGATTTTGGGATCATTTAAAAAGCCATTTCAAGTTATAAAAAGGAGGTGTATTGTTATGATATAGGGGTGTGGTATTTTGGGCCATCAAAATCTGATGGTCCATTAAGGGTTGACTGGTTTTTTAAAAAAAAAGAGAGGGGTGCATGTCTTTTTTGAATCAATTGGGCCCATGTCATGTTTTTTTTTGGAAGACCTATTCTCTTCTTAATGAAAGTCCATCAGCGTTTTTGTTGTATCTATTTTTCATTATTCAAAACATTATTAATATTATTATTGCCGTTACTTATTATTATATTGTTGCTTTTGTGAGAGTTTGACTAAGTCAACTTAGGGCAAGAAACCCTAATTTTGATCCAGCCCATAAAACAAAGAACCAGCAAAAAAATTACTATGGAGATTAAATTCAAAGGTGCATAATGAATCAGATTGTATCAAAATCGTATTACATCTTATTACATAAAAAAATCGTTCAAAATAAAATACATTACGATTCAAATCAAATACAGAATCAATTTTCTATTTCAATCAAATCTGACTTACAATAAAAATCTCCAATTTCCTCTATTCTAATCACTAATTTATAAAACTAAATCAATTAGTAACAATAATCAGAAGAAAATACCTAATTTGTACTAATTCCTAAACTATATAAACCCTATGAATTAAGACTAAGACGATATGAAATTTTGGGGAGAAGGAAACTTGTAAACCGAGAAGAATAAGGAGAAGCAGTTGAAGCCATGATATTTCTTCTTGCTTGAGATCTAGGGTTTTAATTTCCGAAACCCTAAGATCTGTCCTCCAAGTCGTTGCTGCAACATCATCATTACACCGACAAACTGAAGAAAAGGAAAAGATCAAAAGACAGACGAGGAGAATTAACAAAAAACAAGAAGATTCACGGCAAGGATCAAGTAAGCCGATTTCACTTAGCTTAGGGTTTGTTGTTATTTGAATTTGTGATTTGTGTTTAGTTTTGGATTTCTGGGTTTTTGAAGGGGTTAGGGTTCATCATTTAAGGTTAGGGTTCATCCTTATGGGGTTAGGGTTCTAGGAGTTTATGCTTTTGGGTTGGATATGGGTTAGGGTTCTTGGGGTTTGGTTGAATATTGGGGTTAGGGTTCTTAGGATTCCAAGCTTTTGGGTTTTGTCACAGTGGTTTGCTATGAAGGTTTGAAGTTTCGGTCGAATAGCAACCAAAAAATTGGACAAAAAGGGTGTTTTGTGGTGGCTCATGGTGGTGACCGTCGACGGAAGCGATTTCTGGCTGGTGGGGTGATTTTTGATCGCCTAGAGAGAAGAGAGAGCTTCTCTCTCTTGAAATACAATAGATATGTTATTTTGGGGATATAAAGAGAAAGATAAGGGAAAATGAGGCCCAACATTGGGCCTGTGTTTTTATAAATCCTCATTGATCATGTGCCTGCATTTCCACGACCTTTCAATATTCCCTCGTTGTACGTCTCTTTAATCTCCATCAAACGATCTCAAAATGTGCGTCCACTATAATCATGTGTACCCTCCCGTATGTGGTCCAAACAGACCTCCTCCCCAACGTTATTGTTTTGGGCCAGGCCCATCAATGTCCGCACCATCCTTGTTTTGATTTTGCTAATACGTTAGAAAATACACCCCTCCCGTGCTACTGGGCCCAGTTCAATATCTGAACTTGGGCCCTTTCTAAACCAAACCCCCCAATTTTGTTGCATAGTACAGATTAACAACCCCTTGTGATCTGGGCCTAAATCCAATATTTGGATTTAGGGCCCTGTTATCTACACCCCCTGCGTTTTTTAATTAATTTTTTCTTTTTTATATTTATTATTTTCATTTATTTATTTTATTTATTAATATTAATATTTTAACTATTTAATATATTTCTTATTATTAAATTCAAAATTCTTTTATCGCACTAACTCATTATTAATTAATTTTAAATTGCATTAAAATTCTTTTTATCATGCCTTAAAAACCATTTTTCCTATATTTTTAATATACTTGAAAACATCTAACCAACATCAAATCATTTTTTACTAACTTAATAAACTCAAGATATTATTTTTAAAAAGTATTATGGAAACTTCTTTTTTCGACTGCGAACTCCGTCTACAAATTCCGCATTCACACACCCAGACTTGGTTCAAGGAGAATTTGAGATATTATCATAGTCCATAAAAAACACCAACCAAATGCGAACTACGAATTGGGACACTGATTCCTTATAAAAGGATACGTAGGCATACGATTAAAATCGTAGTGAGTTCCCCTAATAAAAATTAAAACCCTATTTCCTGAATTATAAATCTAAATCCTAATATCCTTGTGAACAAGGCAGATGAGGGGTGCCTAACACCTTCCCTTCGTCTAAAACGTGTCAACAACTTAGAATCTCTGATCAAATTAGGTTTATATGTTATATTCCCTTCCCTAGAAAAACAATTAATGGTGCCGACTCTCATTTTAAAACCAGTTACAACACCAGGTGAAAAACGTATATTAGACATACACGAGCTAGAGGAACTAAGGTTAGATGCCTATGAGAAATCCCAAATCTATAAAGATCAAACTAAAAAATGGCACGACAAGCCTATAACAAGGAAAGAGTTCAATGAAGGAGAACTAGTTCTACTCTTTAACTCTTGATTAAGACTCTTACTAGGAAAACTCCACTCTAGATGGTCGGGACCTTTTGAAGTAATCCAAGTTTTCCATAATGGTGTCGTTAAGATAAAGGGTAAAACAAATGAGACATTCATTATTGTTGTACCTCAAAATTTTCCCTCTCATTTCTAAAGATTTTTCTTAAAAAATTTCTACTGGGTCAATACTGCACAAGTACAATTGGATCATATTGGATTTTCAAGCATCAAGTCAAAGAGGAAACTGTTAAAAGAGAAAAGCAGATAAATTTGATTTTTTTGGCAAAATTGAAGAAAAGCAAGCTTACTTCGATTCATGCTAGTTTCGACTGAACTGCTTCCTTCATGATAGCTTCAACTGGGTAATGTCTCCCTTTGAAACAACTTGCTTCGATTCAGGAGACAGTGGCCTCCTGCATGCAAGCTTCAATTCATAAGGCAATGGCCTCCTGCAGGTTTTCTTTGATTCATAAAGAAGTGGCCTCCGGCATGCAAGCTTCATTTGGACGAAGGTTACCGTCTTACAAGCTTCGATTGGGCATTTGGCCTCCTTCAATCAAGTTTAATTCACAAAGCTTAGACTGGGCGTTGGCTGCTTCATGTTTGTTTTGATTTACTAGGCAAATACTTCCTTCATGCATGCCTTCGATTCACAAGGAAAGTACTACCTTCGTGTCTGCTTTGATCCACAAGGCAAGTGCCTCCTCAGTGCTTGCTTTTGACCCACAAGGAAATGACTTCATCTGTGCTTGCCTTCAATGCACAAGGAAATGGATTCCCTTCATGTTAGCACCTACAAAGCAGTGGCTTCTTTCATCCGTGCTTCGGTTCACTGGGCATTGGCTCTCTTTGAAACAACTTGCTTTGATTCCACCTTTAAAAACCTTCAACACACATAGTTTCTACACTATGAAAGATAATTGGTGGCCCATTCTAAGGACATGCATTGGTGGATTTGAAGGACATACATGGGTGTCTCATTCGAAGGACAAAAATTAGTGGCCCATTCGAAGGATATGAATAGTTGGATTTGAAGGACATACATGGGTGTCCCATTCGAAGTACATACATTGGTGGCCCATTCGAAGGATAAACATTGGTGGCCCATTCGAAGAATTGCAAGTGGTGCATTAGAAGAACACACAAGTGGTGCATATGGTCCATTCAAGAACACACATGTGGTCGATTTGAAGGACATAATTATTGGAAACAAGTTTTTGTTTTGTCTTTTGATGAGTGTTATTCAAGATGCTTGCTGACCAAAGTCCAATATGCTGCCATGCCCAAGCCTGCTGTACAACCCACAATACTCCAAAACTGCTGCAAAGCAGTCCTGCTATGCTGCTCCCATATTTGCACTAAATTGGCATACAAAAACTGCACCTCGAAAGCTACAAAAACAACATATCCAATTTGTTCAAATTTCTTTTGTTTCCCCCCTCAAATCTCAGCCAAATTCTTCGTAAAAGAAGAGGTTCTACATCACATCTAAGGTGGCTTTTTAGTGACTGGAGAGAGATTTGTTGGCAAGGAAAAGAAAAGAGAAAACACTTAACACACTCTCAAACTCTGAATCAAAAGACCACACCTTTGTTTCTGTTCTTTCGAATCCAGAACTAAAGAAACACAACACTTGTTTCTTATCCTTCAAATCCAACACCAAAGAAACACAACTCTACTTTTCTTGGCTTTCGAATCCAGTCAAAGAAACACAACACTTGTTACTCTCTGTTCGAATCCAAGAGCATCCAGGGAAATCACTCAAGGTCCAGAAGCACCAACTTCAGATTCAAGGTAAGTCTTTTTGACTTTAACCCTTTCGTTTCAAGGATGTAAAACCTTTTGCTTATTTTTTATTTAATTTCTCTCCTTTCGTTTGTTTGCTTTTCATGTCCAAATATATGTTAGAGACTAACCTGTACAGGCCATATTAGCATGGTTTCAATCCATACTGCTATCATGTCCCTAACGAAAGAAAACAGAAAAAGGCATGTGAATTGAAGGGTGTGCTTCGAAATTCACTAATGCGCAGGCCCAAATGAAAGGAAAGGCTGTGTGAATCGAAGGATTCAAGCTTCGATACACACAAGTTGCAGGCCCAATCGAAAGAAGGAAAAAGTTTGGGAGTCGAAATACACATCCTTCGATCCAGGATGTCTTTGTTTTTTCTCTTTTACACTATTTTTGGCTTTATATTTTCTATATATTTACATTTTCTTGTTATTCAATATGGTTATAATAATTAGGACTCTTATTGCTTTTCAACCCCCATTTGTAAACTTGTATACCTCATCCCCCAAAATATGTAATAGCGTAGGACATTTATTTTCCATAATTTTATTGCTTTCATAAATGTTAGTAACTAGGGTGTGTATGGAAAGATTAAGATCAACAAGCAGACAACCCAAATTCAAGACAAAAATGCATGGAATCAAACACACTATTCACACACATGCACCTTTAGGGTAATCTCACTTGTTGCCTTGAAAAATAGTCATGTCCCTCGAATATGGGCGTTTTAGCAAAGACCCTCGATAAAAAGATCTTAGTCCCTTGATGTCCCTCGATGTTTCCTTCGGTAAACGATCTAGTCCCTAACGAAAATTGCTAAAACGTTTCATAGGTTGTCTTCTATGACTATACAATTGATCCACGCCCGTCCCTTCACATCCAACAATCAGGCTTCTTACCAATAAATGGTAAGATAGCAACATATAAAGGAGGAGGAAAGGAACATTAGACCTTTTGAGTAGGTAGGACACTCGTAGTTGCTTGCTCTTGAACTAAAACCATTTTCCACATATACACACAAAATACCTTCAAAAACAAACATCTCTTTGAACTATTTTCAAAACCAACACTTTGTATGCATTCTTATATAGACGAGAATCATTACAAAGTTCTCCGCAACAAAGGCATTTTGCAAAATACTTTCAAACTTACACCCACCACAAGCACATTTTCAAACAAAAGCAAGTGATCTAGAAAGAAACTAAGAGCCCGTAGATAACTACGAATGAAAAGGGTGCTAATACCTTCCCTTTTCATAACCTACCCCCCGAACTCAAGAAAACATCTATAAAGGTCTTTCCTGTTCTTTTCACCCTTTCCTTTATTGGATAAAAGAAAAGTCGGTGGTGACTATTGCTATCTGCAACAATTGCGATCAAACGCAAAACAACCAAGTCCGTTCTCCCACCGTATTACAGAACTGGAGACTCTGCTGGGGAGTAACTTAAAAGTAGGGTTACCTTAGAGCTAGATCACCTTTAAAATGTTTTCCTTATTTGACTTGCTTGATTTACATTTATGGGTCATTGTTTGGGTTTTTGATCCTACACCCGGATCTGGGGCACCTTTTAGGTTAGTAGAAATAGATTATGGAAACTGTGCGGGGCATACCGACATGGTTAAAGCAATAGCTATGTTAGTGTGACACATTTTTTGATACCGGTAGCCCTTGAGTAGTCAAGGAGAATACAGGGCCGCTGTATGGTGTCATGAAGCACTAGCTGACCTTAGAACCTTTAATTGAACAACTTGGCCATTAGGAAGTAGTGAGATAACCGGCTTTGGTGAAGTCCGAAGTTTATTAATACTCGATGCTATGCTCATTGAGATCGGACTTTCGGGATATTTCGATCGCCAATAAAGAGGCTTGCGCTGAAACAATGCCCGATGAAGAAAGATCAGTGATATTGAGATCCCCTAGAACCTGATTACTTTCTAGGACAGGTTGAGCCAACTAAACTTCAAGAGGGTACTTACCTATAAAACTCCACGCAAGCCTAAACCTAAGGACCTGTCTGCTTTGTGTGTATATGATTATTTGTACATAACGACTTGTTTGCTTTTCACACCTGTACATAACATCATCATACCATAGCATTTTTAATAACCATTTCAAGGATCTCAAGGGCCTATGATGCAGGGATATGTTGAACCAGACATCTATCAAGGGGCAAGAGGATTTATTCTCCTCTAACCAAATGTTGTCAAAGACCATAGCATGGCAACAAGAGTCAAGGGCTATGACCCACTTGACATGGTGAGCTTGATTCTCGTAGAAGGACATCCACCGATACGAAGTTCCCCAATCAAAGCTGTGACCAAAGTTCAAATTTAAACATCTTCTTGTGTTTATCCCGCGAGATCCTTGAAAATATGCATCCACAAACCATGCATCATATCATGATAGGTTTTCCCCACACAGGTTTCCTTATCTTTCTACTGTTTATTTTAGTAAGATGGAATAAACAGTGAAGGATCTTCAAGCACAAAATGCAGAATTCCAAAAAGTGTTCCTGGCTATGGCTAAGGGGCAAGAGGACCTGAAGACTCCCATTCTAAAACACAAGAAGAGAAAGACAAAGAAATCAGTGGGTGTCCTGAACTTGGGAAGGAGTTTCAGAGGACCAGCAGAGCGAGCTCTAGAATTCGCAACTCGGTTAACTGAGGGGAACAACCATAAAAAAGAAGGGGACCACTGTCTGGGGTCTAACAAAGAAAAGGATGACTACACTGAAGAACAATATCCTCCAGCGGACAACAAATACAAACAGCTTGAGGATTGTCTCAATGCCATGGAAATTCAGAGGGTACCTGGTCTGGTTTTTGAAGAATTAGGTTTGGTTTATGGAGTGGTCATCCCACCGTAATTCAAGATTCCTGCTTTTGCCAAGTATGATGGGGTCTTTTGTCCTAAGATGCATCTGAGATCTTATGCGTGTAATATTCAGCCACTCACTACTGACCAAAAGCTCTGGGTCCATTTCTTTCAAGAGAGTCTAGCTGGGACTCAACTTGAATGGTTCTATCAATTGGAGAGTTCCTGCATCCATACTTGGGAGGATCTAGCTGCTTCTTTCTACAAGAAAAACCAATACAACACTGATCTTACACCAACTCATGTGCAGTTGCAGAATATGACCATGGATTCCAACGAGGGCTTCAAAGGATACGTCCAAAAGTGGAGAGACTTGGATGGCAGGGTGCAGCCACCCTTAACTGACAGGGAGCTGATTGATATCTTTATGGGAACTTTGTCAGGGCCATTTTTCAACCATTTGATTGAAAGCTCTTCAGTTGGGTTCACCGAGCTAATACTGACAGGCTAAAGAGTAGAAGCTGGCACCAAGAGCGGTAAAATCCAAAGGGGTGCATCTTCAAGTGCAGGGAAGCATCCTTTCATTGGGAAGAAAGAGTCTAATGTTGTGTACGGCCAAAAGGGTCATAACCAGAGTAACCACGACCAACACATGGGGGCAGTCCTGATCTCTAATCCTACATCAGTGCAACAACGTCAACATGGGAATCGGCATAAGGAGATCGCGCCTAAGAGACATTTCACCAAGATCAACATGTCATTGGCTCAAGCGTTATAACACATGTTGAAGGCAGAGATGATTACGTTAAAGGCTCCTCTCTGGAGTCCCATTACCTATGCTCCTAGTTATCACCCTAATGAAAGGTGTACATACCATTCCGACAGTCTTGGACATGATACGAACAGTTGCTGGGATCTGAAGAACAAAATTCAAGACATGATTGATGCCAAGGAGATTGAATTCTACCTTCTGAAACTCTCAACATGGCCACTGCTCCCATGCCAAATCATTGAGTGTCCAGATCATTTTGAATTTTCAATTGTAATTTCTTTGTTTTTTAAACACTTATTTGTATGTCAGAATTTGGTTACTTTCATTAATGCATTGCATATGTTTGTCTTGAATTAATCCATTTGTCTTCACTATATTTAAACTGTGTTTTTATTCCTTGTTTTTTGTGATATTCAACTCTCGTTAAAAGTTTCAATCCTTTAGAGGGAGGATGACGAAAACAACGCCAAAACCTCATACAATATGCTTTTGGACAGACCTTACTGACGATGTACATGCATTTATTTCAATTTCTAAACACTGGAGTTATAAGGAGGATAATCCCTAGTCAACCCCTTTGAGCCAAAGAAGTATGAGCTTTATTTTTCACACAAATTGAAACCTTTAATCAAAACCTGGGGCAGGCTTAGTTCCTTAGTTAATTCAAATGCGCGTTCAACCACAAGCTTTCACTTCATATATAATGGATGACAACAAAAACGCCCTTCTGAATCAAAAGACGACGATGGTTCCCTATAAAATAGGCAATCATTATCTCTCAAAAGAAAATCCCACTAATTCAAAACCTACGAAGGAGACTTAAGAAAAACTGGGGCATCCCGCTGACTATAATTTCAAGAGTAGTCAGGCAAAAATCAGGGATAATAAATTTAAAAAAAGAGCTCACTACAAATCCCCGACAACATGAAAAATGTTGCAAAAATGATTACCTTCTAATAAACTTAACTTGTCTGAACCATCACCAAAACGTCATTCGAGACTCAATTGGAATTCAAATGCATAATTAAGTGATTTTAGGGCTGAAGAACATCATGAAGAACGGGCGGGTACAAATACACTTCGAGCCTTATCCTTTGTTTCTTAAACCCTGAACCAGGCCATGTTAGAACCCTCTTAAAAGTCCTAAATGAAGCATGGGTTAGTTCGAAAGCATACTGTTACAAAAGGTATCCTGACTCCTGTAAGGCTTACTGTAAATCCTGAGTGGAACTCATGTTCTTACAAAACTTTTTTATCTGCTAAAAATTCCTTTTCAAAACTTCAAGACAAGCATAAACTTTGCATTGTTTGAATATCGCTATTTGCACATGGCTAATTGTTTGACAACTAGGAAATCCTCAAGAAACATAATCACTTCAAATGGGAATACACTTCCAAGGACAAATATCCTATAAGAAAGGGGGAATGACATGTCATTGTCCAACTCATATGGGGGCAGTCAAGTCAAGATTCCAAGAATCTCCCAGGAAATGTTGAATAACCAGGGGCAGGTCTGTATCTGAATCACTTGGGGCATTGAACATGAATTCCAGCAAAGGGTTATGTACGGCTAAGCAAACATTTCCTGGTAGTACTACAACACTTACTACTAGGGGTAGTGACAAATTCCCACAAATTCATTTTCATAGGGTAATCCCCAGTCAAGTCCCCACAGAGTCATCTCTATAGGGTTATCCCCACAGAATAATCTTCACGGATAAGGGTACAAACCCCTCAAGGCCAAATTCATGGATATCCCTATAAAGTTGGATCCATGCAATCCCTAGCCAGAGTTTCAGTCTCTGGAAAACTTCTCCCCAGCTGAGTTGGTCTCAAGAAGAATCCTCAAGGAGTTCTACCAAAAGAAAACACCTCCCCAACAGTTTGTCAAATATTCTCTTCAACAAGGTTTATTTCCCCAACAAACTACAGATTCCCCAACTTGAGTTTTCCTCTCATACTTTTACAAATTGAGGGACTACAACCCCTAATCCCCAGTGAAGTCATCAACAAAGCTCCTCTTCCCCAGTAGGGTTTACCACTATCACCAGTGAGTTGCTGCAAAGTCAAAGCCAATCTTCCTCGATGGATTTTTCCTCAAACAACAAAACAGGAATTCCCAGTGGAAACAATCCAAATAAGGTTGAAGATGCACATACTCTTCATCCCCAACAACATTCCGGGATTTAACTTCCCAAAACTCCTCAGCACTTGTCAAGGATTTATTTTCCGAAGCAAAGATACATTCCAACAAATATTTCACATTTATACATCACATTACATACATGATAAATGCATGCAGCATAATCTCATTTATTTTGAGAACATCATCATGTCATGCATACATCTGCATGCAACTAACCCTCTTCCTTGCAGGGAAAAGTTAATCAACAAAAGTCCTCTTTGGAAAATACCATAAGACATGACCAGTGATTAATACCTGAAACAAGACAGGACATTTATCTGCATGAGCAGATTGAAGATTAACTCCTGAAACAAGCCGGGGAAAATATCTTTCTTTCTCAAATAGGCCAGTGATTAATTCCTGAAACAAGCCAGGGAAACTATCTACACGATCAGCTGAAGCAGCCCTACCCAGGTTCCTTCTCATACATTTTTCAGAAATAGTTCAGATACAATCTAGAGACGGATGTCATTCTGATACCTATTCCAGATTCCCTCCAAAAACGGTTCAGATACGATCCAGAGACGGATATTATTCTGATACTTACTCCAGACTTCCTCTAGAAACGATTTAGACATGATCCAGATACGACTGTCATTTTGATATTTATTCCAGATTCCCTCCAGAAACGGTTTAGATACGATCCAGAGACTGATATTATTCTGATACTTACTCTAGACTTCCACTAGAAACAGTTCAGACACGATCCAGATACATATGTCCTTCTAATACTTATTCCAGATTCCCTCAAGAAACGATTTAGATATGATCCAAAGACGGATATTATTCTGATACTTACTCCAGACTTCCTATAGAAACGATTCAGACACGATCCAAATGCGGATATTATTTTGATACTTACTCCATACTTTCTATAGAAATGGTTCATACACGATCCAGATACTGATGTCATTCTGATATTTATTCTAGATTCCATCTTGTAACACGGTGGGAGAACTGACTTGGAATGTTTTGCATTTTATCGCAATTGCTGCGGATAGCAAGAGTCGCCACTGACTTTTCTTTTATCCAATGAATGAAAGGGTGAAAAGAACATAAAAGACCTTTTGAGATTATTTTCTTGAGTTCAGGGGGTAGAATATGAAAAGGGAAGGTGTTAGCACCCTTTTCATCCATAGTTATCTATGGGCTCTTAGTTTCTTGCTAGATCACTTGCTCTTATTTGTAAGTGTGCTTTATGGTGTGGTTTTGAAAGTATTTTGAAAACGTGCCTTTGTAATGATTCTCATCTCTATAAGAATGCATACAAAGTGTTGTTTGGAAAATAGTTCAAAGAAGTGTTTGTTTTTGAAAGTGATTTTGAAAAGGTGTCTTTGTAATGATTCTTGTCTCTATAAGAACGCATACAAAGTGTTGTCTTTTGAAAATGTTTCAAAATGAAAGTGTTTGTGTATAAAATGTTTTTGTTTTGAGAAAGCGAGCAACTAGGAGCAATCTACCTGTTCAAAGGTCTTTTGCGTTCTTTTCCTCCTCCTTTAGATGTTGCTATCTTACCATTGACTTGGTAAGAAGCCCCATCATTGGATGTGAAGGGACGGGTGTGGGTCATCGTGCAGTCATGATAGAAATGTTGTGAGATATCTTAACATTTCTTTTGAGGGACTAAGATCATTTGTAAGGCAACATTCAAAGCGTCATTGAGGTACTATGATCTTGTATTTTGATTATTTTTGGTAAGACGTCTCACATGCATAACATGACCATTTTTAGGCAACAAGTGGAGTTAACCCTAGAGGTGCAAGTGTGCAAGTGTGTTTGATTTGTATGAATTTAGTATTTGATTAGAGGTTATCTACTTCTTGTTTTTATCTTGCCATACATACCTTATTTTACTAGCACTTGTACAAAAGCAATAAAAATGCAGAAAATAAATCCTACACTATTAAAACCATATTGAATAGCAAGAAAAATATAAAGACAAATAAGGTAAAAGCAAGAAAAATGGATCTTTCAATTTAGGGAAGCAAACCCTTCAATTCTGCACTTTTTGGATCTCTTCGATCTGGCCTAAAAAAGGGTGAAGGCATGACTTTTAATTGGGGCCTAGAGGCCAGCATGTCGTGTCTTTCGATCGGGGCCTAGAGGCTAGCATGTTGTGTCTTCTGTCTGCCTCTTTCGTTTGGCCTGGAGGTTAGTATGGAAGCCAGAGGCTTCATTTCTAACTTTCCGTCTCCTGTTTCTTTTAGTTGAGTTTGAATAGCAACATGGTCTAATGCCATGCCAACATTACCTTAGGGCTAAGTTAGTCTTTAAAGCATGTTTAAATATACAAAGAGCAAAAACCAAGAAGGTTGTTAACCATGAAACATATTAAAAGGACAAAAACAAAAATAAGAGCAATAGTATGTACATGTTTGAAACGAAAAGGAATTGTATTTACATGTTATGCAAGAAACAAAGAGTTAAAGGTTTAGAACAAATTACATTGATGTAGGCTGGAGTGTGTGCTGGACCTTCAAGTGGTTGAACTAGATGCTCTTGGATTCGAAGGAAAGAAACAGGTGTGGTGTTCTTTTGACTGGATTCGAAGGTCAGGAGGTGTTAGGGTGGTATTTGTTATTTCTGGATTCGAAGGAGAAGAAAATGTATATTGTTCTTTCTACTGGATTCAAAAGAAAAACAAGGTGTGGGGATTGTTTCAGATTCGAAAGAGAAAAAGAAACCAATGTTGTGTTTCTTTTGATTCTGGGTTTGAGAGTGTATTTAGTGTTTGGGGATCTTGAGAGTTTGAGAGTTTTTTGAAGGTTCTTCCCACACAGCCAAAATCTGCCAGTGTTTTCTCTTTTTGCCTCCCCCCAGCGTCTACAGCCCCTTTTGATGTGAAAATGAACTCTCTATTTATAGAGAATTTTTTTGGAATGAGCAGCTTTGTGAAAGAATAAAATATAGTTTCGTTGAAAGGCCAACATCCACTTGTGTAACCTTTTTATGATCCCAAGATAAAAGTAACAAAGTAAATGGTTTAAATGGATGGCTCCTAGTTTATAGGGGGAAATGTGTAGAAGAGACAGGCGTAAAGCTCGAAAACTTTCTAAAAAGGTAGTGATGTCATCAAAAGCAAGTTGGCTTGAAGAACAATTTAATATAGAGTGAGGCACAAGTTGGAGGCCTATGTAGCCTGACCTATGGGCAACTTGACCCTTTGAATCGAATCCTTCACTTTTCCATAACCTTCGACCAGACTCAACAAAGTAACATTCGCTTCCACCAGTTATGTGTCCTTTAAGTGGACCAACTGTGTGTTCTTTGAATGTCCCTCTTCAGCTGAATATGCCACTTTGAGCCCTCTCTCTTTTGATCACTTAGGCCCAAACCTTCGACCAGATTCCAAAGTAAACAAAAACAATTATTCCCCAACTATGGCAAGTCCTTCGAATGGGCCACCAAGTTGTGTGTCATAATGCAGCACTATGGCGTATTAAAGGGTTTGCAAATGGATCTGAAGGTGATATGAAGGCGCATTCGAAGCAAACATGAAGATGAAATCGAAAGTCACACAAAGTTAGTCATTCATACAATCAAAAACTTGTGAATCCAAGGCAAACAGGTGAGGGACCAATGGTGCAATCGAAGCTTACAGGCAAGAGCCATTGTAGTGCATCAAAGCAAACCTGCAGGAGGTCAAATGCCCAAATGAAACTTATGGACCAAAGCTTGATCAAAGAAGCCAGATGCTTAATCGAAGGATGTAAATCAAAGCTTGCATCAAAGGAGGCCCAAGTGTTCAATCAAAGCGTGAGGACCAAATCTCGCTCAAAGAAGACAAATGCTCAATCGAAGGATGTAAATCAAAGCTTCCATCGAAGGAGGCAAATGCTCAATCGAAGGATGTAAATCAAATTTTTCATCGAAGGAGGCCCAAATTCCCAATCGAAGGATGAATCAAACTTGCTCGAAGGAAGCCCAAATGCCCAATCGAAACTAGTATGAATCGAAGCAAGCTTGTTTTTCTTCAATTTTGTCAAGAAAATCAATTTTTCTGCTTTGCCCTTTTGTTGTCTATTTTGTACTTGTGCAAATTTTAGCTTTTTTGAAAATCCTTGTGATAAAATGTCTTGAGAAAAGAGAGGGAAAATTTTGGGGTACAACAGCTACCCCTGTTCAATCTTCTTAAACCTAAAGAGTAAGTATTGCACGTTGCCGTTCGTAGCTTGAAGGTAGAAGATGATTGAACACTAGATTGCCCAGAACTTTGCACTTGCATGAGATAGAACTGGTAGTTGATGATGTAGGGAATGGGCTTACAGATTCCATTTGGAGAGATGATGGAGAGTCGTTGGAGACAGGCTTAAGGATTCAATCTAGAGTGATTGTTGGCAGAAATTAGACTAAGTCTAAATTTGACTTCAACTGGAAAAGAATCAGAATAAATCCTTGGAGCGATTTATCTGAACCAGAGAAAGTGTCTAACGGAAAGGAATCAGGATAAAACATTGATCCATTTAAACTGAACCAGTAGAGGTCTTGGATATTCTTCAATTTATGATGGGCCTGTGTTGGGCTACTTTAGGAGACATATGAGGGGAAGCCTAGGTAGGTCTGCTTCAAGATGAATCCATGTGAAGCTTCATCTAGAATTTAAGAGAAGGAACCTGGGTAGGGTTGCTTCTGGATGAGTTCATGTAAAATTGCATCTGGAAAGGAGAAGGAACCTGGGTAGGTTTGCTTGATGATGAGTCCGTATAAAACTGCTTCTGGAAATGAGAAGGAACCTGGATAGGGTTGCTTGATGATGAGTCCGTGTAAAACTGCATTTGGAATTGTCTGAGAAGGAACCTGGGTAGGGTTACTTCATAATGAGTCTGTGTAAAACTACATCTGGAAATGAGAAGGAACTTGGGTAGGGTTGCTTCATGATGAGTCAGTGTAAAAACTTCATCTGGAGATGAGAAGGAACCCGTGTAAGATTGCTTCAGGATGAGTCTATGTTAGACTGCATCAGGATGATGAGAAGGAACCCGTGTAAGATTGCTTTGGGATGGTTATATAGATAGATTTCCTGGCTTGTAACAGGTATTAATCCACAGTCTGTCTTCCACAACTAGTTCTCCTGGCTTGTTATAGGTGTTAATCTAGAACTTGAAAATTGTCGGTTGCTGAGATAGTTGTCCTGGCTTGTTACAGGTATTAATCTCTCACCTGAGAAAGAAATATAGTTTTCATGGCTTGTTATAAGTATTAATTTTCAATCTCCTCATGTATATAGTTTTCCTGGCTTGTTACATGTATTAATCTACAATCAGTCGTCCACAGATAGTTTTCCTGGCTTATTACATGTATTAATCTGGAACTTGAAAATTGTTGATGATAGCTATCTGTTGATTGATCTTTCCTGACAAGGTAAAAGGTTAGTTGTATGGAATGTCATGATGTATGAAATGCATTATGTAATGATGTTCTCAAAATGAGGTTGTGTTGTATGCATATATCATGTATGTTACATGGTGTATGAATGTGATGTGTTTATTGCAGTGCGTCTTTGTCTAGGAAAATAAATCCTTGACAACATGTTGGGGAATCTTGGGAGGCTGAATCCCTAACTATTGTTAGAGAATAGATGTATCTTCAACTTTGTTTAGAATATTTCTGTTGGGAATTCATGTTCTGTTGTTTAAGGAGAAACTCTGCTGGGGAATATTGGCTTACTTTAAGAAGACTCTGTGGAGAGTGTTGATATCTACTTGGGAAATAAAATTCAAGAATTTTGGTTATCCATTGCTCTACTGGGGAATTATTCCTGATTGGAGAGAATCGAAAGTTAACTGTTATCTGGTCGAAATCCAGGCTTGGCAGCAATTTGTTAAGGATAATGAAGTTGACTGTTATCTGGTTGTATTCCAGGCTTCGCAGCAACTTACTGGGGAAGATTAAATTAACTGTTATCTAGTCGGATTCCAGGCTTCGCAGGAAATTACTTGGGAGAGTGAAGTTAGGCTGTTATCTGGTCGGATTCAAGGATTCGCAGCAACTTACCAACATTAAACTGCTATCTGGTAGGATTCCAGGTTTCAAAGAAATTTCTGAGGTGGATAAAGTTAATGGTTATCTGGTCGAGTTCCAGGCTTCAAAATAACTTACTTGAAAGTATGAAGTTGAACTGATATCTGGTCGGATCCAGGCTTCACAACAACTTACTGAAGTTAACTGTTATCTGGTCGGTTTCCAAGCTTCGCAGTAACTTACTGAATTTGATTGTTATCTGGTCAGATTCTAGGCTTCATAACAAATTCCTGAGAGAATAAAGTCAATTGTTATCTGGTCAAATTCCAAGCTTCACAATAACTAACTGAAGTTAACTGTTATTTGGTCGGTTTCCAGGCTTCACAGTAACTTGATGGGGATTGTAGAGCAGTCTACTGGGGAATAGGAGTTGTGGTCCTTTTATTTGTAGCAATCAGAGAGGAAAACTCAAGCTGGGGAATCTGTACTTTGTTGGGGAAATAAACCATGTCGCCAGTCTATTGGGGAGGTGTCTTCTTTTGGCAGAAATCCTCAGGATTCTTGAGATCAACTCAGTTGGGGAGAAGTTTTCAGAGATTGAAACCCTGGCTGGGGTTCATCCTATGAACAGGATTTTGGGGTAGATTTGTCACTTCCCCTGGTAGCAGGTGTTGCCACATTTCCATAAGATGTTTTTTTGATCGTACATGATTCGTTGCTGGAACTCATGTCCAATGCCCTAAGTGATTCAGATGGAGACCTGCCCCTGGTATATTAAGGATTTCTCGAGAAATTCCTTGGAATCTTGATTGGACTGCCCCAGGTGTGTTGGATAGTGACACATCATGTCCACTTGCTTATAGGAGATCTGTTATTGGAAGTGTCTTCCCATTTGAAGTTATTTTGTTCATTTAAGAGGGTTTTTATTCACTGGATATTTGTCGTGCGAATTTCTCTGCTGTCAAACAAATAGCTAAATGCAAACAGCGATATTCAAATAATGCAAAGTTTATAATTGTCTTTGAAGTTTTGAAAATGCGTTTTAGCAGATAAAAGAATTTTTGTAAGAAAATTCAACTCAAGATTTAGAGTAAAGCCTTACAGGAGTCAGGTTACCTTTCGTAACAGTATGCTTTCAGACTAACCTATGCATCAATTAGGACTTTTGAAGGGTTGTAGTGTGGCTTGGTTCAAGGTTTAAGAAACAAAGGATAAGGCTCAAAGTGTATTTGTACCCGCCCATTCTTCGTGATGTTCTTCAGTCCTAAACTCAGTTAATTGTGTGTTTGAACTTCTATTGAACCTAGAATGACGTTTTGGTGATGGTTCATACAAGTTAAGTTTGTTGGAAAGCAGTCATTTTTGCCATATTTTCCATGTTATTGAGGATTTGTTGTGACCTCTTTTTTTTATTATCCCTGATTTTTCCTGACTGTTCTTATTTTTAAGATTACAGTCAGCGGGATGCCCTAGTTTTTCTTAAGTCTCCTTCGTAGGTTTTGACTTAGTGGGCTTTTCTCTTGAGAGATAATGACTGCCTATTTGATAGGGAACCATTACAATATGTTGCTTAAGAAGGAACGTTTTTTATGTCATTTGTTGTGTACGAAGTGAAACTTTGCGACTGAACGCGCGTTTGAATTAATTGAGAGACTACCCTGCTCCAGGTTTTGATTATAGGTTTCAAATTGTGTAAAAAAATGAAACTCCTACTTCTTTGGCTCAAAGGGGTTGACTAGGGATTATCCTCCTTATAACTCCAGTGTTTAGGATTTGAAAGAACGCATGTACATCGGTAGAAAGGTCTGTCCAAAAGCATATTGTATGAGATTAAGGCATTGTTTTTGTCATCCTCCCTCTAAAGGCTTACAACTTTTAAAACAAGAGTTGAATATAAAGGGAGTAAATAGCATAGTTTAAATGTAATGAAAATGAGTGGATCAATTCAAGACAAACATATGCAATGCATTAACGAAACCGAGTTTAACATTAATAGATAAGTGATTGAACAACAAAAGAAATTACAATTCAAAATTCAAAATAAACTGGAACACTCACTGATTTGGCATGGGAGCAGTGATCACATTTGGAGTCTCAAGAGGACCGAACTCAATCACCTTAGCGTCAATCATATTTTGAATCTTGTATTTCAGCGCCCAACAATCATTAGTGTCATGCCCGGGACTGCCAGAATGATAAGCACACATTGCATCAGGATTGTAGTTATGGGAAGAAGTTTGGGGGTTTGGATGAGGTCCTATTAATGTGATCAGATTCATCCTTAACATGTGTTGCAATGCTTATGCTAGTGACATGTTAATGTTGGTAAACTGTCTCTTGGGCTCTTCTTGCCTTCGCTGATTTCCCCGTTGTTGTTGCCACACTGATGCAGGACTAAAGATCAGGACTGCCCCCACATGTTGTTCGTGGTTATTCTTGTTATGACCCCTTTGACCATACATAACATATGACTCTTTCTTCCCATTGTATGGCTTTTTTTGAGTATCAGAGGATGTATCTCCTTGGATCTTTTCCGCTTTTGATGGAAGCTTCGACCCTTTCGCCAGTCAGTATTATCTCGGTGAACCCGACTGAGGAGCTTCCGATTAGGTGATTGAAGAAAGGTCATGTCAAAGTTCCCATAAATATATCAATCAACTCCCTGTCAGTTAAGGGTGGCTACACCCTGCCAGCGATGTCTCTCCACTTTTGGGCATATTCTTTGAAACCCTCGTTAGAACGCATGGCCATATTCTGCAATTGCACACGAGTTGGTGCAAGATCAGTGTTGTATTGATACTGCTTGTAAAAAGCAGCAACTAGATCTTCCAAAGTGTGAATGTGGGAACTCTCCAATTTATAGAACCACTCAAGTTTCGTCCCAACTAAACTCTCTTGGAAGAAGTGGATCCAAAGCTTCTGATCAGTTGTGTATGGTTAAATCTTGCGGACATAAGACTTTAGGTGCATCTTAGGGCAAGATACTCCATCGTACGGGGAAAAGGTAGGGATTTTTAACTTTGCTGGGATGACCACTCCAGGGACCAAACCCATGTCTCCTAAGTTCAAGCCAGGCACAACTTGGATCTCCACAACTTTTAGTCTGTCTTCAAGCTGTTTGTATTTTTCATCTGCTGGTGGATAATGCTCTTCAAAAGAGTCTTCTTCATCGGTAGCTATGTTAGCTCTAATTCTTCCAGCTTCCTCTTCTTGACTGTATTTAGAAGAAGAATCCTCTTTTTGAGCTAGTTGGGCATCCCCCTTGGACATTCTTCTCACGTTGAGGATGATAACCTTTTTCTTCTTCTTGCTCTCTTTGGTAAAGAGTGTTTTCAGATCTTCCTGCCCCTTGGACAAGTTCATGAGAGCTTGTTGGAACTGAGCGTTTTGAGCTTGAAGATCTTTAATTGTTTGCTCTAGAGCCATCTCTACTGAAATAAATAGTAAGCAGATGAGATACCTGTGTGTGGGAAACCTGTTATGATGATATGTATGATATATTGATGCAATGTTTTCAAGGATCTCGCGGGATAAACACAAGAAAATGTTAGAAGTTGAATTTTGATCAACAACTTTGATTAGAGAAATTTTGTATCGGTGGATGTCCTTCCTCGAGAATCAAGCTCACCATGTCAAGTGGTTCGTAGCCCTTGACTCAAGTTACCGTGATTTGGTCTTGACGACATTTGGTTAGAGGAAAATAAATCTGCTTGCCCCTTGATAGACACCTGGTTCAACATGACCCTGCATCATAGGCCCTTGAGATCCTTGAAATGGTTATTTAAAATTCTATGGCATGATGTTATGTACAAATATGAAATGCAAGCAAGTTGTACAAATGATCATATACACACAAAGCAGACAAATCCTTAGGTTTAGGCTTGCATGGGGTTCGTAGGTAAGTACCCTCTTGAAGTTTAGTTGGCTCAACCTGTCCTAGAAAGTAACCGGGTTCAAAAGGATCTCAATATCCCTGACCTTTATTTTAGGAATTGTCTCAGCACAATCAATCTTTTCTTGCGGCTAAGATATCCCAAAAGTCCAATCTCAATGAGCGTAGTATCGAGTATCAACCAATTTTCAGCTTTCCACCGAAACCGGATACCTCACTACTTCCTAATGGCCAAGTTATTCAATTAAGGTTCTAAGGTCAGTTAGTGATTCATAACGCCGCTCAACAGCCCTGTATTCTCCTCGATTCAACACAAGGTATACCGATACCAACAAATGTGTCACACTAACATAGCCATTGTTTCAACCGTATCGGTCTATGCGTACAGTTTCCATAATCTATTGCTACTTACCTAAAAGGTGCCCCAGATCCGGGTTGAGGATCAAAAACAAGCCCAAACAAGGAACCATAATGTAAAGCAAGAAAATCAAACAAGGAAAGCAATTAAAGGTGATCTATCCCTAAGGTAACCCCACTTTTAAATATGTTCCCCTGCAAAGTCGCCAGTTCTGTAACACGGTGGGAGAACTGACTTGGGATGTTTTGCATTTTATGGCAATTATTGCGGATAGCAAGAGTTGCCAGCGACTTTTATTTAACCAATGAAGGAAAGGGTGAAAAGAACAGGAAAGACCTTTGAGATTATTTTCTTGAGTTCGGGGGGTAGATTATGAAAAGGGAAGGTGTTAGCACCCTTTTCATCCATAGTTATCTATGGGCTCTTATTTGCTTGCTAGATCACTTGCTCTTGTTTGAAAGTGTGCTTTATGGTATGGTTTTGAAAGTATTTTAAAAATGTGCCTTTGTAATGATTCTCCTCTCTATAATAATGCATACAAAGTATTGTTTGGAAAATAGTTCAAATAAGTGTTTGTTTTTGAAAGTGATTTTGAAAAGGTGTCTTTGTAATGATTCTCGTCTTTATAAGAACACATACAAAGTGTTGTCTTTTGAAAATGTTTCAAAATGAAAGTGTTGGTGTATAAAATGTTTTTGATGTGAGCAAGCGAGCAACTAGGAGCAATCTACCTACTCAAAGTTCTTTTGTGTTCTTTTCCTCCTCCTTTAGATGTTGCTATCTTACTATTGATTTGGTAAGAAGCCCCATCATTGGATGTGAAGGGACGAGTGTGGGTCATCGTATAGTCATGATAGCAATGTTGTGAGATATCTTAGAATTTGTTTTGAGGGACTAAGATCATTTATAAGGCAACATTCGAAGCGTCATCGAGGGACTATGATCTTGTATTTTTATTGTTTTTTACTAAGACGTCTCACATGCATAACTTGACCATTTTTAGGCAACAAGTGGAGTTAATCCTAGAGGTGCAAGTGTGCAAGTGTGTTTGATTTGCATGCATTTAGTCTTTGATTAAGGGTTATCTACTTGTTGTTTTTATCTTGCCATACATACCCTATTTTACTAGCATTTGTACAAAAGCAATAAAAATGCAGAAAATAAATCCTACATTATTACAACCATATTGAATAGCAAGAAAAATATAAAGGCAAAAATAAGGTAAAAGCAAGAAAAATGGATCTTTCGATTTAGGGCAGCAAACCCTTCAATTCTTCACTTTTTGGCTCTCTTCGATCTGGCCTGAAAAGGGGTGAAGGCATGACTTTCGATTGGGGCATGGAGGCCAGCATGTCGTGTCTTTCAATTGGGGCCTAGAGGCCAGCATGTTGTGTTTTTCGATTGGGGCCTGAAGGCCAGCGTGTTGTGTCTTTTGGCTGCCTCTTTCATTTAGCCTGAAGGTTAGTATGGAAGCTAGAGGCTTTGTTTCTAACTTTCTGTCTCTTGTTTCTTTCGTTTGAGTTTGAATAGCAACATGGTCTAAGGCCATGCCAACATTACCTTAGGGCTAGGTTAGTCTTTAAAGCATGTTTAAATATACAAAGAGAAAAAACCAAGAAGGTTGTTAACCATGAAACATATTAAAAGGATGGAAACGAAAAGAAGAGTAATAGTATGTACATGTTTGAAACAAAAAGGTACTGTATTTACATCTTATACAAGAAACGAAGAGTTCAAGGTTTAGAACAACTTACCTTGTTGTAGGCTGGAGCGTGTGTTGGACCTTCAAGTGGCTGAACTAGATGCTCTTGTATTCTAAGGAAAGAAACATGTGTGGTGTTCCTTTGACTAGATTCGAAGGTCAGGAGGTGTAAGGGTAGTGTTTGTTATTTCTGGATTCGAAGTAGAAGAACAGGCGTATTGTTCTTTCTACTGAATTCGAAAGAAAAACAAGGTGTGGGGATTGTTTCAGATTCGAAAGAGAAAAATAAACAAGTGTTGTGTTTCTTTATATTCTGGGTTTGAGAGTGTATTTAGTGTTTGTGTATATTGAGAGTTTGAGAGTTTTTCGAAGGTTCATCCGACACAACCAAAATCTGCCAGCATTTTCTCTTGTTGCCTCCCCCTCCCCAGCGTCTCTAGCCCCTTTTGATGTGCAAATGAACTCTCTGTTTATAGAGAAAAAATTTGGAATGAGCAGCTTTGGGAAAGAATAAAATATAGTTTCTTTGAAAGGACAACATCCACTTGTGTCAACGTTTTATGATCCAAATATAAAAGTAACAAAATCAATGGTTTAGATGGGTGGCTCCTAGTTTATAGGGAGAAAATGTGCAGAAGAGACAGGCGCAAGGCTCGAAAAATTTCTAAAAAGGTAGTGATGTCATCAAGAGTAAGTTGGCTTGAAGAATAATTTAATATAGAGTAAGGCATAAGTTAGAGGCCTGTGTAGCCTGACCTTTGGACAACTTGACCCTTTGAATCGAATCCTTCATTTTTCCATAACCTTCGACCAGACTCAACAAAGCAACATTTGTTTCCACCAGTTGTGTGTCCTTTGAATGGACCAACTGTGTGTTCTTCGAATGTCCCTCTTCAGCTTAATATGCCACTTTGAGTCCTCTTGCTTTTTATCACTTAGGCCCAAACCTTCGACCAAACTCCAAAGTAAACAAAAACAATTATTCCCCAACTATGGAAAATCCTTCGAATGGGCCCCCAAGTTGTGTGTCATAATGCAACACTAGGGCGTATTGAAGGGTTTGCAGATGGATTTGAAGGTGATATGAAGGCGCATTCAAAGCAAACATGAAGATGAAATCGAAAGTCATAGGAAGTTAGCCATTCATCCAATCAAAAACTTGTGAATCCAAGGCAAACAGATGAGGGGCCAATAGGGCAATTGAAGCTTGCAGGCAGGAGCCATTGTAGTGCATCAAAGCAAACCTGTAGGAGGTCAAATGCCCAAATGAAACTTATGGACCAAATCTTGATCAAAGAAGCCAGATGCTCAATCGAAGGATGTAAATCAAAGCTTGCATCGAAGGAGGCCCAAATGTTCAATTGAAGCGTGAGGACTAAAGCTCGCTCGAAGAAGGCAAATGCTCAATCGAAGGATGTAAATCAAAGCTTGCATCGAAGGAGGAAAATGCTCAATTGAAGGATGTAAATCAAATTTTGCATCGAAGAAGGCCCAAATGCCCAATCGAAGGATGAATCAAACTTACTCGAAGGAAGACCAAATGCCCAATCAAAACTAGTATGAATCGAAGCAAGCTTGTTTTTCTTCAATTTTGTCATGAAAATCAATTTTTCTGTTTGCCCTTTTTTTGCCTGTTTTGTAACTGTGCAAATTTGAGATTTTTTGAAAATCCTTGTGATAAAATGTATTGAGAAAAGAGAGGGAAAATTTTAGGGTACAACACCTCTAGAAACGATTCAGATACGATCCATAGACGAATGTTATTCTGACACTTATTCCAGATTCCTTCCAGAAATGGTTCAAATATGATTCAGATACGGATGCCATTATGATACTTATTTCAGTTTCTTTCAAATACATTCCAGTTAAGATCCAGATACGGATGTCATTCAGACACTCATCTACGAGTCAGATATGATCTATTTATGGATATTATTCTGATACTCATCCCACTACGTTTACTGTTTCAGCATAAATAGACCATATATTTATTCTGATACTTCTTCCAACTTCTACCAACAATCACCTTTGGATGGAATATTTAAGCCCATTCCATATAAAATCAACTAACACATCATCAAGTGCAAATTGCTGGGTACTCTAGTGTTCAATCATCTTCTACCTTCAAGTCACGAATGGCGGACTCGCCAATCTAACTCTTTAGGTTTAAGAAGATTGAACAGGGGTAGCTGTTGTACCCCAAAATTTGCCCTCTCATTTCTCAAGATTTTTTTTCACAAAATTTCTACTGCGTCAAGACTGCACAAGTACAATTGGATCATATTGGATTTTGAAGCATCAAGTCAAAGAGGAAACTGTTGAAAGAGAAAAGCAGAAAAATTTGATTTTTTTTGGCAAAATTGAAGAAAATCAAGGTTGCTTCGATTCATGCTAGTTTCAACTGAACTCATTCCTTCATGCTAGCTTCGACTGGGCAATGTCTCCCTTTGAAACAACTTGCTTCGATTCAGAAGATAGTGGCCTCTTGCATGCAAGCTTCGATTCAGAAGGCAATGGCCTCCTGCAGGTTTGTTTGATTCATAAAGCAGTGGCCTCCTGCATGCAAGCTTCATTTGGAAAATGGTCACCTTCATACAAGCTTCGATTGGGCATTTGGCCTCCACCGATCAAGTTTAATTCACAAAGCTTAGACTGGGAGTTGACTGCTTCATGTTTTTTTCGATTCACTAGGCAAATACTTCCTTCATGCATGCCCTCGAGTCACAAGGCAAGTACTTCCTTCGTGTTTTCTTTGATCCATAAGGCAAGTGCCTCCTCTGTGCTTGCTTTCGACCCACAAGGAAATAGCTTCATCTGTTCTTTCCTTCAACGCACAAGGTGATGGCTTCCATTCACGCTAGCACTGACAAAGCAGTGGCTTCTTTCATGCATGCTTCGATTCACTGGGCAGTGGCTCCCTTTGAAATAGCGTGCTTCGATTCCCCCTTTAAAAACCTTCAACACACATAGTTTCTACACCATAACACATAATTGGTGGCCCATTTGAAGGACATGCATTGGTGGATTTGAAGGACAAACACGGGTGTCCCATTCGAAGGACATGCATTGTTGGATTTGAAGGACATACATGGGTGTCCCATTCGAAGGACATACATTATTGGCCCATTCGAAGGATAAACATTGGTGGCCCATTCGAAGAATTGCAAGTGGTGCATTAGAAGAACACACAAGTGGTGCAAGTGGTCCATTCGAAGAACACACATGTGGTCCATTCGAAGGACACAATTGTTGGAAACAAGTTTTTGTTTTGTCTTTTGATGAGTGTTATTCAAGATGCTTGTTGACCAAAGTCTAATATGCTGCCAAGCCCAAGCCTGTTGTACTGGCCACAACACTCCAAAACTGCTGCAAATTAGTCTTGCTATCTGCTCCTATATTTGCACTAAATTGGCATACCAAAACTGCACCTCGAAAGCTACAAAAACAGCATACCCTATTTGTTCAAATTTCTTTTGTTTTCCCCCTCAAATCTCAGCCAATTTCTGCTATAAATAAGAGGTTCTACAACACATGTAAGGTGGCTTTTTAGTGACTGGAGAGAGATTTGTTGGCACGGAAAAGAAAAGAGAAAACACTTAACACACTTTCAAATCCAGAATTAAAAGACCACGCCTTTGTTTCTATTCTTTCAAATCCAGAACTAAAGAAACACAACCCTTGTTTCTTTTCCTTTGAACCCAACATCAAAGAAACACAACTCTACTTTTCTTGGATTTCGAATCCAGTCAAAGAAACACAACACTTGTTTCTCTACCTTCGAATCCAAGAGCATCTGAATCACTCAAGGTCCAGAAGCACCAACTTCAAATTCAAGGTAAGTCTTTCTTACTTTAACCATTTCGTTTCAAGCATGTAAATAACCTTTTGCTTATTTTTTTTCATTTCTATCCTTTCATTTTTTTGCTTTTATTGTCTAAATATATGTTAGAGACTAACCTGTACAGGCCATATTAGCATGGTTTCGACCCATACTGCTATCATGTCCTAAACGAAAGAAAACAGAAAAAGGCGTGTGAATCGAAGGGTGTGCTTCGGTACTCACTGATGCGCAGGCCCAAACGAAGGGAAAGGTTGTGTGAATCGAAGGATGCAAGCTTCAATACACACAGGTTACAGGCCCAATCGAAAGAAGGAAAAAGTGTGGGAATCGAAAGACACATCCTTCAATCCAGGATGTCTTTTCTTTTTCTCTTTTACAATATTTTTGTCTTTATAATTTCTATATATTTACATTTTCTTGCTATTCAATATGGTTGTAATAATTAGGACTCTTATTGATTTTCAACCCCCATTTGTAAACTTGTATACTCCATCCCTCAAAACATGTAATAACGTTGGACATTTATTTTCCGTATTTTTATTGCTTTCATAAATGTTAGTAACTAAGGTGTGTATGGTAAGAATAAAATCAATAAGTAGACAACCCAAATTCAAGACAAAAATGCATGCAATCAAACAGAATATTCACACACATGCACCTCTAGGGTAATCTCACTTGGTGCCTCTGAAAATAGTCATGTCCCTCGAATATGGGTGTTTTAGCAAAGACCCTCGATAAAAAGATCATAGTCCCTCGATGTCCCTCGATGTTGCCTTTGGTAAACGATCTAGTGCCTAACGAAAATTTTTAAAACGTCTCATAGGTTACCTTCTATGACTATACAATTGACTCACTCCTGTCTCTTCACATCCAACGATGGGGCTTCTTACCAATCAATGGTAAGATAACAACGTCTAAAGGAGGAGGAAAGGAACATTAGACCTTTTGAGCTACCAATTTTAAATAAAGCGTTACGTGGGAGGAAACCCACAATTTTTTATTTTTACTATTTATATTTTTCCCCCGACATAATAAATGGTAAACTAACTTATTGATCCATACTAACTTTATTTCTGCTTCGTTAGAGGTCACATTTAGACTAACTTTTTCCACTAACAAACTAGAGAATGGATAACGTAGGCAACATGGAAGTAGTTTTCAGAAACGTGGCCTAGAGGCAGAGTTATGAAGTTTTGTTTCAGAGAGAGATGTCACTAACTCAATATCTAGATGACCCGACAATGACAACCTTAGGTATCCGAGAGAGTGTCTGATTTATGCTTAACCAGATTTGGGTTGGACATTTTTTTCTTGCTTTGGTGCTCAACCTACCGTAACCTCACTCTAGAATTCCCCAGTTCCTTCTCCTATAATCCAACCCGAGGATTAGGCTTTAACAGATGTTTAACCACCTTTAGGCTTTTTTAGATACACCTACCGCTATAACAGCCATGGGATGAATGACCTCTTAGGATTATCTAGTGGCCCTGACATTTTTAGGGAAGCACAAGAGGATATTTCAATGGAAAAGGAGCTTGATTACTTTTGGGGTAGTATTTCTAGGCAAGCACATCCTGAACCAGATTATATGTACTCTAACTAGATCCATAACCCAACCAGAAGGTATTTCTATATGATCTGAAATTATTGCACTTGCAAACAGATGTCAAGATTGATGTTCCAACACCAAAACACAATGTCAAGACAAATGTTATGACATCATCTGCTGACAGAAAACACTTTTACCAAAATAGAAATTATGCATAATTAAATTACAGGAGGTAAATGAACACAATCAATTGTTAACCCAGTTAGGTGCAACGTCACCTACTCTGGGGGCTACCAAGTCAGGAAGGAAATCCACAATAATAGTATTAGTTCAAATAAGTTATACAACAAGAAACCATAAAATAATACTCTTCCCTTAGCAGTAGTACAATCTCATCACAAGTTAGTCAACATGTCAAGACATGCGACATGACATCAGGACAAAAAAAATACACTAACAATTTACTCCCTCTTTTTAGCCAAAAATTGACAAAAATAGAGTAAATGTAAAATAAATTGTGGAAGCACACACATTGCACACAAGCAATAAACACAAATGGAAGCACAAAATCTCAATGGAAACACAAAATTCATTGATGGAAACACAAGAGAGAAATAGCACCAGAGACCACATGTCATGAGACCCTGTCTGACATCATAAAAACATCATCACATCAACTGAAAAAATAACCTCATTACACAAACAATATGCTCCTCCTGTCTCATGGAATCAAAAATTGAAAGGCACTTAAAGATCCAGCAGCACACAATGTGCACAAATATCCAGAGCATAGCATATTAATCACTTTAGGAGAGAACTTCACATACTTTCCTCTATCATACACTTTACTGTGCTCCTTGCATTCAAGAGCATCCAAAGCTAATATCCTTTGGTACAAATATTTCCATTTTTCAACATTTTCCACATAGTGAAAATAAATGTTATCAATGGGAATTTCATTCATATTAGCAAATTTCTTCTTAACTGAGGGAAAGATGTAAAGGACATCATGTTCGACATCATACCCATAGTCAGTAAAGGAGACCTACTTCCTCTTCAGGGAACTTTTCTTGGCATTAAAAGTCACAACATTACTCCACCTCTTAGCAGGTCAAACAACAAGACTTTCTTTGGAAGTATTAGAAGGCAAAACATCATTCCCTTTCTTTTTATTTATTCTTTAGGCAATATCAAGAGCCAATATCTTTCCTATAGGCTCATAATTAGAATTTGGATTATCAACATTTACAGTATCAATAGACTGATACTTCTTCATATCAACTCTTTCCTCTTTGTCTTCTTTGTCAGCCAGATCTTTCTCACTTTCACTAGACATGCTTTTATCAACAGAATCATCTTTCTCATCACCAGAATATTCCTCTTCAGATAGAACCCCTTCAGACTTTTTATCATACATAAACTTTTGAGATTTTTCAGGAGTCTCAATAGGAACATATTCATTGTCAGCCTCATCTTCTAGAGCATCAGTTTGCTGAAATGATGTTCTACCATCTTCTTTGAAATCAATCCTTTTCTCAATGGTTGAATAATCAACCACAAAATTAATGGATTCCATCATGACTTTGGTTCTGGAGTTAAGGTTCCTATAAGCTTCTTCAGACATAATATTCTTCCTACCTTTGGGATTCAGATTTCCAAGCTTTTGGTGCCACATCTTGACTTTATCTTCCTTGGACATTAAACATGTGGAGGAATTATAAGTTTCTTGTGGTATCCATAAATAGAAATTGTATTTAGTCTTAACTCTCCTCATCAACACATCATTCTTCTCATTTGTAACCAAACATTCAGACTTGGTGAAATTTGCATTTAGACCTTGATTACATAACTGACTGATACTGATCAGATTGGCAGTCACTTTTTCATAATAAGTACATCATCTAGATTAGGAAGTCCAATACAATTTAACCTTCACATCTCTTTAAATTAGCATTTGCTTCATCACCAAAAGTGACAAAACTAGTGGAATAAAATTTAATGTCCACTAAATACTTATTGACCCCTTGTTGTACCCCAATTTATGTTCCTAAGATCCCTTCACATACCATGTTGATTCAATCACAACAAGATCATATTAGGGCTTTTGGTTCTCCTCCCTATCTTTAGCTTTGCTCTTTGAGGAACACCAAGCACATTGACTTATTTTATTTTATGATCATGAATATTTTGTCTTGATTTTCTTTTTAATTAATAAAATGCAATGTTGGTTTGTCTTACTTGTTAATAATGTAGGTAAAGGCAATGAGGCTTAGTAAGTTGCTTCATGGGTTCATGAGTTTATTTCCATACCCTAGTAAATAAATCTTGAGAAGTCCAAACCTCACCATTGAATTTGTTTTGGAAGAAATGGCATGGTAAGGTTTATCTTGGTTCACTATATTTAAAAGTTATCAAGATTGATTCAAAAGCACAAGGGGTTGATTGAAGAAGTAGTCATGTTTGGACAAGACTTTGTTCCCCTTGGTCACAAGTGCATATCTCTCTCAATTCTCAAGATATGGAAGTGGTTTTGGTGGCTATGAGTTCTAATTATCATCCTAAACATCTTCTATTTACAAAGCAATAGTGTTGGTACAAGAAGGTTGTTCAAAATTGTCAAAGTTCCTCAAAGCATTTTCTTGATCTAGGAGCTAGGGTTTTGAACTTCATAGAAGTATATCTTGCTCATCTTTTGGTATTTTTGAGTGATTCCAAAGAAATCATTCTCTTCAAAGGGTTATTAATAAATCACTTCAAAATTTTCAGGGATTTTTCATGTGGAAGAAACTTGATGATGAAGAAAGATTACAAGTCCTCTAGATGAACCCCCATTTTCCCATGTGTAACGTCAAATGATCATAACTTGGTCAATTTTTATCACCGTGAGCCCATTATTTTTCCATAATTATCTTGAGTATGTGAACTTTATGCCTTCTTTTATGTGCAAAGTGAGAAAATGGATGGAAGATGCCCTAAGGATGCAAAAGATTATAGGTCATTTCATGATTTTTTGCAAACTTCAACAATTCATAACTCTCTCAGTTTTTGGAGATTTTGAATGTTTCAAGTTTCAAAATGTCTTTCAAGAGGTCTATTTCATGCCATCTTTTTTGGTCAAGAGCAAATTCCAAGTGGAAGGCCATGTTTAGATGCATAACATTATAGGTCACTTTTAAAGAAAAATTTGAAATGTTTCTAAGTATGGAAAGTCAACCTTTTTTCCCCAACTTTGACTCAATGCAACTTTCAGCTCAAGTATCCATTTGATTCCATTCTTTTTCCATTTCAAAGCTCGTAACCTCATCTTTCTAAATCATCAAGAATCATGCCTTAAGACCCCTTGAACTGAGAATGCCATTGGATTGAACTTGGTAACTTGGAACTGAAGTTTCTTCATAAGTCAGAATTTGAAATTCATGTTTTGGCCTCTAAACATCAAATTAGCACGCGTTTGTGATCTAAATGTGTTTAACCAAGTTCCCAAAGTGGATTAAAGCCTTAAAACACAAGGATTGGATGAGTTTTGATGCAAATCAGATCACACTTTGCTCGTGCATCAGGTTCACACGATTTCTCTCCAAACTTCATCATTTCACATGCTTGAACATTCCATTTGATTCCCTATAAAAAGAGGGTCATCCCCCTTTCATTTCCTCAAGCTTTGAGAGCCAAAAACACTTTGTCAAAAACTTATACGAACTTCAAATTTTTTAAATCAGTTTTTGAGATTCCAGCCTTTTCTTCCAAAATTCTTTGCACATTCATCTTCCTTAAGCATCATACAAACTCTCCAGCACTTAAACCAAGCAAAACAAGCTATAATTCAAGCTACATAAGTCCGGTTTCAGAGCTTCTTTCTTGAACTTAGAAAAGGTAGAATTATTCACCATTTGGATCCAAATAAAGCACTAACCTATTCTACTCCTTCTCCTGACTCTTGTGCTTCTTACAATTTTTAAATCCATTGAGAATTGAGAGAGAAATCTTAAATTGAAGGTGCTCGCTATTTTCTGGGTTTTTGATTCATATCTCTTTGCATACCTTATATAAATTTGGCGCGATGGTGGTGTTAGGATCATCTTGAAGAGACGAATCCAATGATACTAGTCTGGGATCCTAATTTTTCCATTTGAAAGATCTCACAAAATCTCCATTGCAGGTGGGTGGAGGTTGAAGACGATGACATGTCTCGTCTCAGCCAATGATAGCGTGCCAAACGTTTTAATTTCATTGTTTGCCCTTTTTCTGATCCCATGCGTATCTTACTAAGGTCCATATCAAGCACAGCGCGTATGGTCCATTGGATTAGCTTACTAACGCGTTTTGACTATGATCTGGTGGCCCATATCTTTTTGGTTTTATTTTATTTTCTGATTATATATTTTAATTGATTTAATTTTCAAAAATTCATAACTCTTTTATTTTTTATCCAAAAATTATGAAAAAATTCACAAAAATACTTGGAATTATATATGATCTCGTGACTATTTTTTCACATTTTTATTTTTATTTTCACATTTGATATTTTTTATATTTTTTGCATTGTTTGTTTTGTTTTAATTACCTTAAAATTACTTTCTGATATTTTTTAATTCTAAAAAAATTTCATAAATATCATTTTACATATTTTTGACTTTTTGAAAATTTTATGGAATTTTATATTAATGTTTACTACTTTTTTTATCTATTTTCAATTTGTTTGAGCAATTTTAATTAGCTTAAAAATAGTTTCTGACTTTTAAAAATTACTAAAAATTTTATAAAAATAATTGAGTCTATTTCTGATTTTTCTATGGTCCTACTTTTTTTTCTTGATTAGTTTGAACATACTTAATATTATTCTTTCTTATTTCCTTTTTAAAACCTTTTTAATGTATATATTAAATGCAATATTATTTTTTGATTATTTTCTGGATGATCTTGGGTTGGATTTTTGATCATGAACTTTGTTAACATCATTGGATCCATGGTGTTGAGTTTAACTCCATAAAAATAGATGAATGATTTTAATAATAGTTTGATTAAAATTTAATTCAAATATGGTTTGTATTCTTTCCCACCCCTCTTCATCTCATCCCTTTCTTATTGCACTAAGTGTTATTGGAGTATGATCTCTATATCATATCTCAAAACAAATGGTGCATATATTTCTATTGACCGACCTCAAAATAGGTGCGACTTCCATATAAGTCCACTTACGATTGCTTAACATAACGCTAAATTTTGTCTCGATTCGAATAAATGATCATTCGTGTCCCAAACCTATATTTGCAAGCCCAAGTATGTTAATTTGATCTCTTTGATACAATAAATTTGAGATTCATTGTGTGGAGGCTTTGGTTCTACCAATCCTCTAATGGGTCTACAACACTTTTGGTCAACGCGGATCACTTAAACATCGTTGATCATTAAAGGGTATTTGTGATAATTCCAAATGGATGATATACTTGACAAAAAGAAAATGCAACTTGTTGCGTGGAGACTTTGGTTCTACCAATCCTCTAATGAGTTCCAAATGGAAGTTTCAAGATGGTCATCCAACTAACCACTAATTATTAAATTGTTCTACTTTATGCTTTTATTTTTTATGCTTTATGTACCATTTACTTTAAGCATTACATTTCATGCCATTTTTATTTTTGCTCACTTGAGCATTTACTATTCTTGTTATATTTATTTTGCTAACTTGAGATTTTCTTTTTTTAAGACACCTAATAATCAACATGAACCATAAAAAGCTTTAATGATACTTGGACTATTTGGTTACTATCCTTGGCATTGTGGAGTATTCAACTTCTTGGACTTAGGATTAGGAACCTTGACCTATGTTGGAGACCTTGTGACCTTAATTGATATTGTGTCTGGTGTTCTTGAGGTTTACCTCAAGACATTGGGTTGTTTGTTTGTTTTGTGTGCAGGTTATTGTGATTACATTCTTTGTTTGTAATTTGGAATTCACCCGTATACAGCCGTTACTCTGCCTAATTTTTATGAATACTTAATACATTTGAAGCTTGGTTCTCTCAAGAGGTCTAGTATCTTTGCTTGTTTGGTTTTAATCCAAGGAATGGGAATTCTATCTTGACTCATATTGTCAAGTATTGGCTTCTTTTTGGCTAGATGGTTCTTATCCCTAGCTTTTACCTTATGTTTTAAGATAGTCTATTCTTCTCCTCTCATCTTCTTTAATTTCAAAATTATTCCTCCTCCTTTTGAAAAATCTTCTTGTTTATAAACTTGAACCACTTTCACAATAAACTTGGACTTAGGTCCATGCATTTTCAAAATATTTTCATAAATAAACTTCAATCAACTTAATAATACCTTGACATTTTTTGTGAGAAGACCTAAAGTCAATCAATCTCATTTCAAACCATTTTCCCTTTTGGCTTTTTAGTTTAAAACTTTTTTCTCAAAAGATTGGACTCTTGTCAATCCTTGTAGTGATGCAAGCAACTATACTTCTACAATATGTAATGAAGTGAGATATTTTCCACTTGGGTGTTGAGTGAGGCATTGTTGATTTTAAAATCCAAGTCATATCCTCCACTTTGAGATGATGCAAATTCTCCTTTCTCATGATTGTAGGTAGTAAGTATGTTTTTCACACGGACAATGACCATGATGTCTCATCTCATAAAATTAACCAACACATTTGTGTTTTAAATTTTTAAAGATAAATTACGTGTACCCTGATCCCCTATTGCACGGAAGGAGGTACGTATGCCCTAAAGGTTCGCAACCGCGACGGGTGAAAAAATCATTAAAAAAACACTTCTTTTCTTACCTCCATCATCTATTTTACCTACAACATTTTATAGCCAAAATATACAGATTTTACAAAGAGGTTCCTGCGGAGTACCGTAGAAGTTTATGGTGCTAATACCTTCCCTTTGCATAACCAACCCCCTTACCTAGAATCTTTCCCCCCTATTTTGGGTTATTCGCTCTTTTCCAATTCCTTTGGAAACAATAAAGCGCAATGCCGATTTTTATTTTGATCTGTATAAGTCTAGTCAATCCAATGACTTAGTCTTTAACATTTCTACCGCTACACGCCTGTCATATGTCTAGAATATCCACTGTTAAAGTACCAGTCTTCTCTAGATGAAGCTCTAAAAGAAGTATGTGCTATAAGGCTAATATCAACAACCTTAGGTTTCCAATCCTTTCTAGTTTTAACCACCACATGATTAGCCCTAGGTTGTTTTGGATGTTTAGGATAACCATACAATCTGTAGCAAAATGGTTTTATATGCCCATATTTACCATAATAATGACATTTACAAGGCTGAAACTTGGCTCTAGTCTGAGTTTTCTGAAGTTTGGCAGGATGTGTAACATTTGGTCAGACATTATGAGCTCATTCTTTACTTCTGCAAGAACAAAGTTTGTCACATGGGTTTTTCTTTGATTATCTAAGGACTGCTAATTAAACCTTATACCAGTAAGTATTCTAACTACTTCCCCAACTTGAAGAATTTTATCCAACACATTAGACCCATTGTTTAACATTCTTATGGATTTGGACATGTTTTCAAGTTTGGAGGTCAATAAGGTTACCTAATTTTGAAGATAAAAGATAGTAGATGGTATTTTTTCTTTTCAGCCTGCAGTAGAGCTATGAATCTCTTATGCTTTTTTCCTGTCTTGCACACTTCTTCACTTCTGACATAAAGCTCTTTGTAGGAAGCTGCTAATTCTTCATAAGAGAGACCCCCATCACAAAAATCTTCATCAGATTCATACCTACCAGTGAGGACTGAAACATGTTAAGTAATTTCATTATTAGGTTCTTCCTTAGACTCATAATAAAACAAGCCTTTTTTTTGTTTCTTAAGGCATGTGGGACATTATGATCTAATGTGACCAAAACCCTTACATTCATGGCACTGCATGCCTTTATCTTAATTTGGCTTCTCCCTTTTTCTTCCTTTTATCTGAAACTAATTATTCTTGTTGATGTCAGATGAGATGTTCTTGACATTTGGTCTTGACTTCCTATCCATACTCTTCAATACCTTATTGAATTTCCTCCCAAGAAGCACAATAGCATTACAAATTCCATCATCAATATCTAAGTCAAATTGATCCTTTTCATCTTCGGTGTTGGATACAAAAGCTATGCTATTGTTCTTCTTTTCAGATCTGTCACTAAAAGCCAATTAAAATGTTTGAAGTGATCCAACAAGTTCATCCACTCTCATATTGCTAATATCTCGAGCTTCTTCAATGGTTGTTACCTTCATGTCAAATCTCTTAGGTAGAGACTTGAGAATTTTTCTAACCATCTTTTCTTCTGACATCTTCTCTCCCAAGGCACTAGATAAGTTAGCAATATCAAGAATATTCATGTGGAAATCATGAATACACTCATCATCCCTTATTCTAATATTCTCAAACTTGGTGATGAGAAGTTGAAGTCTTGACATTTTAACTTTTGATATCCCTTCATGAGTGGTTCTGAGAATTTCCCAAACATCTCTAGCCATAGTACAAGTGTTTATTAACCTGAATTTGTTTTTGTCAACTCCATTGAATAGGGAATTCAAACCTTTGGAGTTTCCAAAAAAAAGTTCTTCTTCATCTTTAGACCAGTCCTCTTCTGGCTTCAAAGTCTCCTTCCCATCTCTGTCTTTCACAACAAGATGGTCCCATCCTTTCAAAACAACCTTCCAAGATTTATTGTCCATGGATTTCAGAAAAGCTACCATTCTAACCTTCCACCAGTCATAATTTAAACAATCTAACAAAGGTGGTATGTTGTTGTATTCATCTTCCTTATCCATATTACCATAAACATTCTCTCTGGAGGTCACCCAATAAACAGAACAAGGTATCTGCTCTGATGCCAATTAAAATTCTGGCACTTGTAAATAGATGTCAAGACTGATGTCCCAACACCAAAACACAATGTCAAGACAAATGTTATGATATCATCTGCCGACAGAAAACACTTTTAACAAAATATAAATTATGCATAGTTAAATTGCAGAAGGTAAAAGAACACAATAAGTTGTTAACCCAGTTCGGTCAATGTCACCTACTATGGGGTCTACCAAGCCAGGAAGGAAATCCACTATGATAATATTAGTATAAAGCTAAAAAACCCTAGTTTACAACTTATCACCTAATTCCTACCTTGTGCAACTTCTACCATAACACCTTCTAGATCTGAGATCCCCCTCTCACTTCCCACAATCACCTCAGTGACAAAACCATTCACAAACCAGTGACTAGAACCAAACAACCAAATAGAAGATTACACTTCAAATACAATACTCAAATATTTACTTAAAAGCTCATGAGTGAGAACAATACTTAGTTTTGCTTAAAAGCTTTTAACTAAGAACAATCAGTCAAACTCAATGTATCAAAGATACATGAGTGACATACAAAAAATAAAAACATAAAGAACTTAAAGTACTCTCAAAACCCTAAACCCTTATATTTCCCCCACAGTTTTTCTTGTTGTGAATGCTTTCTATTTTAGGTTTAGCAAGTCCTTATTTATAGACTCTTACAGAATGGGCCTAGACTCTTCAAACAAATCCAATCTTCTAATTTTAAATCAGCTGCAACATCTTCACACATAAATAGGAACAAGTCTTCAAAGTTTCCTAAAAATTCTAAAAGAACCTTTTTAATGAAACCAAATCAAATTTGCACTACTCCTAATAAAATCTTCTTGACCTGCAAAAGTCAGTGACATATATCCAAGAGGATCAGACAAAATCAAATCAAATCTATCAAGAGAAATAACAGCAACACATGTTGTACAATAGGCCAAGATGTCAAGACATTTGGCTCATTATATGTCTGATATACATGACAGCAGAACATGTAATAATAGTTGGCTAGATGTTGTGTCATCTTACTCAACGTCAGCTATGAACCATGTTTTATCAAAAAATTTGCTAATCCTAAAACCATGGTTCTAATATTATCCTAGCCCATACCATTTTTTGTACGCCATATAACATAACCATCGTGTCTAGAGACGAGCTTTTTATCATGTTATGTGTTTTCCAATCTAGGCTAGTTAATGGTGCGATCTTTATGCTTAATAATATGGCTAAAGTTTTCCAAGCTACCCACCGACCCATCATAATATGAGGTATTATCACCATGATTTCTGCTAAAATAGGTCTTAGAACCCCACTGTCTCATTTGAAACCCCTAGGGAGTATCCGACCAATGAACATTATGTATTACTTCAACTGAGGTCTTATAAGAAATCTAGAAACCAATGACTTTAAACTACTAATAAACTATGAAGTCGTCGATCATTTTACCTTGTCTAACCATGAGAGGATCAATGTGCATAACCGCGAAAATTGGCTGTATGACTTGGAAGGTCTAGATGAGTCACCCACTCCACTTGAAACCCATTAAGCTTATGAATACCACCAAACACCTCTCTCTGATGCTCCTTCATTTTCTTCTTCTTCCTGTGCTCCTCGTTTTGATGACCATATTGTTACGCTCGAAGCCCTTAGGAATGAAGTTACTACTCTTAGAACTGATATCACTAACATTCTCCGGGATTTCCACGACTTTATGGATGTGGCACAAGAGAAGTTTGATCATATTTATCAGGAGATCCACTCAATATGCAGACACTTTGTTCCTGATATATGTTGTTGTAGTGGCTGATCATTGATAATTCTAAAACACATTATGTATTTGACTCAATTTGCACATGTTTTGTTAGTTATATTTAAAATTTTATGTTGGTACTTTGTCTGTATTTCAGGTACTTGATCATATGAGAGTCATACACGAAGAAATAAGCAATTCAGATGAAAAACGGTGTAAAAGGAGAAAATTTCACTCAAGGAGACCAACATGGCATTCGCCATAAAGATGACATGTCCCACGTCCTAACGGTTACAAAGACCAAGTCTGGCCATTTTGTGAAGGTGGTGTTCGCCATAAGGGGGATAGTGTTCGCCATCCTTTATAATTCACATTGGGGGTTATAACACCGTTGAGCATTGAGTTTGTATTGAGTTTAGAGAATTTTACCTTGTTGAAGTTTTATCTTTCCATCATTTACATTTCCTTTCAATTTTTCCAGCAATTTACGTTGTACCAGATTCAAGTCTCCATCGGAGCAGGTTTTTATTAATCGTATTTCTTTTATTATATCGTCTCTTTACTTATATGCATGTTTTTGTTTTACTTTAATTTGATATCTATCGATTTCATGTTTCAAGCTTTATTGTATATGCCTATTATTCTTAATTCCATTTTTAAATCAATTATTTTATCATTTGCTATAACTATGTCTGACTAATTCTATAGTGTTGGAATGTGAAGACCGTCGATTCGAAGTCAGTGAGTTTGGAGATTAGCGCCTAGAAGCTTGCTTAGCATGTTAACCTGAGAGTCGATAAAATGTTTATTTTGTTAAATTGTTTTGGGATTATGTATGCGTATATTTTATGCTAATTTCTACAAATTTTCTGGAACTTAAACTGCATGTTTGAATGATTTTTGAAGGTTATTTGTTAATGACATGAAACTTGATTTAAAGGTGACATGTGTAATTGTGGTTGTTTGGAATCATAATGATGATTATACATTGTCTATTCTGTATGGTGATGATGTTTTGGTGCATGGATACTATGAATATGAATTGCATATGAATGATTCATGAGTATGTGTATGTATGTGCAATTGTGTGGTAGTTCAAGTGTGAAATTCTGGTATATCAGACTTCAGATGTTCTATGACATGTTGAGACACCTGAATCCGAACAAACAAAAATGACAAGGTATAAACATACATAACAGTACTTAAAAGCATAAACAACACACCAGAATTGTTAACCCAGTTCGGAGCAACTCTCCTACTCTGGGGGCATACCAAGCTAGGGATAAAGTTCACTATAATAGTATCAATTCGAAGATAAACTCCCCTATTTACAACTTCTCACTTAAACACTACTCGTGCTAACTTTCAACCTAAGACTCACCTAGGTATGAGGCCCTCCTGAATCTCTCATCAATCACATACAACGATTGGATCAAAACAGGAAGACACACTTCCATGACGTAAAGCATATAAGACACACTTTCATGATAATACCTAGTCAATACTCTTGACTAAGAACACAACTTGGAGTTGCTTAAAAGCTTCCTCTAAGAACAATAATCAACTATATGCTTAAAAGCTTAAGAGAGATAACATAACCTTATAACTCAAGGAACACAGTCCAACTGACATGTCGAGTGGATCACACATGCCAACTCTCCTAGAGAGTGGCTTACAGACTCAAACCTAATAACTACATATTTTTATTCACGGATGGTACCTTCTTCTAGGTTATAATTCTTCTATTTATAACCTTCTTCAAAACTGTATTTGGGCTTTAAATTACAGCATATCAGCTGCTACAAGTCAGGAGAGACTTCTGCTACAAAATAGGTCTTCAAGCAAATCTTTCCTAATTTCCATAATTAGAAAGTCAATATTCTTCAATATTATTCTTGATTACGACTTGAATCTTCCATACTTATAAAACAACCCCACATAGGATAGCATAATATTCCCATAATATTCTGCATCTGTTAAATCTTGAACTGATCCAACTGTCCAGCCTAACATATGCACGATGTTAATGACCCTGCATAGGACATCTTATCTGACATGTTGCTCCACATCATGAGAACTTCTCATATCAAGATGTCTCAACTTAAAATAGGACTTCTCACTCAACCTGTTCTTCATAGCAAGTAGTCACATCCTATTTAACATATTGATGCTATATTTGTTTTTCTAAAACTAATGCCAATCTTAAAAATAGAGAAATAACAAAGTGTGATGAATTATTGAAGATGTGAATTTTTAAGATTAGAGGATAACATTAATTGCATATGGTTGTTGTAATTGCACATGTTTTGGGAGATACATTGTATACTCTACTTTATTTTGTTATCGTTATATGAATTATGTGGTGAATTGGCTTTTATGCCTGAGTTGTTTAATGAAGAAAGTTATTATGAGACTTAAAAATTTTGTTTATTTGAATGAAGATTTACTCCTCTACTACATAATTAGGTGAAAGTGTACGGAAAGCATGAATTTTAATTAAGTGTTATTGAGCATGACAAGTGTATGAGATGTTTGAATCATGTATGACACCCTTGAATGAGTTGCATGTTATATTACTCTGATTTATGTTATATTATTCCACGGGGTTTTAGAAGGGAGTTACATTAGCTCACTCCTTCAGGAGTCAAAGCATAAGCCGTCTTCAGAGACGTGACCACTCGAATTCGCATAGGGAAGTGAAGGCCACTGAGGACAATGTCTGGTTTAAGAGTGGGAGAGGAACTTTACTTTGTCTTTCTTTCTAGTTAGATTTATTGATTTCTAGTATAATTGTTTAGGATTTCTTTTTCTAGTTCTAGTTTGTTTATTTGGTTATCGAGTCATTGCATGTGATGTCGAGTCTTTATGCGTGGTTTTTGCTGTTTGTTGTACTTTTCCTTTTCTTGAGCTATACCAGAAATTTTTGAGAAAAATAAAAAGAAAACGGTGCAACTTTTTTGAAATTTTAGGCTATTATACAAGCTAGGGATAGGTTGTAGAGACTTGAGAAAACTCCTAAAATATCAGTATCGTCTTAACAACATAAGTCTTCAAATTATATAAATCAATCTGCATAATTATTATGACATGGCCTTGAATTCTCACCTATAAATAAGTCCTTAAGTAGTTTATCTTAGAAGTCAATATTGTTTTAAGCATACTCTACGCATGGAAGCCAATGAATATAAGTGAATGATCCAAATTTTGAAATAATGAAAATAAAATAGGGAATGCACCTTTTAAAGTTTAGTGATCCTCACCTGGTCGCATAACTCAATGGTTGTGGAACCTTAAAAAAATAACCCATTGTTAGTTGCTTCAGAGGTCTCTGGTACTGAACTTGGTAGGCAGGATTATGGCCTGATCCCCCCGCAACTATAATTGGGTAAACAAAGGGGTTATACTGCTTTAAGTACCAGAACCCCGTGCAAGTAAAAAGGATCAGAGTCACTAACCGATCACCTTATTATAAGTGTGTACGGATAACGGGCATAATGTGATTGCACCTGAATGAAAAAGGATGAAAAATGGGATGAGTGAGTTTGGCCTAAACATAATGACATGATGCATATTGGTTTGTATAGGAAGGAGACTTATGACCCCAAATATGGAATGTGTTGTTACGATGTCCTTAGTTTTCCAGTTTTTACCTATCAATACAACCATGTCCAAAGCAAAGTCTATATCCTAGAATAATTATCTGAGCACCATTGTTTTTCTAGTTAGCACAGGTTTTACTTGAGGATAAGCAAATGTTCAAGTGTGGGAGAGTTTGATAACGCTAAAACAACCTGTATATTTGACTCGATTTACACATGTTTTATTAGTTATTTGACCTCTATTTCCAGTGTTGTGTTGGTATTTTATCTGTATTTCAGGTACTTAATCATATTAGAGTCATATGCGAAGAAACAAAGCAATTTAGATGAAAAATAAAGTAAAAAGAGAAAATTGCACTCAAGGCGACCAACATTGCATTCACCATGGAGGTGGCCACAAGGTGAATGACGTGTCCCACGTCCCAAAGATCACAAAGACTAAGTCTGGCCATTTTGTGAAAGCGGCGTTCGCCACAAGGGAGTGACATTCGCCATCCTTTGTATTTTGCAGCAGTTGTAAAATGGGCTTGGCTTGGTCTCCCATTTCCTTCATTCATCCCAACATTCTCTCACACGAAGTCATCAACTTCCACTTGATATTTTATGCATTTAGAACATTATAAATAGAGGTAGAACATCATTTTTAGGCATCCAAGCTTAGCAGAATCTTAAGCACTATAATTACTGATTAAAGTTATAACTCGTCATATCGGGGGGAGGGGGGGGGGGGGTTATAGCACTGTTGAGCATTGAGTTTGTATTGATTTTTGATCATTTTACCTTGTTGACGTTTAATATTGCCATCATTTACATTTCCTTTCAAGTTTTCCAGCAATTTACTTTGTACTAGATTCAATCTCCATCGGAGCAGGTTTTTATTAATCGTATTGCTTTTAATATATCATCTCTTTACTTATATACATGTTCTTGTTTTACTTTAATTTTATATCTTCAATTGCATGTTTCAAGCTTTATTTGATATGCCTATTATGCTTAATTCCATTTTTAAATAAATTGTTTTATCATTTGATATAACTATATCCGACTAATTCAATAGTGTTGGAATGTGAGGGTCGTCGATTGGATGATACTCTAACAGTTGTTCTTTTAGAAATACTTATGGGGATGTTTTGATTTTATTACAATTTTTCTAAACTTAATTTGATTGGTTATTACGAGAGTAGAACCATGAATATGTTGGGTAAGATCGAATGTCGTATGGTACCAAAGATTAAAATTGTTATGTTTTTGATTAATAAATACCGCGAAAGAACTTTTTCAATTAATTAGGAAAGTTTGATGTTTTCAAAAAGTGATTTTAAATCTATTTTCGAACGCATTTATAAGTTTCAGATCCGGTTGGATGAGTGAAATTCAGGAACCCTTTAAAGTCTAATTTATCAATCAAAACTACTTTTCATCCAAGTAAAAGAACTTATTTCTAAATAAGGTATTTACTTCTTTAAAGAAAAGTGCACCAGACACTCGAGAGCGGATAATATAAATTAGAGAGTAAAATTCGGTTCTGATTATGTTACAGCAACAATTCCTTTTTAATTAGTTCATTTTCAAAGAAGAAAACATTGTCCCATACGTAGTTCGATTAGGAACAAAAAGGGTATCAACAAATTGATGAGAACTACATTCCAGCATTGCATTTCTGAATTACTTCAAGTTTATTATTTCATTTTATTTTCCCACTCCACTCCTACTTTTTTTGATTGCCTTAGATAAACACCGTAGCCATAGATTGACCATTTGGTCATTGTTGGTTTGACACTCTTTATATTACTCTGATAGACTTTGTATACTTGCGGAAACAACCCATCAATCATTGATTTACTTTTAACGATTTTTCCTATTTTTTCTATTTTTCTAGATTAGGATTTTTTGCTTTCTAATTAGGATTTGACTCTGCTTTCTAATATCAGGATTTGACTCTGTTGATTTTCTGCTTACTAGTTTAGGATTTTATTTATTTTGTCAAGCTATTAACGTGAAACATAGCGTTTCGTGGGAGGCAACCCACGATTTCTACTTCAGTAATACCATTTCTTTTGTTTTATACCAATTTTTAAATCTTTATTTCTTTTGATTTATTTTGTTTTACTTCCTTTTACTAAAGGCCAAGTTCATAAAAGGTGAAACAATACAAAAAAATTGGCCTTAAAACCCCTCAAAAACTATTAAAATTTCAATTTTCTGGCCATGAAACTCCAAAACATGCACTCAAGGTCCATGGCATTTGCCACTACCTCATGGAGTTCGCCATGGTGTCAATGTTTCAAAATAGACCATTTTAAGGTCCATGGCATTCTCCATGGACGTACCAGAGACAAAAATACGGGATTTGAACCGCTCCCACTCATTTTCCACCATTCAACACCATTATCTCCATTATGTATCTTTATTTCTCCACTAAAACCACTCAAACACATCACCCCGCTTTCCAACATCCAATTTCCCCATTCTAACACTATTTAAAACTCATATCTCCATCCCTTTTCTTCATGCTTTCACTCAAACTTTCATCAATTTCTCTCAAATACACAAATTCACATAATGCCTCCAAGAGTGGAAAGACCCCCAAGAGCAGAAAGGCCACCTCTAGATTTAATGAATATTGTGTTCAGAGATGGTGCTGATGGTGAACGATAGAGGGAACAATTGTTGCAACGGTATAACGACAAGCAAAAAGTAAGTTATTAATTTACTGGATGATATGTAAGTTATATTGTATTGTGTCCATAGAGAATGGTTATCAAGTTGTTGTTTGACAATTCATTCGTTAATGAGTTTGGGTTTGAATAGGTTATTTGTAAGGAAAGGTAAAAGGTATTAACAAAAAAAAATTCATTCTTCAAAGGGGAGAACTTATTAGGCATGTATATAATCCACTCCTTACAGACTTAAACCTATCGACCAATTATACTCAACATATAATACTCGTCAATGCCACCACGTATCACTCATAACCTGAGTCATTTCTAACCCAAATTGAGAGGCCGACTGTATCACCTTGGTAGAGATCTCTCAACCACCTAAACAACACAGAAGTCAACCGTGCTAATCATGTCGATGATCTCTCAGAGCGACACAACCAACACAGAGGCATTATTCACACACACCCAAGTGAATGTCAGCTATAAATCTATCTCTTAGAATCCATAAACTAACAGACTATCATCCTATATAAGAATTCAAGTAGTATATCTATAAAACTTCAAATCCCTAGCACAGAGAAAAAAATCAAGGATAATAATTGTAATACGATGGGAGAACTGACTTTTGGTTTTGTGTTTTATCGCAAATATTGCGGATAGCAAGAGTCGCCACCGACTTTTCTTTTATCTAATAAGGAAATGGTGAAAAGAAAAAGAAAGACCTTGATATTATTGAGTTCAGGGGTAGATTATGAAAAGGGAAGGTGTTAGCACCCTTTTCATCTGAAGTTATCTACGAGATCTTAATCGCTAGCTCACTTTATTTTGAAAATGCTTTGTGTTGTGTGTTTGAAAAATATTTTGAAATTCCAGTAGTAAGGAAACTTTGTAATAATTCTTGAGAATGCGTACAAAGTGTTTGTTTTAAAATATTTTTGAAAGTGTTTGTGTGAAAAATTGTTTGTTTCGTTTGTGAGTAAGAGATAAAGAACTGTCTACTTACTCAAAATCTTTATTGTTCTTTTCCTCTTCCTTTAGATAGTTCTATCATACCATTAGTTAGTAAGAAGCCCTATCATTAGATGTGAAGGGACAAAAGCGGGCCATCATACAGTAATAGAAGATAACTCCTAGGGGCGCTTTATCAATTTTTAAGGGACTAGATCGTTTACCGAAGGCATCATCGAAAGGGTCATCGGGGGACTATGATATTTTAATCGAGGGACAATGCTAAAGCGTCCCCACATTCGAGGGACATGACTGTTTTTTATCCAAAGGCAACAAGTGAGGTTACCCTATAGGTGTGCATGTGCGAGTGTATTCAATCCAGTTTATTTATCTTCATTAGAGTTTTGCTACCGTTTGCTTTTATTCTTGCCATACAATCCTATTAGCTAAACAGTAATATATACGAAGCATAACAATATAAGTACAGAAAAGTAAAAGTCTACGCTATTACAAGGCTTCGGGAATGGGGGTACAAATAATAAAAATGCGGGAAAAAAGAAACCCTAATTAACTATTACAAACCGTAAGAAGTTACAATCATCGAAAAAGGCAAAAATAATAAAATGCGCGAAGAAGTAATAAGGGAAAGGAAAAGGTAAATTGCTTCGGTGATTTTGATAGAAAATAGTTTTTGATGATTAACCTAATAACCTAATCAATTTTAATTAATTAAAAAATAAATTGGTTAATTAATTTAAACAAACCCTAAAAATCTAAGTTGATTTTAATTTAATTAAAAAAGGTTAGTGAAAAATACATACAAAACTAAATTGATTAATTGAATAAAAACCTAAAATTTAATTAGGATTGATAAAAAATCAAGGTTTTGAAAAAAAGGTTTTTTTTTGTTGTGAAAATAGGAAAAGGAAAGAGTAAGAAGAAAAGATAATTTGTAAGAAAATAAACCAAAATAAATAAAAATAAAATATATCAAGAGGTGTATGAACATGATCTGAGATGTATAAGGAATGTAATGCATGCTTGGACTTTAAAACAATGGACTAATAGTCCAAACTATCAAGTTTGCTTAATTTGAACTTCATGCGTTTGCTCAAAATTTCCCAACTTGCACTGATCATAACTCTCTTAATTTTCATCTTTTGAAGGTGATCTTGGACAATTTGGAAAGCTCAATATGTTCTCTACAATCTCTATGTTGATCATTTTTCTTTTGAAGAATTTATCTTGCTGTTGACTTTTGAAATGACCTGTAATGTATTGGCTCATATCTCTCAAATGAATCATTTTTTGGACTTGAACTTAAAGATTCAAAGTTGTAGTGAATTGAATTTTCTTCAAAATGAGCTTTGGTTAGGGAAAAACTGATGAAGCATGTGAATGCTATGCTTGGTCAAAGTTCATTTGACTTCTCCTAAGGAAACCCTAATTTGGCAACTTTTGACTTTTGATGACTTGAGAGTTTTCCTAGAAGAATCATGATTAATCCTTGATCAAATTATGAATATGAGTTCAAAATGTTAATGTTCACCAAAAATCTTAAAGTTTGACTGTATGTTGACCACAATTGACTTTTTGATCAATACAGTTGATATTCAGTCATCTGAGCAATTGAATGAGTAAACTTGTGATGCAAGACATAAAACTTGGCATGAGAATTCCTTGAGACATATGAGGACCCATGGGAACAACTTGAGGCCTTAGAATCCCATAATTCCTTGAGAAATATGAAGCCCTAGTTGTAAGTCCATTGCTTAGGAGAAGAACTTGTCTGATTAATTATTGAGCAACCTTGAGAATTTGTGAACCCTAGCAGAATGTCTTGAAGAGAAAGGGAGAGAAAAGTTTGGGGTACAACAGCTGCCCCTGTTCAATCTTCTTAAACCTGGAGATTTATATTGGCATGTCCTTCATTCGTGATCTGAAGGTAGAAGAGGATTGAACACTTAAGTGCCCAGAAATTTGCACTCGCCTGAGAAGTAACACTGTTGATTAATAATATTGCTTGAATGCGATTAAAAATGCCATTCAGAGAGATGATAGCATGTCGTCGGAGATGGGCTTACAAATGCTATCAAAAGTAACTGTTTATAGAAGTATCAAAATGAGTCTATGCCTGACTGTATCTGAAGAATGCTTTCCAGAATGAAGCTCCGGGGAAGATGCTTGAGTAGATGCTTGTTAGATTTAGTTTCTGAGGGAAATGCTTGTCAAAATTCAGTTTCTGAGGGAAGTTCTTGTCATATAGATAGTCGCCTCGTCCTGTTTCGGGAATTGATCTACAATCTATTTTTGTTGGTAAACTCGTCCTGTTCCGAGAATTCATACCACCCTGTCATGTCGATAGTTTCCCCGTCCTGTTTCGGGAGTTAATATTTTCCTGGTTATAAAGATAGTTTCCCCGTCCGGTTTTGGGAGTTAATATTTTCATAGTCATATGGATAGTTTCCCCGTCATGTTTCAGGAATTAATCTCTACCCTACTTTCTGTTGGAGAACCCGTCCTGTTTCCGCAATTTATACCTCCCGGTCATACAAATAGTTGCCCCATCTTATTTTGGGAATTAATATTGGACCTGGTCATACAGATAGTTGCCCCGTCTTTTTTTGAGAATTAATCTGCGACCTGTTCTAGAATTGTTGATTATATATGTCTGTTTGTAGACTTTTACCTGAAAAGATAAAAAGTTAGCTTTATGCAATGTCATGATGTATGTAATGCACTATGTAATTATGTTCTCAATGTAAATGAGAGTGTAACATACGTGTCGTATGTATATGCTATGATACTTATAAATGATGTATGGATGTGAGATGTCGTTGAAGCGTGTTAGTAGCTTTATATAACATCTCTGATTAAGAAATTAAATCACTGACGGTTGCTGGGGATGGAGACAGTAATTCTTCAATCTTGTTTAGAGTGTTTTTGCTGGGAATTCCTGCTTTCTGTTTGGGGATACTCCACTGGGGAATGAAGAGTTCAAGAACATTGGTCGTTCATCTCAATACTCGGGAATTTAATTCTTATATATCCTGACTGGGGATAAAAGAGATGTATAACCTTCCGAGGTGTTGTCTGACCGGATTTCTGACATGGATGCCCACTCGTCTGGGGAGGATAAGGTTAAAAGATATATGGTCTGGTTTCAGATTCTATAGCAACTCTCTAGGGATAGCTGTTGTACCCAAAAAATTTCCCTCCCATTTTCTTCAAGACATTCTTTTAAGGATTCTCAAAATGTTCAAGAATCTCAAGGGTTGAACAGTCAAACCTCCTCCTAAAGCAATGGGTCTACAACTAAGGTTTTGAGTTTCAAAGGAAGATTGGTTTTCAAAGGTATCAAGTGGTTTCCTTGATTCTCTACAGGTCTTCAATATATCTCATGCCAAGTTTCAAGTCTTGTATCACAAGTTTGCTCAGTCAATGGCTCAATGATTGAAAATCAATTGTATTTGGTAAAAAGTCAACCATGGCCAACTTACAGTCAAAATTCAATATTTTTGGTCAACATCAACATTTTTAAGTGATATTCATCATTTGATCAAGGGTTGATCATGATTCCTCAAGGAAACCCCTCAAATCATCAAAAGTCAAAACTTGCCAAATTAGGGTTTCCTTAGGAGAAGTCAACTGAACATTGACCAAGCATACCTTTCACATGCTTCATCAACTTTTTCCCAACCAAAGCCCATTTTTAAGGAAATTCAACTCTATACAACTTTGTATATGTATGCTCAAGTCCAAAAAGTGCTTCATTTAATAGATACGAGCCCATACATTATAGGCCATTTCAAAAGTCAACAAAAAAACACTTTTTATCAAGGAAACTTAAATCAAGATAAAATCTCCAAATACAAAAATGATAAAAAAATAAATTGTAGAGGATATCTTGAGATTTCCAAAAAGTTCAAGATCACCTTCAAAATATGAAAATTGAGAGAGTTATGACCAATGCAAGTTGAGAAATTTTGAGAAAATGCATGAAATGCAAAGTGAGTAAACTTGACATTTTCAACTCGTGGGCCTAACTTTTTAAGTTTCAAACATGTCCATGACATTATGGAAGACTCCTAAGCTCACTCCATGACGTTATTTTGTTTTTATTCAAATAAATACAAAATAAATTAAATAAGGTACAAGATCATTGGGCCAAGCGCATGATTGGTTTCTTAATCATCTAGAGGCCCAAAACAATTCAGCACAACTTGCCAAAATCGTGTGAGCATGGTAAAGTTAAGGAAAATCTCAACGAAATGAAGTTTTTTAATGTGTTTTATTCTTGTCTATTCATGCCATGAATGCTTTGCTTCTTCCATGTTTGTTCATCCTGATCCTTCCCTCTATATATGCACAACAATATCAGATACAAAGGATAAGAATTCCATGCCTGAAGAAAGCCTCTAGAATTCATAAAATTTTCAAAGAAAAGTGTAAACTTATAGAGCATGATCCATCCATATTCAGGCAGAACCAAGCATCCTTATCATTTCCTGAGACTCTCAAAGGTCTCCCCATATCCAGGAACGAAGTTATCCACGTCCAGAATCGCTTCTCCAAGCACACCGGGTGTAGGTAAAATTTTGAAACTTGAAATGTTAATCTATGCATATCTAAATAATCCCATGTGTTTATATGTGTTTGTGATAAAGCTTTACAGAGGTTAGGAGCATTAGATGCAAGCTCTAACATCAAGATCTGTGAATGCCATTGTTAGGGCATCAAGAACACATTGTTTCGGATCTCACGATATAGGACAATTCAGGCCAAAATGACACCATTATTGAAACTGCAACCCTTGATTTAGGGGGATAAGGCATCTTTAGATCACTAAGGCTTTCTATCTTGCAGTTTTTAAGAAAGCAGTCTGCCGGAGAAGGCAACTGGAGCTAGGGCTACGACGCTTCTTCGGCCATTAAAAGTGTTTTACATATTTATTATTTTCGTTTGATTTATATAATCGAAAGTAATAGACTCCCCAACGATAAGGTATGTTTGTTAGGGTGTTAGTGTACTAGGGCGTGGATTCGATCCCTACCCCTTGTGTGTTATTTTTCTCATATTTCTTTTTTGCAGATCCAGCGTGCCAAGGCGTTGCAAGTCCACCATGCGCTCTCACATCAGCACCATCAGATACAGATCCAAGGGATCAAATCTCAAGACCACATTAGACCCCCAAGGATGAGTTGTACTGGATCACAAGCAGCAATTGGGCCATTGTTTTGGGCTTAAACAATTTTCTTTTATAACACCCCTTGAATTACTTTCAGGCCCATTTCTTTTTTTTTTTGTTTTGATTTTTATTTTGTTTTAGATAATTAACTTTTTTTATTAAATTAATTAAATCAATTTAATCAGAAAAAAATGATGTTTTAAATTAATTAACCTTTTTAATTAATTTTAGACTTAGGTTTTATTTTATTTAATAATTTATAATTTAATTTAGAATTAGGTTAATCATTTAACACAAAAATGCCAAAAATATCGAATTAGGTTTTTAGATTTCTTTAAAATATCTTATTATTTATTTTCCTCGTTATTTAAAATTTCTTAGATCGAATGTATAAGCCGCACGTCAAGTTGTAATAGTTTTAGATTTAAGTTTTTACACGAGTTTTTTACCAAATATTTTAATTGCTAAAGGTTGTAATAGCTTAAACTAGGGTTTACTATTTCTGCCCTATTTTTATGGTTTGTAACCACCATCCCCGAAGCATTGTAATAGCCTAGTTTTTATCTTCCCTCATTTTACTTTCTGCACCTATAATTATGCCTGTATGTATATAACTACTGTATAGTAATTAGGTTTGTATGATAAGATCTAAAATCAGACGATAGCTAACTCTAATCTCGAAGATTAAAATAATCGAATCACAACACACTTTGCACACTCGCACCTCTAGGGTAACCCCACTTGTTACCTTCAAATAAACAGTCATGTCCCTCGAATGTGGGACGCTTAGCAAAGACCCTCGGTTAAAAGATCGTAGTCCCTGGATGATCCTTCGATGCTACCTCAGAAAATGATCTTAGTCCCTTACGATAAAATGGCTAAAGCATCCTACAAGATGCCTTTATGATTGTATGATGACCCTACCTGTCCCTCATACATCCAATGATAGGGCTTCCTACTAACCAATGGTAGGATAGCACTATCTAAAGGAGGAGGAAAAGAACTAAAGACTTTTGAGTAGGTAGATAGTTCTTAATCGGTTGCTCATGAACATTTCAAAACATTTTTCACACAATGACACTTTTTCAACAAATATTTTCAAAATAAACATTTTCTATGCATTCTCAACGATACGAGAATCATTACAAAATTACCGAACTTAGGCATTTTCAAAATATTTTCAAAAATTACACATTCACAAAGCATTTTCAAAAGTGAGTTAGCGATTAAGAGCCTGTAGATAACTACTGATGAAAAGCGTGCTAACACCTTCCCTTTTCATAACCTACCCCCTGACTCAGAAAACTCTTAAAGGTATTTCCTGTTCTTTTCACCCTTTCCTTATTGGATAAAATAAAAGTCGGCGACGACTCCTCAAATCCGCAATATTTGCAATAAAATGCAAAAACCAAAAGTCAGTTCTCCCACCGTATTACAGAACTGGCGACTCTGTTGGGGAAAACTAAAAGTGGGGTTACCTTAAGAGCTAGATCACCTTTATTGATTTACTTGTTTGCTTTGTATGATTTATGTTTCAAGATAGCTTGGGTTTATTTCTTGTATAGATCCTATACCCGGATCTGGGGGAATTTTAGTTAAGTAGCAATAGATCGTGAAAATTGTACGGTGTATATTGATACAGTTAAAGGGATGGTTACGCTAGTGTGACACATTGGTTGGTGTTGGTGTCTCTTGAGTTAAGTCAAGGAGAATGTTGGGTTGTCGCGTGGTGTCATAAAGCACTAACCGACTGTAGAACCTTAGTTGACATAACTTAGCCATTAGAAAGTAGTGAGATAGCTGGATTTGATGCAGACTGAAGTTGGTTTATACTCGATGCTACACTCATTAAGATTAGACTCGGGATATTTCGGTCGCAAATCAGATGCTTGTGCTGAAATAATGCCTGGGAGAAAGATCAGTGATATTGAGGCTCCTAGAACCCGATTACTTCTTTTAGGACATGTTGAGCCAACTAAAACTTCAAGAGGTTACTTACCTACAAACTCCATGCAAGCTTAAACCTAAGGCCTTGTGTGTTTTGTTTGTGTATTGTAAGTGTTTGTTGGCAACAATTTTGGTAAAATAATGACTTGATAATATTTTGCTAAATGTCTTGACATTTGAAGCAAAATTATTTTGAATAATGTCAAAGCAGATGTCTTGACATCTGCCTCCTGAACTGAACTCAGCCAAATATCAGTTTTCTGTTTCCTGATTTCCTGTGCACCATAATTCAGGATTTGTGACTCATAGGCTGCGAAAAATGTGGAGGAGTATTTTTCTATTTGAATTATCTTTATGGATTATATCCTGGCTTGTTTTCATGGAAATATTAAAAAGATTTGAATATTTGTTTTTCAGCCCAAGCCCACTCCTGTGCATATATAAGGACCTTCTTCCTTATTCAGACGACTGCAATTTTTGAATAAGAATACTTTCTTTCTGGTTTAGAAGTCTAAGTCTTTTAATTGTCAAACACTCTAGTATTGATTTAATACTTGTGTTTTATTTGGGTTGTAAATTGTGTATCATTCATAAGCTTTTAAGCAGTGAATGATTGAAGTTTTCAAACTTATTATTTTCGTTGTTTCTTCACTGTAAGTGATTGAAGGGATTTGAGGAGGGCCTCATACCTAGGTGAGTCTTAGGTAGAAGTATAGCACGAGTAGTGATTAAGTGATTAGATCGTAAACTGGTTGTTTACTGAGGGTCTATGAATCGATACTATTTAGGGGACTTGTCCCTGGATTGGTAGCCCCTAAAGTAGGTGTTGTTGTACAGTGAACTGGGTTAAAAATCCCTTGTGTTTTTTACTACATTTATTATTGTTGCACTTTACTTTGTTCCTCAGATATTTGTGTTGTGACATCTCATTCGACATCACATATCTGATACCAGAATTTCAATTGGTATCATAGCATGCATCCTTCTCTTTATCTGGGTGAGATCCAAGGAAGATACTTTCTGGTACTATGGACAAGGAAGGAGGATTTGTGAACAGACCACTCATTCTGGATGGAAGTAATTATGACTACTGGAAACCACGTATGGTTGCCTTTTTAAATTCTTTGGGCAGTAGGGCTTGGAAAGTTGTTTTAAAAGGATGGAAACACCCTGTCAAATTGGGAGAAATGGATAACCTACTTCTGAGTTAAAACCAGAATAAGATTGGTCTAAAGAAGAAGATGAAATTGCTATTGGAAATTCTAAAGCCTTGAATTCTATATTCAATGGAATTGACAAGAACATTTTCAGATTAGTGAACACATGTGAAGTAGTTAAGGATGCATGGGGAATTCTTCAATCTACTCATGAAGGGACATACAAATTTAAGATGTCAAGACTTCAGTTGCTCACCACAAGATTTGAGAATTTGAGAATGAAGGATGATGAAAGTATTAATGACTTTCATATGAACATTCTTGAAATTACTAATGCATCCAGTGCTTTAGGAGAGAAAATTCCTGAAGACAAATTGGTGAGAAAGATGCTCAAGTCTCTTCCCAAGAGATTTGATATGAAAGTGACTACTATAGAAGAAGCTCAAGACATTGACAAAATGAAAGTTGACGAACTTGTTGGATCCCTTATGACATTTGAATTAAGCATCAATGAAAGATCTGAAAAGAAGAACAAAAGCATAGCCTTTGTATCAAATACTGAAGATGAAGAGGAATATTGTGATCTGGATACAGGTGGAGGAATATCAAATTCCTTAGATATGCTTGGAAGACAATTTAACAAAGTGATAAAAAGAATGGATAGGAACCAAATATTAAATGTCAAGAACATATCATCTGACATCCATAAGTCAAATGAGTTTCGAAGAAAAAGGGATAAAGAAAAATCCACTCAAGGGAAGGGAGTAAAATGTTATGAATGTGAAGGATTTGGTCACATTAGAGTTGAATGTCCTACATATCTTAAGAAACAAAAGAAGAATTTGTCTGTTACTTGGTCTGAAGAGGACTCAGAGAGTGATCTTGAAGAATCTGCCAAGTATGTTAAAGCATTAAGAGGGAAATATGTATCTGACGAAGAGTCTAGTAATGGGGAACTAACCTTTGATGAGTTAGCTGCTTCATATAAAGAATTGTGTCTCAGAAGTGTAGAAGTGTGCCTTGAAGGGGAGAAACAGAAAGTCCTCATAACTCAGCTAAAGGCAGAAAGGGAAGAGCATTTAAAAACTATTTCTAAACTGGAAAGTGAAGTGACCTCCTTGAATTAAAACCTTGATAGAATGGTCAAATCTCTTAAAATGTTGAATAATGGGTCTGACACTTTAGATGAAATTCTTCAAGCAGGAAGAGTGACAGGAGACAAGAGTGGTATAGGGTTTAATGAGAAAAAAGAACCAAATTCTAAAGAACCTTTAGTAGGTTCCACTTATGCCAAGTCTAAACCAAGGATGTCGAATCAAATGTATAAACATCGTGGAAAGAAAGGACATCATGGCAAGAAAACGTTTAATCACACCAAGGAGAATCCCCAGCCCTTGAGATGTCATCACTGTGGAAGGCTTGGTCATATAAGGCCCTTCTGTTTCAAGTTGTATGGGAATCCTAAGACTACTCATCCTTCCAAGATTGATAATATTCCACAAAATAGCAAAAAGAAGAAACAGTGGATTCCCAATCTAATGTTTCTAGTTTCATAGCTCACACCTCCCTCAGAATATCAACCAAAGATGACTAGTACTTTGACAATGGTTGTTCTAGACACATGACAGGTGTCAAGAATCTGTTGGTGGATATCAAATCTCATTCCACCAGTTATGTGACTTTTGGTGATGTAGCAAAAGGTGAAATCAAAGGTGTTGGCAAGCTTGATTGTTCAGGAGTCCCTAAGCTTGATGATGTGTTACTTGCTAAAGGGTTAACAACTAACCTGATAAGTATAACCCAATTATATGATCAAGGATTCAATGTTAACTTCACCAAAGAAGAATGACTTGTGTGCAATGAAAAGAATGAAGTTATTATGAAAGGAATCAGATCTAAAGATAATTGTTATCTATGGGTTCCTCAAGAGTTGGATCTCTCCTCAACACGTGTGTTAGCCAAAGAGAATGAAGTTAAACTATGTCATCAAAAATTGGGGAACTTACATCTAAAAGATATGAAAAGAATTATATCTGAAGAAGCAGTGAGAGGGATTCCTAAGCTCAAGATAGAAGAAGGAAGCAGACTAAGATGTCACATCAGAAGATCCAACATCTTACTACATCAAAAGTTTTGGAACTTCTTCACATGGACTTGATGGGACCTATGCAGGTTGAAAGTCTTGGTGGAAATACGTATGCCTATGTTGTTGTAGATGATAGAGGATGGAATGTTGAAGAAGATGTCTCAGAAGATGTTGGAACATCTTTGTCTGATATTCCAATAGAATCAAATGACAGAATAATTGATTCTAACCCACCTCAAGAAGATCATGAGCCTAGTCATGTCAACAAAGGACCTTCAATTAGAACCGAGAGAGATCATCCTAAGGAGGTTATCATAGGAGATCTAAATAAAGGAGTTACTACCAGATCAAGAGATGTGATATCAAACTCTTGCTTTGTGTCAAAAATTGAGCCTAAGAATGTCAAAGAGGCCCTAACTGATGAGTTCAGGATTAAAGCTATGCAGGAAGAGCTAGAGAAATTCAATAGAAATGAAGTTTGGGATCTAGTTCTAAGACCTGAAGGGACAAATGTGATTGGCACTAAATTGGTGTACAAGAATAAATCTGATGAAAAAGGGGTGGTCCCTAGAAACAAGGTAAGGTTAGTTGCACAAGGGTACACTCAATTTGAAGGAGTTGACTTTGATGAAACCTTTGCTCCTATGGCCAGACTTGAATCAATCAGACTTATCTTGGGAGTTGCTTGCATACTAAAATTTAAATTGTTTCAAATGGATGTAAAGAGTGCCTTCTTAAATGGCTATCTGAATGAAGAAGTCTATGTGGAACAACCAAAGGGATTTGTTGAACCACGTTTCCCTAAACATGTTTACAAACTGAAGAAATCTCTGTATGGATTAAAGCAAGCTCCAAGAGCTTGGTATGATAGGTTGACAAAATTTCTTGGTGAAAATGGATACAGGAAAGGTGGCATAGACAAAACTCTTTTTGTCAAGGAAGAAGAAGGGAAGATCATGATTGCACAAATTTATGTTGATGATATTATGTTTGGTGGGATGTCAAATGAGATGGTTCAACATTTTGTCAATCAAATGCATTCAGAATTTGAGATGAGCCTTGTTGGTGAATTAACCTATTTTCTTGGTCTGCAAGTTAAAAAAATGGAAGATTCCATATTTTTATCTCATAGAAAGTATGTCAAGAATATAGTAAATAAATTTGGGATGGAAAATGCCAGCCAGAAAAGAACTCCTGCTCCTACACATATGAAGTTATCTGAAGATGAAAAAGGAGTAAGTATGGATCAAAGTCTTTACAGAAGTATGATAGGCAGCCTTCTATATCTCCCAGCTAGAAGACCTGACATTGCCTTTGCTGTAGGGGTGTGTGCAAGATATCAAGTTGATCCTAAAGTTAGCCATTCCAACCTTGTGAAGAGAATTCTTAAATATGTGAATGGGACAAGTTACTATGGTATGTTATACTCTCATGGATCTAGTTTTGTTTTAATTGGTTATTGTGATGCTGATTGGGAAGGATATGCTGATGATAGAAAAAGTACATCAGGAGGATGCTTATTTCTAGAAAATAATCTCATATCTTGGTTCAGTAAGAAGCAAAATTGTGTGTCTATGTCCACTGCAGAGGATGGGTATATTGCTGCAGGAAGCAATTGTTCTCAATTGGTTTGGATGAAACAAATGTTAACAGAATACAATGTCAAACAAGATGTCATGACATTATTCTGTGATAATCTAAGTTCCATAAACATATCAAAGAATCCCATTCAACACAGCAGTACCAAACATATTGATATTCGTCATCACTTCATAAGAGAGCTTGTTGAAGAAAAGATTGTTGCCTTAGAACATATAGCCACTGAATTGCAACTGGCTGACATCTTCACTAAGGCCTTGGATGCTAATCAGTTTGAGAACTTAAGAAGAAACTTAGGGATTCGCATATATGAAGGTTTATAGCAATTAAGGGCGTGTGGGAATATCATTAAAATGATATTGTTTTATTTGTGTTTCCAACAAATAAAATTTCGAAAGCAATCATTACAAGACTGCCTCATAGTGTTTCCCACACGCTACAAAATGTCATCTTTCTACTTTTACAAACTCTTCATTATCCTCTACAGAAAAAGAACCCTTGTCATTCTTCATCTCCTTGCTCAAAAACCTTCAAAGATGTCTCAACATCATACATTGTCTTCCCCAAAATTTGTCAACCTCCTTGAAAATCTCTCCCTTGATAGAGTACTTGATGCTACTCCTCTAAAAACATCCCACCTCTTGAGAAAAAGGTCAAGAAACCCAGATCATCACCTGCAAAGAAATCCAAAGATGATAAAGGTAACTCTTCTACTGCTACTGAAAATAGGATAGAAGAAGAGATTGTTAATATTGATAGAAGCATCAGAAGGCTAGTAGACAGAGTATTAAATGAAGGCTTTACTGTGCTTGGGATTTCTACTCCTCTTGCTCGCATGCCTCCTCCGGCTGACAAAGGAAGTAACCCAAAAAGTGTTGTTGTTGAATCTTCCACCTTCAAGAAAGATGCTACTGAAAGCAAATTTGAGAAGCATACTATCTCTTCTCTAAAGGAAGTGGAAGAAGAAAATGTTGAACAAGATGTTGAAGAGAAATCCCATACTAAGGAAGATGCTGCTGCCTCCAAGGATGCAGAAGGTTAAAATGCTGAGAATGTAGTTAATGTAGATGAGCTATCTGACAATGAGCTAATTACTAATGTGGTACCTGGTATTGCAAGAAGGCTCAAATCCAGGAAAGTGAAGGATGCAAGTGTCATACCCCCTTCCAAGATAACCAAGAAGAAAATCATGTATGGACCCCCAAATCCAGGAAGTAAAGTGGTTCCTCCCTCTAGAAAAAGAAAAGCTAGACCTGATAGCTCCACTGATGATGATGGTGCTGTAAAAAGATATAAAAGTAAAAATAAAGTTGTGGTTGTTGAAGAAGTTGACTCAGACTATGATGTCGAGAAAGATGTCCAGGACATCTCTCCTCTCAAAAAGTCTACAAGCAAGAAGATTTTTGTTAGGGTTCCTGATGCTCCCCTTGACAACATTTACTTTCATTCTATTGGGAATGCTTAAAAGTGGAAGTATGTGTTTCAAAGAAGAATTGCTCTGGAAAGAGAATTGGGAGATGGTGCTCTGGAATGCAAAGAAATCATGGAGCTGATATCTTATGTTGGACTGATGAAAATTGTTACCAGGTTTTCCAAATTCTATGAAACTCTTGTTAAGGAATTTATTGTCAATATTCCTGTTGACTGTGCTAATCATAAAAGTAAGGAGTATAGAAAGGTGTATGTTAGGGGTAGGCGTGTAGATTTTTCCCCTGCTATCATAAATAGATTTCTGGATAGGACTGAAGATGACTTTTGTGAGCTAGAAGTAATAGATAATCAAGTGTGCAGAGCCATCACTGCTAATCAAGTGAGTGAGTGGCCCTTGAAAAATAAACTTCATGTTAGAAAGCTTAGTGTGAAATATGCTATTTTGCATAAAATTGGAGATGCAAATTGGGTTCTTACAAATCACACTTCAACCATCACTATTGGCTTAGGAAATTTTATTTATGCTGTTGGAAACAAGAAATTGTTTGATTATGGTACTTACATCTTTGATCAGACTATTAAGCATGCAGGAACTTGTGCCATTAAGATGCCAATTGCATTTCCTTCCCTCATCTGTGGAATTATTCTTAATTTGTATCCTGGAATTCTAAGTGGAAATGATGTAGTGTGCAAGAGGGAGTATGCTTTTACCCTTCATTTTAAGCTTTTTTCAAGAAAACATGTCCCATACATTGTTTTGACATCTGCACCTGCTGAAAACAAGACCTCCATCAAGGATGACATGATGAATGAATTAAGAGAAGCCTGCAAGGAATTAGATGACGTGATCAGAGTTAACTCAGAAAGGAAACTAACTTTTGAAAAGATGATCAAAAAGATGCGGAAGGACTGCATCTTTAATGATAAAGTGAGTTCTAAAGAAGAAGATTCTAGTGAGGAAGGAAGTCTTGGCTCTGCCAAGTCTACTGGTCCTGAAGACAATTAGACTATTTGTTGGTTAATCATTTGACCCCTTTGTTTCTTTTTGGCACTTGCATGTGCTTGACATTTGATTTCTATGTTCCGTACCTAAATTACTAATACCCTCTTGAATGCATCCTTTTATTTGGCATATTATGACTAAAAAGTGGGAGAGAAAGTGACTGACTGACCACTGATTGAGGGAGAGCTTAATATTTGAGGGGGAGCCTCATGTCTTAGAAGATGTTTTGACATCTTCCTTTGCAAACAGCTAAATGTTATCTGAGTATTTTGTTTTGCTTGCATTGCTTATGTTGATGCTCTAATAATGCTCTGATATTGTTTTAGCCAAAATTTGCCAAAGGGGGAGTTTGTAAGTGTTTGTTGGCAGTAATTTTGGTAAAACAACGAATTGATAATGTTTTGCTAAATGTCTTCACATTTGAAGCAAAACTATTTAGAATGATGTCAAAGCAGATGTCTTGACATCTTCCTCCTGAACTGAACTCAGTCCAATATCAGTTTAAGTTTTCTGTTTTCTGATTTCCTGCGCACCATAATTTAGGATTTGTGACTCATAGCTTGCAAAAAATATGGAGGAATATTTTTCTATTTGAATTATCTTTATGGATTATATATTGGCTTGTTTTCATGGAAATATTCAAAAGATTTGAATATTTGTTTTTCAGCCCAAGCCCACTACTACGCATATATAAGGACTTGATTCCTTATTCAGACGACTGCAATTTTTGAAGAAGAATACTTTCTTTCTGCTTTAGAAGTCTAAGTCTTTTATTTGTCAAACACTCTAGTATTGATTTAATACTTGTGTTTTTATTTGGGTTGTTAATTGTGTATCATTTATAAGCTTGTAAGCATTGAATGATTGAAGTTTTTAAACTTATTATTTATGTTGTTTCTTCACTGTAAGTGATTGAAGGGATTTGAGGAGGGTCTCATACCTAGGTGAGTCTTAGGTAGAAGTATAGCACGGGTAGTGATTAAGTGATTAGATTGTAAACTGGTTGTTTACTGAGGGTCTATGAATTGATACTATTTAGTGGAATTGTCCCTGGCTTGGTAGCCCCCAGAGTAGGTGTTGTTGTACACTGAACTGGGTTAACAATCCCTTGTGTTTTTTTACTGCATTTATTATTGCACTTTACTTTGTTCCTCAAATATTTGTGGCGTGACATCTCATTCGACATCTCATATCTGATACCAGAATTTATGTGTATGATTAATTGTTCGAACATGACATCATAACATCATGACATCATACCGTATCATTTTCACTAACCATTTCAAGGACCAAGGGATTTACCTTTGTTCTTTGTTGTAGGTTATGGAATCCGCTCGCAGAAATACTATCCGGATCAAATTTGTAAGTGTGCCTCCTCAGCTTAAGGATTTAGTCTCAAGGGTTCCTGAAAGTTCTCCATTCATCAAAACGCATGTTCGACTACTCATTTTTGTTACCCCAGGTTTTGACGAAGACATGATGAGTGTTCTATTCCAGTTATTTGACCGTTTACATCATTGTTTAACCTTCTTAGATTATCAGTTGGTACCCACAATAGAGGAGTTCTCTCAACTACTGGGAGTACTTGTTCTTGATTAGACACCCTTCACTGGTTTAGAGGAAGCCCTGAAACTAGAAGATATTGAAGCAGCCTTACATCTGAAGGGGTCTGACATTGTATCTAATTGGGAAACAAGAAGTGGATTCAGAGGTTTTCTTGCTAAATTTATGATAGAGAAGGCCCAATTGTTTTTGGATGCTATGATTTTCCAGGCCTTCGAGGAGATCTTGGCTTTGTTAATCTATGGATTGGTATTGTTCCCTAACCCAGACCAACTCATAGATGTGAACGCCATCAAGATATTTCTTGCTCATAATCTTGTGCCTACCTTGCTCGAAGACATTTTGCATTCTTTTCACACTCATACTATGAAGAGGAGAGGAACTCTCATGTGTTGTATACCTCTGTTATCCAGGTGGTTTATTTTGCACCTTCCCCACTCGATAATGAAGAATGAACAAGGTTTGAGGTGGTCGCAAAGAATAATGTCACTTCCTCATACAGGCATCTACTGGTATTCCTGATCTCATGAGGATATCACTATCATTGACTGTTGTGGGAAATTCCCTAATGTTCCACTCCTTGGCATTAGAGGAGGAATTACTTACAACCCTTCTCTAGCTCTACGTCAATTTGGTTATGCTCAAAGAGATGGTCCTCATGACACACTTATCCAGGGTATTATGTTCGATTATGAAAATCATCCTCAAGGTTATGGTCAAAAGTTAATACATGCTTGGGGCATGGTAAGCAATATTGATAGTAAGGCTTTAAGACAAAATAACTCCATCCCTCAGGATCCCTATATCAAATGTGTACGAGCTCACACTCAAAACCTCATGATGCCATATCAAGCAGTCCTACCGGTGATCACGGAGCCTGTTGTCGAAGGAGACGTTTCTCGCACCATCCTCCATCCAGACATGCCCACTGAACTTGAAGAATTGCAGAAGTCCTGGATTCAACTCAAGGAATAAAGGGACACCTATGAGACTCAATTCTATGCAATTGAAAAGAAAGTGTTGGAGCTCACAAAGCAATTTCACGAGGAGCAGAGTCTTAATGCATACATCAATACAAAGAGGAAGCTTTTGTGGAAGATTTAAATCTTAGGTTTTGGGAGTTCGTATTATAGTCTCTTTGAGACCCTCTTAATTTCATTGTAAGCCTAAGAGGAAATTATAATTTTGAACTTACTAATAAAAATATTTGTTTATGTTTCCTCTTTGTAAGCAAATTTAAATCTCCTAAGGTCCTTGAATACATTGCATTTACATATCATGTATCATTACATAACAGGTTTTCTATACAGGTTTTCTCATCTACTTACTGTTTATTTCAGTATAACATGACCCTCGAACAACTGGTAAGGACCTCCAAGCTCAGCATGCACAATTTCAAGAGACTCTTCTGAATCTGGCACGGGGGACAGAAAGATTTGATGGCGCTCGTCACCAAGAAAAAGAAGACTAAAAAGCAGGCTGTTATCCTCAATATGGGGAGAATATTCAAAGGTCTTGCTCAACCAGTTCAAGTGGACGATATTTCCTGAGGAAGATGACAACCAAGAAGATGATGGTGAAAGGATCAAGCCTGAAGGTAGAAATAATCAGGGTTCTGAAGATGAAGACTACTCTGACGAACAATATCCTCCTGCAGATGACAAGTACAAGCAGTTGGAAGACCCTCTCAAAGCTATGGAAATCCAAAAAGTTCCTGGATTGGATTTTGGAGAACGAGGTCTGATCCCGGGGGTGGTCATCCCTCACAAGTTCAAGGTCTTCGTCTTTGCTAAATATGATGGGGTCTATTGTACCAAACTTCATCTAAGGTCGTATGTTTGAAAAATCCAACCCCATAATGCGGACAAGAAATTATGGGTCCATTTCTTTCAAGAAAGCTTTTTCGACACTCAAATTAAATGGTTCTATCAGCTAGAAGGATCCAACATTCACATGTGGGAAGACTTGGCTGCTGCTTTTTACAAGTAGTATTAATATAATGTTGACCTTACACTGACTCGTGTGCAGTTGCAAAACATGTCCATGGGCTCGAATGAAGGATTCAAGAAATATGCACAAAAATGGAGGGATTTAGCTTAAAGGGTGCAACCTCCCTTGTCTGACCCGAAATTGGTTGATATGGTTATGGGCACTCTGACAGGACCATTCTTTAATCTTCTCATTGGGAGTTCTTCAGCTGGTTTTACTGAGTTGATACTGACAGGAGAAAGAGTTGAAATTGGTATTAAGAGTGGGAAGATTCCAATGGATACATCTTCTAATGCTGTGAAGAATCCATTCGGTGGTAAAAAAGAAGCCATTGTTGTCTACATCCATAAGGGCCATAGTAGAAATGACCGCCATCAGTATGTGGGAGCGGTGTTGATCTCTAATTCGGCGCCATTCAACAACAACAACAACAACAGGGCAACCAAAGAAGCTCATACGCTCCAATATGGTAGTTTACCAAGATCGACATGCCTTTATCTCAGGCATTACAACATTTGTTAAAAGCTGAGCTCATTTCACTGCGGGATCCTCCTCAGAATCCAGACACATCCTCTCCTAAGTAAAATCCGAACGAGAAGTGTGCCTATCACTCTAACAGACCTGGGCACGACACCAACAATTGTTGGGCCCTGAAAAATAAAATTCAGGACATGATTGATAATAAGGAAATTGAGTTCGATCCTCCGGAGACTCCAAACGTGATTACTGCACCTATGCCAAAGCATGACAAAGGTATAAGTTCTATTGAAGATGTTCTGTATGTTACCTTTGTAAGTGATGTAGTTACTCCTCTCTCAACAATAAAAAAAAATTGTTACAAGCCGGTTTATTTTCGGGATGTGTTAAAGAATGTTATTGATGTGCAGTCTAACCCAATGGCTGCAGGTTACTGAAAGAAGGAGTTCAACGCATGAAGGATGAACATATAAATTTGATCAAGAATGTTTCGTCTGCTGAGAATTTATGTCAAGATTTGTCTGTAGTATCTGGTACTCCTGTCAGGATCACTTACAAAGGTTCTGCAAGGATTACCGCCAATCCGAAAGCTGCTCCTTTGAATATCACCACATCTGGACCCATCTCATATTCCTCAGAAAAGGCTATTCCATGGAACTATGGATCCAACGTCTACTACCATGGAGTAAAACAAGAGTTGTCTGATGAAGATGTTGATCCCAACATTGACAATATTGTAGGGACCGTCAAAGTTACTAAAAGCAGAAGGATTTTCTCCCCGAAAAACTCTCAGAAAAATATTGCTACACCTGTTTAGGTCACAGTTTCCAAGTCAACTGTCGAGGCTTGGGGTAAAGAGCCAATGATAGAGTCTGCCCAGAAGGAGGCACCTAAAGAAACCACAACTGAGGAGACCTCTAGACAAGATCTAGAAGAGGTTTTGAAGATCATTCGCAAAAGCAACTATAAAAATTTATTGAACAGCTGGGGCAGACCCTATCCAAAATCTCCATTTTATCTTTACTGTTGTGTTCTGAAGCCCATGCACATGCATTAGTAAAATTCTTGAAGACTGCTTACGTACTGCAAGAGATTTTGGCTGATCAATTTGGAAGTTATGTGGCTAGCTTAACAACTGATAACAGATTAGGCTTCTCTGATGTTGATCTGACTTCGAAGGGGAGAAATCATAATAGAGCCATGTATGTCTCCATTAAATGTGTGGGAACTACGTTGGCTCATGTGTTGGTTGATATTGGTTCTTCGCTAAATTTTTTACCAAAAGGTGCTCTTGACAGACTGGATTGCGAAAGGGTCGTGCTAAAACCTAGTAACATCATAGTTCGAGCCTTTGACTGATTAAAAAGAATGGTACATGGAGAAGTGGACCTCCTGATCAAAGTGGGTTCACATATCTTTGAGTCCACCTTCTATGTAATGGACATCCATCCAGCTTATTCTTGTCTATTGGGAGGCCCCTGGATCTATGGGGTAGGTGTTGTTACCTCCACCTTGCACCAAAAACTAATCCTGTAAAAGGAAAGATTGTTACTGTCTGCGGAGAAGAGGAGTACATGGTTAGCCACCTGAATTCATTCTGGTATATGGAGATGGATGGGGAATTCATCGAGACTCTCTGTCAAACTTTTGAAGTGATTTATCCTGCTGCTGTTAAAGATGTTTCTGCCATTCCAAAGACCACTAGGATTCAGCACAAGATGGATTCCTTGAAAGATTCCAAAGCTACTATAAAAGAAGGTGTTTGTACTATTTGGGGTCAGCTTCCTGATATCCCTTATAAATCTGACAAGTTTGGTTTGGGATTTACTGCAGAGGGTCAGAGGGCCGTTCGTCGCGCTCGGGCTGGTAGACCTCCATTCCGTATTAGCAATAATGGAGTCAATGCTATAGAGGATGCTGACAGTGATTGTAACTTTGACAGTTGGATATTCCCTACCATTGGCAACAGACTCGACAATTGGAAAGCGAAAGACATTATCCCTATCTCCTTTATCCAAGAGTAATAGCTACATTTCTGTCTTATTTGCTTTAAAATATTTTGGTTATGTAATAAACAATGACTTTAAACCTTGTGTCTTACCCGAGGCACAATGGTTCATTTGTTAAGGGTTGATAATTCATAGACATTGTTCATTTAATAAAAACATTGGACGTGTTGCATTCAAATTTTGTGCTCCCTGTTTTTATATTACTTATTGCATTTTCAAAATAGCTACGTGTTCTTACACACACCCATGTACTACTTTGCAGATCCCCATCCACTATGGATCTCGTTGATAACAATTCTTCTATTACCACTGATGACTTTGAAAATCCAATCTACCAAGCCGAGGACGAAGGTGAGGAAGATTGTGAAATACCCGGAGAACTTTCCAGAATCTTAATACAAGAAGAAAAGGCTACCCAACCACATGAAGATCCAGTCGAAGTTGTAAACTTAGGTTCTGAAATAGACAGAAAAGAGGTCAAGATAGGTGCCAAGTTAGAGAGCGGTGTCAAGAATAGATTAATCCAGATGTTGCATGAATATGTTGAGATCTTTGCTTGGTCATACGAAGACATGCCAGGGCTCGATACCAATATTATGGTTCACCGTCTACCATTGAAAGATGGTTGTTCTCCAATTAAACAGAAGGTTCATCACATGCATCCTGAGATGTCCAAAAAGATCAAGACTTAGGTTATGAAACAATTCAACATAGGTTTCTTAGAAGTGACATCATATCCTCAATGGATTGCTAATTTGGTTTCAGTACCAAAGAAAGATGACAAGGTACATATGTGCATAGACTATAGGGATCTGAACAGGGCGAGCTCCAAAGATGACTTCCCGCTTCCACATATTGATGTTCTGGTCAACAACACCTCTCAACACAAGGAATTCTCCTTCATGGATGGTTTCTCGGATTATAATCAGATCAAGATGGCACCTGAAGACATGAAGAAAACTACCTCCCTCACATAGTGGGACACTTTTTATTAAAAGGTTATGCCTTTTGGGTTGAAGAATGCTGGGGCAACTTATCAGCGTGCCATGGTAGCCTTATTTCATGACATGATTCATCACGAGATAGAGGTCTACATCGACGACATGATAGCAAGATCACAGAATAAATAAGAGCATCTTGATCATCTACATCAACTGTTTGAAAGACAGGGGAAGTATAAGCTAAGGTTAAACCCGAACAAGTGTACCTTTGGGGTGAGCTCTGGTAAACTTTTGGGTTTCGCATCAGCGGTAAAGGTATTGAAGTTGATCGTACAAAAGTTAAAGCTATTCAAGAAATGATGGATTTCCATACCGAGAAGGAAACCAGAGATTTTTTAGGACGATTGAATTACATTGCCCGATTCATTTCCCATTTGACTGCTACTTGTGAATCAATCTTCAAGTTGTTGAAGAAAGATCAAGTATTAAAGTGGAACGATGACTGTCAAATATCCTTTGATAAAATTAAGGAGTACCTACAAGAACCTCCGATTTTGATACCACCAGTTGAAGGAAGACCTTTAATCGTGTACCTAACAGTGCTAGAGAACTCAATGGTGTGTGTAATAGGCCAGCATGACGAGTCTGGTCGAAAAAAATCATGCAATATATTACCTTAGCAAAAAGTTTACCGACTATGAAACAAGATATTCACTTCTCGAGAAAACTTGCTTCACTTTGGAATGGGATGCTCGCCGACTAAGACAGTATATGTTGACCCATACTACCTTGTTGATCTCTAAAATGGATCCCATCAAGTACATTTTCGAGAAACCATCTCTCTCCGGAAGAATAGCCCGATGGCAAATGGTCTTGAAATAATACGACATTCAGTACACCACTCAAAAATCCATCAAAGGAAGTGTATTGGCAGATCATTTGGCACACCAAGTTGTAGACGACTATCAGCCTATGAATTTTGAATTTTCGGACGAGAACATTATGCTAGTAATAGATTATGAAGAACCTGGACCATATGAAGGACCTGAGCCAGGATCCTGATGGACTATGGTTTTTGATGGAGCTTCTAGCACAGTTGGAAACAGAATTGGTGTCGTAATTATCTCTCCTCAGGGTTTCCATATGCCCTTCACCGCCAGGTTGTGTTTTGACTATACTAACAACATGGTTAAATACGAAGTGTGCATCATGAGTATTAAAGCTGCTATTGACCCAAGAATCAAGTTCTTGGATGTATATAGGGACTTAGCCCTGGTGATCAGTCAGATCAAAGGAGAATGGGATACGAAGCACTCGAATATCATTCCTTATAAAGATCATGTGTTAACCTTGATCCCGTACTTCAAAGAAATCACTTTTAAGCACATCCCGTGAGAAGAGAAACAGTTGGCAGACACATTAGCTACAATGTCATCTAACGTCACCATCAGATAGGACAACGAGGCTCCCAGAATTACTATTGAAAGATTAGAAAAATTGACACACTGCTATGAAATTGACACTGATGGAGTAGAAGAAAAAACTTGGTTTCATGAAGTGAAAAGGTACCTTGAAGCTCAAGAATACCATGAAGGGGCATCGATCAATGATAAGAAATTCCTACGAAGGTTCTCGGCTAAGTTCTTCTTGAGCAATGGAATTTTATACAAGCCCAATCATGATTCGACTCTACTTCATTGTATGGACAAGAAGGAAGCATAGGAAATTATGTAAGATATGCACGAAAGTATCTTTGGTACTCACTCTAGTGGGCGTACTATGGCTAAAAAGATTTTGATAGCAAGTTACTATTAGTTGACTATGGAAACCGACTGTCACCACCACTCGAGAACTTGTGATAAGTTCCAGATCTACGTTGGTAAAGTTCATGTTCCTCCGGTTCCTCTGAATGTTTTGACTTCTCCTTGGCTATTCGCAATGTGGGACATTGATATGATATGAGAAATCAAGCCTATTGCCTCTAACGGACATCGCTCATCCTCGTCGCCATTGATTACTTTACAAAGTGGATTGAAGCAGCCTCGTTCTCCTCTGTTACCAAGAATGTGGTCGCTTGGTTCATCAAGCATAATATTATCTGTCTATATGGCATCCCTGAAAGGATTATCACATACAATGGTACTAACCTCAATAACACTAGCATCATGGAACTCTGCACGTAGTTCAAGATCAAGCACCACAACTCTTCTCCATATCGACCGAAGATGAATGGCACGGTAGAACCCACTAACAAGAACATTAAGAAGATTATACAGAAGATGGTTGTGACCTACAAAGATTGGCACGAGATGTTACCGTTTTCTCTTCATGGGTATTGCACTTCAATACGAACATTAATTGGGGCAACTTCATTCTCTCTGGTATACGGTATGGAAGCCGTCCTACCTATCGAAGTTCAGATTCCTTCTTTGAGAATTATGAAACATGCAGACTTAGACAAAGATGAATGGATCCAGACCAGGCTAGACCAGTTGAATCTGATTAACGAGAAGAGGCTTCCGGCTGTCTGTCACGGTTAGATGTATCAGAAGCGTGTGATCAAGGCATTCAACAAGAAAATCAAGCATCGGGTATATCAGGCTGGTGACTTGGTAGTAAAGCGCATCAACCTACCTCATAGTGATCCCAGGGGAAAATGTACCCCCACCTACGAAGGGCCATTTGTATTCAAGAAGATATTTTCTGGTGGTGCTATGATACTGACCATCATGGACGGTGAAGATTTTCCGCACCCTGTGAATGCAGACATAGTCAAAAGATACTACGCATGAAAACAACCCGCTAGGTTGACTGGCCTAGGAAAAAATAAGGGAATCCCAGTGAACCAAAAGGGTTCGGGCAAAAACTAGGGATATATATAAAAGATTGTACACCCTACAAGTCAAAAACTTGAAAAGGAGGCTTGGGCAAGAAAGGGTGTCCCATTGGACTGAAAACCCGAAAGGGCGGTCCAGGAAAAAGTTAGGTATTAAAGTGTACGACTATGTCCCGTTGGATCACTTACAACAAGTTTTATTGCCAACTTCAAGCTCAAACGGTACAAATCAATTCAATCACTTTCTTTCGACAGCAGGGGGGTGAGATGCTTGAAGACATAGGAGCAATAGCAGAGTTGGAACCCAATGAGATTATTCCCACATAGATATTATCTTGTTTTCACTTTGTACGCTTTTCATTTCACAACAATTTCCTCTTACTAGGATTTATGTCTCTCTGTATAAAATCGCTTGTTTATGGGAAAACTATTAATAGAAATATGAATTTCAAGTTTCAAACTTTTTGTTTTACCTTTTTTCTGTTTTGTTTGCAAAAACGTCCAATGACTAAAATTGAATTAACATATGCATATGAATATAATTTACTGTTAACAAATATATGCATAAAAACAGGAATGAGCATTTTCTCAAGACTCTAGGAGTTGGGATAATGTTCAAGTTGTCTACATATCCCCATATAAAAATCCTCACCAGATTATCCCCATAGAGTAGTCTTATCATACTCACCAACCGATCGTTGTAGCAGATAAACGAATATGATGTTTTTCCCAGCAATGTCGCCAACCTACGGGGTCCCAATCAGTACAGTTTATGAAAATTCTCTTCCCCAGCTGAGTTTATTCCTCTAAAACTGTAAAATCCCCTGCAAAATTCTTTTCTCTAGCATAACTTATTTCCTCGACAAGGGTGTTTCCTCAACAGAGTATTTCTCCATAAACAAGGTTTATTTCCCCCAACAGGGTTTATTTCCCCAACAAGTTACAATCTCCCCAGCTTGAGTCTGCTTCTACCACAAATCACTGGCAAAAATTCTCTCTCCAGCAAAGGATAGTCCAGGTTGTTATCCCTAGAGAGTTGCTACTTAATCTGAAACTGGATCCAATATCGTTCAACCTTATTCTCCCCAGACGAGTCAGTATCCATATCAGAAACTCGGCCAGACGACACCTCGAAAGTCTATCCATCTCTTTTATCCCCAAGCAAGGTATATAAGAACTAAAATCCCAGTAGAGCAATGAACAACCAATGTTCTTGGACTCTTCTCCCCAAAAAGGAATCAACATTCCCCAGCAGAGTTTCCTCAAGTAGAAAGCAGGAATCCCCATCATGATCAAAGATACATATATTCTTCATCCCCAACAGCAATCAAGGATTTTTTTCCCAGTCAAAGATGATGCACAGGTTTACAAATAAAACACTTCATCATTTACAAACTTCATAGTATGGGCATACGAAATGCATATAGCTTAGTCTCATTAATTTTGAGAACATCATTATATAATACATTTCATACATCATGACATTGCCTATAGTTAAGTCTTTACCTTTTCAGGAAAGATCAATCAACAGAAAAACATCATCAACTACCTAATGACCAGACAGTCTTCTCAAAGGCCGCATCTGACAAATGGCTACTTAAGCAATTTCCTCGGAGGGTCATTCTCAAAGAGGCATATTTTCTAGTTGATGTCAGGCGTAGACATCATCTAGTACATCATTCAGATGAAAGCGAGTGTAGATTCCTTCTGATACTTTTTTTGGAAAATTTCGGCGTAGACTCCTTATAACATCTTAATCTAGTTGAAGTCGGGCATATACATCTTCTGCCTCAGGTTAAATCGAGCGTAGATTTATTCTGATACTCCTTTAGGAAAAGTCGCGTGTAGGCTCTTTCCAACATGTTTTCTAGTTGATGTCGGACGTAGACATATTCTATTACATCATTCAGATGAGATCTAGCGTAGATTCCTTCTGATACTTTTTGGTAAAGTCGAACGTAGACTCCTTCCAACATATTATTCCCATTGAAGTCAGGCGTAGATAGCTTCTGGCTCAGGTTTAATCGAGTGTAGATTTATTCTGATACTACTTCAAAAAAGTCAGGCGTAGACTCTTTCCAACAACTTTTCTAGTTGAAGCCAGACGTAGACATCTTTTAGTACATCATTAAGACGAAATCGAGTATAGATTCCTTATGAAGCTCCTTTGGAAAGTCAAGCTATAATCTTTCGAGGTGTTGTCTGACCAGATTTCTGATAAGGATGCCGACTCGTCTGGGGAGGATAAGGTTAAAAGAGATCTGGTCTGGTTTCAGATTCCGTAGAAACTCTCTAGGGATAGTTGTTGTACCCAAAAATTTTCCCTCCCATTTTCTTCAAGACATTCTTTTAAGGGTTCTTAAAATGTTCAAGAATATCAAGGGTTGACAAGTCAAACCTCCTCCTAAAGCAATGGGTCTACAACTAGGGTTTTGATTTTCTCAAGGAAGATTAGTTTTCAAAGGTCTCAAGTGGTTTCCATTATTCTCCATATGTCTTCAACAAAGCCCATGTCAAGTTTCAAGTCTTGCATCACAAGTTTGCTCAGTCAATGGCTCAATGATTAAAAATCAACAGTATTGGCTAAAAAGTCAACCATGGTCAACTTATAGTCAAACTTCAAGATTTTTGGTCAACATCAACATTTTGAAGTGATATTCATCATTTTATCAAGGGTTGATCATGATTCCTCAAGGAAAGCCCTCAAATCATCAAAAGTCAAAAGTTGCCAAATTAGGGATTCTTTAGGAGAAGTCAACTGAACTTTGACCAAGCATAACTTTCACATGCTTCATCAACTTTTTCCTAACAAAAGCCCATTTTTAAGGAAATTCAATTCTCTACAACTTTGTATATGTACGCTCACGTCCAAAAAGTGCTTCATTGGAGAGATATGAGCCCATACATTATAGGTCATTTCAAAAGTCAACAAAAAGACACTTTTGTCAAGGCGACTTACATCAAGATAAAATCTCCAAATGCAAAAATGATAAAATAAGAAATTGTAGAGGAAATCTTGAGATTTCAAAAAAAGTCACATATCACCTTCAAAAGATGAAAATTGAGAGAGTTGTGACCAGTGCAAGTTGGGAAATTTTGAGAAAATGCATGAAATGCAAAGTGAGTAAACTTGAAATTTTGAACTTGTGGGCCTAACTTTTTAAGTTTCAAACATGTCCATGACCTTATGGAAGACTTCTAAGCTCACTCATACCTTGTCTTATGTTTTCTTATTATTTTATTTATATTTATTTTGTTTTTATTCAAATAAATACAAAATAAGTTAAATAAGGTACAAGATCATTGGGCCAAGCGCATGATTGGTTTCTTAATCATCCAGAGGCCCAAAACAATTCAGCACAACTTGCCAAAATCATGTGAGAATAGAAAAGGCAAGAAAAATCTCAAAGAAATGAAGTTTTTTAATGTGTTTTATTCTTGTCTATTCATGCCATGATAGATTTGCTTCTTCCATATTTGTTCATCCTGATCCTTCCCTCTATATATGAACAACAACATCAGATACAAAGGACACGGATTCCCTGCGTGATGAAAGTCTATACAACTCACAAGATTTTCAAAGAAAAGTGTGAACTTATAGCGCATGATCCAGCCACATTCAGGCAGAACCAAGCATCCTTATCATTTTCAGAGAATCTCAAAGGTCTCACCAGATTCAGGAACAAGGCTATCCACGTCCAAAATCGCTTCTCCAAGCACACCGGTTGTAGGTAAAATTTTGAAACTTGAAATGTCAATCTATGTATATCTAACTAATCCTGTGTGTTTGTATGTGTTTGTGATAAAGCGTTAGACAGGTTAGGACCATTAGATGCAAGCTCTAGCATCAGGATATGTGAATGCCATTGTTAGGGCATCAAGAACACCTTGTTTCGGATCTCACGATATAGGACGATTCATACCAAAATGACACCATTATTGAAACCACAACCCTTGATTTAGGGTGATACTGCATCTTTAGATCACTAAGGCTTTCTATCTTGCTGGTTTTAAGAAAGTAGTTCGCTGAAGAAGGCAACTGGAGCTAGGGCTCTGGCGCTTCTCCGGCCGTTAAAAGTGTTTTACATATTTATTGTTTTTGTTTGATTTATATAACCAGAAGTAATATTCTCCCCAACAGTAAGCGTATGTTTGTTAGGGTGTTAGTGTACCAGGGCATGGGTTCGATCCCTAATTGGTGTGTTATTTTTCTCATATTTCTTGTTTGCAGATCCAGCGTGCCAAGTCGTTGCAAGTCCACCATGTGCTCTCATATAAGCACCATTAAATCCAGATCCAGGGGATTAAATCTCACCACGTTAGACCCACAAGGATGAGTTGTACTATATCACAAGCAGCAACTGGGCCATTGTTTTGGGCTCCAACGATTTGCTTTTCTGACACCCCCTGAATTAATTTCAGGCCCATTTCTTTTTTTTTTGTTTTTATTTTTATTTTTTTTAGATAATTAACTTTTTTTATTAAATTAATTAAATCAATTTAATCAGAAAATTAAAAAAAAGCTGTTTTAAATTAATTAACCTTTTTAATTAATTTTAGGCTTAGGTTTTATTTTATTTAATAATTTAGAATTTAATTTAGAATTAGGGTAATCATTTAATACAAAAATACCAAAAATATCGAATTAGGTTTTTTAGATTTCTTTAAAATATCTTTCTTAATATTTATTTTTCTCGCTATTTAAAATTTCTTAGATTGAATGTATAAGTCGCACGTCAAGTTGTAATAGTTTTAGATTTAAGTTTTTACGTGAGTTTTTTTATCAAATATTGTAACTGCTAAAGGTTGTAATAGCTTAAACTAGGATTTATTGTTTCCCCCCTATTTTTATGGTATGTAACCCCCATCTCTGAAGCATTGTAATAGCCTAGGTTTTATCTTCCTGCATTTTACTTTCTGCACCTATGATTATACCTGTATGTATATAACTGTATAGTAATTAGGTTTGTATGATAAGATCTAAAATCAGACGATAACTAACTCTAATCTCGAAGATTTAAATAACTGAATCACAAGACACTTCGCACACTCGCACCTCTAGGGTAACCCCACTTGTTGCCTTCAAATAAATAGTCATGTCCCTTGAATGTGGGACGCTTTAGCAAAGACCCTCGGTTAAAAGATCGTAGTCCCTCGATGACACTTTAAGTTGCCTTTATGACTGTACGATGACCCGCGCCTATCCCTCATACATCCAATGATAGGGCATCCTACTAACCAATGGTAGGATAGCCCTATGTAAAGGAGGAGGAAAAGAACTAAAGACTTTTGAGTAGGTAGATAGTTCTTAATCGCTTGCTCGCAAACATTTCAAAACATTTTTCACACAATGACACTTTTTTAACAAATATTTTCAAAATAAATATTTTGTATGCATTCTCAACGATACAAGAATCATTACAAAATTTCCGCACTTAGGGATTTTCAAAATATTTTTTAAACTTACACATTCACAAAGCATTTTCAAAAATGAGCTAGCGATTAAGAGCTCGTAGATAACTACGGATGAAAAGGGTGCTAACACCCTCCCTTTTCATAACCTACCCCCATTACTTAGAAAATTCTCAAAGGTCTTTCTTGTTGTTTTCACCCTTTCCTTATTGTATAAAAGAAAAGTCGATGGTGACTCTTGCTATTTGCAACATTTGCAATAAAACGCAAAAACCCAAAGTCAATTCTCACACTGTATTACAATAGAAACCTGGATTGTCCTTTGCTAGAGATAGGAATTTTGCCAATTATTTATAGTAGTCGGAGAGATAGACTCAAGCTAGGGAGACTGAATTATGTTGGGTAAATAAAGCATGCAGGAGAAATAAACTCGACTGCAGAAATATACTCTTCTGAGGAAATGAGCCTTGCTGGAGAAGAGAATTGTGCAGGGGGTTTTATAGTTTTGGAAAAATAAGCTCAGTTGGGGAAGAGGGTTTCTATGAACGGTGCTGATGACATGATCTCTGATGAGGATTGGGATTCCGTAGTTTGGTAACATTGTCGGGGAAAAGATCATACTCCTTTATCCGCTAGGGGAACCTATTGGGGAGTATGATTAGGTTAATTGCTAGAAGATGCCCCAATTCCTGTCTTGAAAGCATATTGGATTTACAGGGAATGTATCTTTGTCGGGAATGAGCTTGTGAAGATAGCTCTGTGGGGATTTCTCTGTGGATATTTGTGGATGACTTAGGCTCTATCCCAACTCCTAGAGACTTGAGTAAATGATTATTCCTGTTTTTATGCATATATTTGATAACAGTAATCATATTCATATGTATATGATCATTTAATTTAGTCACTAGACATTTTTGCGAACAAAACAGAAAAAGTAAAACAAAAATTTGGATTTTGAAGTGGTATTTGTGTTGATAATTTGCTTACAAACAGGAGGTTTTGTACAAAGAGACATAAATCCTAGTAAGAGGACATTGCTGCAAAATGAAAAGAGTACAAAGTAAAAACAAAACATATAGCTATGTGGAAATAATCTCGTCGAGTTTCAATTCTGCTATTGCCCCTATGTCTTCGAGCATCTCACCCCTTGCTGTCGGAAAAATTTGACTGAATTGAACTGTACCATTTGAACTTGGCATTGGTAACAAAGCTTGTTGTTCATAAATGATCTAACAAGACATAGTTGTACGCTTTAATACCTAACTTTTTCCTGGACCACCCTTTCGGGTTTTCAGTCCACCGGGATACCCTTTTTTGCCCAAGCCGCCTTTTCAGGTTTTCGACTTGTCGGGTGTATAATATTTATATATGTCCCTGATTTTTACCCAAACGCTTTTGGTTCGTCGGGATGCCCTTATTTTATCCTAGGCCAGTCAACCTAGCAGGTCATTTTTATGCGTAGTATCTTTTGACTATGACCGCGTTCACAGGGCACGAAAAATCTTCATCGTCCATGGTGATCAGTATCATAGCACCGCCAGAAAATATCTTCTTGATTAAAAATGGACCTTCGTACATAGGAGTCCATTTGCCACTGGGATTACCTTGTGGAAGTATAATACGCTTTATTACCAAGTCACCAGGCTGATATACCTGATACTTGATTTTCTTATTGAACGCCTTGATCATACGCTTCTGATATATTTGACCATGACAAATAACCACCAGCCTCTTCTCATCAATAAAATTCAACTGGTCCAGCCTAGTCTGAATCCATTCGTCTTCGTTTAAATTTTCATCTTTCATGTTCCTTAGAGAAGGAATTTGAACTTCGATAGGTAAGACAACATCCATACTGTAGACTAGAGAAAATGGGGTTGCCCTAGTTGATGTTCGTACTGAAGTGTGATAGCCATGAAGAGCAAATGGTAACATCTTGTGTCAGTCTTTGTATGTCACCATCATATTCTTTATAATATTCTTAATTTTCTTATTAGCGGCTTCCACTGTGCCATTCATCATCGGTCGATACAGAGAAGAATTGTGGTGTTTGATCTTGAATTGCATGCAGAGTTCCGTGATTATATTGTTGTTGAGATTTGTACCATTGTCTATGATAATCCTTTCGGGAATGCCATACCGACAGATAAGGTTATGCTCAATGAACAAGGCGATAACATTCTTAGTAACAGAGTCGAACGAGGCTGATTCAACCCATTTCGTGAAGTAATCAATGGAGACAAGGATGAAGTGGTGTCCGTTGGAAGTCGTGGGCTTGATTTCTCCAATCATATCAATGCCCCACACTGAAAACATCCAAGGAACAGTCAAGACATTCAGAGGTACTGGAGGCACATGTACTTTGTCAGCATAGATCTGGCACTTGTGACAAGTTCTTGAGTGGTGATGGAAGTCAGTTTCCATAGTCGAACAATAGTATCCCGCTCTCAGAATCTTATTAGACATAGTATGTCCATTGGAGTGAGCACCAAAGATGCCTTTATGCATATCTTGCATAATTTTCTCCACTTCCTTCTTGTCTACTGATCGGACACCATTTCTATCTAATTTTCATCATGCATACGGTCTAAAGGCTGTCGATTGAGTAAAATTTTATGTTAAGTCTTATTATTCTCTTAAGTATTTCATGTCGAGCTGATTTTCTTGCATTTTATTTTCTTTGAGTTATTTTATTGCTTTTAATGCTTTTTTTTGGTAGTATGCATGTTTCAGGTTTAGTGGGTTAGTCTAAAGGAAGAGTGCAGAGCATGGAGCAAGAGTACAAAGGCCAAAAAGGAAAAGTGCAAAAGTATGAAGACCAACATGGTCCTTGTCCCATGACAGGTACCGTGTCAGCACAACAAGCCATGCCCATACAAAGAACCAGGGGGCTAACACGGGTGTCCGTGTTGCCTAGTACAGCCCTTATCAGAAGGCCTGGAGCAGGAGAAAAGAGAAACCATTTTGTTGAGCAACACGACCCGTGTCAGCCTGCGCGTCAGCTATTTTATTTTGGTCCTTTTTATTAAATCTTAACCTTGAGGGCACTTTAGACATTCCAGCTTACGGAGATTTGTACCTAGGTATTTATTTGATTTTTTAAGTGACAGGAGACACTTTTTTGCATCGGACAATAGAGTACACACAAGAGAGAAGACTACTTCATCAAGGTTATTGGATATGGAGGTATTCAAGGGTTTCCACCATTGAAGATCAAAGTCCACCTTTATTCTTGTAATGTTTAACTTCTTAATTATGTCTATCTTGAATATTATGAGAGACTAAACCCCCCAATGCTAGGGGGTGGTCCTGAATTGGTTTATGCAATGGATATGAATTTCTAAGTTAATCATAGTTTGAATTCATGTTTTTCAATTTAATTATGAAATGTGTTTATGCTTTATCTTTTGGTAAAATTGGGAATGGTCTATGGCTAACAAGTGCAGGACTGTAGTTGTTAGGTTTTTGCATAATTGGATTATATTAGATACGACCTAGGACTAGGAATACCCTATAATTACCACAGGAAACCTTGTTATTATAATTGCTTGAATTCACTTTTTATTTTCATGGGTATTGGGATTAAGGGTGAATGTTCAATGGTTTTTCACTACAGACATAGGGAAAAATAATCTAGAGGTTGGTAATTAAAAAACATAAGATTAACCTTTGAGAGCATTAGAATTAATATTTTTGTAATCCAAGTCAACCACTTCCCCTAGCATGTTTTGCTCTTATAAAGAAAAATAAAGTTACTTTCGCGTTATTACTTTTTGCAAATATTTCATCAAAACAAACCAACCAATTATTTTTGTTCAATTGAACTACTGGGGAACTTAGTATTTACTATGCACTCCTCGAAATCAATATTTGGGGTAAACCCATTATTATTATATCGGTTAAAATAGTACACTAGTTATTTTCCCAATCAAGTTTTTGGCTCTGTTGCTGGGGACTGCCAAAATACAAAGTTTTAATTATAGTTTATTTGAAATTTTATTGCTCAAATAAAATTTTATTTTTTTGTTAATTTTATGATTGTGCTAATTCTTGTATAATATGTGTATGCGAGGTAAGGCCTCAGCTGATTTTCCTTTTGACGCTGAACCAGATAGAAGTTTGCACAAAAGACTCAGACAAGCTAGATTAGCAAGACTGGAGACTGAAGGATAAAGTTCAAAACTGAAAGAAGAAGAAGTTCCTTCAATTCACTCTGAATCAGAGTCCGATTCAGAGTCAGACAATTCAATCATGGGTGAAATTCCACCTCCAGGAAGACTTCTTGGTGACTATGGAGGAGTAAATTCTCCGGCTGGTCGGTTGACTATCGTTAATCAACCGGTAAATGTGGCAAATTTTTAGTTGCACCCTTCAACAATCAGACAATTGGAAAATATACCGTTCACAGGAAAGATCAATGAAGATGCAAATAAGCATCTTCAGATATTTCTCACCATCAACACCACTCTGAAGATTGAGGGACATTATGAAGAAGAAGAAAAATTAAGAATGTTCCATTTCACACTGTCTGAAGAAGCCGAAGAATGGTTTTATTCATTACCAGTGGAAGTATTTAACTGAAACTGAGCCTGCGCAGTTAACTGAAACATGCAGTGCTATCTTGCAAGGGTTAAAAACTCCCATCAAGAAGAAAGATATGGGTGTCGTCACTATCCCTTATACCATAGGATATAGGTCATTCAAAAAGGCACTTATTGATTTGGGTGCTAGTGTTATTTTAATGCCGTTGTCAATTTATAAAAAGCTTGGACTAGGGGTAGTGCAAGATACGCGCATGACCCTTCAATTCGCTGATCACTCCATGAAAAGGCCCTATGGTATTGCTAATGATGGTTTGGTAAAGATTGACAAGTTTGTTTTCCCTGTAGACTTTGTTGTTCTTGAAATGCCAGAAGATGAAGAGATTCCACTCATTCTGGGAAGACCTTTTCTAGAAACAGGGAGATACATGATAGACATTGAGGGAGGGACTATGACCCTCAAAGTTTATGATGAAGAGTTGAAAATTAATGTTAGAGATACCATGAAGTTCAAAGATAAGGAGGGTACAAGAAAAAATGATGGGATTTTGGATACGGTGTTTATCCAATATGTTAATATCCAAATGCCAAAATTACCATTAGAAAGAGTTCTAAATTTGTCCATCCTTGAAAATAACGAAGAAGTGAGTGAAGAAGAATCTCAAGTGATGGCCATGTTAGAAGCGCAACCTCAGTGGAATAAATCTAAACCACACTGGTGGGAAGATTTGCGACAACCATCATCCACTGAAGGGGAAAAAGAAACTAAAAAGAAAAAGGAGTTGAAGCAGTTACCTAAAAATTTGAAATACATTTTTCTTGACTCGGAAGAAAAATTTCCAACTAGTATCAACTCAAGCCTCATGGAAGTCAGAGAAGAAAAGCTCATCAAAGTACTTAAGAAATATAAGGGTGATATTGGATGGGAAATTGAAGGCTTAAAAGGGATAAGCCCAACTGTTTGCATGCACAAGATTCTTATGGAGGACAACCAAAAACCAGTTGTTCAACCTCAACGAAGGCTCAACCCTTCTATGAAGGAAGTTGTCCGCCAAGAGTTAGTGAAGTTGTTAGATGCAGGACTAATTTATACTATATGTGACAGCTCGTGGGTGAGTCCAGTTCATGTGGTGCCTAAAAAGGGAGGCACAACTGTTGTCATGAATGAAAGAAATGAATTTATACCTACAAGAACAGTCATCAGTTGGAGAGTCTGCATTGACCATAGAAGGTTAAATACTGCTACAAGGAAAGACCACTTCCCCTTACCTTTTATTGATCAAATGCTGGAAATACTGGCTGGACATGATTTCTATTATTTCCTAGACGAGTATTCGGGCTACAATCAAATAGCAGTATCTCTTGAAGATCAAGAGAAGACAACTTTCACATGGCCCTACGATATATTTGCCTACAGAAGGATGCCGTTTGGATTGTGCAATGCTCCAGCAACTTTTCAAAGATGTATGACATCTATATTTTCCGACATGCTTGAAAAGCATATGGAAGTGTTCATGGATGATTTTTCTATGTTCGGACCATCATTTGACGAATGTCTTGGCAATTTATCTCTGGTACTAGAAAGATGTCAACAAATGAATCTGATTCTCAACTGGGAGAAATTCCATTTCATGGTAACAGAAGGAATAGTTCTGGGTCACAAGATTTCTCATAGAGGAATCAAAGTGGACAAAGCTAAAGTGGAGGTGATTGCGAATCTACCCCCTCCAATGAACAAAAAAGGTATTAGAAGTTTCTTAGGACATGCAGGATTTTAACGTAGGTTCATAAGAGATTTCTAGAAGACTGCGAAACCTCTAACCAGTTTTTTAGTGAAAGATACTCCTTTCCTTTTCGATAAAAAGTACGGAGAAGCATTTGAAACATTGAAGAACAGGTTGGTGTCTGCACCTATAGTCATATCTCCTGATTGGTCTCTACCTTTCGAGATCATGTGTGATGCAAGTGATATAGCAGTGGGGGAAGTCCTTGGACAAAGAAAGGAAAAGCTATTGCATGTGATCTATTATGCAAGTCATGTATTGAATCCTGCTCAGATGAATTATACCACCACAGAAAAAGAGTTGCTTGTAGTGGTCTATGCTTTCGACAAATTCAGGTCCTACTTGTTACTGACAAAGGTAACTGTTTATACTGACCATGCTACTTTGAATTATCTCTTTGCTAAATATGATTCAAGACCATGGATACTCATATGGATCTTACTCCTGCAAGAGTTTGATTTGGAGATTCGGGACAAAAAGGGGTGTGAAAACACTGTTGCTGGTCATTTAGCCTGAATGTCTCCAATTAAAGAAACAGAAGAAACACACCCAATCAAGGATGAATTTGCTGAGTAACTAATCCTAGATGTGATTGGTATCCCGTGGTTTGCATACTATCCAAATTATGTTGTAGGTGGTGTTATCCATGATGATTTTGATTATAACAGAAGGAAAAAAATTTTGTATGATTGCAGGTTTTATCTATGGGATGATCTTTTTCTGTATAAGAAGGGGATTGATGGACTTGTGAGAAGATGCATTCCAGAGGAAGAACAGAGCGATATATTGGTAGCGTGTCTGAACTCGGAGTATGGAGGGCATTTTAGCGGAGATAGGACAGCTGCAAAAGTCCTCCAGTCTGGACTGTATTGGCCAACTCTGTTCAAAGACGCCCAAGGCATGATGAAGGAATGTGATCGGTGTCAGAGAACACGAAACATTTCTAAGAGAAATCAGATGCCTCATAAAGGTATTCTTGAAGTTGAATTGTTTGATGTATGGGGCATTGATTTCATGGGTCCGTTTCAACCATCATTTGGGAAGAACTATATCATTGTGGCTGTTGACTATGTTTCTAAGTGGGTTAAAGCAGTAGCTCTTCCTACGAATGATGCAAAGGTGGTAGTGAATTTTCTCAAGAATAACATATTCTCAAGGTTTGGGGTACCAACAACTCTAATAAGCGATGAAGATACCCATTTCTTGAACAAATTGATGGAGAACCAGTTGAAGAAATACAATGTGAAGCACAAGATTGCAATTGCCTACCATCCTCAGACGAGTGTTCAGGTTGAAGTTTCAAACAGGAAAATTAAACAGATTCTCGAGAAGACTGTTAGTGCTTCGAGGAAGGATTGGGCAGTGAAGTTGGAAGATGCATTATGGGCATACATAATGACATTAAAAACACCAATAGGTATGTCTCCTTATTAGTTGGTTTATGGAAAAGCATGTCATCTTCCGCTCAAACTTGAGCACAAGGAATTTTGGGCCTCAAATTCCTTTAATTATGATCTTTTTAAAGCGGGTGAATTCAGAATTCTTCAACTTCATGAGTTAGAGGAATTCCGGAACCAAGCTTATGAGAATTCCAAGATTTATAAAGAAACAACAAAGAAATGGAATGATCAAAAGATTCAAAAAAATGAATTTTGGGAAGGGCAATTGGTTTTGTTGTTTAATTTTAGGTTAAAGCTATTTCCTGGTAAACTGAAGTTGAGGTGGTCTGGACCATTCATAGTGCATAAGGTATTTCCGCATGGGGCGATAGAGCTAAAAAATGACAAGAATGGAGACAACTTTAAGGTCAATGGGAAAAGGTTGAAACCTTATTACAATGGACATAACTAAGGGACCATTAATCATCTTTGTCTGACATGACAAAATGAAGAACAGTCGAGCCATGCGACGTTAAACGAAGCGCTTCGAGGGAGGAAACCCACGGTTTTGTTTTACTAATTATTTTTTTGTTGATTTATTTATGTAGGTGTGTTTTGTTTAGGTGGAGTAAGTATATTACAGCTAAGCGGAGTGAACAGAGAAAAATTCAAAAGGAGGGACTTGACACGGACGGCCGTGTGGGACAACACGGCTCGTGTTGCGCGTGAACTTTTCCCCCATATCTTTTCCAGGGAAGAAACATGGGCAGTCGTGTGATGCCACACGGGAAGTGTTGGATTGGAGTGTGTTACCATACTTTTTGCAGGGAAGAAACACGGGCGGCCGTGTGAGGGGACACAACCCGTGTTGCGCGTCCCGACAACGATTTTTTTTTACAAATTTCACTATATTCCGAGTTATCGTGGGGCCCGCGGGTTTTTAGCTTTCTTTTTATCAATCTTCACTAATAACTCCCTTTTCTCTCTCTTTGTCCACCCCTAACCTCTCCTCTTTCTTTCCAAAAACCTAAAACCTCCATTACCACCACCTACCAAAGCTTCTATTTCCCACATCATCACTTCATCATTCTCAAAGTGCTATCAAAAAAGTAGGGCCATTTTTCGTCCTCTACACATGACGGTAATCGTTTTCACTAACCCCTATATTTTTTTCTCACAATTTGTGTAGGTACCAAAATTCCCCCGAAAAGAAGTGATAGAGGCAAAGGTGTGGCTAAGACTTCACGACCGAGACAGAGATCCCGACGTGCTCCGAATGTGCATGACATTATTTTTTAAGACGATGAGCACATTGCACGGTATAAGGCTCACCTTAAGCGTAAGCTTTTACCGATGAGGTACGTATGCCCCGTGGCTATGAGTGCATTAGGCATATTAGATGATGTATCTACGCTATTGAATAACTTGAGAATTCTAGAATTTATGCACCATGATGCGCCAACCTATGAGCGCATCACATTGGAATTCTTGAGCTCTGTGAGTTTTAAATTGGAAAAGGAATGGAATGGTTCCGCCATGGACTATTTTGGTACACTTACTTTTAGGATGTACAATGAGGATCATTCCATGTCTATTATACAATTGGGGAAGTGTCTTCGGTTACCTTTGGTGGGACCCAGAGTTACGCCCTCTGAGTTTAACCCAGTTGCTTTTTGGACAGCCATTACAGGTTTGCCGCAGTATAACCCCACGAGTGCTAAGGCATCATAGATTCGGAATCTGTGTTTCAGGTATGTGCAGAAGGCATTGGCATACACCTTATTCGAACATGGTGATAATACAAATATGGTGGCCAAGAGGAAACTCTATCTGATGCAGGCCATGGTACATGAGGAACCAATTAATGTGGGGGCATTTGCCGCTGCCCATCTAGGTACTATGGGACATGCTAGTTCGGGTGATATTTCAGTAGGTGGAATGATTACTCAAATTACGAAATCTCTGGGGTATAGATCAGTTTTGGATGGGGAAACACCAGTACCGACATTGAGCAAACTTGATCTTAGCACTCTTTGCTAACAGGTAATGCTGGAGGTAGGACATTGAGGGTATGTGTTGGTCAGTCGGAAGTGATGATTGTTGCATCTTCCTAGCCCTGACAAAACAAATATTTATGATTTTTAAAATTGGTTATATGTTAACCCCAAGGATGGGGAAGATGAGAATGTTGTTGCAGGTACACCGATGGAAGCAGATGCCCCAACTAGGGAGCGAGTTGTGCCTCCACCACATTCTTCGCACCATCGTTGTGCAGTGTCCTCTTCTATGGGCCAAGATCACTGGGGTGGATGGAGACCGAGATGGGTTACCTTCGTGCTGAGAAAAACCGGAAAGGCACAAAGATCGACAAGATTGTTGTTGAGCAAGTCCGTCAAGGGACCGCGATTTATGATATATAGACTATGATGCAATAACTGATGTTGCACTTTCAACATCCTCCTCCTCCTCAGTAGCTGTTTTGAGTCCTCGCCACATTTGAGCTACAACATTACGGCCAATGTTTAATTTAAGCGTGGGGGGGGGGGGGGGCTTTTCTTTCATTTATTTTGCTTTTCTTTCAATTGTTTGTTTTCATTTTCATTTGTTTTGGATTATTTTCAGTTTTCATTGTCGTAGTTTGTTATTTTGCTTTATGTAGAGATGTTACAGATTGTATAACAGAGGCCGGGTGAGTAATGGAATGATAAGTGAGTGGATGAAAGGTACAACCTGAAATTGTTTCTCCAAGGCACCCTGGAAGAGGATGCCGCTGAAACAAAATTAACAGTTGGACGCAACTTGGTGATACTAGACGGAAAAGGTGGATGGTATACCTGGACCAGAAAAGAAACCACATGACTCTAGGAGTGCTTTGAACCTGTGAGCTTATCCAACATGGTGAGATACGAAAAGGTCATACACAATTGATGATCATCATGAGAGTTCAATCAGGTATGACTTTATCACTCTGATTTTGCATTCGTTCTACCTACACCGCACAATAGGAAAACGCACACTGAGGCACTTGTTTGTTTTACCATCTGAGCCTTTCTAGCCATCCATAATAATATGTTTATCCTTTCTTAAACCCCGTTAAAACAAAAAAAAGACCTCCAAAAGTGTGTGAATTCTGTTTGTGTAGTGAAAGGAGAATTAATTTAAGAGTTTATATTGCATACCTTGATTTCGTGAGTGAAAAAAACCACATTAACCCTGAGAGATTTGGTGAGAGGAGTGAAAAAGCTTGCAGGTAAAAGGAACTCTGATGTGGAAGTGTGGTAGGTGATATAATTTGGTGAACCAAAATCTTGATCAAGAAGGTAAAAGCAAGTTGCGAAAAGCGTCGGTGGTATTGAGGAAAAAGAAAATCTGGGGTGACCTCCGTTTGGTCTCTTGCATCACTTGAGGACAAGCATTGAGATATGTTTGGGGTTGTGAGCGGTCACCATTTCTATCTAATTTTCATCATGCATAAGGTCTAAAGTCTATCAATTGAGTAACATTTTATGTTAAGTCTTATTGTTCTCTTAAGTATTTCATGTCGAGCTGATTTTCTTGCATTTTATTTTGTTTGAGTTATTTTGATGTTTTTAATGCTTTTTGTTGGTAGTATGCATGTTTCAGGTTCAGTGGGTTAGTATAAAGCAAGAGTGCAGATCATGGAGCAAGAGTACAAAGGCCAAAAAGGAAAAGTGAAAGAGTATGAAGACCAACACGGTCCGTGTCCCATGACAGGGCCCGTGTCAGCACAGCAAGCCATGACCATACAAAGAACCAGGGGGCCAACACAGGTGCCCGTGTTGCCTAGCACGACCCCTGTCAGAAGGCCTGAAGTAGGAGAAAAGAGAAGCCATTTTTGTGGAGCAACACGGCCTGTGTGGGCTCAACACGGCATGTGTCGGCCTGTGCGTCAGCTATTTTATTTTGGTCATTTTTATTAAATCTTGAACTTGAGGGCACTTTAGACATTCCAGCTTGCTGAGATTTGTACCTAGGTATTTATTTGAGTTTGTAAGTGAGAGGAGACACTTTTTTGCATCGGACAATAGAGAACATACAAGAGAGAAGATTGCTTCATAAAGGTTATTGGAGATGGAGGGATTCAAGGGTTTCCACCATTGAAGATCAAAGTCCACCTTTATTCTTGTAATGTTTAACTTCTTAATTATGTCTATCTTGAATATTATGAGAGGCTAAACCCCACAATGCTAGGGGGGTGGTCCTGAATTGGTTTATGCAATGGATATGAATTTCTAAGTTAATCAAAGTTTGAATTCATGTTTTTAAATTTAATTATGCAATGTGTTTATGCTTTCTCTTTCGGTAAAATTGGGAATGATTTATGGCTAACAAGTGCAGGACTGTAGTTGTTAGGGTTTTTTCATAATTGGATTATAGTAGATACGACCTAGGACTAGAAGTACCCTATAATTACCACAGATAACCTTGTTATTATAATTGCTTGAATTCACTTTTTATCTTCATGGGTATTGGGATTAAGGGTGAATGTTCAAGGGTTTTTCACTACAGACATAGGGAAAAACAATATAGAGGTTGGTAATTGAAAAACATAAGACTAACCTTTGAGAGAATTAGAATTCATATCTTTGAAATCCAAGTCAACCACTTCCCCTGGCATGTTTTGCTCTTATAAAGAAAAGTCAAGTTACTTTCGCGTTATTACTTTTTGCAAAGATTTCATCAAAACAAACCAACCAATTATTTTTGTTCAATTGAACTACTGGGGAACTTAGTATTTACTACGCACTCCTCGATATCGATCTTTGGGGTAAACCCATTATTACTACATTGGTTAAAATAGTACACTTGCTATTTTCCCGATCATCTACACAGCGAAGCAGAGTCGAATCATGATTGCGTTTATACAGAACCCCGTTACTCAGGAACAACTTGGCTGAGAACCTCCGTAGGAATTTCTTGTCATTGATAGATGCCCCCTCAGGGTACTCTTGAGTCTCAAGGTATGTTTTCACTTCATGAAACCCAGGCTTCTCTTCTACTCTGCCAGTGTCATCTTCATAAAAATGTGTCGGTTCGTCTAGCCTCTCAATGGTAATTCTTGTGGCCTTGTTGTCTCATCTGACTTTAAACATAGACAACATGGTTGCTAATGTGTCTGCCAACTGATTCTCTTCTCGTGGGATGTGCTCAAAAGTGATCTCCTTGAAGTATGGGATTAAGGTAAGCATATGTTCTCTATAAGGAATGAGATTCGTGTGCTTCATATCCAATTCTCCCTTAATATGGCTGATTACCAGAGCTGAGTCTCTGTATACATTCAAGAACTTGATTCTCAGGTCAATAGCAGCTTTAATACCCATGATGCACGCTTCGTATTCAACCATGTTGTTAGTACAGTCAAAACATGATCTAGCGGTGAAGGGAAATGTCAACCTTGGGGAGAGATAATCACAACCCCGATTCTATTACCAAGTGCGTTGGAAGCTCCATCAAAAACCATAGTCTATCAGGATTCTGGTTCAGGTCCTTCATACGGACCAGATTCTTCACAATCTGTAACTAGCTTAATATTCTCATTCGGGAACTCGAAATTCATAGATCGGTAGTTGTCTATAGCTTGATGAGCCAAATGATCTACTAGTACACTTCCTTTGATTTCTTTCTGAGTGGTGTACTGAATGTCGTATTATGTCAAGACCATTTGCCATCGGGTTATCCTTCTAGAGAGAGATGGCTTCTCGAATATGTATTTGATGGGATCCATTTTAGAGATTAGAAAAGTAGTGTGGGTCAACATATACTGTCTTAGTCAGAGAGTAGGCCATGCCAAAGAGTTGCAAGTTTTCTCGAGCAGTGACTATCTTATTTCACAGTTGGTAAACTTTTTGCTAAGGTAGTATATTGCATTTTCTTTTCGACCAGACTCGTCATGTTGGCCCAATACACACCGCATTAAGTTCTCTAACACTGTTAGGTACATAATTAGAGGTCTTCATTTAACTGGTGGCATCAGAATTGGAGGTTCTTGTAGGTACTCATTGATCTTGTCAAAGGCTGTATAATAATCGTCGTTCCACTTTACTACCTGATCTTTCTACAGCAGCTTGAAGATTGGCTTACAAGTAGCAGTCAAATGAGAAATAAATTGAACAATGTAATTCAATCTTCCCAAGAAACCTCTGACTTCCTTCTCAGTACGCGGAGCAGGAATTTCTTGAATAGATTTGACCTTGGCGGTATCAACTTCGATACATTTACCGCTGACGACAAAACCCAGAAGTTTACCGGACCTAACCCTAAATGTGCATTTGTTTGGATTGAACCTCAGCTTGTACTTCTTCAACCTTTCAAATAGCTTGTGTAAATTGTCAAGATGTTCTTCTTCAGTCTGTAATCTGGCTATCATGTTGTCGACGTAGACCTCTATCTCGTGATGGATCATATCATGGAATAAAGCTACCATGGCACGCTGATATGTGGCGCCGTCATTCTTCAACCCAAAAGGCATAACCTTGTAACAGAAACTGACCCACTGTGTGATGAAGGTTTTTTTTCTCCATGTCTTCAGGTGCCATCTTGATTTGATTATAACATGAGAAGTCCTCCATGAAGGAGAACACCATGTGTTGAGCGGTGTTGTCGACCAAAACATCTATATGTGGCAGTGGGAAGTCATCTTTAGGGCTTGTCCTGTTCAGATCAATGTAGTCTACACATATACGTACCTTGCCGTCTTTCTTTGGTGCCAAAACAACATTTGCAACCCATTGAGGATACAATGTAATAGCCAAGAAACCTGCATTGAATTGTTTCACTACCTCAGCCTTGATCTTCTCTGACATCTCAGGACACATGCGACGGACCTTCTGCTTTATTGGAGAACAACCCTCTTTCATCGGCATACGGTGAACCACAATATCAGTATCAAGCCCTGGCATGTCTTCGTATGACCAAGCAAAGATCTCAACATATTCATGCAACATCTTGATTAACATGTTCTTGACACTGCCCTCTAGGTTGACACCTATCTTGACTTTTTGTTGTCTGTTTCAGTACCCAAGTTCACAACCTCGACTGGATCTTCATGCGGTTGGATAACATTTTCCTCTTGTGTTAGTAGTCTGTCAGGTTCTCCAGGTACTTCACAATCTTCCTCGCCTTCGTCCTCGGCTTGGTAGATCAGATTTTCAAAGTCATAAGTGGCAATAGCATAATCGTTATCAGCGGGATCTAGAGTGGATGTGGATCTGCAATTTAATGTGTAGGTGTATTAAGAACACATAGCTATTTGAAAGTGATAAAAAGTAAAAGAAAGACAAAGAGCACAAAATTTGTATGCAAGACGTCCAATGCTTTATTAAATGAATATGTTTATGAAATGACAACCCTTAACAAATGGACCATTGTACCCTGGGTAAGGCACAAGGCTTAAATTGATTGTTTAAATATTACATAACCAAATGTTGAAAGCAATAAAAACATAAATATAGCTATTTATCCTCACTAAAGGAGATAGAGATAATGTCTTGAGTCTTCCAATTGCTGGGTTTGTTGCCGATGGTGGGAAAGCTCTAGTTGTCAAGGTCATAATCATTGTCAGCATCTTCAATAGAGTTGACTTTGTTGTTGTTGATGCGGAATGGTGGTATTCCAGCACGAGCGCGACGAAAATCCCCCTGACCCTCTGCAGCTTTATACGAAATGTCAGATGTATACGGAATGTTAGGAAGCTGACCCCAAATAGTATAACCACCTTCTTCTACAGTAGCTTTAGCATCACTCAAAGAAGCCATTATGGGCGGAACCCTAGTAACCTTGGGAATGGCAGAAACATCTTCAGTAACGGCTGGAGGGATAACTTGAAAAGCCTGACAGGGAGTCTAGATGAATTCTCCGTCCATCTCTACATACCGAAATGAGTTAAAGTGACTAACCATATACTCCTTTTCATCATAGAGAGTAACAACCTTTCCATTCACAGGATACTTCAGCTTCTGGTGTAGGGTTAGGTGACAACGCCTGCCCCATGGATCTGGGGGCATCCTAGTAAGCAAGAATAAGTTGGTCTAATATCCATCACATAAAATGTAGATTTGAATACCTGCAAACCTATCTTGGTCGGAAAATCCACTTCTCCGTGCACCATTCTCTTTGTTCCGTCAAAGGCTTGGACCATAATATCACTAGGTTTCAATGTAACCCCTTCGCAATCAAGTCTGTCAAGAGCACCCTTCAGTAGAACATTCAACAAGGAACCAATATCAATTAGCACGTGAGTTAAATTAGTGCCCCTTCATTCAATAGATACATACAGGGCCTTGTTGTGATTTCTTCCCTCAAGAGTTAGATCAGCATCAGAAAAACCTAACCCATTGTCAGTTGTTATACTAGCAACAAAACTTCCAAATTGATTGGCGGAAATCTCTTGTGGTACATGAGCATACTTCAAGAATTTAACCAAAGCTTGTGCATGAGCTTCAAAACACAATAACAGGGATAACTTGGAGATTTTAGATGGAGTTTGCCCTAGCTATTCGACAATCTTGTAATTTCTCTTACAGATAATCTTCAATACCTCTTCCATCTCTTGCCTAGAGGTGTCTTCATCTGTAAATTCTTTAGGTTCCTCCGTCTGGGCAGGCTCCGTTATTTGCTCTTTGCCCCGAGTCTCAGTAGTTGACTCGGTAGAAGTAACTCGAACAGGTGTAGCAACAGTCTTCGGAGAGATTTCCGGGGAGAAAACCATTCTGCTTCTAGTAAACTTACTGCTCCCAGCAATGTTGTCAATGTTGGAATCAGTAGCTTTAATACTTTCATCTTCAGTAGTCGGTAGTTCTTGCTTAATGCCATGGTAGTAGACGTTGGATCCATAGTTCCAAGGAATAGCTTTATTCGAGGAATATGGAATAGGTCCAGGTGTAGTGATGATTAGAGGAGCAACTTTGGGTTGGTAGTAATTCTTACAGGACCTTTGGAAATGATCCTGATAAGAGTGCCAGAAATTACAGATAAATCATGAAACAGATTCTTAGCAGACAAAATCTTCTCAACCAGAAATACGTGATTGTCCATTAGGTATTGAATGCCTTCCTTCAGTAACTTGCAGCCATTGGGATGGGCTGCATAATAGTAACATCTTTCAATACAGCCCAGAAATAAACCAGCATGTAATAGATTCTCTTTGATAATTGGGAGGGGAGTAACCAGTTTACTTACAGTAGAAACATAAACAACATCATCAATATCACTTACGCCTTTGTCATGCTTCGGCATTGGTGCAGTAATCACATTCGGAGTCTCCGGAGGATCAAACTCCATATCTTTGTTGTCAATCATATCCTGAATTTTGTTTTTAAGGGCCCAACAGTTGTTGGTGTCATTCCCAGGACTGTTGGAATGATAGGCACACTTCACATTTGGATTGTAGCTAGGAGAGAAGGTGTTGGGATTTTGAGGAGGCTTCCTTAATGTTATCAACTTTGATTTCAGTAAATTTTGTAATGCCTGAGATAGTGGCATGCTGATCTTCATAAATTTTCTTCTCGAAGCATCTATCATATGCTGATTTCCCTGTTGTTGTTGAACAGGCACATGATTAGAGATTAGCACCGCTCCTACAGACTGATTGCGGTCACTTCTAACACGACCCTTCTGGCCATAAACTACATTAACTTCTTTATTTCCGCCAAATGTCTTCTTTATAGCACTCGAAGACGTAGCCACCTGAATCTTTCCACTCTTGATACCACTTTCGACACGTTCCCCGGTTAGAATCAGCTCGGTAAAACCAGATGAAGAACTTTTGATCAGATGGTTAAAGAAAGGACCCGTTAAAGTGCCCATGAACATATCAACCAACTCCCTATCAGATAAAGGAGGTTGCAGTATTTCGGCCAGATCTCTCCACTTCTGGGCATATTCTTTAAACCCTTCATTTGAGCCCATAGTTATATTTTGTAATTGCATACGAGTCGGTGAGAGGTCAGCATTGTATTGATACTGCTAACCCACAATGATCAATAATAGTAACATCTGCCTAAGATTGAGAACACCAACGGATATCTGAATGAGCGACTAACATCAACCTTTGAGACCACCTCAATCCTTGTTCATTATTTATCACTAATTGAGGAAGGTGCAAAATAAACCACCTGGACAGTAGAGGTATGCAACACATAAGAGTTCCTCGCTTCTTCGTAGTACGAGTGTGGAAGGAATGCATGACATCTCTAAGCAAAGTAGGCACTGGATTATGGGTGAAAAATATTTAGAAGGCACTCACATCTATGAATTGGTCCGGATTAGGGAATAATATCAAACCATATATCAACAAAGCCAAAATATTCTCAAAAGCACGAAAATTCATGGCATCTAGAAACCACTGAGCCTTCTATATCAGAAATTTAGGAGAAAAACCCTTGACTACACTCCTTATTTCCCAATTAGATACAATGTCTGATCATTTCAGATGTAAGGATACTGCAATATCTTCAGGTTTCATAACTTTCTCTAGATTGGTGAAGGGTATCTGATCAAGAATAGGAACTTCGAGCAACTTAGAGAATTCTTCCATTGTGGGCACCAACTGATAATCCGGGAAGGTAAAACAGTGATGATTCGGATCAAAGAACTGGAAAAGAACACTCATCATGTCTTCCTGGAAAATAGTAGTAACCAAACTAAGTAGATAACCATGTCTCTTGGTGAATTGAGAATTGTCAAGTGCCTTTGAGACTAACTCCTCGGGCTTGGAAGGTATCCTAAAGAAGTTGATTTAGATGGTATTCTTACGACTGGAAGTCATGCCCCTACAACACAGAAGAAAGATAAATCCCCTATGTTGTACCCCAAAATTTGCCCTCCCATTTCCTCAACATTTTCTCGTCACAAGACCCTTGAAGATCAATATCCAGTTAGGGTTTCCTCTGCTCAAGACTTCTCCTTGCACTGTGGACTCAAATTAGGGTTTGTGTTTGCCCAAGGATGTTTTGACCTAAAATGCCTAAGATAACTTTCATGTTTCATATTGGACTCCCAAGTTTACCCATGCCAAGTTTCAAGTCTTGAGTCCAAGTTTTGCCCAGTCAATTGGACAGTTGACCTAGAAATCAGCTGTATTGGGGAAAAAGTCAACTGTGGCCAATTAACAGTCAAACCTCATGAAATTTGACCCACATCAACATATTGAACTCATATGGACCATTTGATCAAGTTTGGATCACAATTCTCCAAGAAATTTGATCAGATCACCAAAAGGGCAAAATGGTCATTTTTAGGGTTTTGACTGCACAAAGGCAATTTTTGACTGTTTGACCTAGCCAATGGCAAATCAAGCTCACATATGGACTCAAGGACTCAATGAAATGGTCTTGACACATTCATCAAGCTCAAAAGATCCCAAGTACACAAGGTTGACAGTTGAATTTCCCAATCAATTGATCAATTTTGACTGTATACTGAAAAGTCAAACTTTGACTTTTTGGTCAAAATCAAGAGTCAAGATTCATTTTTCATCAAAACATGCCAAATCATGAAACTTGTTCACCAAGAAATCACAAAATGCAAATTAGGGTTAGAAAATGGAATTTTTCATAACTTAGAATTTTTCTAAGTTATGAAAAACCCTAATTTTTTCCCAACTTTGCCCCATCTTTTCACCAAGATCCATTTGGATTCAAACAAAAGTCAAAACATGAAAGTTGTAGCTTGTTGCATAATCTACAACTTTGATTCACAAAGTTTTCTCATTTGAAACTTGTATCTCAAGTTACAAGTTTTTGAATAAGGGCACTAAACCATTTTTAACTTAGTGGAATTTTAACCTATTTTGACAAGGTTTTCTACCCCACTTCAAGGCCATTTTTCATACCCTTCCACTTGGAATTTCAATTTGCATTTCAAAGATGGATTGTAGTACACATTCCAAGCTTTCCAAAATGTCCAAGAACTCATCAAACAACCTCATAACTTGAGAGATTCGAATTTCACAAGTTGGCAAAAATTCACTTTTGTTCTTCATCAAAACATGTCCATAACCTTACCATTTGAACTCAGCATGCTTCAGGCAAGATTACAGGTCCTTAAACCAAGTTACACTCCATAATTTAATGCATATTCAATGTGTTAAAGTGTTGTTCTTTGAGTGCAAGCATTGTATGAGGGTTTAATCCCAAAATGGATAAAGCTAATTGGCCATTTTTGTATAAAGTAGCTTTATGTCAAATTAGAGATCCAACAAGTACATGGAAAATCTGCTTGGCACAAGATTATGTGCATAACACACTGATCAAGAGAAGCTTATGCAGCACATTAGGGGGTCCTCTACTGACCTAGAAAGCCAAGTTGCATTTTGTTGCTTCACATAGAAGAAAAGTCCATAACTTGTAACAACTCTCATCTCAGCTCACTAACACAAGAAAAAAGTTATCAAACACCTTCCAAAGAACATAACCAAGCTAAGACACGACCCTTGCACCTCCAGAACACCCTCCATCTCAGAATCATCCTCAAACTGCAAAAACAGGGTTGCCTCTGCAGTTTGAGTGCCAACTTCATTTTCTCTCGAGCATTCTTGCTAAAATCAGTTCATACACATTCCCTAGCATATATGCAAGCTAACCATGACCTAAAACCTGACCTGTAATCCCTCTAACAGCTTCCACCATTTTCACATTTTTGACTTGCAGGTGAAGTTCTATAGCTTGATTCAGAAGCTCTCAAGACAAAGTAAGCATTGAAACAGCATCCTTGGACCTCAAGGAAGCTTTTCCAATCATCACCTTGCACTGGAAGTTCCTCATTATCTAGATAGAAGTTCAACTGCACAGGTAAAACTTTGAACTCGTATCTCTCTTATTATGTATCTTTAGTCTTAAGTTTGTGAAGAAACAAGGTTCTACTCATAGCCCTGAACATGTACATATCTTTACATTTCATTTCTTTTGCCTGAGTAGAGAGAATTTGGAGTCTGAAAATGGCAGAAAAACTAGGTTAGGATTTGGGGGAGGAGAAATTCTCCCTCATCTTAGAGAGTTAGGTCAAGTTCTATACATGGTTAGAATCGTCTCTTCATGCTGAACATTTGTTGTGTTATGAGTTTTTGCTAAAAAGCCAGGAATCGAGAGTTGGACATTGAAGAACAGGGCGCGCGCATTTTTCAAACTTTGTGATGGAGGTTGAAGACAGTGGCATTGGGCTGGGCTTGTCTTATGTTTTTCTTTTCACACCCCATAATTGCTATTACACCCCCTGAGCCCATTTGCTTTATTTTTATTTCTTTTTGACTTTTTCTTTTTTTGTTTGACTTATTTATTTTTTCTCATGACATTAAAAATATAAAAATATTTTTTCTCACCATTTTTTATTTTATTAGGAATTTATATAGTTTTCTTTTAGATTATACACAAATAAATAAATACATATATTTTGTTTTAAAATACTAAAAATAGTGTAAATGCATTCATATACATTTTTATTTTTGTTTACCTTCTGAAAATAGTTCACATAAAAAATACTTTTTTTTATTTATTTTATTAAAATATTAAATATATATTATTTTGTATATAATGCATATTTAAGAACTTAATATATATATATATATATATATATATATATATATATATATATATATATATATATATATATATATATATATATATATATATATATATATATATATATATATATATATATATATATATATATATATATATATATATATATATATATATATATATATATATGTTTATTAATATATTTAAGTTAAAATATAAAAATACTTGAATTTTTCATTTTTATTAATATTTGATACAAAAAATACTTTTTTTCATAATATACTTCATTTTATTTTTATTTTTGTACATAATAAATAAATACTTGTATTAAATTAAATAATAATACATTTTCTTTAAAATTAGGGTTTTTGCCCTAAAAGTTGAAAATACTCAAAATAATACCTTTTTATTTTCCTATTTTATTTTACATAAACCATACTTTTCTCATACATATAAAAACTTTCTCTTTGCATTTTGCATATTTATTTAATTTCCATTTAATTATGCAATTTATTTACTTTGCAAATATTCAAAAATGATGTAATAATTTAGATTTACATTACTTGTCAATATCCCCATTTGAACATTTGTACCCCCCTTCCCATATTTGGTTTTGTAATAGCTTAGTAAATTTATTTTCACACTTTATTGCTTTCTAATGATGACATGTTAGAATTAGGGTTTGTATGTGAAAAACGACAAAAAATAGTTATGACCTAATCTCAAGACAAATGAGCATGAAAATGGATACACAAATCACACTTGCACCCCTAGGGTACTCCACTTGTTGCCCTTTCAAAATTGGGCCATATTGCATGTTAAGTCTCTTTGGGCAAAACAACAAATTGAATGATCATAGTCCCTCGATAACATTTTCAAAATACTTCCAAAACAAATGATCAAGTCCCTTAAAGAAAATGCCCAAAGATACTTGGCACCATTGTAATTATGGTCTAAACGATGACCCGCGCCTGTCCCTTTCACATCCTAACATAAGGTTGTCCACCAAATACAATGGTGGAACAAACTTGTTAAAAGGGTTAAAACGTAGTAATAATCTTTGAGAAATTTAGGAGTAGATAACCTCTTAGTTACTTGAATCAAACTTGCAAAAAACAAAACACTTGCCTATTTTCTAAAACCACACTTCACAACACTTTCAAAAACAAAACAAATGAAAACCTTTTCAAAAGACGTACATCTTTGTATACATCCCCACATGGATCATTACAAAGGTTGCCACCACATTGGCTTCTTTTCAAAACATTTTCAAACCCACACACTCAAACACCATTTAAAACAATGGAAAACAAAAAGGCAAGTGATCTAAGCAAGTAACTAAGAGCCCATGGATAACCATGGATAGAAAGGGTGCTAATACCTTCCCTTTCTGTAATCTACTCCCCGAACCCAAGAAAACATCTCAAAAGGTTTTTGCTGTGCTTTTTTAACCTTTCCTTTAGGATAAAATAAAAAGTCGGTGGCGACTCTTGCTCAACCGAAACATTGGCGAATACAAACGCAAAACCTCGAGTCAGTTCTCCCACCGTATCACACCCTAGATCCTTGAAATGGTTAGTCATGATATGATGTTATGATGTCATGTTTGAACATATAACAAAGACAAACAAAGCACACAAGATTCTTAGGTTTAAGGCTTGCATGGGGTTCGTAAGTAAGTACCCTCTTAAAGTTTAGTTGGCTCAACTGGTCCTAAAGAAGTAATTGGGTTCTAGAGATCTCAATATCACTGATTTTTCCCATAAGTTTTGTCTAGCACGGAAGCTGACTTGCTACCAAGCAAAACCTGATAGTCGAATCCCAATGAGCATAGTATCGATATCAACCAACTTCGAACTGCACCAACGCCGGCTATCTCATTACCTTCTAATGGCTATGTTGGGTCAATTAAGGTTCTAAAGGTCAGTTAGTGCTTATGACACTACATGGCCGCCTAGTATTCTCCCCGACTGACTCGAGGGACACCGGTACAAACCAATGTGTTGCACTAACATAGCCATCACTTCAACCATATTGGTATACACCGTATAGTTTCCATGATCTATTGCTACTTACCTAAAATGCTACCCAGATCCGGGTGTAGGATATTTGCAAGAAAATAAACCCAAATAATCCCTCAAATGTAAAGCACACAAAGCAAACAAGAAAAGCATTTAAAGTGATCTAACTCTAAAGATAACCCCTCTTTTTAGTAGTTGCCCAACAGAGTCGCCAGTTCTGTAATACGGTTGGAGAAATGACTTTTAGTTTTGCATTTTATTGAAAATGTTGTGGATAGCAAGTGTTGTACCCCAAAATTTTCCCTCCCATATTTCTCAACACATGGCAAGTGAGGTCCCCAAATTGCTCAAGGAAGTTCAAGAGTTGACCAGACAAATTCTCTCCTAAGCTAGTCTACCTCAAATTAGGGTTTCATTTTGCATCAATATGTTTGAGTCCAAAGGATTCCAAATGATAACCATTGTCCTAATATGTTCTCAATAGCACCCATGTCAAGTTTCAAGCCTTGTAGAGGAAGTTTGCTCAGTCAATTGCTCAAATACCTAGAAATCGACTGTGCTAGGTCAAAAGTCAACTATGGCCCACATACAGTCAAACTTCAAGATTTTTGGTCAACATCCTCATTTGGAAGTATCATTCATCATTTGATCAAGGGTTGATCATGATTCATCAAGGATTTCCCACAATTCATCAAAACCCAAAAAGTTGCTAAATTAGGGTTTTGCAGGAAAAGTCAACTCAACTTTGACCAAGCATAACTTTCTCATACTTTATCAAAAATGACCCATCTAAAGCTCATTTTGAAGAGGATGTAATTCCGGACAATTCATCTTCATCTCCCAAGTTCAAAATATGTACTCATAAAAATATATGAATTTGGACATTATAGGTCATTTTGAAAAGTCAACAAAAACACCTTTTGGGTCAAAGCTTCATACATGAACATGGAAGACTCAATTGAGATGAGACCAAAAGGGTTTCTTAGAGGACATCATAATATTTCTAAAAAGTCCAAGAACACTTCTCTAGGTTAAAAAATTGCCAAAAGTCAAATGTGCTCAAATTTGCATCTTTTACTAAATGGGCCCAACTTTTTATGCTTGCATCTCATTCCTAACATAGTCCACGACCTATGGGACCCTCCATACTTTATTTACTCATTTATTTAATTTATTTTGATTTTTATTCATTTAAGATTCAAATAAAATCAAATAAATCCTAATAAATCATATATTGCATTTTAAGGATGTTCTTTTGCATTGAAAAAAGATATTATATGCTGTCAAATGAAGATCAAATCGAGCAAGGCCAATGTGGTTGGAAAAGATTGGATTTGAGAAAAATTGGAAGGGAATCATATGCATTGAAAGAGCAAATCAAATCTCCATAATTGATAAAGATACAATGCATTTTTATTGACCTAATGTGTTCCACTACATATAGAGAAGAGATCCAATGCATAAAAGAGGGTTTTTTAGGTCGAAAAAGCTGCAAGCAAGAATTGAAAATTGTCAAAAAAGTGATAGACTGATTTCCAGTTTAGAGGCCAATTCAAAGACTTTCAAAGCCACCAATCGTTCCCTGGAATCTCTCTGAAGCTAGCACGACCGGTTACACGCCTCTACACGCCCAAAATCGTCCTCTAGACGTCACACGGTTTGCATTCTTTTTCAGATTTCATTGCTATGATTCTTGCATCATGAACGTGTTTCAATGGTATATTTGTGTTTATTATCATGTTTGCATCATGTTTGGACTATTTAATTGAAGTTTTAACACTTGTATGAACATCTGCCATAGCTAGGGTTTTCTTTGTTGTTTTGGGACTTTCAAATGCAGGAACAATTGGCCCTAATGAAGGATACCATTGTGATCAGAGGGTCAAACCCAATTGATCCATGGTATTGAATCTTATTTATATTTCTTGGATGTAATTTTTGAAATACACAGGGTTATAGCTACAGAACCATGTTCGTAGGTAAAAGTGTTGCTATCTAAAACGACGAAATCAGTGAAGGATACGATAGCGTGGCAGCGTGTGAATGACCCGTTTGGATTTTCGCACATTTTGGAGGCGTGGCAGGTTGTTTGCATTATGTTTCATTTATTTCATTATTATCATAATTAACATGCTAGCGCAAATGGTGAAGAGGTTAGCCTTTGATGCACACGTCCTGGGTTCGATCCCAGGCGTGTGCATTTTGTTATTTTCTCAACAATTACAGGCCAATCCAGTGCTTCACGTTCTCAAGTGCATTCTATACACCCTCAACATCAGCCATCTGATGTGCTCTTGGCCATATCCAATATGCCCACAATGAAGGTTCACCATGCTCCTCAAGTCTATGCCCACATTGCATCCAGCGCCGACCAGACTTGATGATAAATGGGCCTTACAAAAATCATATATGCACCCCCCTCCAGCAAATTACACAGGCCCAATTCTCATTTTATTTTCTTATTTTTATTTTACATTTTAATTTGTTTGATTATTTTATTTCTTTTAAAATTAATTTTTTTCATAAAATCATAAAATCACGAATTCACAAAAAATTAGAAGTAGGTTTTTTTTAATCAAATTTAATTTAATTAATTTAATTTAATTTAGGGAAACTTTAATTTGTTTCTCACAATTAAAATCAACTAGAAAATTAGGTTTAATTCTTTGATTTAATTGTTTCCATTTTGCAAATAAAAATAAAAATACAAAAATAGGTTAATTTAATTATTTTTTCTTAATTAAAATTAATTAGTAATTAGGTTCCTTTTTTAAATTTAATTAGGCCTTATTTTCTCAAATAACAAAAACGACAAAAAATGATTTTTCTTTAATCAATTACAATTAGGTTTAGTCAAGGGTCAAACCCCTAATCGCCTCGCATTTAATTCGCCGCACGCTTGTGGATTATTTTTCCAATATTTTGTAACTGTTCATGGTTTGTAAAAGTTAATTTAGGTTTTTTATTTACTGTTTAAATCCCCGATTTTTTGGCTATGTAATTAATCCCCCTCCCTGGAGCCTTGTAATAGTGTAGATTTACTTTCTCGCATCTTAAATTCTGCAAATATTTAACTGTGTAGATGTATGCTAGTAGGATTGTATGGAAAGATTGCATGATAATTTAATACAGTTAGAAAACCCTAATGTGCAAAGACAAATAACTGAAACAAATCACTCGCACATATCACTCTTAAGGTATACTCACACTTCGGTTGCCTTCGGTAAACGGTCATGAAGTATAGGGTGTCTTAGTTGTTGCCCTCCTGTCTAAAAAGATCAAATGTTGCCTCGGAAATGTTGCCTCGAATATGATCTTAAGACTCTAGGGTTATTACTAAGTTATCCTAACATTGCTTTAGTGATCGTACGTCCCTTTCGAATTGACCCTTACAATTCCAACGACGGTGCTACTCATTTCTCAATAGTAAGATAGCGCCGTCTAAAGGAAACGAGAATGGAAACGATATTTTTTTTGAATAGGTAGATGCTAGTAGGTACTTGCTCAAATCGAAAACTTTTCACACTTACACTTTTCAAACAAATTTTCAAAACAACTTCGTCACACCTTTGAGGACTGATACAAGGGTTATCACGAAGTCAAACTTTCTCAAAACAAAGCACATGAACAAGCAATATTTAAAAGATGAGCAAGTACCTAAGAGCCATGGAAAACCATGGATAGAAAGGGTGTTAATACCTTCCCTTTCTATAATCTACCCCCCGTACTCAGAATATCTTGAAAAAGGATTTTTCTGTACTTTTTTCCTTTCCAATTGGATGAAATAAAAGCCGGTGGCGACTCTTGCTTACCGCGACATTTTGCGAACACAAAACACAAAATGCAAACCAGCATTTCGAAGCACTCGGTTCTGCCACCGTATCACAGAACTGGTGACTCTGCTGGGGAACTTAATAAGTGGGGTATACCTTAAGATCTAGTTCATCATAATTTGTTCTCTTGATTGCTTTGATTGCTTTACTTCTAAGGGTTTTGTTTGGGAGTTACTATAGATCCTAACCCGGATCTAGGGACACCTTTTAGGTAAGTAGCAATAAATTGTGAGGGAACTGTACGGTGTAGACCGATACAGTTGAAGCAGTAGCTACGTTGGTGTGGCACATTGGTTGGTACTGGTATCTCTTGTGGAGAAACGAGGAGAATACGGGGTCGCTGCGTGGTTTCGTTAAGCATCAACTGACCTTAGAACCTTTAATCGACCAACTTGGCCATTAGAAGGTAGTGAGATAGCCGACCTCGGTGTAAAGCTGGGAACTGGTTGATACTCGATGCTACACTCATTGAGACTATACTCTCGAGATAGTTCCGGCCGCAAGAAAAGATTGCGTGAGCTGAAACCATGACCGATGGAGGATGGTCAGTGATATTGAGATCCTTTAGAACTCGGTTACTTTTTCTAGGACAGGTTGAAACCAACTTAACTTCAAGAGGGTACTACCTTTGACCTCATGCAAGCCTTAAACCTAAGGGCTTTGTGTGACATTGACTGTATTTGCAATATTTGTGTTTGCTATACCTGCGGTTTATCATGATATCATGCATCATAACATGGCATTCATGCTTCATTACACTAACTATTTCAAAGACCAATGGAATTTATCTTTGTTATGTTTTGAAGATTATGGCTTCCGTGCGCAAAAATACCATCTGAGTCAACTTTGTGCAGATACCTGCCCAACTTAAAGAGTTAGTCTCAAGAGCTTCCGAGACTTCTATGTTCATTAAGAGACATGGTCAGCTTCTCAGCCTGGTCACTTCAAATCTTGATGAGCAGATGATGAGTGTACTTTTCCAGTTCTTCAATCTTGTGCATCATTGCTTCACCTTTCCAGATTACCAGCTGGTTCCCACCTTGGAAGAGTTCTCCCACCTATTGGGCATATCCATCCTTGAACAGGTACCCTTCACAGGTACAGAAGAAGTTCCTAGACCAGAAGATATTGCCTCAGCTCTGCATTTGAAACGGGCTGATGTAGTATCCAATTGGGAAACACTAAGCAGGGTCGAAGGTTTCTTAGCCAAATTTCTGATAGACCGGGCTCAGATATTCTGGGATAGTTCGTATTTTCAGGCTTTCGAAGATATCTTGGCTCTCCTTATTTATGGGTTGGTTCTCTTCCCGAATCTGGATTCCTTTGTAGATGTGAATGTTGTCAAGATTTTCCTTTCTCACAATCCTGTGCCTACCCTGCTGGGTGATAGCTTGCATTCCCTCTATAATCGTACCGTGCAAAGAAGAGGGACTCTTATGTGTTGCATGTCGTTGTTGTCGAGGTGGTTTATTTCGCACCTCCCTAAGCCTGTGCTGAAAAACGAAGAAGGTTTGGGTTGGTCCTACAGATTAATGTCACTTGCCCATACAAATATTCTTTGGAGTTCTCGGGCTATGGAAGACACTATTGTTATTGATCGTTGTGGGGGATACCCTAATATCCTATTGCTTAGAATCAGAGGGGGTATAACTTATAATCCTTGCCTAGCTTTATGACAATTTGGTCGTGCTCGGAGAGATGGTTCCCATGAGCTACTTCTTGAGGACATTTTATTTGACTACAAGGAAGACGTTAAGGAGCACCGTCAGAGGTTTATACGAGCTTGGGGCATGGTAAATAGATCAGACCCCCATGAGTTGGGACCAAAGACTTCCCTTCCTATGCAGCCTTACCTCCAATGGGTCTGAGATCGTGCCCAGAAGCTTGGGATGTCCTATGAAGCCATATTGCCAGTGATTGTGGAGCCTACTAATGAAGAAGGAATTCCTTACACGGTTCTTTATCCTTACATGCCCATTGACCCTGGGGAGTGGCAGAGGTCTTGGGTTCAGCTGAAGAATGAGCGAGATACTTACTGGGAAAAGTACCATGAGCAAGAAAGGAAGATTTTGAAACTCACCAGGCAGCTCGAGGAAGAAAGAGTGATCAATGACTACATGGTCACAAAGAGGAAGTGTCCATGTGACTTTTGATTTTTCTTTTTCTAATTTTAGATCTTGTTTTATTTACTTCTTTGTAACGCTCGAACCTTTCAAAGTTAAGATAATAAAGTTTTGTTTATTTTTGGTTCGCAAATTTAAATCTCCCAAAGTCTTTGAAATCATTACATGCGCATCCCATTATCATGCACATCATTACAGATACCATTACAGGTTTCTCATCTTCCTGTTTATTTCAGCAGAAATGTCTTCCGATCAAGCCATCAAAGATCTTCAGGCACATAATGCCCAATTCCAATAGATGTTCTTAAGTCTGGCTAAAGGACAAGAGGATCTGAAAACTCTCATTCTGAAAGAAAAGAAGAAGAAGAAGAAGAAGGTCGAGCTTCTGAACATGGGCAGATGGTTTGGAGAAAGGTTGAAGCATCAAACTGATCTGACCTCTTCATCCAAAGAAGGGGAGAACCAAGAAGAAGAAAAGGGCCCTAGTCCTGCGGTCTCTGATAATGACACTGGTTTTGATGATGAGCAATATCCTCCTGTCGAGGATAGGTACAAGAAGATAGAAGACCGTCTGAGTGCTATGGAGATTCAGAAATCCCTGGTTTGGATTTCGGAGAATTGGGAGTGGTATCGGGAGTGGTCATTCCTCATAAGTTCAAAGCTCCAGTTTTTGCCAAATACGATGGAATGTCCTATCCAAAAATCCATCTCCGCTCGTATGTCCGAAAGATTCAACCCCACACTGCTGATAGAAATTTGTGGGTACATTTCTTTCAAGATAGTCTATCAGGGACTCAGCTTGAATGGTTTTATCAGTTGGAAGGAGCCAGTGTCCGAAACTGGGAAGACCTAGCTGCTGCTTTTTACAGGCATTATCAGTATAGTGCCGACCTTGCTCCCACTCATACTCAACTCCAGCGTATGTCTATGGGTGCAAGTGAAGGTTTTAAAGACTATGCTCAAAAGTGGAGAGACTTGGCTGGAAGAGTCCAACCACCTTTGTCTGATTGGGAGTTGGTAGACATGTTTCTAGGGACGTTATCTGGTCCATTTTTCAATCATCTGATTGGCAGTTCATCGTTTGGATTTACTGAGTTGATTTTGACTGAATAGAGAGTGGAAGCTGGTATCCGAAGTGGGAAGATACAGAAGGATGCTTCGTCAAGTGCAGTAAAGAAGCCTTTCACCGGTAAAAAGGAAGCTAGTGCAGTCTATGGCCCGAGGGGCCAAAGCAGAACTGAACACCGTAAAGCGGTAAATGTTGTAGTGATACCAAGACTCGCGGTTGCTCCCAACGCAATAATCAGCAAAGGGTAGAAAGACCACAATGACAGTTTACTCGCATCATCATGACTTTAGCTGAAGTTCTGCCTCATCTGTTAAAATCCAACTTGGCAACCTTTAAAGAGGCTCCCAAGAATCCAAACACTACTTCTCCCAAATACAATCCCAACGCGCGGTGCGCCTACCATTCAGAGAGCCCTGGTCACGACACAAATGACTGTTGGGCTCTGAGGAATAAAGTGCAAGACTTGATGGAAGCTAAAGAGATTGAGTTTGATGCTTCGGAAAATACAAACGTTATAACTGCTTATATGCCCAAACATGGTCGTGGAGTCAATGTTGTGGACACCGATTCATTTGTAACCTCTATGGAAGAAATCTCTACTCCTTTGATGACGGTTAAGCATATTTTGTTGTTGGCCGGTTTATTTCCGGGCTGTGGTGAAGGTTGCCATATGTGTGCGATCCTGCCTTCCAGTTGTTGTTTGTTGAAATCAGGTGTTCAGCGCCTGATGGATAGTAAAGAAATTTTGTTTGAGAAGACTATGATTCCGTTTGAAGATGTTGCCATCCTAACCATTTCCGCCAATCCTTCCAAGGTTTCCTCGAGAAAACCTGTTAGAGTTACATCTGTTCCAAGAATTGCTCCATTAATAATCATCGCTCCTGGTCCCATCCCATATATCTCAGATAAGGCTATCCCATGGCACTACGGTGCTGATGTATATTACCATGGTGTTAAACATGATCTGAGAACTGAAGAAGCCGATATGGATATCAATAATATTGTTGGGGCTAGCAAGGTCACCAGAAGTGGAAGACTCTTTTCTCCCGAGATTTCCCCTCCGACTATCTACAAACATGTTGTCATTCCGTCTGCTAGTACATCAACTACTGTCCCAGTTTCTACTCCGGTTATCACCCCTGTCGCCGAGCCATCTGGGACTCGGGGCAAAGAAATCATAGGTGAGCCTGCCCGGACGGAGGCACCTAAGAAGATCATTATAGAAACCTCGAAACAAGATATAGAGGAAATATTGAAAATTATCAAGAAGAGCGACTACAACATGGTCGAGCAGCTGGGGCAGACCCCGTCAAAGATCTCCATGTTGTCCTTGTTATTGTGTTCTGAAGCCCATGTGAAGGCTTTGATTGCGTTTCTCAAGAGTGCACATGTGCCACAGGAAACTTCGGCAGATCAGTTCAAAGATTGTGTGGCTAGCCTGACTGCTGACAACGGGTTAGGGTTTTTAGATGCGGATTTAACTACTAAAGGGAGAAATCATAATGATGCTCTACATGTCTCGATCGAGTGTAAGGGCACCACTTTGGCCCATGTTCTAGTAGATACCGGGTCCTCGCTGAATGTTCTTCCGAAGAAAGCGCTAGACCATCTGGATTGTGAAGGTATGATTCTAAAGCCAAGTAATATTATGGTAAGGGCTTTTGATGGGTCAAAAAGAATGGTGCACGGGGAGGTGGACATCCCTGTCAAAGTGGGTTCTCAGACCTTTGGGTCCACCTTCTACGTGATGGATATTCGACCATCGTATTCTTGCTTGTTGGGTCGTCCTTGGATTCATAAGGTTGGGGCAGTGACTTCCACACTCCATCAAATGTTGAAATATCCGGTGAAGGGGAAGATTGTCATGGTACAAGGTGAAGAAGAGTATATGGTGAGACATCTCAATTCCTTCCGCTATATGGAGATGGATGGGGAATTCATAGAAACTCCTTGTCAAAATTTCGAAGAGGTCCCTCAGTTCTCGGCATCAGCTGAAGTTGCTACTAACAAACCTCTTCTGAAGATGGTTTCTCTCAAAGACGCCAGGGATGTAACTGAAGAAGGTGGGTGTACCAATTGGGGTCAGCTCCTTGACTTCACTCACAAAACTGACAAATTTGGTTTGGGCTTTACTACAGGGGCTCAGAGGGCTGTTAGGCACGCACAGATTGGAAGACCTCCTCTACACATCAGCAATCGGGGAGTTAATGCAATTGAGGATAGTGAAGAGGATTCGGACATCAACAGTTGGATCTACCCAACAACCAATGGTGGACTAAAAAACTTGATGGCGAAAGACTTCATACCTGTTTCTTTTATTCCGCAGTAATTGACTTTTGTTTTAAGATCTGTAATAAACAGTTTGAAACTTTGTGTCCTGGTGCCTTGCCCGAGGCACCTCGGTTTTTCTTGTGAGGGCTTATTACTTGCCATTTTCATATATCATTAATAAAACATTGGACGTTTCTTGCATTACAAATTTTGTGCTCCTTGTTTTTCTTTTCTGTCTCTCACTTTATCAAAACAACTATTCTCTTACACACACTCACGTATCATACTGCAGATCCATATCCACTCTGGATCCCATTGATAACAACTATGCTACTGCCAATTATGACTTCAAAAATCCGATCAACCAAGCTGGGGACGAAGGTGAGGATGATTGTGAGGTGCCTGGAGAACTTTCTAGACTATTACAGCAGGAAGAAAGCGCCATATAGCCTCATGAAGATCCAGTTGAATCAGTAAATTTGGGTACAGAGGAAAACATGAAAGAGGTTAAAATAGGTGCGAATTTGGAGCCTAGTGTCAAGCAACGGTTGATACAAATGCTACGCGATTATGTTGAGATCTTCGTCTAGTCCTATGAAGACATGCCTGGTTTGGACACTGATATTGTGGTTCATCGCTTGCTGACTAAAGAAGACTGCCCTCCGGTAAAGCAGAAGGTTCGCCGTATGCGCCCTGAAATGTCAGAGAAAATCAAAGCAGAGGTCATGAAACAATTCAACGCAGGTTCTTAGCTATCACTTCTTATCCGCAATGGGTTTCCAATGTCGTTCCGGTACCTAAGAAGGACGGTAAGGTACAAATATGTGTGGATTATAGAGATCTAAACAGGGCAAGCCCCAAGGATGACTACCCGCTTCCTCAAATCGATGTTATAGTCGAAAACACCGTGCAGCACAAGATCTTCTCCTTCATGGATGGTTTTTCTGGCTACAACCAAATCAAGATGGCTCCTGAGGACATGGAGAAGATAACCTTCATTACACAGTGGGCACCTTCTGTTACAAGGTAATGCCTTTTGGGTTGAAGAATGCTGGGGCAATTTATCAGCGCGCCATGGTCGCCTTGTTCCACGATATGATTCACCACGAGATTGAGGTTTATGTTGATGACATGATAGCCAGGTCCCAGACGGAGGAAGAGCACCTGGATCATCTCCAGAAACTGTTTGACAGTTTGAAGACGTACAAGCTGAGGTTGAATTCGAACAAGTGTACCTTCAGGGTAAAATCTGGTAAGCTTCTGGGTTTCGTCGTCAGTGATAAGGGTATTCAGGTGGACCCTGCAAAAGTGAAAGCTATACAAGAGATGCTGGTTCCCCGCACAGAAAAAGAAGTTAGAGGTTTCTTGGGACGTCTGAATTACATTGCCAGGTTCATTTCACATCTGACTGCTACTTGTGAGCCAATCTTCAAGCTGCTGAAGAAAGATCAAGTGGTAAAGTGGAATGATGAATGCCAAACCGCTTTCGAAAGAATCAAGGAATACCTTCAAGAACCACCAATTCTGATGCCTGTAGTTGAAGGAAGACCTTTGATATTATACTTGACAGTGCTAGATAACTCAATGGGGTGTGTGCTGGGGCAACATGATGAGTTTGGCCGAAAAGAGCATGCCATTTATTACCTTAGCAAAAAGTTTACCGACTGTGAGACCCGATACTCATTGCTCGAGAAAACTTGTTGCGTTTTGGCATGGGTTGCTCTCCAGCTGAGACAGTATATGCTGACTCACACCACCTTGTTGATATCAAAGATGGATCCAATCAAGTATATTTTCGAGAAGCCCGCCTTATCCGGATGAATAGCAAGATGGCAGATGATCTTAACTGAATACGACATCCAATACACAACCCAAAAATTAATCAAGTGGAGTGTGTTGGCGGATCATTTGGCGCATCAGGCTGTGGATGACTACCAGTCCATGAATTTCGAGTTCCTGGATGAGAACATTATGTTGGTGACCGACTGCGAAGAACCTGGACCGAATGAAGGACCTGAAGAAGGATCCCGATGGTCTATGTATTTTGATGGAGCCTCGAACGCATTGGGTAATGGCATCGGTGCTGTAATTATCTCTCCTGGGGGCTGTCATACTTCGTTCACTGCCCGATTATGTTTTAACTGCACCAACAATATGGCGGAGTATGAAGCATGTATCATGGGCCTCCGAGCTGCTATTAACCTAAGGATTAAGTTCTTGAGTTTATTCAGAGATTCTGCTCTGGTGATAAGTCAGATCAAGGGAGAATGGGATATGAAGCACCCAAATCTTATTCCTTACAAAGAGTATGTACTGACGTTGCTCCCACACTTCAAGGAGATAACCTTTGAACATTTCCCCAAAGAAGAAAACCAGTTAGCGGACGCGCTAGCTACCATGTCTTCGATGTTCAAAGTGAGGTGGGACAATGAGGCTCCCCAAATTACCATTGAGAGGTTGGACGAACCCTCACATTGCTTTGACATTGAGACTGAGGAGGTAGCAGGTAAACCCTGGTTTCAAGAGGTAAAGAGGTATCTTAAAGCTCAAGAATACCCCGAGGGGGCATCTGTTAATGATAAAAAGTTTTTGAGGAGGTTCGCTGTGAAGTTCTTCATCAGTAATGGGATCCTCTATAAGCGTAACCATGATTCAACCTTACTGCGGTGCATAGACAAGAGCGAGGCAGAAAGGATCATGACAGAGTTACATAAAGGTACCTTCAGAAATTATTCCAGTGGACATACCATGGCGAAGAAAATCCTACGGTCAGGATATTACTGGTCTACTATGGAAGCCGATTGTTATCAGCACTCTCGAACCTGTCATAAGTGCCAAGTCTATGCGGATAAAGTGCATGTACCTCCGGTTCCTTTGAATGTATTGACAGCTCCTTGGCCCTTTGCAATGTGGGGCATCGACATGATCGGCGAGATTAGGCCCACTACGTATAACGAACATTGTTTCATTCTGGTAGCCATTGATTACTTTACGAAGTGGGTTGAGGCAGCTTCCTTTGCTACAGTAACCAAGAACGTCATGGCGCGGTTCATCCAGCATAATCTGATCTGCCGATACGGTGTCCCCGAGAGGATCACTACTGACAATGGTACAAATCTCAATAACACAATGATCACCGAACTTTACAAACAGTTCAAGATACAGCATCATAACTCTTCTCCCTACCGGCCAAAGATGAATGGGCTTGTTGAAGCGGCTAACAAGAACATCAAGAAGATTGTGCAAAAGATGACGGTAACATACAAAGATTGGCACGAGATGTTATTGTTCGCTCTTCATGGGTACCGTACCTCGGCAAGGACATCCACAGGGGAAACACCCTACTCTTTGGTGTATGGCATGGAGGAAGTCCTACACATCGAAGTCCAGATACCCTCTCTCCAGATAATGAAGGATGCGGGTTTGAATGAAGATGACTGGACCCAAACCTGACTTGATCAGCTGAATCTAATCGATGAAAAGAGACTTACTGTTATTTGTCATGGTCAGACGTATCAAAAGCGAATGATCAAGGCCTTTAACAAGAAATTCAGACGCCAAGAATATCAAGTCGGGGATCTAGTGATAAAACGCATCATACTACCGCAAGGTGATCCCAGGGGAAAATGGACACCTACTTACGAAGGGCCATTTGTGGTTAAGAACATCTTCTCGGGAGGAGCTATGATTCTAACCACTATGGATGGTGACGACCTTCCTCACCCCGTCAATGCAGACATAGTGAAAAGATACTACGCATAACCAAAGACCCTCTAGGTTGACTGGCCTAGGCAAAAATAAGGGCTTCCCGGTGAACCAAAAGGGTTTGGGAAAAAGTAAGGGATGAAAATGAAAAAATGTACACCCGGCAAGTTGAAAACCTGAAAAGGTGACTTGGGAAAAAAAGGGTATCCCGGTGGACTGAAAACCTGAAAGGGCGGTCCAGGCAAAAATTAGGGATTAAAGCGTAACACTGTGTCTCATTGGATCATCTTGCAACCAGCCTTTGGTATCGACTATCAAGCTCAGACGACGCCAATCAATCTGATCTACCTTCGACCAAGCAGCAAGTGATGAGACGCTTGAAGATATAAAGGCAATAGCAAAGTTGAAACCCGATGGGATCGTTTCACATAACTGTTTTTCTTTCTTTGACACAAATTGTAATTTCTATCTTTCGGCGGCGTTCTCTTACTAGGACGTCATCCTCCTTGTACAAAACGCCTATTACAGGCCGACTTCAAAAATCAATGCAATTCATTTTCACTAAAAATTTCCATTTGAATTTTCTTTTTCTGCTTTGTTTTGCAAGAACATCCAATGATTCATTTTTGATATATGCATTTGAAAATAATTGTTGCTCATAAATATTTACATGTAAAACAAAAGACGATTACTCGTAATTCCAGGAACAGGGACAAACAAGAAATGCCCAAACCTTACAGTTGCTTTGACCATCAGGTACCAAGGTAGATCCAGCTGGAGAACATGAGAAGTGGTACATACACTCCCCACAGAGTAAGAAGTATCCAAAGACAGTGTTGTTAGCTTTTCCGAACAGGACACCACTCTCCCCAGCCGAGGTTCACAATCATGAGTGAGTCGGTAAAATTTTCCCTAAGCAGAGTTTGTTGTTCACCAGCAACAAAAATTCATCCCCGGCTGAGTTTATTTCTCCAAATGAGCGATCCATCAATAGACTATCTTCTTTCCAACAGAGTTATTCACCGCAGAGTTATCCTCAGATAGAGTCTCATCCGGCAGAATATTTACCTGACAAGGGGAAAATCCCCCGCATAGTCATCTTTGTTCACCATCCCCGACAAAAGTAGAGGAACTATGGTTTTTATAGAAATCAGGGATTTATTTTCCCAGATTCAGATTGCTATGTCAGCATTTCATGTTCATACATCACGACATGTGCACACATCACATATAACATAGTCTCATTTATTTTGAGAACGTCACTATACAATGCATCTCATGCATCGCATATAACTAACCATGTTTTTCTTTCAGGAAAGACATTATTATCAACAACTTCCCGCAAGTCAATGATCAACACTTGAAGCTAAACAGAGTAATCATCGGTGCAACGAGAACAACCTTACCCAGGTCCCCTCTGTAGTTTTACCCAAACTCATTCTGAAGCAGCCCTACTATCCAGGCTTTCATCTCGAAGTAACCCTACTGTCCAGGTTCCTTCTCACAACCCTACTATCCAGGCTTTCATCTCAAAGTAACCCTATTATCCAGGTTCCTTCTCACAACCCTACTATCCAGGCTTTCATCTCGAAGTAACCCTACTATCCATGTTCCTTCTTACAGCCCTACTATCTAGGATTTCATCTTGAAGTAACCCTACTATCCAAGTTCCTTCTCACAGCCCTACTATCCAGGCTTTCATCTTGAAGTAACCCTACTATCCAGGTTCCTTCTCAAGCCCTACTATCCAGGATTTCATCTCGAAGTAACCCTACTATCCAGGTTCCTTCTCACAGCCCTACTATCCAGGCTTTCATCTCGAAGTAACCCTACTATCCAGGTTCCTTCTCAAGCCCTACTATCCAGGCTTTCATATCGAAGTAACCCTACTATCCAAGTTCCTTCTCACAGCCCTACTATCCAGGCTTTCATCTCGAAGTAACCCTACTATCCAGGTTCCTTCTCACAGCCCTACTATCCAGGCTTTCATCTCGAAGTAACCCTACTATCCAGGTTCCTTCTCAAGCCCTACTATCCAGGCTTTCATCTCGAGACAAGGATCAGCATTCCCCAGCGGAGTCCTCCTCAAACATCAGGTATATGGGTTCTCGCAAAGGAATCTCTTATGCGATCGACACGTCTTCGGATGGCATCTTTAAGCCCATATTCCATCATCGACTTCCAAATGGAATCTATAAGCCCATTCCCGATATCACAAGATAAGTATCACTTCATGCGAGTGCAAATTTCTGGGTACTCTAGTGTTCAATCATCTTCCACCTTCAGATCATGAAAGGCAGACAAGCCAATCTACATCCTCAGGCTTAAGAAGAAAGAACAGGGGCAGCTGTTGTCCCCCAAAATTTTCCCTCCCATATTTCTTAACACATGGCAAGTGAGGTCCCCAAATTGCTCATGGAAGTTCAAGAGTTGACCAGACAAATTCTCTCATAAGCCAGTCTACCTCAAATTAGGGTTTCATTTTGCATCAAGATGTTTGAGTCCAAAGGATTTCAAATGCTCACCATTGTCCTAATATGTTCTCAAGAGCACCCTTGTCAAGTTTCAAGCCTTGCGGAGGAAGTTTGCTCAGTAAATTGCTCAAATACTTAGAAATCGATTGTGCCAGGTCAAAAGTCAACTATGGCCCACATACAGTCAAACTTCAAGATTTTTGGTCAACATCCTCATTTTGAAGTATCATTCATCATTTGATCAAGGTTTGATCATGATTCATCAAGGATTGCCCATAATTCATCAAAACCCAAAAAGTTGCTAAATTAGGGTTTTGCAAGAAAAGTCAACTCAACTTTGACCAAGCATAACTTTCTCATACTTTATCAAACATGACCAATCCAAAGCTCATTTTTAAGAGTATGTAATTCCCTACAATTCATCTTCATCTCCCAAGTTCAAAATATGCACTCACAAAAAGATATGAATTTGGACATTATAGGTCATTTTGAAAAGTCAACAAAAACACCTTTTGAGTCAAAGCTTCATACATGAACATGGAAGACTAAATTGAGATTATACCAAACGGGTTGCTTAGAGGACATCCTAAGCTTTCTAAAAAGTCCAAGAACACTTCACTAGGGTCAAAATTGAGAGAGATATGCATTGTCAAAGTTGACCCTTTTTGCGAAAATTGCCAAAAGTCAAATGTGCTCAAATTTGCATCTTTTACTAAATGGGCCCAACTTTTTATGCTTGCATCTCATTCCTAACATAGTCCACGGCCTATGGGACTCCCCATACTTTATTTACTCATTTATTTAATTTATTTTGATTTTTATTCATTTAAAATTCAAATAAAATCAAATAAATCCTAATAAATCATATATTGCATTTTAAGGATGATCTTTTGCATTGAAAAAAAATAGTATATGCTGTCAAATGAAGATCAAATCGTGCAAGGCCAATGTGGTTGGAAAAGATTGGATTTGAGCAAAATTGGAAGGGAATCATATGCATTGAAAGAGCAAATCAAATCTCCATAATTGATAAAGATACAATGCATTTTTATTGACCTAATGCGTTCCCTACATATAGAGAAGAGATCCAATGCACAAAAGAGGGTTTTTTAGGTCGAAAAAGCTGCAAGCAAGAATTGAAAATTGTCAAAAAAGTGATAGACTAATTTCCAGTTTAGAGGCTAATTCACAGACTTTCAAAGCCACCAACCATTCCCTGGAATCTCTCTGAAGCTAGCACGACTAGTTACACACGCCCAGAATCGTCCTCTAGATGTCACACGGTTTGCATTCTTTTTCATATTTCATTGTTATGATTCTTGCATCATGAACGTGTTTCAATGGTATATTTATGTTTATTGTCATGTTTGCATCATGTCTGGACTATTTAATTGAAGTTTTAACACTTGTATGAACATTTGCCATAGCTAGGGTTTGCTTTGTTATTTTGGGGCTTTCAAATTCCGGAACAATTGGCCCTAATGAAGGATACCATTGTGATCAAAGGGTCAAACCCAATCGATCCATGGTCTTGAATCTTATTTATATTGCTTGGATGTAATTTTTGAAATACACAGGGTTATAGCTACAACACCATGTTCGTAGGTAAAAGTGTTGCTATCTAAAACGACAGAATAAGTGAAGGAGATGATGGCGTGGCAGCGTGTGAATGGCCTGTTTGAATTTTCGCGCGTTTTGGAGGCGTGGCACGTTGTTTGCATTATGTTTCATTTATTTCATTATTATCATAATAAACATGCTAGCGCAGATGGTGAAGAGGTTAGCCTTTGATGCACACGTCCTGAGTTCGATCCCAGGTGTGTGCATTTTGTTATTTTCTCAGCAATTGTAGGCAAATCCAGTGCTTCACGTTCTCAAGCGCATTCTATACACCCTCAACATCAGCCATCTGATGTGCTCTTGGCCAGATCCAATGTGCCCACAATGAAGGTTCACCATGCTCCTTAAGTCAACGCCCACATCAGATCCAGCGCCGACCAGGCTTGATGATAAATGGGCCTTAGAAAAATCATATTTGCACCCCCCCCCCCTCCAGCAAATTACACAGGCCCAATTCTCATTTTATTTTCTTATTTTTATTTTACATTTTACTTTGTTTGATTATTTTATTTCTTTTAAAATCAATTTTTTTAATAAAATCATAAAATCAAGAATTCACAAAAAATTAGAATTAGGTTTTTTTTTATCAAATTTAATTTAATTAATTTAATTTAATTTAGAGCAACTTTAATTTGTTTCTCACAATTAAAATCAACTAGAAAATTAGGTTTAATTATTTGATTTAATTGTTTCCCTTTTGCAAATAAAAAAAATAGGTTAATTTAATTATTTTTTCTTAATTAAAATTAATTAGTAATTAGGTTCCTTTTTTAATTCAATTAAGCCTTATTTTCTCAAATAACAAAAACGACAAAAAATTATTTTTATTTAATCAATTACAATTAGGTTTAGTCAAGGGTCAAAACCCTAATCGCCTCGCATTTAATTCGCTGTGTGCTTGTTGATTATTTTTCCAATATTTTGTAACTGTTCATGGTTTGTAATAGTTGATTTAGGTTTTTTAATTACTGTTTAAATCCTCGATATTTTGTCGATGTAATTAATCCCCATCCCCGAAGCCTTGTAATAGCGTAGATTTACTTTCTCGCATCTTAAATTCTGCAAATATTTAACTGTTTAGATGTATGCTAATAGGATTGTATGGCAAGATTGCATGATAATTTAATACAGTTAGAAAACCCTAATGTGCAAAGACATATAACTGAAATAAATCACTCGCACATATCACTCTTAAGGTATACTCACACTTCGGTTGCCTTTGGTAAACGGTTATGAAGTATAGGGTGTCTTAGTGGTTGCCCTCCTGTCTAAAAAGATCAAATGTTGCCTCTGAAATATTGTCTCGGAAATGTTGCCTCGAATATGATCTTAAGACTCTAGGGTTATTACTAAGTCATCCTAACATTTCTTTAGTGATCATACGTCCCTTTTGAATTGACCCTTACAATTCCAACGACGGTGCTACTCATTTCTCAATAGTAAGATAGTGCCGTCTTTAGGGTTATCACGAAGTCAAACTTTTTCAAAACAAATCACATGCACAAGCAATTTTTAAAAGATGAGAAAGTACCTAAGAGCCCATGGAAACCATGGATAGAAAGGGTGTTAATACCTTCCCTTTCTATAATCTACCCCCGTACTCAGAATATCTTGAAAAAGGATTTTTTCTGTACTTTTTTCCTTTCCGGTTGGATGAAATAAAAGTCGGTGGCGACTCTTGCTTACCGCGACATTTTGCAAACACAAAATGCAAAACGCAAACCAGCATTTCGAAACAGTCGGTTCTGCCACCGTATCACAGCAAGAGACACCATCGACTTTTCTTTTATCCAATAAGGAAAGGGTGAAAAGAACAGGAAAGACCTTGAGATTATTGAGTTAGTGGGGTAGATTATGAAAAGGGAAGGTGTTAGAATCCTTTTCATCCATAGTTATCTACAGGATCTTAATCGCTAGCTCACTTTGTTTTGAAAATGCTTTGTGTTGCGTGTTTGAAAATTATATTGAAATGGCAGTAGTAAGGCAACTTTGTAATGATTCTTGAGAATGTGTACAAAGTGTTTGTTTGAAAATATTTTTGAAAGTGTTTGTGTGAAAAAATTTTGTTTCGTTTGTGAGCAAGCGATTAATAACTATCTACCTACTCAAAATCTTAATTGTTCTTTTCCTCCTCCTTTAGATAGTGCTACCCTACCATTAGTTAGTAGGAAGCCCTATCGTTAGATGTGAAGGGACAGGAACAAGTCATCGTACAATCATAGAAGGCAACTCATAGGGGCGCTTTAGCAATTCGTAAGGGACTAGATCATTTACCGAAGGCATCATCAAAAGGGTCATCGAGGGACTATGATCTTTTTAAACGAGGGACAATGCTAAAGCGTCCTCACGTTCGAGGCACGTGACTGTTTTTATCCGAAGGCAACAAGTGAGGTTACCCTAGAGGTACGCGTGTGCGACTGTATTCAATTCAGTTTATTTATCTTCATTAGGGTTTTGCTACCGTTTGCTTTTGTTCTTGCCTACAATCCTATTAGCTAAACAATAATATATTCGAAGCATAACAATATAAGTATAGAAAAGTAAAAGTCTATGATATTACAAGGCTTCGGGAATGGGGGTACAAATAATAAAAATGAGGGAAAAAAGAAATTATAATTAACTATTACAAACCGTAAGTAGTTACAATAATCGAAAAAGGCGAAAATAATAAAATGCATGAAACGGTAATAAGGGAAGGCAAAGGCAAATTGCTTCGGTGATTTTGATAGAAAATAGTTTTTGACGATTAACCTAATAACCTAATCAATTTTAATTAATTAAAAAATAAATTGGTTAATTAAATTAAACAAACCCTAAAAATCTAAGTTGATTTTAATTTAATTAAAAAAGGTTAGTGAAAAAACCTAGAAAACTAAATTGATTAATTGAATAAAAACCTAAAACTTAATTAGGGTTGATAAAAAATCAAGGTTTTGAAATATATATTTTTGTGAAAAATAGGAAAAGGAAAGAATAAGAAGTAAAGAGAATTTGTGAGAAAATGAACCAAAAGGGTAGGGGTGGGTGTTGAACCCGCGCCCTCAGCCAACTCAAACAACACATTCACCACTAGGCCAAGCGCGCCTTGGTGATAGTAGATAACTTCAGCGCGTTTTGTCATCTGCAAAGACAAATAAATCAAAAAAATATCAAAATTCCAAAAGTCTGGGATCGAACCCACGCCTTAGCATAATAAGTCCTTAACGTGTGCGCTTCAACCGATGGGGCGGTAATACATCTGTTAATTATAATGAAATAATACATATATAATATACAAATTGTTCATGAACCGGAGAGACGTTGGAGCCCTAGCTCCGATCGTCTTCTCCGATTTCCATTTTCACCAACCTGCAAAAATCAAAGACGTTAGCCAACCAAAAGTATCCTACCACCCTAAATCGAGGGCTGCGAGTTCAATGGGACGGTTGTTTTGGACTGAAACGGCCTGGTTTGAGAGGTATAACAAAAAATATGTGGATCAGTGAAAGTATGGAATCTCACGATATAGATTGCATGGTGTTGTACCCCAAAACTTACCCTCTCATTTTACTCAAGGCATGCCCATTGAAGTCCCCAACTTGCCCAAGGATGATTAAGAATTGACCAGCCAAATTCTCCTCCTAAGGCAATAAACCTCTGACTAGGGTTTCAACTTTCATCAAGATGTGTGAGCTCCAATGGTCTCAAATGTTTTCCATGATCCTAGTATGTCTTCAATATTATCCATGACAAATTTCATGCATTGCACTACAAGTTTGCTCAGTCAACTGCTCAAATGCTTGAAAACTAACTTTATTTGGTCAAAAGTCAACTGTGGCCCATATACAGTCAAACTTCAAGATTTTTGGTCAACACCAACCTTTTAAAGTTATATCCATCATTTGATCAAGGGTTGATCATGATTCCTCAAGAAATGCTCCTAATTCATCAAAAGTCAAGAATTGCTAATTAGGGTTCCAAAGCAAAAGTCAACCAAACTTTGACCAGGCATAACTTTCTCATACTTTATCAGAAGTTTTTCCACCAAAGCTCATTTGGAAAAGAATCCAATTCCCTACAACTTATCTTCAGCCCTCAAGTTCAATAAATGCACCAATTGAAAGATACAAGCTCAGACATTATGGGTCCTTTCAAAAAGTTAACAAAAACACCTTTTGGGCCAAAGCTTGGTACATGAACATGGAAAATTCAATTAATATGAAACCAAAAAGGTTGTTTAGAGGACATCCTAAGCTCTCTAAAAAGTCCAAGAACACCCTCATAGGGTTAAAATTAAGAGAAAAATGCATTGCTAAAGTTGACCAATATTTGGAAAAGTGCATGAAGCCAATATTGAACAAACTTGGATTTTTTCCAAATGGGCCTATCTTTTTATGCTTGAAACTTGGTTCTAACATGGTCCACAACCAATAAACTCACCCATGCATGAGTTTTATTTTTATTTTTATTTTTTTTTATTTTTATCTAAATAAAATCAAAATAAACTAAATAAATGCAAGATTAATGTATGAGGTGTGTAAGGCTAGAGATTTGATCGTGTTGGAGGCCCAAAGAGCTCGTGGATAGCTGGAAAAAATGCAAAAATAGATTGGCATGAGATTGGATAAAATATGGAAAGTTTTATGCAAGATTAAGATCATATATTTTCATCATAATGTAGAAAGATTGGAACCACATTTGTTGACCTAATCTTGCCCTCATATATATATACAATAAAGTCAAAAGAGAAAAGGCGTGCGCAACTACATCCTAAAGCCCTAGAAAAGTTTCAAAAAAGTTTCTAAAGAAGTACAATCAGTATCACATGATTCACCCAGTCCTCCCCGGATCTAAGCACTCTATCAGCCTCCTGGAGGTCTTAGGAGTCCATTCCTATCATCCTCAAAGCTCACAACATCCTAAATCATTGCGATTAAGTACCACCAGTGAACAAGGTTTGACAAAATTAAAACTGGAAATTTATGCATTGTTGATGGTTTTAATGATTTGATTTGTGTTCAGGACATCAGTTAGGGCATGTTGGATGTTTCGCATGAAAGCATCGAGGCTTAAATCATGTGATGCCATTGTTATCGCATCATGAACTGAAGCTTGCAAAACTTCTGATTTACGGACCTTCAGACCAAACTAACCCCATATTTGGATTCCTTGGAAAATTTCAAGGGGAGTAGGGTCCTTTTTTCATGTCAATCCTCATGTTTTTGCAGGTTTGAAGATTTGCTTGGACAAAAAAGACGATCGGAGTACAACTCCGGCTTCATTGACTCCTCTGACCCAAGCGAAGGCATGCGTGGCATTTTCATATGATCTGATTGGTTTGTTTAAAACCCTGTGGGGCCACTGAACGCATGTGTTTTTTTGATGACCTAGATTTGATCTTTGTTTCACATATAATATTATTAAGTGGTTATAATCATGAATGAATTGGCAGCACAGATGGTAAGGGTGCAAGTGTGTGAAGGAAGGGACCTGGGTTCGACCCCAGGTCCAACCATTTTCTATTTTGTTAATGTTTCTTGCAGGATCCAGTGAATTGTATCCTAATAAGTCCACCATGTATCTCCAGATCTCATCCATCAGATCACTACAAGTTCAAATCCAGCGCCCAACAATCAACCCTCCACGGTGAACCCCCGGCAGCTAGCACCACTGGATCTCGGGCATGAATTAGGCTTGTGTGATATGGGCCCAGCGAATTCAACAAATACCCCTCCCAAATTGCCTAACACCATCAAGCCCATTCCCTTATTTTTGTTTTCAATTTCTTTATTTTTATTTTTATTGTTTTAAAATCATTTTTATTTTAATCATAAAATCAACAAAAAATCACAACAAAAAAATTAGAATTAGGTTTTTCAAAATTAAAATTAATTTTTGAAAATTAATTAATTAATTTACTTTAACTTATTTTTTTAAATTAAAATTAATTAGAAATTAGGTTAAAATTTCAAATCTTTTTCTCAATAAAATACCAAAAATGTTTTATTAAATAATTAGATTTTTAGGACTTTTCAACTCGTTCCCGTCTTGATCTTCGCGCGTTTATCTTTTTTCCATTTTTATTTTTCTTTTCCAATTATGTAACTGTTTCCCGGTTTGTAATAACTTTAATTAGGTTTAAAATTCCGCATTTTATTTTCTTGTGCTATTTATGTAATTGCCCCAAGGCCTTGTAATAGCTTAGGAATTTTATTTTCTGTAATATATTTTCTGCATTGTTAACTTCTAATAATTAGGTTTGAATGAAAAAGACTGAAAAGAAAATGATTAGATAACCCTAAATGCGAAAGATAAATGAAATGAATCAATACACTTGCACATGCTCACCCCTAGGGTTGCCTTTGAAAACGGTCACAATTCTCGAAACGTGAGAATTTGTAGTGGTTGTCCTTTAGTTCAAGAGATCAAAAGTCCATCGATGACCCTTTCGATGCCGCCTCGATTAAAAAGTGATCTTAGAACTTTAGAACAATTACTAAGAGTTCTTGCCCAGTTGCCTTAGTAATTGTAAACGTCCCTTCGATAGTCCCTCAACATCCAACGATAGGGCTACCTACTCACTAATAGTAGGATATCACTATCTAAAGGAAAGGAGGAAAAGAACACCGTTTTCGAGTAAGTAGATAACTGTTAGGTACTTGCTCAAAAATAATTTTTTTCACACTACACTTTCAAAAAAAAAATCAAAAAACACTTTATCAATACTCTTGAGGACTGATACAAGATTTAGCATAAAGCAAAAAAACTTTTTAAAACACACAAACACGAAAGCAATTTTCAAAATGAGAAAGTACTTAAGAGCCCGTGGAAAACCACAGGTGGAAAGGGTGCTAACACCTTCCCTTTCCATAATCTACCCCCTTACTCAAAAACCCTCGAAAAAGTTATTTTTCTGTTCTTTTCACCCTTTCCTTTGTTGTATAAAATAAAAGTTGGTGGCAACTCTTGCTTACCGTGACATTTGCAAACACAAATTCAAAACCAGTATAACAGTCGGTTCTGCCACCGTATCACAGAACTGACGACTCTGTTGGGGAATAAGTAAAAGTGGGGTTTATCTTAGGGTCTAGTTTATTTCAAATCTATTTTTCCTTGTTTGTTTTGATTGTTTTACCTTTAAGGGTTTGTTTGGGTTATTATAGATCCTACACTCAGATATGGGGAAACCTTTTAGGTAAGTAGCAATAGATCATGGAAACTATGCGGGGTATACTGACACGGTCGAAGCGGTAGCTATGTTGATGTGACACTTTAGTGGGTACCGATAGCCCTTGAGTTAATCAAGGAGAATACGGGGCCGCTACATGGTGTCACGAAGCATCAACTGAACTTAGAACCTTAATTGCACAACTCGGCCATTAGGACATAGTGAGATAACGGTCTTTGGTGTATCCTCAAAGTCAGTTGATACTTGATACTACACTCATTGAGATTTGACTCCCGAGTTTTGTTTGATGGCAAGTCAGTTGTCTGTCGGAACGAAACTTGTGGGAAAGATCAGTGATATTGAGATCCCTTAGAACCCAGTTACTATTTATAGGACAAGTTGAACCAATCTAACTTCAAGAGGGTATTACCTTAAAACCCATGCAAGCCTTAAACCTAAGGTCTTTGTGTGATTTTCTTGTGCTTGCTATATCTGCAATTTCTTAGCATAATCATGACATCATAACACAACATATCATACTAACCATTTCAAGGATCTTTTAGGGCTTATATTTGTCTTCTTTTGTAGGACATGCCATCCGCTCGCTGGAACGCTATCCAAGTCAACCTTGTAAAGGTACCTACTCAACTCAAGGAATTAGCATCAAGGATTCCTGAATGCTCTCCCTTCACTAAAAGACATGGTCGACTTCTCAACCTGGTCACTTGAAACCCTGATGAAGAAATGATAAAGGTGCTCTTTCAGTTCTTTGACCCTTTACATCACTGCTTCACTTTTCCTAATTACCAGTTAGTACCTACTATGGTGGAGTTTTCTCAGTTATTGGGGATACCTATCCTTAATCAGTTACCATTCAACGGTATGGAAAGAGACCCAAAACCTGAAGAGATTGCTCAAGCTCTGTCTTTACAACGGTCCGATGTAGTGGCAAATTGGGAGAGTAGAAGAGGCGTCAAAGGGTTTCTAGCTAAGTTTCTATTTGAGAAAGCTCACCATTTTTGGGATAACCTGGATTTACAAGATTTTGAATAAGTGTTGGCCCTTCTCATCTATGGGATGGTACTATTTCCTAATCCGGACCAACTCATAGATATGAATACGGTCAAGGTTTTTTTGTCTCATAATCCGGTGCCTACTTTACTTGGAGATATTCTACACTCTCTGCATAGTCGCACTCTAAAGAGAAGAGGGGCCCTTCTGCATTGCACTCCTTTGTTGGCTAGGTGGTTTATTTCTCACCTACCTCGGTCTGTTTTGAAGAATGAGCAAGGTATGATATGGTCGCATAGGTTGATGTCCCTTACACATTCAGATATTCATTGGTGTCCTTGGTCCTTGGAGAATGTTACTATCATTGATCGCTGTGGGGAATTCCCTAATATTCCTCTCTTAGGCATTAGGGGAGGAATCACTTATAATCCTTGTTTGCGTTGCGACAGTTTGGTAATGCTAGAAGGGATGGTCCTCATGATGCGCTCATCCAAGGAATCATAGTTGACTATGAGAATGATGTTCAGGGTTATTATAAGAGGTTCTTTCGAGCTTGGGGAATGGTAAATAGAGTTTATAGCAAGACACTGGGGCACAAGAATTCCATCCCTCTTGAGCCCTACCTTAAATGGGTGCGAGCTCGTGCTCAAAGTCTTATTATGCCTTACCCCGCCATCCTACCTGTGATTATAGAGCCAATTACTGAGGGAGACATTCCTTACATTGTTTTTCATCCTGACATGCCAACTGATTTTGAGGAGCTACAAAAATCCTGGATTCAACTCAAAGAGGAGCAGGATACTTTTGAAACCCAGTTCTACGCCAGCGAGAAGAAGGTTCTAGAGCTCACCATGTTACTTCATGAAGAGAAGAGTATAAATGCCTACATTGCACCAAATAGGATGCGCATGTGGGAAGCTTGAGTCTTTCTTTGCTCTGAGAGTTTATTTTTTTGTTACTTCCATTGTAAGCTCAAGAGGCATCGTTGTAACCATTTAAATTACTTCATGCAATTAACGTGTGTTTCCCTTTGGTTATGCAAATTTAAGTCTTAAGAAATCCTTGAAAACATTGCATACATGTATCATATATGGCATTGCATTAAACAGGTTTCAGAGCAGGTTTCTCATCTTCTTCGTTGTTTATTTCAACAAGTAAAGAAATGGCTCTCGAACAAACAGTGAAGGATCTCCAAACTCAAAATGCTCAGTGTCAACAAATGATCATAGCTCTGGTAAAGGGGCTAGAAGAGTTGAAAGCCCTGATCATCAAAGAAAAGACCAAGAAGCCAAAGAAACCAGCAGGTGTAGCAAATTTGGGAAGAAGGATTAGAGGACCAGTGCGGCGAGCTTCAGAACTAGTAACTTCATCAAAAGAAGGAGACAATCAAGAAGGGGAAATAAGAGAGGGAGTCCTCAGCCCGAAGGAATCTGATAATAAATATAACTATAACGAGGAGCAGTATCCTACTGCTGCTAATAAATACAAACAGTTGGAGGATCGTCTGAATGCAATAGAAATCCAGGCGGTACTTGGGATGGATTTTGAAGAGTTGGGTTTAGTTTCTAGGGTTGTCATCCCGCAGAAGTTTAAGGTTCTGGTGTTTTCTAAGTATGATGGGGTCTCATGTCCTAAGATGCATCTCCGATCTTATGTGAGGAAGATTCAGCCTCACACTGCTGACAGGGATTTATGGGTCCACTTCTTCCAAGATAGTCTATCAGGGACTCAGCTAGAGTGGTTCTATCAGATGGAGGGAACCAATATTCATAATTGGGAAGACCTGGCTACTGCTTTCTATAAGCAGTACCAATATAATGCATACCTCGCTCCGAATCATACACAACTCTAAAGTATGTCTATGGGTTCTAGCGAAGGTTTTAAAGACTATGCCCAGAAGTGGAGAGACCTACCAGGAAGAGTCCAACCCCCTCTATCTGATAGGGAGTTGGTAGACATGTTTTTGGATACTCTATCTGGTCCGTTTTTCAACCATCTGATTGGAAGCTCCTCAACTAGTTTTACTGAGCTGATCTTAATTGGAGAAAGCGTGGAAGTTGGTATTAGAAGTGGAAAGATTCAAAAAGACACCTCTTCAAGTGCAGGAAAGAGACCTCTTATGGGAAAGAAAGAGGCTAGTGCTGCTTATAATTAAAGAAATCAGGGTAGAACCGAACACCGTCCAACGGTGGGGGATATAATGATATCCAAACTTGCAGCTACTCAACAGCGGAACAATCAGCCTAGAGCATAAAGGCCTATGAGACAGTTTACCCGAATTAATATGACTTTGTCTCAAGTTTTACCACACTTACTAAAATCCAATCTGGTAACTTTGAGGGAAGATCCCAAAAATCCCAACACTAAATCTCCTCACTATAATCCAAAGGCTCAGTGGGCCTACCATTCTGAAAGTCCAGGCCATGACACAAACGACTGTTGGGCTTTAAAGAACAAGGTGCAGGATCTGATCGAGGAAAAGGAGATTGAATTTGATTCCCCGGAAACTCCTAATGTTATAACTTCCCCCATACCCAAGCACGACCATGGTGTTAATGTCGTTGACAATGATATGTTTGTTGCTTCTATTGAGGAACTTATTACTCCTCTCATTATTGTTAAAAGGAATATGTTGCAAGCCGGTTTATTTCCGGGTTGTAGTGAAGGTTGCCACTTATGTTTTTCCCTACAAATTGGTTGCAATTTGTTGAAAGAAGGTGTTCAGCGCCTGATAGAAGATAAAGAAATTTTATTTGAGAAGACTCTTGTCCCAACTGTTTCATGTAAAGACATTTCTATTATAACCATTTTCGCCAATCCTCCCAGGGTCTCCACCAAAAGACCCATCAGGATTACATCTGCTCCAAAGTCGGCTCCCCTAATTATCATTATGCCAGGGCCAATACCATATTCCTCGGACAAAGCTGTTCCCAGGAATTATGGGGCTGGCTTCTATTTACATGGTGTCAAGAAAGACTTGTTGGCTGCTGAAGACAAAGTTACTGGAAGTACTGATCCTGACGTTGGCAATATTGTTGGGACTAGTAAAATAACAAGAAGCGGAAGAGTGTTCTCTCCCGATATCTCTCCTCCTAAAATCGTTACTACTCCTGTGATCATTCTTGCTGCTGCTCCTGCTAATACTACCACTACTACTCCAGTGATTAGCCCTGTTGCCACCCCTATCACCGAGTCGGCCGAGACTCGGGGTAAAGAGATATTGGTTGAGCCTGTCCAGACGAAGGCGCATTTAGAATCCATTCTTGAGGTTTCTAAGAAGGAAATGGAAGAAATCCTGAAAATAATTAAAAAGAGCGACTACAATGTGGTTAAGAAACTGGGGCAGACTCCTTCCAAGATCTCAATGCTGGCCCTACTGTTGTGCTCTGAAGCCCATGTAAAGGCTTTGGTAAAATTCCTCAAGACAACTCATGTGCCACAAGAAACCTCCACTGATCAATTCGAAGATTATGTGGCTAGTTTGACTGATGATTACGGACTGGGTTATTCTGCTGCTGATTTGACACCCAGAGGAAGAAAACACAATGATGCGCTGCATGTCTCCATCGAATGCAGGGGAACCACTTTGGCCCATGTTTTAGTGGATACTGGTTCATCGCTCAATGTTCTGCCCAAGAAGGCTCTTGACAGATTAGATTTCGGAGGTTTGACTCTGAAGCCCAACAACATTGTGGTGAGCGCTTTCGATGGTTCAAAAAGAATGGTGCACGGGGAGGTGGACATCCCTATCAAAGTTGGTTCCCAAACATTTGAATCCACCTTCTACGTGATGGATATCAGACCATTTTATTCTTGTTTGTTAGGTCGCCCTTGGATCCATGAGGCTGGAGTTATTACTTCCACTATACATCAGATGTTGAAGTACCTAGTGAAGGGAAAGATTATCACATTTCATGGTGAGGAGGAATACATGGTAAGCCACCAGAACTCTTTCAGATATGTGGAAATGGACGGTGATTTCATTGAGACCCTTGTCAGAACTTTGAAGAAGTGCCTCAGACCATGGCTGCAACCGAGACTATTACCAATATGCCAAAGATCATCAAACCTCCATTGAATGTGGCTTCACTCATAGATGCCAAAGCAGTCATTGAAGAAGGTGGGTGTACCATTTGGGGCCAGCTCCCTAGCATTCCATACAAATCTAATAAGTTTGGTTTGGGTTTCACTTCAGGTGCTCAAAGGGCTGTTCATCGTGCTCGCGCTGGAGGACCTCCCATATGCATCCACAATCATGGGATCAACGCTTTAGATGACAGTGATGGTGACTATGACATGGACAACTGGGTCTTCCCTACTACCAATGGTAGACCCAGTGACTGGACAACTAAAGACTTTGTGCCCATTACTTTTATTCAACAGTAATTGTCTTTTTTTTCTGGATATGTAATAAATGAACAATATAAACTCTATGGCCTTGTGTCTTATGTCATTAATAAAGCATTGGGCGTTTTGCATACAAATTTTACACATACCCACATATCAAACTGCAGATCCATATCCACTATGGATCCCATTGATAACGATTATACTATTTCCAGTTATGATTTTGAAAATCCGAAAAACCAAGCCGAGGACGAAGGTGAGGAAGATTGTGAAGTACCAGAAGAGCTTGCTAGACTATTACAGCAGGAAGAAAGAGCTATACAGCCTCATGAAGAGCCAGTCGAGACAGTTAATATGGGTACAGAAGAGGACAAAAAAGAAGTCAAGATAGGTGCAAATTTGGAGCTTAGTGTCAAACAACGATTAATTCAGATGTTGCATGATTATGTCGAGATCTTTGCATGGTCATATGAAGACATGTCAGGACTTGACACTGATATTGTGGTTCATCTCCTGCCGACAAAAGAGGACTAACCTCTAGTAAAACAGAAGGTTCTTCGTATGCGCCCTGAAATGTCAGAGAAGATCAAGGCAGGAGTTATGAAACAATTCAACGATGGGTTCTTAGTTGTCACCTCCTATCCATAATGGGTTTCTAACGTAGTTCTAGTGCCTAAGAAAGATGGCAAAGTACGGATGTGTGTGGACTAAAGAGACATGAACAAGGCAAGCCCCAAGGATGACTTTCCGCTTCCCCACATTGGCGTTCTAGTTAACAACACAGCACAACATAAGATCTTCTCCTTCATGGACGGTTTCTTTGGTTACAATCAGATCAAGATGGCACCCGAAGACATGGAAAAAAAACAACCTTCGTCATACAGTGGGGCATATTCTGTTACAAAGTGATGGCATTTGGGTTGAAGAACACTGGGGCAACCTATTAGCGAGCTATGGTAGCTTTGTTCCATGATATGATTCACCATGAGATAGAGGTCTATGTTGACGACATCATAGCCAGGTCTCAAACTAAAGAGGAGCACCTTGATCACTTGTAAAAGCTGTTTAATAGGTTGAAGACGTATAAGTTAAGATTAAATCCGAACAAGTGCACCTTTGGGGTAAGGTCTGGTAAACTCCTAGGTTTCATTGTCAGTGACAAGAGTATTCAAGTAGACCCTGCAAAGGTAAAAGCTATACAAGAGATGATGGCTCCTCGCACTGAGAAGGAAGTTAGAGGTTTCTTGGGACGCCTAAATTACATTGCCAGGTTCATTTCCCATCTAACTGCTACTTGTGAGCCAATCTTCAAACTCCTGAAGAAAGATCAAGTGGTAAAGTGGAATGAAGAATTCCAGACTGCCTTCGATAGAATCAAGGAATACCTTCAAGAGCCTCCAATTCTGATGCCTCCGATTGAAAGGAAGACCTTTGATAATGTACTTAACAGTCTTAGATAATTCAATGGGGTGTGTGCTGGGGCAGCATGACGAGTCTGGTCGAAAAGAGCATGCAATATACTACCTTAGAAAAAAGTTTACCAACTCTGAAACAAGACACTCACTGCTTGAGAAAACTTGTTGCGCTTTGGAATGGGCTACTTGCCGACTGAGACAGTATATGTTGATCCACACTACTTTATTGATATCTAAGATGGATCCTATCAAGTACATATTTGAGAAACCCCCCCTCTTCGGAAGAATAGCGAGATGGCAAATGATCCTGACCGAATACGATATTTAATACACAACCCAGAAAGAAATCAAAGGTAGTGTATAAGCTGATCATTTGGCTCATCAGGCCGTAGACGACTACCAATCCATGGACTTTGAATTCCCGGATGAGAACATCATGTTAGTAACTGATTGTGAAGAACCTGGACCGGATGAAGGACTTGAGAAAGGATCCCGATGGACTATGGTTTTTGATGGAGCTTCCAACGCACTTGGCAATGGAATCGATGTTGTGATCATCTATCTCGAGGGCTGTCATACTCCTTTCACTGCCAGGCTATGTTTCAACTGTACCAATAATATGGTTGAGTATGAAGCATGTATCATGGGTCTCAAAGCTTCAATTGATCTAAGGATCAAGTTCTTAAGTGTGTTCGGAGACTCGGCTTTGGTAATCATCCAGATCAAAGGAGAATGGGACACGAAGCATCCTAATCTCATCCTGTACAAAGAGCATGTGTTGAGATTAATCCCATACTTTAAAGAAATTACTTTTGAGCATTTTCCACGAGAGGAAAATCAATTAGCGGACACGCTAGCCACTATGTCATCCATGTTCAAGGTCAGGTGGGATAATGAGGTTCATCAGACCACTATTGAGAGAATGGATGAACCAGCACACTGTCACGAGATTGATACTGAAGAAGTAGTGGACAAACCTTGGTTCCATGAAGTGAAAAGATATCTCGAAGCTCAAGAGTACCCTGAGGGGGCATCTGTCAATGATAAGAAGTTTCTAAGAAGGTTCTCTGCGAAGTTCTTTCTCAGTAACAGGATCCTCTATAAATGCAACCACGACTCTACTTTGCTTCGGTGTGTAGACAAGAATGAAGCGGAGAAGATTATGGATGATCTACATGAAGGTACCTTTGGCACCCATTCTATTGGACACACCATGGCTAAAAAGATCCTACGGGCAGGATATTACTGGTCCACTATGGAAGCAGACTGTTATCAGCATTCTCGAACTTGTCATAAATTCCAGGTCTATGCTGACAAGGTGCTTGTACCGTCGGTTCCTCTAAATGTCTTGACTGCTCCTTGGCCGTTTGCAATGTGGGGCATCAACATGATCAGAGAAATCAGACCTACCGCTTTAAATGGGCATCGCTTCATCCTAGTGCCCATTGATTACTTCACGAAGTGGGTTGAGGTTGCCTCATTTGCTTATGTTACCAAGAATGTTGTGGTACGGTTCATCAAGCATAACCTTATCTTTCGTATGGTATCCTCGAAAGAATCATTACAAATAATGGTAAAAATATCAACAACATTATGATCACCGAGCTCTGTAAGAAATTCAAGATCCAACATCATAACTCTTCTCCTTACCGGCCGAAGATGAATGGCACTGTGGAGGCTGCTAATAAGAATATTAAGAAGATCATCCAGAAGATGACGGTGACATATAAATATTGGCATGAGATGTTACCATTTTCTCTTCATAGTTACCGCACCTCAGCACGTACTTCAATAGGAGCAACACCTTTCTCTCTGGTGTATGGTATGGAAGATGTCCTACCTATTGAGGTCCAAATCCCTTCTTTGAGAATCATGAAGGATGCGGGTTTGAACGAAGATGATTGGATTCGGACTCGACTTGACCAAATGAATTAGATTGACGATAAAAGGTTAGCAGCAATTTGTCATGGTCAGATGTACTAGAAGCGTATGATCAAGGCTTTTAACAAGAAGGTCAGACGTCAGGTATATCAAGTTGGTGATCTGGTAATCAAGCACATCATACTGCCGCAAGGTGATCCCAGAGGAAAATGGACTCCCACATACGAAGGGCCATTTGTGATCAACAACATATTTTATGGTGAAGCCATGATCTTAACCACTATGGACGGTGACGACCTTCCTCACCATGTAAATGCGGACATAGTTAAAAGATACTACGCATGAATAAAGACCCGCTGGGTTGACTAGCCTAGGAAAAAATAAGGGCATCCAGGTGAAACAAAAGGGTTCGGGAAAAAATTAGGGATATACATAAAATATTTGTACACCAGGCAAGTCGAAAACCTGAAAAGGCGACTTGGGCAAAAAAGGGTATCCCGGTGGACTGAAAACCCGAAAGGGAGGTCCAAGAAAAAGTTAGGGATTTAAAAGTGTATAACTATGTCCCGTTGGATCACCTTGCAGCCAGACTTCAGTATCAACTATTAAGCTCAAACCGTATCCATCAATCCAGTCAGATTCGGACAAGTAGCAAAGTGATGAGACGCTCGAGGACATAAGGGAAATAGCAGAGTTGAAACTCAATTGGATTACTACACATAGTTGTTTTTTCTTTGTATACTATTTTGTATAGTTTCCATCTTTCACGACGACATTCTCCTACTAGAATGTCAGTCTCTTTGTACAAATAACGCCTATCATAGGCAAACTTCAAAATCAATACAAATCATTTCTTTGAAAGTACAAAACTTTTCGTTTTCATTTGTTCTGTTTTGTTTTGCAAAAAAACATCCAGTGATTATTTTTGACATATGCATTTGAATATGATTACTGTTTACGAATACTTGCATAAAAAAACAGAAAGATAGTTGCTAATGACTTTAAGAAACGGGATAAAGTCTAAAAAGCCATTTGTAGTCCCTGCAATTATTTTATCCAGCAGGTACAAAGGCATAGACGTCCTACTGCAAAGTCATCGCTACATCCTCATCATACGTCCTAGTGATGTCTATCTCCCTGCAGAATGAAAACAACCGAAGTTCTGACCTCTTCTTCCCCAAGCAGGAATTACCTCCTCCAGCAAAGTTCCCTCAGAGAGATGAAATCTATGTTCCCCAGCTCAGTTTTATAATCTCAAACAGTTTATAAAGCATCATCCCCGATAGAGTGTATTTCTATAGCTGTGGAAGTTCATCCCCCAGCAGAGTTTATTTTTCTATATCGGTAAAGTCTTCCAACATAACATATTCTCCCCAGCGGAGCATTCTCAAGCAGAAGTCAAAGATCTCCGACAGAGTACCTTCAAACGGAAAGAGCAAATCCCTGTAAAATCATCTCCATTCATCATCCCCGGCGAAAATGAAAGAACCATTTTCCTCATCTACCAAACAGCAGTCCAGGATTCAACTTGCCAGTATGCTCCAGCAGCAGTCGGGGATTTATTTTCCCAGACTAAGAATTTTCGCAACAGTATTCCATGTTCATATATCATGGCATGCGCACACATAATGCATATATCATAATCTCATTTATTTTGAGAGCTCATGCAATTCATACATCATGGCATTCGCACACATAATGCATATATCACAATCTCATTTATTTTGAGAGTGTCATGCAATTCATACATCATGATATCACATGAAACTGACTTTACCTTTCCAGGTTGAGTTTGCATAAAGACAAACACTATCAACTTACACAACAGGTCAAAGATTAATTCTCAAAACAAGACAGGGAATATATCTGAGATAACAGCTCAAATTACTATGAAGCCTGGATTTCAACCAGATAACAGTTTAAGTTTCTATGAGGCCTGGAATCCGACCAAATAATAGTTCACTTCTTCAATTACTGTGAAGCCTGGATTTCGACCAGATAACAGTTTAAGTTGCTACGAAGCATGGAATCCAACCAGAGAGTAGTTCACTTCTTCAATTGCTGTAAAGCCTGGATTTCGACAACATAACAGTTTAAGTTGTTGCAAAGCCTGGAATACGACCAGATAACAGTTAACTTCTTCAATCACTGTAAAGCCTGGATTTTGACCAGATAACAGTTTAAGTTGCTACGAAGCCTGGAATCTGACCAGATAATAGTTCATTTCTTCAATTACTGCGAAGCCTGGATTTCAACCAGATAACAGTTTAAGTTGCTACGGAGCTTGGAATCTGACCAGATAGTAGTTCATTTCTTCAATTACTATGAAGCCTGGATTTCGACCAGATAACAATTTAAGTTGTTGCGAAGCCTGGAATATGACCAGATAATAGTTAACTTCTTCAGACATTGTGAAGACTCGAATCCGACCAGATAACAATATAAGGTGCTGCGAAGCCTGGGATCCGACCATATAGCAGTTTACTTTATCAATTACTATGAAGCCTAGAATCGACCAGATAATAGTATACCTCAAATTCAAGTTGAAGTCTGGATCCAAGCAGATAACAACTTAATCTCTTCAAATCACTGAAGCCTGGACACGACCCGATAACAGTTCAAGTCACTGAAGCCTAGATTCTGACTAGATAACAGTTTGAGTTACTGTGAAGCCTGGAGTACAACCAGATAACAGATAATTTCATATTCCCTGATAAATTTCCATGAAGCCTAGAATATGACCGGATAATATTCAACCTTATTATCCTTAGCAAGTCGCTATGAAGCTTGGATCCCAACCAAATAACAGCTCACTTTCGTCTCTTCAGTCAAGTGACAACTCCCCAGTAGAGTAATGGACAATTGAAGCTCCTAGACTCTATTTCCTGAAACAGGGACAAACATTCCTCAGCGGAGTCCTCCTCAACAACAGGAACAAGAATCCCCACAAACGAATCTCTCATGAAATCAACATGTTCTCTAGATGGCATCTTTAAGCCCATCTCTAACGACTCTCTGTCATATTCCTTGGATGGCATCTTTAAGCCCATCTCTGACAGTCTGTTTTCATCCTTTCCAAATGGCATATGTAAGCCCATTCCCGATATTATCCACCAACAGTATCACTTCAAGACGAGTGCAAATTTCTGGGCACTCTAGTGTTCAATCATCTTCCACCTTCAGACCACGAAAGGGAGACAAGCCAATCTACATCCTCAGGTCTAAGAAGATTGAATAGGGGCAGTTGTTGTACCACAAAATTTTCCCTCTCATTTTACTCGAGGCATGCCCATTGAAGTCCCTAACTTGCTCAAGGATGATTAAGAATTGACCAGCCAAATTCTCCTCCTAAGGCAATAAACCTCTAACTAGGGTTTCAATTTTCATCAAGATGTGTGAGCTCCAATGGTCTCAAATGTTTTCCATGATCCTAATATGTCTTCAATATTATCCATGACAAATTTCATGCAATGCACTACAAGTTTTCTCAGTCAACTACTCAAATGCCTGAAAACCAACTATATTAGGTCAAAAGTCAATTGTGGCCTATATACAGTCAAACATCAAGATTTTTGGTCAACATAAACCTTTCGAAGTGATATCCATCATTTGATCAAGGGTGGATCATGATTCCTCAAGAAATGCTCCTAATTCATCAAAAGTCAAGAATTGCTAATTAGGGTTTGTATAGGAAAAGTCAACCAAATTTTGACCAGGCATAACTTTCTCATACTTTATCAAAAAAACATTCACTAAAGCTCATTTTGAAGAGAATCCAATTCCCAACAACTTCTATTCAGCCCTCAAGTTCAAGAAATGCACCAATTGAAAGATACAAGCTCAAACATTATGGGTCCTTTCAAAAAAGTCAACAATAACACCTTTTGGGCCAAAGCTTGGTACATGAACATGGAAAATCCAATTAAGATGAAACCAAAAAGGTTGAATATAGGACATCCTAAGCTCTCTAAAAAGTCGAAGAACACCCTCATATGGTTAAAATCAAGAGAAATATGCATTGCTAAAGTTGACCAATTTTTTAAAAAGTGCATGAAGCCAATATTGAACAAACTTGGATTTTTCCAAATGGGCCTATATTTTTATGCTTGAAACTTGGTTCTAACATGGTCCACAACCAATAAAATCACCCATGCATGAGTTTGATTTTTATATTTTTATTTTTATCTAAATAAAATCAAAATAAATTAAATAAATGCAATATTAATGTATGAGGCGTGTAAGGCTGGAGATTTGATCATGTTTGAGGCCCAAAGAGCTCGTGGATCGCTGGAAAAAATGCACAAAATAGATTGGCATGAGATTGGATCAAATATGGACAGTTTTATGCAAGATTGAGATCATATCTTTTCATCATAATGTACAAAGATTGGAACCACATTTGTTGACCTAATCTTGCCCTCATATATATATATACAACAAAGTCAGAAGAGAAAAGACATGCGCAACTGCCTCCTAAAGCCCTAGAAAAGTTTCAAAAAAGTTTCCAAAGAAGTGCAATCTGTTTCATACAATTCAGCCAGTCCTCCCCAGATTTAAGCACTCTATCAGCCTCCTGGAGGTCTTAGGAGCCCATTCCTATCATCCTCAAAGCTCACAGCATCCCAAATCATCGCGATCAAGTACCACCGGTTAACAAGGTTTGACAAAATTAAAACTGGAAATTTATGCATTATTGATGGTTTTAATTATTTGATTTGTGTTCAAGACATCAGTTAGGGCAGGTTGGACGTTTTGCATGAAAGCTTCAAGTCTTAAATCATGTGATGCCATTGTTAGGCATCATGAACTAAAGCTTTAGAAACTCTTGATTTAGGGACCTTTAGACCAAACTAACCCCATATTTGGACTCCTGGGAAAATTTCAAGGGGAATAGGGTCCTTTGTGCATGTTAATCCTCATGTTTTTGCAGGTTTGAATATTTGCTTGGCCGGAGAAGACGACTGGAGTACAGCTCCAGCGTCGTTTACTCCACTGACCCAGGCGAAGGCATGCGTGGCATTTTCATATGATCTGATTGGTTTGTTTAAACCCATGTGGGGCCACTGAATGCGTGTGTTTTTTTGATGACCTGGATTTGATCTTTAATTCACATATAATATTATTAAGTGGTTATAATCATGAATGAATTGGCATCCCAAATGGTAAGGGTGCAAGCGTGTGAAGGAAGGGACCTGGGTTCGATCCCAGGTCAAGCCATTTTCTATTTTGTTAATGTTTCTTGCAGGATCCAGTGAATTGCATCCTAATACGTCCACCATGGATCTCTAGATCTCATCCATCATACCACTACAAGGTCCAATCCAGCGCCTAGATATCAACCATCCACGGTGAACCCACAGGAGCTAGCACCACTAGATCTCAAGCAGGAATTGGGCTTGTGTGATCTGGGCCCAGCAAATTCAACAAATACCCCTCCCAAATTGCCTAACAGCATCAGGCCCATTCCCTTATTTTTGTTTTCAATTTCTTTATTTTTATTTTAATTGTTTTAAAATCATTATTATTTTTATCATAAAATCAACAAAAAATCACAAAAAAATAGAATTAGGTTTTTCATAATTAAAATTAATTTTTGAAAATTAATTACTTTAACTTGGTTTCTTTAAATTAAAATTAATTAGAAATTAGGTTAAAATTTCAAAAAAAGAAATCAATAAAATACTAATTTTTTTTATTAAATAATTAGATTTTTAGGACTTTTCAACTCGTTCCCGTCTTGATCTTCGCGTGTTTATCTTTTTTCCATTTTTGTTTTTCTTTTCCAATTATGTAACTGTTTCCCGATTTGTAATAGCTTTAATTAGGTTTAAAATTCCGCATTTTATTTTCTTGTGCTATTTATGTAATTGCCCCAAGGCCTTGTAATAGCTTAGGAATTTTATTTTCTACACTGTTAACTGCTAATAATTAGCTTTGCATGAAAAAGACTGAAAAGAAAACGATTAGATAACCCTAAATGCGCAAGATAAATGAAATGAATTAATACACTTGCACATGCTCACCCCTAGGGTTGCCTTCGAAAACGGTCACAATTCTCAAAACGTGAGAATTTTTAGTGGTTGTCCTTTAGTTCAAGAGATCACATGTCCCTCGATGACCCTTTCGATGCCGCCTCGATTAAAAAGTGATCTTAGAACTTTATAACAATTACTAAGAGTTCTTGCCTAGTTTCCTTAGTGACCGTAAACGTCCCTTCGATAGTCCCTCAACATCCAACGATAGGGCTACCTACTCACTAATAGTAGGATAGCACTATCTAAAGGAAAGGAGGAAAATAACACCTTTTCGTGTTGGTAGATAAATGTTAGGTACTTCCTCAAAAATAATCTTTTTCACACTACACTTTCAAAACATTTTTCAAAAAACGCTTTATCAACACTCTTGAGGACTAATACAAGAGTTAGCATAAAGCAAACAAAATTTTCAAAACACACAAACACGAAAGCAATTTTCAAAATGAGCAAGTACCTAAGAGCCCGTGGAAAACCACGGATGGAAAGGGTGCTAACACCTTCCCTTTCCATAATCTACCCCCTTACTTAGAAACTCTCAAAAAATGTCTTTTTCTGTTCTTTTCACCCTTTCCTTTGTTGGATAAAAGAAAATTCAGTGACGACTCTTGCTTACCGCGACATTTGCGAACACAAATGAAAAACTAGTATAACAGTCGGTTCTGCCACCGTATCACACATGGGATCATTATGATGATCCAAACATGTATAAATACATCTAAGAAACATATTAGTGGCATTAGTATGGCTTAAAACAAAACGAAAATCAAAATAAGAGTTTTGTAAAGATCACAAAATCGGTGATAGATGCGTGTGTATTTTGTAAGATTTGAACCATCAAATCTTATCCATTCTTACTATGTATGATTGCTGGGAGTGAATGTAGTGGCTAGCTTGTAGTGAAAGGGACTATGAATAGGGTTTCAAGTTTTTATGGTTCTTGAAAAAACTTGAGATTTTTGGACAATTTTTTTGAGGCAAGGGTTTCGTGGTTGACTTGCATGAAGAATGGAGATTAAATAGCATGTATTAGGTCAAAGATAGGATGGGCTTGGACCTTGTATAAGAAGCCTCATATTTTATCTTATTTATTTTTGAATTATTAATGAATAAATCAAAATAAATTAAAATAAAATAGATCGAGAGTTGTATGAACAAGATCTGAGGTATATAAGGAATGTAATGCACGCTTGGACTTTAAAACAATGGCCCAATAGTCCAAAATATTAAGTTTGCTCAATTTGAACTTCATGCATTACTCAAAATTTCCCAACTTTCTCTGATCATAACTCTCTCAATTATCATATTTTGAAGGTGATTCGTGACTTTTTGGAAAGTTCAAGATGTCCTCTAAAATCTCTATGTTGATCATTTTTTCTTTTGAAGAGTTTATCTTGATATAAGTTGCCTTAACAAAACGTGTCTTTTTGTTGACTTTTGAAATGACTTTAGAGAGACAAATATGTAGAGAATTGAATTTTGTTCAAAATGAGCTTTAGATGGGGAAACCCTGATGAAGCATGTGAAAGTTATGCTTGGTCAAAGTTCAGTTGACTTCTCCTAAGGAAACCCTAATTTGGAAACTTTTGACTTTTGATGACTTGAGAGTTTTCCTTGAAGAATCATGATCAATCCTTGATAAAATGATGAATATGAGTTCAAAATGTTAATGTTGACCAAAAATGTTGAAGTTTAACTGTATGTTGACCATATTAGACTTTTTGTTTAGTATAGTTGATTTTTAGTCATCTGAGCAATTGACTAAGCAAACTTGTGATGCAAGGGATGAAACTTGGCATGAGCATTCCTTGAGACATATGAGAAACCATGGGAACCACTTGAGGCCTTAGAAACCCAAACTTCTTTTATAAAGATGAAGACCTAGTTGAAAGTCCATTTCTTAGGAGAAGAAATTGTCTGATCAATTCTTGAGCAACCTTGAGCATTTGAGAACCCTAAGAGAATGTCTTGAAGAAAAAGGGAGGGAAAAATTTGGGGTACAATAACAATCGACAAAGATTTGTAAATCAAATTAAATACAACGCCATGGGCGATAAATATACATAAGATCAAAGTAAATATACCTAAAAAACCCAACAAAAGAGAAATACATAGAGAGGAGAAGAGATAAACCACAAATCTTTCGGTTTCTCAGCGCTGGTCAATGAAAAGTCCACCTCCAATCATCCATAAGCAAATCCCTAGTGTTGTTTTCTGAGCTAACCCACTACAAAATTACAGTTGATAGAGTTAGGAGATCAAAAACCACACTCAAAACCATAACCAAACAAAATGAAATATAAAAGAAAAATCTGGTTCGCACGCATCACCCGTCGACGACTCTTATATACATGGCCCAGGTTTCTCCATATATACAGCTGGCCAAAAATATCTACCCTCGCTCGGTGAAGGGATGCTTCGCTCGGTGACATAGCACTGCCTCGCATAGCAAGCTGTTGGAGAGCCCAAGTCAGTAGCCACTGGAAAATGATCCAAAACCTCTCGCCCCATTGTCTCCTGGAGAGCACGATGCACAAGCCCTTTGCCCAGGCTTTGCTCGGAGAGGCTTGACAGACATCACTTATTTATTTTCTCTTCCTAGTGCAAGCAATTGCTTTACTGCTTCAATCTTGCATCTTTGAAGCTGCCTTTTGGCCTTTTATTCCTCAATGCCCCAAACATACATAAATTCCTACAATAAGAATGGAAAAACATCAAATAATACACTATGTACACGGAAATATAATTATATGCAAACTATACTTATTAACACAAAAGTTGGGGTTATTCAACAGATATTACAATAAAGAATCGATAAGTGCAACAAAAAGTTATACAAAAATAGCTATAATTTGCACTTGTCAAACTCTCCCCAACTTGAAGTTGTTTGTCCTCAAACAAGGTCAAACAACTCAAAGAAGAAAAAGTAATCAACCAATGAATCATGAATCAAGAGGTTTTTTAAAAAGGAAAACAAATGTATAGTTCAAACAAAAACACACACGCAAGGTAAATACTTACCATAACACTGTAACAACAACATGTAAATGAAACGAACCCTAAGTACAAAAAGCATACTAAACATTCTAAAACAAAAAAAATCTCAATCCTGAATCACACCTAGCAAAAGTTCATCAGAAGATGAAGAACACACAAAAGTGAGGGACGACAACACTCATCCATAATCTTGCAAACAAAAGACTAAATTATGCATTCATCCAAAAATTCACATTGAAAATACAAAGGTAAGAATCACAAGGGCTTTTCAAGGTTGTAATGTGGCTTGGTTAAAAAACAAGGGATAAGTCCTAAAGCTAATCGAAACAAAAACTTGCCAAAATCTAATGGAGTGAGCAACTCACAAAGTTTCAAATAGAGAATTCCAATCAAACTTATTCATAATCCCAAATTGTCACACCATACACAATACTTATTTAGCACAATTATTTTTTCTTTTTCAAAGCTTTTATCTGTTTTTATTTCTTTTTATTTTCTTTCTCTTTTTTCTTTCTTTTTCTTTTCTTTTTCACCACCTCGTAGCAATCAACACATGAGCATATAAACATTTCTCTCCCCGACTTGAATTCAACCATCATCATAATATGAATACTCCCTACTTTATAATGCAAGGTAAAAATTCAAACTAAAAATCATAGTTGAGGGTTCAAGAAAACAAATAGTTAATATCCATTCAAAAAGGAAAATCAAACACTCATAGACAAGCATTAGGTTCAAAAACGACATGGATATTGACAAAAAGGCTCAGAGAGGATACTAATGATCACACACTCACAAGGTGAGTTGACTATTTGGCAAGGTAGTTGTGCTAAAAATGAAATAAAATGCCTTGATCACTTTCATGCTTTCATACAATCAACACAAAAAAAGATTAAATATAATAAAATCTAGTTAAAACAAGAATTGTATTTCCAGCATATAGATAATGGAAAGCTTCCTCACATTTGGGGGTAAAAAGGAACTAAAGTGATTCAAGTCATGAGAAAGTAACGCAAAAAGAATGAATGGTATGGTAATTATAAATATGATAAGTTTCCTAAACATGTTATGCTATAGAAAGCGATAAATGATTACTTGGCGTGTACCAACTTCAAAACTAGCATTACCATACATCTGCAAGTTGAAACACTAAAATTCGGACAATCACCTCAAAATTCTTCAAGTTACCGGACCAAAATTTAGTCCAAGCAATAACAAAATAATTAGAAAACAAAGTTATACACCTATAAATTTCCTCAAGATAATAAAAGAAAGCTCTCGGAAGTTTAAACAAGTTGAAAAGTGAAGATTTGAATTTCAAAACAGGTCCAATTTCAACTTGTTTAAACAACAATCAACACACTACTTAAACTAACACAAAGAAAAACAATAAAACATGCTTGTTTTAAGTTTTAAGCCCGATGAATGTTATTTACGAATGTTTCTCTAAGTTGCTTCCACCTAGTTATTCCTAACCAACACACAAGCCAACGTGAAAGGAAACAAACAATGATATACAAATTCATAAGTATAGTAAACATATACAAGTATCAATATACACAAGTGAAAATAGACTATATATTTATATGATATCTACAAAACTCAAAAACAAAGAAACTATCACAATGCGAAATAATAAATCAATCCCTAACAATGGTGCCATTTTGTTGCAACCGTATAGCGGCAAGAAAAAAGTAAGTTATTAATTTACCAGTGATATGTAGATTATATCATATCGTGTCCACAAAGATTGGTTATCGAGTCACCGTTCGATAACTCATTCGTTAATGAGTTTGGGTTTGAGTGGGTTGTTTGTAAGGTAAACGGTGTTAACAAAAAATAAAGTCATTCTTCAAAGGGGAAAACTTATCAGGCATGTATATAATCCACTCCACACAGACTTAAACATATCCAAAAATTATACTCAATATATAATACTCGTCAATGCCACCACGTATCGCTCACAACCTAAGTCATTTTTAACCCAAATTGGGAGGCCGACTGTATCACCTTGGTAGCGAACTCTCAACCACCTCAGCAACACAGAAGTCAACTGTGTTAATGGTGTTGATGATCTCTCAGAGCGACACAACAAACACAGAGGCATTAATCACACACACCAAAGTAAATGTTAGCTATAAATCCATCTCTTAGAATCCACAAACTAATAGATTATCATCCTAGATAAGAATTTAAGCAGTATATGTCTATAGCATCTCAAATCCCTAGCACATAGCAAAAAATCAAGGATAACAATCGACAAAGATTTGTAAAGAAAATTAAATACAACACCATGGGCGGCAAATATACATAAGATCAATGAGAAATTCACCTCCAATCATCCATAAGCAAAGCCCTAGTGTTATTTTCTAAGCTAACCCCCTAAAACATGAGGTTGATGGAGTTGAGAGATCAAAAACCATACCCAAAACCATAACCAAACAAAATGAAATGAAAATGCAATATAAAGAAAAATCAGGTCCGCACGCGTCGCCCGACGACATAAAAGCGTCTCCCGACGATGACTCTTATATACAAGGCCCAGGTTGCTCCACATACGCAAATGGCCAAAAATATCTACCCTCACCCGACGAAGGTTAGCTTCGCCCGATGATATAACGTTTCCTCTCCCAGCAGCTGCTGGTGAGCCTAAGTCAGTAGCCACTATAAAATGATCCAAAACCTCTTGCCCCATGCTCGCTCAGCGAGCACGATATGCAAGCCCTTCGCTCAGGCTTTTCCCAACGAGGCTTGACATACATCACTTATTTATTTTTTTCTTCATGGTGCAAGCAGTGGCTTTATTTCTTCAATCATGCATCCTTGGAGATGCCTTTTGGCCTCTTATTCCTCAATTCTCCAAACATACATAAACTCCTACAAAAAGAGTGGAAAAACATCAAACGATACATTATGTACACGAAAACACAATTATATGCAAATTAGACTTATTTGCACGAAATTTGGATTTATTCAACATATATTACCACAAAGAGTCGATGAGTGTAACAACGAGTATATACAAAAATAGCTACACTTTGCACTTGTCAATGATACACCAAGTTTTTCTACCGAATGGTCCGTCTAACAAGGTATACCGATGAAACTTGCTTACGCGATTTTGGATTACGTAGTAGTGTATGTCTGATGCTTGATAGATTATATTTATCTTATTTTTGTGCACTATGTGATCCTACCTACACCAAATTCACATTATAATTTTTTATTTCCTTTAAGTACACCATGCATCTGCTGAGTCATGACATTATAGGCACTGTGAAATTTAGGATGTTTAACATGGAGTATGAGCGGTGCCAGAATGACCAGATTGCTGACATGTTACGCTTTCCCCATGGGGAAGGTATGGCATTCTAAATCCCTTAGGTAAAATGGAAAGTTGATGTGCTCCAATTTTGGGAACAATTAAATGAGGAAACTACCGCTAATTGGGAGGGGCTGAAATCCACCCATATCCATAATCCAGCTATACGCTACCTACACTGTATTTTGGAAAATACTATATTTGTCTAGGTAAACAATGTGAAGGTAAATTCAAATTATTTATTTTTTCATACACAATGTATTTAGACAAATTTTCATAAACGCTGGCGAGCCTAAGTCAGTAGCCACTATAAAATGATCCAAAACCTCTTGCCCCATGCTCGCTCAGCGAGCATGATATGCAAGCCCTTCGCTCAGGCTTTTCCCAACGAGGCTTGACATACATCACTTATTTATTTTTTTTCTTCATGGTGCAAGCAGTGGCTTTATTTCTTCAATCATGCATCCTTGGAGATGCCTTTTGGCCTCTTATTCCTCAATTCTCCAAACATACATAAATTCCTACAAAAAGAGTGGAAAAACATCAAACGATACATTATGTACACGAAAACACAATTATATGCAAATTAGACTTATTTGCATGAAATTTAGATTTATTCAACATGTATTACCACAAAGAGTCGATGAGTGTAACAACGAGTATATACAAAAATAGCTACACTTTGCACTTGTCAATGATACACCAAGTTTTTCTACTGAATGGTCCGTCTAACAAGGTATACCGATGAAACTTGCTTACGCGATTTTGGATTACGTAGTAGTGTATGTCTGATGCTTGATAGATTATATTTATCTTATTTTTGTGCACTATGTGATCCTACCTACACCAAATTCACATTATAATTTTTTAGTTCCTTTAAGTACACCATGCATCTGCTGAGTCATGACATTATAGGCACTGTGAAATTTAGGATGTTTAACATGGAGTATGAGCGGTGCCAGAATGACCAGATTGCTGACATGTTACGCTTTCCCCATGGGGAAGGTATGGCATTCTAAATCCCTTAGGTAAAATGGAAAATTGATGTGTTCCAATTTTTGGAACAATTAAATGAGGAAACTACCGCTAATTGGGAGGGGCTGAAATCCACCCATATCCATAATCCAGTTATACGCTACCTACACTGTATTTTGGAAAATACTATATTTGTCTAGGTAAACAATGTGAAGGTAAATTCAAATTATTTGTTTTTTCATACACAATGTATTTAGACAAATTTTCATAAACGCAACCTCGTTTATGTTGGCACATATACAAAAAATTTGTACTAAAGAAAAGGGTCAATTTTCTTTTGAGGACTAATTAATTCCATATAGCCCACGCTCTGAACCTAAATGAGGAACTAGAAACCCCATAGCCCCTACAAACACCATTCCTTGATATTGATGTTGTTGAAGCATACGTATGATTAAAAAAAGGTCAGCTGGTAATTACTACTTAATAGTACCAAACCTTGAAGTAAAAAGCATAATTTATCCTTTCCCAGAATGCTCTGAACTACAAAACATGGATAACTGGATTTATGATCTGGCCGCCCCAAAACCTGGTTATCCTGCCCATACTGACATACATGTGTAGGATAATGAGGGTGGTTAGAAAGATGACGAATTTTATCAGATTGAGCAAGATGCTCCCGACCATACTTCTTGTGCCATAACACAAACACACACTACACCTGGTTCTTCTAACATTTATGCAGGTACACCCTCTGGTAGCAACTCCTATGTGAAACTGCTCCAATAGATACTAGTTAATCAAGCTACCTAGACTTTTCAATTCAACACCAACAAGTAGAAAACCAGCACAACTTTGACATGGTGTATGCAAACCAAGAAACTATGCAAGGGTGCATCCGTGGCTTGCAAGAGTCCAACACTGCTTTAACATAACGGATCATGCAGTTGTCCTTAGCCCATGTCTCGAAGCCACATCAAGAGTCGTACACCACGGCATGACTGTTATGAGCAGGACTTGGGAGAAGATGGCCACAAAGGCATGTAGTAGTGCACACAGGTTTTACCTTCCTTTTTCACCTTGTATTAAAACATTGAGGATAATGTTTGGTTTAAGTGTGGGGGAAGAAGTTTTATCGCTTTCTATCTAGATTTATTGTTTTCCTTAGCATTACATGTTGTTAGGATTTTAAATGTTTATAGTGTTTTAGTTGAGTCTTTGTATGTGCTGTCGAGTTTTTATGCATGGTTTTATGTTTGTTATCGACTATACCATTTCTTGAGCTATATCAGACAAATTTGAACTTTTTGAAAAAGAGAAACAATTTTTATTTTGAAATTTTAGGCTATTAGACAAATTAAGGTTAGGTTGTAGAGACTTGGGAAAATTCCCAAAAGATAGGTATCGTTTTAATACCATAATCTCCTAATTAAATAGATCGATCTAGATACTTGTTATGTCACAACCTCAAAATCTCACCCTTAAATAGTCCTTAAGTAGTTTATATTAGCAGTCAACACCATCTCACACACACTCTACGTAAGGAAGTCGGTGAAAATAAGTGAATGATCCTTGCTTTAATAATGAATTAATTGAAAAACAGGGAATGTACCTTTTAAGTTGGGTGACCCTCACCCGGTAACTTAACCCAACGATTGTAGAACCTACAAAAACAGAATAATAATGCCTGTTGTTGGTTAGTTCAGAGGTCTCTGGTGTTGAACTTGGTATGGCGAATTACAGTTCGATCCCTTTTAACCACAGTTGGGTAAATGAGGGGTTATACTGCTTAATTACTAGAACCTCGTGCAAAAAGGTTCAAAGTCACTAACTGGTCGCCTTACTATGAGCGTGTATATATAATGGGCTTAATGTGATTTCCCCTGAATGAAAAAATGATGCAAAATGGGATGAGTAAATTAGGCCCAAGCATAATAACATGATGTAGATTGGTTTGTATAGGAAGGAGATTATAACCGTGAATGCAGAATGTGTTGTTATGATACCCTTAGTTTGCATGTTAGTACCTATTGATACAACCTTGACTGAAGTAAAGTCTATAGCCTAGAATAGTTACCCAAGCGCTACTGTTTTCTTCTTATGAGTAGAGGTTTTGCTTGAGGATAATCAAAGGTTTAAGTATGGGGGAGTTTGATAACTACATTTTACACCGTATTTTTTTGACTCGATTCGCTTTATATTTAGTCCATTTTGTCACTATTTATGTATTATTATGTCGATAATGTTTGACTTTTGCAGGTATTTTCCAAAGAAAAGAATTCGGGCAAGAAACCGACAAAGTATGCAAAAAGTGAAGAAAAGTGAAGAATTGCAAGTTTCTGGTGCATGGCATTCTCCATGTGCCTATGGAGTTCTTCATGCACCCTAGTAGCCACGTCATCCACTCAACTTAACCATGGCGATCTCCATGGCCTCATGGTGTTCGCCATGGATGCGCAGTGCTGAAAAAATAAGGAATAAATTGCTCAGTCTTCACCCATATTCCCTACTTTTTCCATGATTCTCACATGACTTGGGATACTTTTCAGGAGCAGTATTGACTATATATTGATAGTTTTTCATCAGTTTTAGCATCCATGTTCATACGTTCAAGAATTTTAGTTTTAAGCAGAGAATTCACTTTGTAAAGTGGTAGAGCTCTCACATTGGGTGACTACCACACCATTAGATCTTAGGGAATTATCTTTTGCTTAGATCAAAGTGTGCCAATAATATTAGAGTTAATTTCCAGTTTCAATTATGTACTTGAATATTTATTTCCAGAGTTATTCAAGCTTTTATTTCAGTTATACCTTCAGGTTCTTTTAATTTTAATTCTTTTAGTTTTTGATTTTTTTGTCCTGCATGATCTCTTAATATTGCTTGTGTTGTTGTTGTCCTATATTGTTTCAATACTTGCGGTAATTAATTTCCACCATGTTTATGTTTTTTATTATAATATAATTCCATGAATGAACTAAAAACTATGTCTAGCTAAACTATTTTAAGTCTGTATGTGAGGATTGTCACTCCGACGAGACTCGGTAATGAATTAGCGTAATTTCTCTTTTCACAAAAATTAGTTTTTTGGTTCAATTTTTAGTATTAATATTTGAAAGGTTTTACGCGAAGTCAAAAAACATTAAGGTTTCAAGTCAATAAAAATGAGAGTGTGAGGTTTGTACCGGATAGTAAAATTGGGCATTAATTCTTGAATACAGCGAGAGTGCTTTGAGATTGACTAGGACTTATAGGTTTTCAAAAAGTATTTTTTAACTTGAATGGGAGAGCGAGAGCAAAAATTTATGGTTTTGAAATATATCAGGAGTCAATAGCACGAGAGTGTGAGACGAACATTTTTAAATTGGTATTTTCTTCTGAAAAGTAATTTTAAAAAAACGTAATGTACGCCAATAAATTATTGAGTCCTCGAGGTGCGTTGTGAGCCACATACCGGTCTCTCTTTATTAATATACTTTCTAAAATTCACTTTAGTCATAATTTTAGTTTTAATTCTATTTTTTTTTAAATTAATTAGTCTTAGATTTACATAGCATCAGTAGGCAACAATAGTTTGATTATTGGTCCTTGTGGATTCGATATCTATTAAAACTACATCAGACTCCATATACTTACAAATATCACCCCAACATGGGTTTTCAACTTAGTGAGTTGTTCTTTTATTTATTTAGGCAAAGTATTTCTTGACTTCATCGACATTCATCGGGAATGGGAGCTCGTCACCATCCATAGTTGTAAGAGTCATAGCACCGCCAGAGAAAGCTTTCTTAACAACATATGGGCCTTCATAATTATAAGTTCATTTGCCACGGGAATCATTGTGTGGAAGCAAGATCCTTTTGATCACAAGGTCACCTTCCTTGAATTCACGAGGACATATCTTCTTATCAAATGCGTGATTCATTCTTTACTGATACAATTGTCCATGACACAAATTCGTCATTATTTTCTCTTCAATTAAGTTCAATTGATCATATATGTTCTGACACCATTCAGTCTTTATCGACTTAGCTTCCATCAAGACTCGCATTGATGGGATCTCAACCTCTACGGGGAGCACTTCTTCCATGCCATACACAAGAGACAAAGGGGTTTCCCCTATTGAAGTACGAACATATGTAAGGTATCTATGCAAAGTAAAATGTATCATCTCATGCCAATCCTTGTAGGTTACAACCATCTTCTACAGGATCTTATTAATGTTCTTATTAGCAGCTTCAACAAGCCCGTTCATCTCGTGTCTGTAAGGCAAAGAGTTGTAATGTTTAATCTTGAAGTTTTCACACAATTAATCCATCGTCTTATTATTCAGATTTGAGCAATTACTAGTAACGATCTTACTCAGAATACCATATCGACAAATGATTTAATTCTTAATAAACTTGACGATAATCTGCTTGGTCACATTAGCATAAGATGTTACTTTAACCCACTTGGTAAAGTAATCAATTGCCACCAGGATAAAACGATGTATGTTTGAAGCTTTGGGATCAATCATGCCAATCATGTCAATTCCCCACAAAGAGAAAGGCCATGGAGATGAAATAACATTGAGTATAGTTGGAGGCACACGAATCTTGTTTGCATCAATCTGATATTTATGGCACCTCTTCACAAGTTGATAACTGTCATATTCCATCGTTAGCCAATAGTAACCTTCTCTGAGCATCTTTTTAGCCATATAATGTCCATTAGCATGAGCACCAAATGGCCCTTCATGAAATTCTTGCATCAACATGTTCGCTTCGTGTGTATCCACGTATTTGAGCAAGAAAATGTCAAAATTTCTGTTATACAATACATTTTCATTAAGGAAGAAATTGCCAGCTAATCTCCTCAAAGTCTTCTTATCTTTGTTGGATGTCCTAGGTGGGTATTCTTGACTTTGGAGGAAACATTTAATATCATAATACCAAGGCTTACTGTCTGAAATCTCTTTTTCTATAAACACATGAGTAGGTCTTAGGCGCTTGATTATAATCTGAGGTGTCAAATTATGGAAATTCACCTTGTACATGAAGGACAAGGTAGCAAGAGCATCAACCATTTGATTCTCTTCATGAGGTATATGATGACACTCAACTTTTTTAAATAAAGGAAACAACCTCCTAGCACATCCTTTATAAGGAATCAAACATGAATGTCGAGTCTCCCATTCACCTTTGATTTGGTTAATCACTAGACCTGAGTCTCCATACACATCAAGGTAATTAATTTTGAGATCAATAACTTCTTCAAGACCCATGATACATGCTTCATATTCTGCCATATTATTTGTACAATCAAAACATAACCTTGCAGTGAAAGGGATGTGAGAACCATGAGGAGTAATAATAATTGGCCCAAGTCCATTATGATAACCATTGACAACTCTATCAAATATCAAACCCCATTGGGATCCTGGCTCTGGTCCTTCTTCAGGAAATGGTTCATCACAATCTTTAGCTTTAAGGTACATAATATCCTCATCAAGGAAGTTAATCCTAACGTATTGCTAATCTTCAATTGGCTGGTGAGCTAAATGATTTGCTAACACACTTCTTTTAATGGCTTTCTGAGTATGATACTCAATATCATATTCAAACAATAACGTATGCCAATGGTAAATCCTTACGGTTAATTCAAGTTTTCAAAAATATACTTGATTGAAACCATTTTGGATATCAACCAAGTTGTACGATTTATCATATATTGTCGGACACGCTTAGCAGCCCATGCTAAAGCACAACAAGTCTTTTCAAGCAAGGAGTACCGAGACTCACAATCTCTAAGTTTTTTACTCAGTTAGTAGATAGCATGCTCTTTTCTACCTGTCTCATCTTGCTGACCGAAGACACAACCCATCGATCCTTCTAACACTGTCAAATACATAATCAATGTCCTTACTTCCACTGGAGGGATCAGAATATGAGGCTTAAACAAATACTCTTTTATGCTATCAAAAGCTTTCTGGAAATCTTCATTCCAAACATAACCCTGGTCTTTACGCATCAGCTTGAAGATCGGCTCACAAATGGCTGTCATGTGAGAGATAAACCTAGATATGTAATTTAGACGCTCGAGGAAACCTTTGACTTATTTTTATATTTGAGGAGACGACATATCCTGAATGGCTCTGATTTTATCAGGGCCTACTTCAATACCTTTCTGGCTAACAATAAAACCCAAAATATTTCCTGAATAGACACCAAATGTTCATTTATTCGGATTCAAGCAGAGTCTATATTTCCTCAAATGCTGAAACAGTTTCAACAAATACTCAACATGATCCTCCTCAGTTCTGGACTTGGAAATCATATCATCCACATATACTTTAAATTCTTTATGCTTCATTTCATGGAATAGGGTTGTCATTTCCCTCTTGTACTCCGCACCAACATTCTTCAAGCTATAGGGAATCACTATGTAATAGAATGTTCCCCAAGGGGTGATAAATGTCATTTTTTCCATGTCCTCGGGTGCCATCTTTATCTTATGTATCTGAAAATTTCATCCATAAAGGAGAAGACATTGAACTTAGTTGTATTGTCTACCAACATGTCAATATGTGGTAAAGGAAAATCATTTGTCGGACTAGCTTTGTTCAAGTATCTATAATCAACACACATTCTTACTTTTCCATCCTTCTTTGGTATTGGCATAATGTTGGCAACCCATTGAATATAAACAGATGTAACAAGGAAACCAACATCAATATGCTTCAGCACTTCCTCTTTAATCTTGATATCCATATCAGGGTGAGATCTTCTCAACTTCTACTTTATTAGCAAACATTCTGGCTTCAATGGCAATCTATGCTCCACGATATCAATGTCTAAACCTGGCATATCCTGGTAAGACCAAGAAAACACATCAACAAACTCTTTCAGCAACTCTGTCAATATTCCCTTGACTTCTTGGCCAAGTAGTGCCCCAATTTTTACCTCTTTCCTGTCCTCTTCAGAACCCAAGTTGATCAATTCTATTGGCTCTTTGTAAGGCTAAACGGTATTCTCCTTGTACTCAAGAAATCAAGAAATTTCTTCTGGGATTTCAATGATTTCCTCTTCTTTCGCTTCGTATGCAGGATACTCAAAGTTGGGAGAGGACACAAGGTCATTAGTTTCAATGGGTTTATTATGAATTAATCTGCATAATAATTTATGCTTTATTTTAGAAACAGATAGATTAAAGCGTGATGTGCAATAACTGTAGATTATTTTGGATAACAAAATAGCTTTTATTATTGATTTTAAAATCTGAAACAAAAGCCCTATCACCTTCGGAATAGTGAAGGATTTGATTAAAAGGGACAAAAAAACAAATTACTTTGACATGTTAACAACAGTCTAATTTTGGTTCGTCTGTCCGTGTGTCATAAATTTTGGCCAATTTGGCTCTGCACCTTCTTCATCAATAGCATCAACTTCTGGATGACTTGGATGAATAAATCTAGAATTGTAGAAAACCTATTGGATGGGTCGAATAACCATTTATTTCTTCACATCTTTTCTTGACATATAGGGAGTAAACCTTAAACCGACTTTATTCTTATTCTCATGCAAATTAATGACTTTGCCTTAACCTTCTGCTTGCCCATGTTGAACAACCTATTGAGCATCCTTTAGGGAAGAAATGGATGACCCATTCTTCTTAGCAACATCATTATAAACAATAAGAGCTTGGAACGGAGTTCTAACTATTGTTTCATCAACGTCAATATAACGAAAAAGGACGACAGATGACTCATCAGCATGACTTGATCTCCATATACAATCCCCAATTTCTCATCCTTCACAAACTTCAATCTTTGATTAAGTGTTGAAGTTACTGCCCTTGCATCATGGATCCAGGGTCATCCCAAGAAGCAGCTATATGCGGGATGGATTTCCATTACCTGAAAAGTTATTTGGAACATATGAGGACCTACCATATTGGAAAATTAAGCTCACTAATTACTGCTATTCTTGAACCATCAAATGCTTTCACAGCCACACCACTATGCCTCATCAGAGCACTTTGATACACCAACTTGGTTAATGTCTCTTTTGGCATGACATTCAACGAGGAACCTGTATCTACCAAAACATTAGACAATGTATCTTCTTGACATCTGACTTAGACATGCAAAGCCAAATTTTGGTTCTTACCCTCAGAAGCCAACTCTTCGTCACTAAAACTAAGCATGTTGCAAGTGGTGATATTTCTTACTACGTCATTGAACTGATCAACCATTACATCATTGTCCATGTAAGCCTATTCTAATACACTCATCAGAATTGATATCTTGGAGTATGTCTGAAGTAGTTGGTTGACTACTTTATAGTCACTTTTCTTAATCATACTCAATAACTCTATGGTGTCTTCATTCTGCTTGGGCTTGCTATACTGGCCAACAACCACTGGTTTTGGAATAACTTCAACACGATCCTTCCCATGTACCTTATTTCTTATTAAAACATCATCGGTCCTTTGAGGAGGTGCATTATCAAATATACGACCACTTCTAGTCAAACCACTAACGTCTGCAACGTTAACAACAGAAAGAAGAGACACTTCTTGGAAATTCTCAAGTATAGTAGCATTGTACTTCCATGGAATTGCTTTATCAGATTCATATGGCATTGGCCCAGGTAAATAGATAACTAAAGGTTCAACAACAATCTCTTGACCTTGGTAGGTAATTTCCACAGGCTTAGGGATGTTAAAATAAGGCATGGTCACAGCCACATTATCCTCTTGGTGCTTTCTACAAATTTGAAAAATCCCACAGTCCATCAAACTATGGATATCCATCTTGACCAAGTCATAACCTTCTGGACTCTCTTGGCAAAATTGGAAATCAGAATGATCATCAAAATAACCGACTTGACACAATCTAGAATGTACATCTGCTAATAGAGTTCTCAGAAAAACAGACATCGTTAAACCCTGTACGCAGTAAGACACCCTACAAGCATATTCACTGCTTGTTCCCTATGACTGGGCAATAGATTTTTCTTGAACATTTTGCCTTACATCTTGGAAAAATAAGATACCACTCTTAATCAACCTCGGAACCTCAACTTTCAAAGAAAAGCAACTTTCCAAATCATGACCTGGTGCCCCTTAGTGATATGAATAATGAGTATCAACTTTGTACCACCATGATAATGACTCAGGAACACCTGTTGCACCCTAAAATATTTCCCATGAGTTTCAACCACAACTAAATCAAATCTCACATTCATTCATCTCCACGTACATTTTCATCTGCATAGCATGCGTTCTCAAAGCATGGGATCACATTTTTTCTCAAGATTAGGGTTTTTAAGAGGAGAGACCCATCCCTCAAGATTTTGTATCGTCATGATCATCATTCTCAAGGCATCCTCAGTCATTGGGTCTCATCAGCTCGGGTTGGAGAAAATTAGGGTTTTTGGCCTTCATGAGTGGAAAGTCATGAATTATGGTTTTATGGCTTGAAATTCAAGGTTGATTACTTCAAATTATCATTAACAATACTCTCTCTTGGTCATCACATCATCTCAATAGTTTCATAATCACAATATTGCATTGGTCATAGGAGAGTGGAATTCAACTGATGAAAAGTCAACTACCACACAAAAGTCAAACTTTGACTTTTTGGTCAACATTGAAATTCAAGGTCAAGAATTATCAAAACATTCAAAACTATCAAATTTGATCATCAAGAATCAAGATAATCAAGGAAGTCAACAAAAGTCAAAGTTGAATATTTTCAAACACTTTGAAAAATTCAAGTGTTTTGTGCCTAAAAAGCCCTAACTTCATAAGCAAGTTTTGCCAAGATACAAACTGATTCAAAGATAACTTTCAACATTGAAGTTGTAGGGAATGAATAATTCTAAAACTTTGTCAATGAGGGTTGATCCCCAAAAAGTGCTAAAATTAAGAGATATGAGCCCATGAAGTTATGATACTTTTTATCCAACACTTAAAAATTTTCTCAAACAATTTTGGTCAGTTTATAAACTCAACTTCTTGACCAGTTTTCACTAAGATCCAGAATGATTCAAGGAAAATGTTAAACATGAAGGTTGTAGATAATGTTTCAAGCTTTTCAAAATATCCAAGAGCACAAAATTCCCATGCATGAGCTAAGAGAATCAAAAATAATAACATAGCCTCATACAAGTTGAAATTCAACTCATTTTCACATGACAAATTTCATTGTACACATTCCTAAGCAAAGAAATCTCACTTTTCAGGTACATTAGCTTGAAAATATATCCATAATTGAGTGTTTACACAATTAATTGAATCATTATCCAAGTATTTGAGCCATTGTCCAAATGATTATTCCATTAATGGCACAAAGTTAACACTTCCATTTTGGAAAATCAAGCTCACAAAGTCAACTTCTTGAGCTTCCAACTTGTTTCATCTGAGTACAAGAAATATCAAAAGCAAGAAGCAAGCCCTATGCACCCAACAAATCCATAGCACTCCATGTACTTCTCCATTGGAACCACCATTTTCACATTAACTTTCCATTCCTATTTAAACCAAACCATAACTTGATATCTTAAGAATCTGGTTACTTCAATCTCTAAAACCTTTTGCCTATAAATAGAGAGGTCATTTTCAAGCCAAGACACCAATTCACAAGCTCTAAAAGCCTCTCAATCTCTCTCAAATCAAAATTTTCCACAAAACTCCATTTTTGAGCTTTGAAGTCCAAATCTCTGAATCTCTCAAACCTTGCAACTTTTATGCAAACTAACCATCCACACACCTCATACACATCATACAGAAGTCATCCAAACACAAGAATAACTTCTGTAATTACTCCATCATACCCTCCAACCCTGGCCACTTACACTTGGACTTGAGTAGAAGGATTGAGACCATCTCAGAGCAAAGTAGTTATATCAATAGCTTCACCAAAGTCCCAAGAAGCTAAACACATCATTTGTTTGCACTTAGAGCTGCTAAAAGAACCATTGTACTTTCTCCAACTTGGTAAAAAAACTCAAACTTTTAACTCTTCATTCACACATTATTAATGCATACTCTCTGAATAAAAAATGTAGATATCAATGTCCTGAAGCTAACCATGTAAATAGCTTTCATTGATTTTGCATGTGGGATGAGAATCGTGTCTCTGAAATTTTATAAGGTTTATTTGGTACGAATAAAATTGACACTCATCTCTTATTTATAGATTTTGAAATTAATATCATTGGATTCTTTGTTAAATTTCAAGCAACATTCATGTTTAAAGTTTTTCAAATGGTTGAGAATTGAACAAATTAGAAATTTGAAAATGGCGATAATGGTTGTTTATACCCGCGGGGAAAAAGATGAAGTTCTTGAGCCATTTTCAAAAATCACAAGTCATTATATTACTTTTTTAATTTTAGGCGCTTCTAACACTGGATGTATAGTCACCCCAGTGGTAAAAGCGCGTGTCTGTCACCTATAGGGAGTGGGTTCGAACCTGTTGGTGCCCACCCCTATTTTTACAACTTATTTTCTTCATCATTTTTTTCACTTCTTTTTGAAATTTTCATTTAATTTTTTCACCAATCAAATTAATATTTTTTGAGATAATTATTTGTACACAAATAGTTTATCCCCTCTATTTTATGAATATAACAAAATCACATAAATGTTATTTATTTCATCAATTTATAATTAAATTAAAACCAGTCCTTTTCAAGGTTTTTTAAAAGGACTTTTCCATTTTTTTATTGATTTTATAATTTTTCTCACAAGGCTTGATCTTACCATGATACATCTTGATTCAAACTTAATATCTTGACTCTTGAGTAAGCATTTCATGATAGCTTGAGTTATTTTAGGTTTTTGTTTTCCACTCAAATCTAAAAACAAACCATGAAACATTTCTAAAAATTAAAAGTTATGTTGCATGATTTTTGTCTTGATTGTGATGCATACATTGTTTCAAACATTAAACTCATTCATGTTTTCACAAGTTTGTCTCACTTTTAAAACATATTTCCTTCATAAACTCCTTTAAATCATAAACCATAAAACATCAAAAACATGCTTTCAACTTTCACTCTTTTGTCACAAATATTTTTCCAAATAAAACTCTTTGATTCTCTCATCCACTTGTGTGCTAATTTCTTATGTGAATAACATGTTCCCCTAAGCTTACTTGGTTCATTTTAAATCCTTGGTGAAATTTGAATCAAAATAGACATTAGGATCTCAATCCAAGCACGACAATATTAGGATAGATATTCCCCTCAATCTAAACCCTAAGTCCAAACATTGCATGATGGAATTAAGTTAGATTCCCCCATTATCTTAACTATAGGACCAATCCTTGTATGATAACTGTTGTACCCTAAAATTTTCCCGGTCATGTTTTCCAAGATTGTCTCTTACACAAATTTTTCCCTCTCATGTTTTCCAAGACTATCTCTTACATGGGTGGTTACAAAAACTTGCTTAGAGAAAATATAAAATTTTGAAGATAATCAAGTGTCTTTCGATTGGCATATGAACAAGGTACTTCGTTTAGGCATTTGGCACTCTTCTATCATGCTTTGATTAGTAAGCTTCGATTGGGTATTTGGAACCCTTCGATCAAAATTTGGGTCCACAAGTATCATTCTAGTATTACCTTCCCTTTAACTTGCCTTCAGGGCATAAGGCAAAGACCCTTCTTCATGCTTGCCTTCGATTCCCAAGGAAAAAAGCTTCTTTCATGTGTGCTTCGAACCACAAGGAAATGACTTCCTCTGTGCGTGCCTTCAACGCACTAGACAAAGGCCCCTTCAACTTGCCTTCGATCAACAGGGAAAAAGGCTTCTTCATGCTTGCCTTGGATTCACAATGGTAAAGACTTCTTTAGACTTGCCTTCGATCAACAAGGCCAAGGCCCTTTCAACTGGTCTTCGATTCACAAAGCAATGGCTATCTAGCTTTGACTGGGAAATGTCTCTTCATGTTTGCCTTGGATTCACAAGACAAAAGGCTACCTCAAACTTTCCTTCTATCCATAAGGCAAAGGCCCATCAACTTGCCTTCGATCTACAAGGCAAAAGGCCCATTTCATTGGTCTTTGACTCACAAGACAAAAGGCTGCCTTAGACTTGCCTTTGATCCACAAGGCCAAGGCGTCTTCAACTTGCCTCAGTGTTTGCTTTCGACCCACAAGAAAATGACTTCCTCTGGGTTTACCTCCAATGCGCAAGACAATGGTTTCCCTTCATGCTAGCGCCCATAAAGTAATGGCTTTATTTCATATGTACTTTGATTCATTAAGCAGTTGGCTTCCCTCATGCTAGCTTTGACTCCACCTTTAAAATATTCAACACACAATTTTCCATATTTTGACACCTAGTAAGGTCCTTTCGAAGGATACGCCAATGGTGCCTTCTAAGCACATACATGTGGTCCATTAGAAGGATACATAATTGTGGGAAACACGCTTGTTTTGCCTTTTGATGAGTATTGGTTCAAGATGCTTGCTTTTAGCATACAAGGAAAAGGCTTCCTCTTTGACTAGCCTTTGATTCACCAAACAAAGATTTCCTCTTCATGCCTGCCTTTGTTTCACAAGCATAGGATTGCCACATTATGAGCATACATTGGTGGCCCATTCGAAGAATACATAAGGCGTACATGGGGGCTATTTGAAAGACACACAAAAGGGCCATTCGAAGGATGTACATGTGTTATATTTGAAGGAGACACATAATTATTGAAAATAAGGTTATGATAAGTCTTGGTCCAAGTTGCTTACTGGCCCAAAAGCCAACATGTTGCCAAGCCCAAACCTCCTGCACAATTGCATTCGAAGGAGGTAACAATGGAAAGGAGCTTTTGTTTGGGCTAGTTGAAGAGTTTAGACAGGCTACTAAGACAAATAGGGGCTCAATCGAAGCCCCAATGATGAGAATTGGAGCCACTCGATGGAGGAAACCATGGGCCAATCGAAGAGCAAAGATTGAGGGTATTAGAAGGAGTCAAATGTGTCCAGGTTCACCCCAAAGCTCAAAGGGGTAGGAACTCATCAAAAAAGGCAATCCTTTAATGTGTCTGATTTGGCCTTTAAAGCCTAGTAAATGGTTGTCCCTTGCCATTTCTATGTTATGACCCTCTCTCCATCTCCTATAAATAAACACCACTTCTACAAGCCAAAGGGTACAGACTACATACATACACACAAGGAAAGACTAAATGCACACGCTGCCTCATAAGCCACACCAAAATTATCAAAAATCTCATAAGTGATCCAAATCGAAGCAATCTTCAACAACGCTCCACTCACTCCCTGAAGTTTACAAGAGGCGTTCCCAAGCACTAGGCAGGCCCAACATACACTGAAGCATCACTCACATAATATGTATGTTGGTAACTTATTTTCAATCTCAAACTAGCTAAGCATGCAATTATTAAATTCATGTTAATCATACATTCATGTTATTGCTAATGTTTGTTATTGCTTTCATTTGCTACATGCAAGATTAAACGCAGGGGTTGGGATCGTGCCATTGCTTAGGCATGATCCATAATTTCTTTCGAATCACAAAATTCATGAGGTTGTAAGATAGATGAAGTAGCTTTCGATTCATACCCAGAGGATTCAAATTAGGATTATGTAGCCACAGGTTGTTGAATCTAAGACTGGATTCAACCCAAGTCTGGATTTTTATCTTGTTTTCTCTAATAAATTTCCTGCAGGAGTACAACATACACCTCCAACAATATTCTCTGCTGGATCGAAGGCCACATCCTTCCCTGGATCGAAGGCCACCCTTCATTTGGATCGAAAGCCATTTTTTTCTTTTGATCGAAAGGCTTTTGCTTCTTGTATTTTTATTTTTGCTACTCATTTCTTTTTTATAGTTTCCCTTTTTAAATTAAAATTAAATAAAAAATCATCATAAAATTTAGGATTAGGTTTTATTAATTAAATTAATTTTCTAATTAATTAATTAATTAAGTTTAACATCTTTTTTTATAATTAAAATAAATTAGAATTTAGGTTTAATTTTATCTTTTAATTTATTTTCTTTTCATAAAAATAAAATAAAAACAACACAAAAAAATATTTCCTTTTACCTTAGGATTTTTAGGCGTATTTTTAATTCGCGCGCTTATTTTAAATTTCGCATTTATTATTATTAATGTACCTGCTCATGGGTTATAATAGAATAACTAGGACATTTACTGCTTTTATCTCCCCATTTTGGACATGTAATAATCCCCCTCCCTAGAGCTTTGTAATAGCGTAGGATTTATAATTCTCGCATTTTATTCCTGTACATCTTAACTGTTAGATGTATGGTAATAGGATTGTATGGCAAGAATAAAACAAAACGCTAGCAAACCTAACAAAAAAGACAAAAATAACTGAACACAACACACTCGCACATGCGCACCTCTAGGGTACTCTCACTTTGGTTGCCTTCGGAATATAAAATAGTCATGTCCCTCGAAAGTAGGGATGCTTTAGAAAATATCCTCAAATCAAAAGATCATAGTCCCTCGATGACCCTACAGTATTGCCTTTCGGTAAATGATCTAGTCCCTTAAACAAAATTGCTAAAGTGTCTCTATATATTGCCTTTATGAATGTACGATGACCCACAAATGTTCCTCATACATCCAAACGACCATGGCTACCTACTCACTAATAGCAGGCTAGCCTTGTCTAAAGGAAAGGAGGAAAAGAACGACCTTTTGATTAAAAGTAGATAGCTGTTATATGCTTGCTCAAAAACAAATTTTCACACTTACACAAAACATTTTCAAATGCTTTATCAACACTCTTGAGGACTGATACAAGAGTTATCATAAAGAAAATCTCCATACTAAGGCATTTTCAAAAAATACTTTTCAAAACACATAAAGCACAAGGTATTTCAAAAAATGAGCAGCATCTAAGAGCCCGTAGAAAACTACGGATGGAAAGGATGCTAACACCTTCCCTTTCCATAATCTACCCCCCTTACTCAGAAGACATCTCGAAAGGTTTTTTTCTGTTCTTTTCACCCTTTCCTTTGTTGGATAAAAGAAAAGTCGGTGGTGACTCTTGCTTACTGTAACATTTGCGAACACAAATGCAAAACCAGTATAACAGTCGGTTCTGCCACCGTATCACAGAACTGGCGACTCTGCTGGGGATATATAAAAAGTGGGGTTACCTTAGAGTTTAGTTCATCATTTTAAATTGCTTTCCTTGTATGCTTTGCTTGCTTTATCTTTGAGGGTTTGTTGGGGTATTCTTGTAAAGATCCTACACCCGGACATGGGGCACCTTTTAGGTAAGTAGCAATAGATCGTGGGGACTGTGCGGGGCATATCGACACGATTGAAACAATAGATATGTTGGTGTGACACGTTTGTTGGTACCGATAGCCCTTGAGTAGTCAAGGAGAATACGGGGCCGCTGTGTGGTTTCACGAAGCACCAACTGACCTTAGAACCTTTAATTGAACAACTTGTCCATTAGGAAGTAGTGAGATAGCCGGATTTGGTGCAGTCCGAAGTTGGTTGATACTCGATACTACACTCATTGAGATCTGAATTCCGTGATATTTCGGTCACCAATAAGGAGGCTTGCGCTGAAACAATTGTCGGGGAAGAAAGATCAATGATATTAAGTTTCCCTAGAACCCGGTTACTATTAATAGGACAGGTTGAACCAACTAAACTTCAAGAGGGTACTTACCTATGGAATCCATGCAAAATATTATGTTTGTGTGATTGTATATATTTTTTTGTACATAAAATCATAACATCATAACATTGGCATATCACACTAACCATTTCAAGGACTTTTAGGACTTATCTTTGTGTCTATTTTGTAGGATATGGCTCTCATTCGCAGAAATACTATCCAAGTCAACCTCGTAAGGGTGCCTCCTCAACTCAAAGAGTTGGCATCAAGGGTTACTGAGAATTCCCCATTCACTAAAAGACATGGTCGACTCCTCAGTTTGGTCACTTCAAGCCCTAACGAAGACATGGTGAAAGTTCTCTTTCAGATCTTTGACACTTTACATCATTGTTTTACATTTCCCGATTACCAGTTGGTGCCTACTATGGAAGAGTTTTCTCAGTTATTGGGAATGCATATTCTAAATAAATTACCCTTCAACTATGTAAAGGGATTCAAAGCCTGAAGAAATCGCTCAAGCCCTATATTTACAACGGTCCGATGTTGTGACAAATTGGGAAACAAGAAGAGGTGTCAAATTGTTTCTAGCCAAGTTCTTGTTTGAGAAAGCTCACTATTTTTTAGATACCCTAGATTTATAAGCCTTTGAATAGGTGTTGGCCCTTCTCATTTATGGGATGGTCTTGTTCCCTAATCCGAACCAACTCATAGATGTGAATGCAGTCAAAATTTTCATGTCTCGTAATCCGGTGCCTACCTTACTTGGAGACATTCTGCACTCTTTTCACACTCGCACTGTAAAGAGAAGAGGAACCCTCATGTGTTGCACTCCTCTATTGGCTAGGTGGTTTATTTCGTACCTACCCCGATCTATGTTGAAGAATGAGCAAGGCATGCAGTGGTCTAATAGGTTGATGTCTCTCACGCATTCGGATATTCACTGGTGTCCTTGATCTGTGGAAGACGTTACCATCATTGATCACTATGGGGAATTCCCTAATGTCCCTCTCCTAGGCGTTAGGGGAGGAATAACTTATAACCCTTGTCTGTCGTTGCGACGGTTCGGGTATGCTAGGAGAGATGGTCCTCATAATGCATTGATTCAGGGAATTACATTTGACTATAAGAATAATGTCCAAGGGTACCGTTTGAGGTTCATCCGAGCTTAGGGCATGGTGAACAGAATAGATAGCAAGACATTGGGGAATAAGAACTACATCCCTTTGGAGCCTTATCTTAAGTGGGTACTAGCACGCACTCAAAATCTCATGATGCCTTACCCCGCCATCCTACCAATCATCATGGAACATATCACGGAGACAGGTGTACCTCATACTATTCTTCATGCTGACATGCCGACTACTCTCGAGGAATTGCAAAGATCTTGGATTCAACTTAAAGAGGAATGGGACACCTTTGAAATCCAGTTATACGCACGTGAGAAGAAGGTTTTGGAGCTTACAATACAACTTCATGAAGAACAAAGTTTGAATGACTACATTGCACTAAAGAGGATGCGCTCATGGGAAGCTTGACTCCTGTTTGATTTAAGAGTTTTGTTTATCTTTGTTTCTTCCATTCTAAAACCTAGAGGCATCATTGTAATCATTTAAACTTATGAATGCAATTAATGTTTGTTCTCTCTTTGACTAAGCAAATTTAAGATCTTTAAAGTCCTTGAAAAAATTGCATAAGAATATCATGCATTTCATTGCATAAGCATGTATTTCAAGACATATTTCTTATCTTTTCATTGTTTATTTAAGCAAAAGAAATGGCTCTTGAACAAATAGTAAAGGATCTTCAAGCTCAAAATGCTTAGCTCCAACAAATGTTCCTGGCTCTGGCCAAGGGGCAAGAAGATCTGAAAGCTCTGATCGTCAAAGAGAAGACTAAGAAGGCAAAGAAACCAGCTGGTGTCTTGAATTTAGGAAGAAGGTTTAGAGGACCGGCTAAGCAAGCTCTAGATTTCACAACCCCGTCAAATGAGGGGGACAATCAAGAAGAGAAGCCAACGGAAGAAAACAACAACCCAGGGTCTGAGGAAGATGAAGCTGACTATTCTGAGGAGCAGTATCCTCCTGCTGATGATAAATACAAACGGTTGGAGGATTGTCTCAATGCCATGGAGATCTAAAGGGTACTCGGGCTGTATTTTGAAGAGCTAGGACTGATCTCAGGGTGGTCATCCCGCAGAAATTTAAGGTCCCTGCCTTTGCTAAGTATGACAGTGTCTCATGTCCTAAGTTACACCTAACATCATATGTCAGGAAGATTCAACCCCATACTACTGATAGGAATATGTGGGTACATTTACTCTAGGAAATTTTGGCAGGGACTCGGCTGGAATGGTTCTATTAACTGGAAAGAACCAATATTCTTAATTGGGAAGATCTAGTTGTTGCTTTCTACAAGCAGTACCAATATAACACCAACCTCTCCCCAACTCGCACACAATTGCAAAATATGTCTATGGGTTCTAGCGAAGGTTTTAAAGATTATGCCCAAAAGTGGAGGGACCTTGCAGGAAGAGTCCAACCTCTATTGTCTGATAGAGAGCTGGTGGACATGTTCTTGGGTACGTTGTCTGGTCCATTATTTAACCATCTGATTGGAAGCTCTTATGTTGGGTTCACTAAACGGATACTGACTGGTGAACGGGTAGAGGCTGGCATCAAAAGTGGTAAAATTCAGAGAGATACATCCTCCAGTACAACGAAGAAACCTTTCACTAGAAAGAAGGAGGTCAGTGTTGTTTATGGCCAAAGAAATCAAAACAAAATTGAACATCGTCCGACAGTAGGGGCTGTTACGATTTCCAATCATGCATCAAACCAGCAACGAAACAATCAGTGCAGGCCGGATGCACCCAGGAGACAGTTTACCTGGACCAACATGACCTTATCCCAGGTTTTGCCACATCTGCTGAATTCCAACCTAGTGACCCTAAAGGAGGCCCCTAAGAATCCCGATACTGCATCTCCCCGCTACAACCCAAATGCTCGATGTGCCTACCATTCCGAAACTCCGGGACATGATACAAATGATTGTTGTTCTCTGAAGAACAAAGTGTAATATCTCATTGAGGCGAAGGAGATTGAGTTTCATCCTCCCAAGACCCCCAACGTCATGACTGCACCAATGCCCAAGCATGAACCGGGAATCATTGCAATTGATGTTGTTTCCACTACAGAGGATGCTAATAGCGACTGCGACATGGACAAATATATCTTCCCAACTATCAATGATGGACTCAGCAATTGGGAGGCCAAAGATTTTGTCCCTATTACTTTTATTCAAGAGTAATTGTCATTTTGTTTTTTTGGGATGTGTAATATTTGAATAATTGAAACTTTAAAGCCTTGTGTCTTACTCGGAGGCACAAAGTTCTATTTTGTGAGGGTTATTTCTTCATATTCATATGCCATTAATAAATCATTGGATATTTTGCATACAAATTTTACGCTCTCTGTTTTTTCTTTTCTACCTTTTTACTTTATCAAAATACAGCTATGCTCTTACACATACCCACGTATCAAACTACAGATCCATATCTACTCTAGATCCATTGATAATGGTTCTACTATTTCCAATTATGACTTTGAAAATCTGATCTACCAAGCCGAGGACGAAGGTGAGGAAGATTGTGAAGTACTAGGGGAACTTGCCAGACTGTTACAACAGGAGGAAAGGGCAATACAGCCTCATAAAGAGCCAGTTGAGACAGTGAACTTGGGTACTGAAGAGGATAAGAAGGAAGTCAAGATAGGTTTCGATCTGGAGCATAGTGTCAAAGAGCGGTTAATATAGATGCTACATGACTATGTTGAGGTATTTTCCTGGTCATACGAAGACATGCCAAGACTTGACACTGATATCATGGTCCATCGTCTGCCGACAAAAGAAGAATGCCCTCCAATGAAATAGAAGGTTCATCGCATGCGGCCCGAGATGTCAGAAAATATCAAGGATGAATTCATAAAACAGTTCAATGTCGTTTTCATAGCTGTCACTTCCTATCCACAATGGGTTTCCAATCTTATTCCAGCACCTAAGGAGGATGGTAAGGTACGTATGTGTGTGGATTATAGAGACCTGAATAGGGCAAACCCTAAGGATGACTTTTCTCTTCCCCACATTGATGGTCTGGTTGTCAACACCGCACAACATAAGGTATTCTCCTTCATGGATGGTTTCTCCAGGTATAATCCGATCAAAATGGCACCTGAGGACATGGACAAAACGACCTTCGTCACACAGTGGGGCACTTTCTGTTACAAAGTTATGCCATTTGGGTTAAAGAACGTCGGGTCAACCTATCGGTGTGCCATGGTAGCTTTATTTCATGATATGATCCACCACGAGATAGAGGTCTACAATGATGAAATGATAGCCAGGTCTCATACTGAAGAGGATCACCTTAACCACCTGCAGAAGCTGTTTGAAAGGTTGAAAAAGTACAAACTGAGGCTGAATCTGAATAAGTGCACCTTTGGAGTAAGATCTGGTAAGCTCTTAGGCTTCGTTTTCAGCAACAAAGGTATTGAAGTTGACCCTGCAAAGGTTAAAGCTATACAAGAAATGCCAACTCCTCGCATTGAGAAGGAAGTTAGAGGATTCTTGGGACGTCTAAACTACATTTCCAGGTTCATTTCTCATCTGACCGCTACTTATGAGCCAATCTTCAAGTTACTGAAGAAAGATCAAGCACTAAAGTAGAATGACGATTGCCATAACACCTTTGAAAAAATCAAGGAATACCTTCAAGAGCCTCTAATCTTGATGCTGCCAGTTGAAGGAAGACCTCTGATCATGTACTTAACAATATTAGAGAACTCAATGGGGTGTGTGATGAGGCAGCATGACGAGTCTGGTCGAAAGGAGCATGTAATATACTACCTTAGAAAAAAATTTACTGATTGTGAAACAAGATACTCACTGCTCGAGAAAACTTATTGCGCTTTGGCATGGATTTCTCGCTGACTAAGATAGTGTATGTTGACTCACACTACCTTATTGATATCTAAAATGGACCCTATCAAGTACATCTTTGAGAAGCCCGCTCTGTCCTGAAGAATAGCAAGATGGCAAATGATCCTGACCGAATACGACATTCAGTACACAACCCAAAAAACAATTAAGGGAAGTGTATTAGCTGATCATTTAGCTCATCGGGCTGCGTATGACTACCAATCCATGAATTTTGAGTTCCCATACGAGAACATCATGTTAGTAACTGATTATGAAGAACCTGGACCGGATGAAGGAACTGAAGAAGGATCCCGATGGACTATGTTTTTTGACGGAGCTTCCAACGCACTTGGCAATGGCATCGGTGCTATGATCATATCTCCTGAAGGTTGTCATACTCCTTTCACTATTGGGCTATCTTTCAATTGTACCAACAATATGGCCGAATATAAAGCATACATTATGGGTCTCAAGGTTGCTATCGACTTGAGGATCAAATCCTTGAGTGTATTTGGAGACTCGGCCTTAGTAATCATCCAAATCAAAGGAGAATGGGACACGTAGCATCCTAATCTCATCCCTTACAAAGAGCATGTGTTGACACTGATTCCATACTTCGAAGAAGTTACATTTGAGCATTTTCCACGAGAGGAAAATCAACTAGCAGACACGCTAGCTACTATGTCATCCATGTTTAAGTTTAGGTGGGATAACGAAGCTCCTCAGATCACTATTGAGAGAATGGATGAACCAGCATACTGTCATGAGATTGATACAAAAGAAGTAGTGGACAAACCTTGGTTCCATGAAGTCAAAAGATATCTCGAAGCCCAAGAGTATCTTGAGGGAGCTTTAGTCAATGATAAGAAGTTCCTAAGAAGGTTCTCTTCCAAGTTATTCCTCAGTAACGGGATCTTCTACAAGCGCAACCACGACTCTACCTTGCTTCGGTGTGTAGACAAGAGTGAGGTAGAAAAGATTATGGCCGATTTGCATGAAGGTACCTTTGGCACCCATTCTAGTGGGCACACGATGGATAAAAAGATCCTAGGGGCAGGATACTATTGGTCCACTATGGAGGCGGACTGTTATCAGCATTCACGAACTTGTCACAAATGCCAAATCTATGCTGATAAAGTACATGTGCATCTGGTTCCTCTAAACGTCTTGACTGCTCCCTGGTCATTCGTAATGTGGGGCATTGATATGTTTGGGGAGATTATACCTACGGCTTCTAATGGGCACCGTTTCATCCTGGTTTCCATTGATTATTTCATGAAGTGGGTTGAGGCAGCCTCATTTGCTTCTGTTACCAAGAACGTTGCAGTCCGTTTCATTAGACATAACCTTATCTGTCGATATGGTGTTCCAGAAAGAATCATTACAGATTATGAAAGGCAAACAAGCCAATCTAAATCTTCAGGTTCAAGAAGATTAAACAGGGGCAGCTATTGTACCCCAAAATTTGCCCTCTCATGTTTTCCAAGATTGTCTCTTACACAAAATTTTCCCTCTCATGTTTTCCAAGATTGTCTCTTACATGGGTGGTTACAAACATTTCCTTAGAGAAAATATAAAATTTTGAAGATAATCAAGTGTCTTTCATTTGGCATATGAACAAGGTACTTCGATTGGTCATTTGGCACTCTTCGATCATGCTTTGATTAGTAAGCTTCAATTGGGAATTTGGCAGTCTTCGATCAAACTTTGGGTCCACAAGTATCATTCCAGCAGTGCCTTCCCTTCAACTTGCCTTCAGCGCATAAGGAAAAGACCCCTCTTCATGCTTGTCTTCGATTCCAAGGAAAAAAGATTCTTTCATGTGTGCTTCCACCCACAAGGAAATGACTTCCACTATGCGTGCCTTCAGTGCACTAGACCAAGGCCCCTTCAACTTTTCGTCGATAAATAGGGAAAAAGGCTTCTTCATGCTTGCCTTGGATTCACAATGGAAAAGACTTCTTTAGACTTTCCTTCGATCCATAAGACCAAGGCCCCTTCAACTGGTCTTCGATTCACAAAGAAATGGATATCTAGCTTCGACTAGGCAATGTCTCTTCATGTTTTCCTTGGATTCACAAGACAAAATGTTGCCTCAGACTTGCCTTCGATCCACAAGGCAAGGGCCCATCAACTTGCCTTCAATCTACAAGGCAAAAGGCCCTTTTCACTGGTCTTCGATTCACAAGACAAAAGGCTGCCTCGGACTTGCCTTCGATCCACAAGGCCAAGGCCTCTTCAACTTTCCTCTGTGTTTTCTTTCGACCCACAAGACAATAACTTCCTCTGGGTTTGCCTCCAATGCGCAAGGCAATGGTTTCCCTTCATGCTAGCTCCCATAAAGCAGTGGCTTTCTTTCATATGTGCTTCGATTCATTAAGCAGTTGGCTTCCTTCATGCTAGCTTTGACTCCACCTCTTAAATATTCAACACACAGTTTTCCATATTTTGACACCTAGTAAGGTCCATTAGAAGGACACACCAATGGTGCCTTCGAACGACATACATGTGGTCCATTCAAAGGATACATAATTGTGGGAAACAAGATTTTTTTTCCTTTTGATGAGTATTGGTTCAAGATGCTTGCCTTCAGCGCACAAGGTAAAGGCTTCCTCTTCGATTGGCCTTTGATTCACCAAGCAAAGATTTCCTCTTCGTGCCTACCTTCGTTTCACAAGCATAGGATTGCCATATTATGAGCACACATTAGTGGTCCATTCGAAGAATGCACAAGGCATACATGGGGGCTATTTGAAAGACACACAAAAGGGCCATTCAAAGGATGTACAGGTGTTCCTTTCGAAGGATACACATAATTATTGAAAATAAGGTTATGATAAGTCTTGGTCCAAGTTTCTTACGGGCCCAAAAGCCAACATGTTGCCAAGCCCAAGCCTCCATCACAATTGCATTCGAAGGAGGTAACAAGGGAAGTTTTGACTAGCCAGAAAGGAGCTTTCATTTGGGCTAGTTGAAGAGTTTAGATCAAGCTACTAAGACAAATAGGGGCTCAATCGAAGAAGCCCCAATGATGAGAATTGGAGCCATTCGATGGAGGCAACCATGGGCCAATCGAAGATCAAAGATTGATGGTATTCGAAGGAGTCAAATGTGTCCAGGTTCACCCCAAAGCTCAAAGGGGGTAGGAACTCATCAAAAAAGGCAATCCTTAATGTGTCTGATTTGGCCTTCAAAGCCTATTTAATGGATGTCCCTTTCCATTTCTATGTTATGACCCTCTCTCCATCTTCTATAAATACACACCACTTCTACAGGCCAAAGAGTACAGACTACATACATACGCACAAGGAAAGACTATACGCACACGCTGCCTCAAAAGGCACACCAAAGTTATCAAAAATCTCATAAGTGATCCAAATTGAAGCAATCTTCAACAACACTCCACTCACTCACTGAAGTTTGCAGGAGGCGTTCCCAAGCACTAGGCATGCTCAACATACACTAGAGCATCACTCACACAATCTATTCATTGTTAACTTATTTTCAATCTCAAACTAGCTAAGCATGAAATTTTTAAATTCATGTTAATCATACATTCATGTTATTGCTAATGTTTGTTATTGCTTTCATGTGCTACATGCAAGATTAAGCGCAGGGGTTGGGATTGTGCTATGGTTTAGGCACGATCCATATTTTCTTTCAAATCACAGGATTCATGAGGTTGTAAGACAGACGAAGTAGCTTTCAATTTAGACCCAGAGGATCCGAATTAGGATTATGTAGCCACAGGTTGTCGAATCTAAGACTGGATTCAACCCAAGTCTGGATTTTTATCTTGTTTTCTCTAATAAATTTATGCACGAGTACAGCATACACCTCTAACAATATTCTTTGTTGGATCGAAGGCCACATCCTTTCCTGGATCGAAGGCCACCCTTTATTTGGACCGAAAGCCTTTTTTTTTGGATCGAAAGGCTTTTGCTTCTTGTATTTTTATTTTTGCTACTCATTTCTTTTTTATAGTTTCCCTTTTTAAATTAACATAAAATAAAAAATCATCATAAAATTTAGGATTAGGTTTTATTAATTAAATCAATTTCTGAATTAATTAATTAATTAATTTTAACATCTTTTTTTAAAATTAAAATAAATTATAATTTAGGTTTAATTTTATCTTTTAATTTATTTTCTTTTCATAAAAATAAAAAAAACAACACAAAAAAAGATTTCCTTTTATCTTAGGATTTTTAGGCGAATTTCCAATTTGCACGCTTATATTAAATTTCACATTTTTTATTATTAATGTACCTGCTCATGGGTTGTAATAGAATAACTAGAATATTTACTGCTTTTATCTCCCCATTTTGGACATGTAATAATCACCCTCCCCGAAGCTTTGTAATAGCGTAGGATTTACAATTCCCATATTTTATTCCTGTACATATTAACTGTTAGATGTATAGTAATAGAATTGTATGGAAAGAATAAAACAAAATGCTAGTAAACCTAACAAAAATAACTGAACACAACACACTCAGACATGCACACCTCTAGGGTACTCTTACTTTGGTTGCCTTCATAATATAAAACAGTCACGTCACTTAAAAGTAGGGACGCTTTAGCAAAGACCCTCGAATCAAAATATCATAGTCCCTTGATTACCCTACAGTGTTGCCTTTCAGTAAATGATCTAGTCCCTTAAACAAAATTGCTAAAAGCATCTCTATATATTTTCCTTTATGACTGCATGATGACCCATAAATGTCCCTCATACATCCAAACGACTATGGCTACCTACTCACTAATAGTAGGCTAACCTTGTCTAAAGGAAAGGAGGAAAATAACGACCTTTTGAGTAAAAGTAGATAGTTGTTAGATGCTTGCTCAAAAAAAAATTTCACACTTACAAAAAACAAATTTCAAAAACATTTTCAAATGCTTTATCAACACTCTTGAGGACTGATACAAGACTTATCATAAAGAAAATCGCCGCACTAAGGCATTTTCAGAAAATACTTTTCAAAACACATAAAGTACAAGGTATTTGAAAAAAATGAGCTAAGCATCTAAGATCTCATATAAAACTACGGATGGAATGGGTGATAACACTTTCCCTTTCCATAATCTACCCCCCTTACTCAGAATACATCTCTAAAGGTCTTTTCTGTTCTTTTCACCCTTTCCTTTGTTAGATAAAAGAAAAGTCGGTGGCGACTCTTTCTTACCGCAACATTTGCAAACACAAACGCAAAACCAATATAACAGTCGGTTCTGCCACCGTATCACAATAACATTAGGATCAACAAGTCCCCCATTAAAATCAAGTGGAGACTTTGTTTGTTCCATTCGAAGTTATTTCATGTTATTTTTCGATTAGCTCCAGCTGGCGACTCTGCTAGGGAGACCTAAGCAAGTAAAACCTAGCTCTTGTTTGTTTTATTTTCTTGGATAATTATCTTTATGCTTTACTTGCTTCATTTTATTGCATTCGTTCATTGCACTTTGGATATTTTGGATATTGGTATCTATTTCTTTGTTGGGTAGGAGTTACTTGAGACGTAAGCCCAATACACAGGTTTGAGTGTACCCATAAGTTTTAAGAAGTGGATAGTCATGGAAACTAAGTCGTAAATGCCCTATTAGTGTGTCATGATAAATGTATCCAAACTAGGTTTAGTTTGGGGTACAATTGTTATGACATAGATACGTTACGATATTGTATTTTTCAAAGGGACCCATGACTCTGGGAATACCTCAAGGAATCTTTATCCACATTAGAACTAACATATGAGAGGGTTTGAGATTTTTGATGGGAAACTTTGACCTTCATCATACCATGGTTCTTTTACAAAGAATTCTTTTTTCAGAGATTCAGTGTGCCAATCATCCAGACTTATCCAAAGTTGTGATCCCATGTTTTTGCATAAATAATTTGCATAATAAAATTTAACATACACATTTTATTTCCAGGGTATTTGTGATTTGTTGTATTAGTTGAGAGTATCAAAAGATGGATTCAGGCAGAAGACACACCAAAGTCTACAAATTCCCTAAGCTTGCCCTTGATAGCTTAAGAAGGTTGAGTTCGCTTGTAGTTTCCAAAAATTAAGATGAGTTCAAGAAGACCTATGGTAACCTCATTCCACTTCTAAACACCAAGGTTGATACCATGGTAGTACAAACTCTCATTCAGTTCTATTATCCTCCTATAAGGAGTTTTACATTTCAAGACAATCAACCTGCTCCTACATTGGAAGAATATGCTAACATCCTGGGAGTTGAAGTCAAGAATCACATGCCTTTTGTCACTTCACAAGGAACCCCAAAGTTACACTTGGTTGTCGAAGCACTTCATTTGACCTTAAGAGAAGTAAAGGATAATTGGGAGCCTAAGAAGGATGGCACTTTGGGTTTCAATTTACAGTTTTAATGGATAAAACCATAGTCTTTGCCAAAAATGAGAGTTGGGATGCCTTCAACACCTTGCTAGCTCTTATAATTTATGGAGTTGTCTTATTCTCTAGCCAGTAGAATTTCATTGATGCATAAATAGTCACCATTTTTATAATCGGAAATCCCAGGCCTACACTTCTTGCTGACACATACAATTCCATTCATTCGAGGTTCGGGAAAGGAGGAACTGCCACATGTTGCATGCCTATCTTGTACAAGTGATATTTGGCTCACTTGCCTGTAAAGGGACCTTTTGTGGACAACGAATATACCTTCAAGTGGTATTAAAGGATTATGGCGCTCACTTCTCATGATATTAGATGGTTCAGCAATGAGTATATTGGTATTGAAATCATTTTTAGTTGGGGCAAATTTCTGAATGTACCACTCATGGGCACCAAAGAACGGATCAACTACAACCGAGTGATGTCACAATGTCAAATAGGTTATTCTCTACACGGCCCACCAAAAGATAAAGATGTGGAAGAAACTGTTTTCTATAACAAATGAGGGGGTCTTGAACTGTTAGTAAAAGTAAGAGAAGCTTGGAAGAAAATTCATCGCAAAGGAAGAACAAGTTTGGGAAGGAAGGATTGGACATCAAAAGCACCCTACACTGAATGGGTGAAGAAAAAAGTTGAAATTTATTTGCTACCATTTCATCTTGAGACTCCTATATGCACACTACCTATTTCATAACCCACTGCCACTTTCATAGAAGTCTAGATCCTTAACAAGAGCTGAGTGCAGAAAATGAAGCTTTAAGGACACAAATTACCAAAGCAGACATCACAAAGAGTGAGCTAGCTTATCAATTAAAGATGAAAGATGAGTTTCTTGAAGAAAAGAACAGTTTGGTCAACAAAGAAACAAGCAAGAGACTGAGAATTGGTGAAGATCTAAAATCATCTTACTCCACCATCGATAATAACAAGGAGGAAGTAAATAGTATACTAAGGGAGAATGCCAGATTAAAGAAACAGTGGGATACTCTCGCAAAATAAAAGAAGGATATGAAATATGAGTACAAAAGTCAGATAGAAGACTTGAAGGAATAACTAAAAGCAAGAGGAGCAGTACTTGAGAGGGAACGTACCCAAAGAATAAAGACAAATCACCAGCTCATACGTTGTCAACAACAGTTGAAGGAAGCTTTGCCAACAATAGAGGAGTTCAAGACTCAAGGATGCAAAGATCAGCCAGAAGACCTAAACAAAATGCAACTTCAAGAGGAAATAAATCATTTGGAAAGCGCTCTCGACCAAAGGGAGATACTTATTCAAGAGTTACTCAAGAATCACGGGCAAGCAAGAACAAAGAAACTTTTTGAAGAAGCTCAAGATTAAAGTGAAGAGTATTTAGGATGAGACAGACTTGTTAACATAGAGTTTGGAGAAACAACTTAGGGTTTTCTTTTCATAGCTGTAGTGATCACCTTTAGGCATGTTTAATAGATCTTTATTTTCCTTTTTCATTCATCTTGTACTTTTCATCAGGGACTAGTTGTATGTTTTTAAAAAAAAAAGATGAATGAAAGAGTAGTATATTTTGTTGTTTATCCATGTTTTGATCACTCTTAACACAATAAATAAAAATCCATGGAAATAGAAACAAAAAAAGTATTTTTATCTCATACATGTATTCATGCATTTCATGCATTCATAACAGGTGAAACCTCTCCCTAATTTTTGGTTTTTTCTTCAGTTTGACAAGCTGACGTCCCACAACTACAACACTCGAGGCAACAAACCAAGACTCGCAATGGAAGAACCCCACGATGATCTAAATGATATGAGAACCACAGTTAGAGAACAAATGGACCAATTCATTAAACTAATGGGGACTATAGTTCAAGGTCAAGAAGAGTTAAGGGCAGCTGTTCGGAGGTCTCCCACTACATAAATCCCTACTCAGACTTCAGGTGGATTTCTGCCCCCTAAAAATGGAATTCCACCTCCTGTTGGTTTTGTGCCGCCTCCTAGCACTAGTTTTGAACCTCCTCCCGTAATTAGATTTGTTCCTCCCGTCGGCTTTACCTTTTTTCCTCCTGACAGTTTCAAATCAAATGGTTATAATCACCAACCTCCTCAATCTACCCCTGAGGGAATACAAGTATTGCATGTTAGGAAAATTATTGGGATCCATGCTCTATATCTGGTGGATGATCAAGAAGACATGTTTTCACTACAAGATGCTGCTTTTCCCGTTGAAGCTGAGAGAAAGTTTCAAATGCTTGAAGAAAGGGTGAAGGCCATGGAAGAAAATGGTATTCATGGATTTGATATGATTTATTTGGGTCTGGTTCCTGACATCAAAATCCCTGCAAAGTTCAAAGTTCCATATTTTAACAAATACAAAAGGACGACCTATCCTGAGACTTATATCCAGGATTTTTATAGAAAGATGTCGGCTTACTCGGGGGATGAAAGAATGTTAATTCAAGTTTACAAGATAGTCTATCTGGGGCATCCTTGGAATGGTATATACAGCTAGAATGAACTCACATTCGTAGCTGAAAAGATTTAGTTGAAGCCTTCATCAAACAGTACCAATACAATACAAATATGCTCCTAATCACACCCAACTTCAGAATATTTCTCAAAGGGAAAATGAGTCTTTCAAAGAATATTCCCAAAGGTGGAGAGAGCATGCTACCAGAGTACAACCCTCTTTAATGGAAAGAGAATTGGTGGACATGTTCATGGGGATGCTGAAAGGTCCTTATTATTAAATTATAATTAGAAGTACGTCTACTGGGTTTTCAGAGTTAGTTATGGCTGGTGAAAGTGTTGAAGTTGGCATCAAGATGGGGAAAATTCAAGCTGCTAACACAAGTTCTTCAAATGGAACAAAAAATCCTTTTGGGGGATATGCTAAGAAGAGAGAAGGAGATACCAACGTTGTGTTTTCCTCCAAAGGGGAAGGAAAAACATACCAGGCATCCTATCAGCAAGCTACTGCAATAATTCCATCAAATTCTCAACAGAGTGTTTCCCCTCAATGACCACAACAGAATTACGCCCCCAAGTTGTATCAACAAAAATCAAAATATCCTGAGAGAAACTTTGACCCAATACCAATGTCCTACGCACAACTACTATAACGTATACTCAAACTACAATTGGTGGAACTCCGCACCTTGAATCGTCCAACAAAGTTTCCTACTAATTATGATGCAAACGCAAGATGTGGCTTTCACTCTAGAGGGTCAGGTCACAATACTAAGAACTGTAGGGCCTTGAAGCATAAGGTTCAGGATTTGATTGACTCAAATTCCATTGAATTTACTCCAAATGATCAGCCAAATGTAATACATAATCCAATTCTGTCTCACCATGGTCCAGCCACAAATTTCATCGAGAGACATGAAGGTTTGAACCTAGTGAAAGATGTGAATTTGTGGAGGATTTTTGTCCTTCGTCAAGAAGAAGCTACTTGAGCGCGACATTTTTTCGGGTTGTGCTTTAGATTGCAAGCAGTGCGGGGATCATCCCAAGGGATGTGAAGAGTTAAAGACGGGAATTCAAAAAATGATTGATTATAATTTCATTCAGTTCGACAGACCTTCATACAATGATATTTTTGACAGCAACGGTGTTGCATTTATATTGTATGACGATCAGTATACTGTGAACATGGTGTATGGATGTCCTTTCCAATACCAAGTCTTTGACATAAACTTGGTAAGGGGAGATTTAGTGAAAATGCATGTTACTTTATGCAGAGGGGGTAGTTTTGCAAGGTATAACTATGGATCTTGTCAGATTTGTTGTAGAGACTCACGAGGGTGTTCTGTAGTAAGAAGAGACCTTCAAGTTCTAATGGATAATGGCACTATCCACATCCTCAGAGATAGGGATGAAGGTGGCGTGAATATGATGAAGAGTTACTCGGAAGAGTTTTTCGCCTCAGATATCAACACGGCGACTCCTCCATAAATTCATGCCAAATTCATGGAGTTAGGATTGATTGGTGTCAGTCATAATGGTGATCCTAGCCAGTACCAAGTTCAAGTGAATTTAATGGGAGGGAACCTGGTACAAACACATGCGGATATTTACAGGACATGAAAACATGACTATGACTCTTTCCGAATTTGTTGTACAGATTCTTAAGGATGCTCTATTGTGAAGAGAGACTTTCAACACCTTCAACGTCTCTTAGATCAAAGTACTATCCAGACTTATGAAGAAGCACTACATAATAATGTGGCAGTTATTCCCATACCATATGATACCATTCCAATACATGTGGCAGCAAAGGAGCCTCCTTTGAGGATCACCATGCCAGGTTCTATTCCATTCAAAAGTACTAAGGCAATACCCTGGCATTATGGGGGGTGTAATATCAAGGAGAGAAGCAAGAACCCCTATTGGACAATATTGTGGGGACTAATGGGATTACTCGCAGTGGTAGAGTCTTTTCTCCTCTCATCAAACCTAATGATATCAATGCCAAAGAAAAACAAGTGAATACAGATAATCAGGAGCAAGACCCAGGAACATCTTCTTCCCCATAAGTGAAATAAATGGAGGAATTAATGAAGATCATAAAGAAGAATGTTTTCAAGATAGTTGACCAGCTTAATCAAACTCCGTCTAAGATATCCATCTTATCATTGCTACTTTATTCTGACACCCATCGTAACGTATTGTTGAAATTCTTGGGCACCACTTGTGTTCCCGAGGAAATTTCTATGAATCAACTAGAAGGAGTTATTGTTGGCATAACTGTAGGAAATTAGTTGGGATTTACATACTTGAATTTACCTCCAGAAAGAAATAATCATAACAAGGCATTGCATATTTCCATAAAATATGCTAATACAACTCTGGCTCGCGTGTTGGTAGATACAGGATCTTCCTTGAATGTCTTTCCAAAATATGTTTTGAACAAACTTAATGTTGAAGGTGTGAAGTTAACACCCAGTGGTGTGATTGTTCGTGCTTTTAACAGAGCAAAAAGATATGTGTTTTGAGAGATTGTGATGCTTGTCAAAATTGGCCCTCAAGTTTTTAATGTGACCTTCCTCGTTATGGATATTCACCCTTTCTACAATTGTCTATTGGGGCGTCCCTGGATCTATAATGAAGGGGAAGTAACCCCAACCCTCCATCAAAAATTAAAGTTTGCTGCAGGTGGTCAGATTGTAACTTTTTGTGGGGAGGAGGATATCCTAGTTAGTTATCTGGTGTCATTCCATTATGTTGAAATAGAAGGATAGATTCGGGAAACTCCATGTCAAGCTTTTGAGATTGTTCCCACTGAGAAAATCCTTCCTGCAGAGGTTAAAAATCCAAAGAGTTCTATGACATCATTGAAAGAAGCTAGATTTGTAGTAGAATCAGGACACCCTAAAGGATGGGGTTGAGTCTTGGATTTACTTGCAAAGTTTGTTAAGTTTGGATTAGGATACCACCCAGGGCAGCAGGAGCGAGGCAAGTTATATCCCAGGGGCAGAGGAAGTTTTGGTTCAAGGGGGCGTGGCTCTCCGTATTTCATCAAACTTTTCAACATTGGCACCATCAATCCCTATTTTTTGGGATAAATAAATTTAGGTGGCGACTCTGTTTGTTCCATCTGAAGTTCTTTCGTGTTATTTTTTTGAGTAGCTTCAACACCAGGTTGATAACTTTATTTTACATCGTGTTTTCTGACTCGATTTACTTTACATTTAGTTCATTTTATCATTTATTATGTAGTATTATGACGGTTCTGCTTGTTTGTTGCATGTATTTTCCAAGGATAAGAAACCAGTTGAGAAACTAACAAAGAATGCAAAAGAGGGAAGAAAAGATAAAAAAATATAGGTTTCTAGTGCATAGTGTTCGCCATGGCCTCATGGTGTTCACCATTTACCCCATAATCCATATCAGAAACTCACTTGAACATGGTGTTCACCATGGCCTCATGGTGTTTGCCATGGTTGCACAGTTCAGAAAACAAATAGGAACATAATGAAGCAGTCCACACCAACTTCCCTAATTTTTCTCCATGATTCTACCACGACTTGGGACACTTTCCAGGGGCAGTTAGCACTATATAATAGCATCTTTCACCAATTTTAGGGCATCCGAGTTCATACGTTCAATCATAGTAATTTTAAGCAGTAAATTACTTTTGCAAAATGGTAGAGCTCTCACATCGGGGGACTACCACACCATTAGTCTTAGGAAATTCATCTGTAGCTTGGATCAAAGTGTACAAACATTCTTATTGCCAATTTCATTATTGTACTTGAAGAATTATTTCCAAAGTTTAATCCAGTATTATTTCCATTTTCGTTATTCAGGTTTTTCTAATTGAAATTTGTATAGTTCTCGATTATATTCTACATGATCTTAATATATTGCTTGTATTTTTGTTGTCTCGTACCGTTACCATACTGGCAATAGCTTATTTTAGATTTTAATCATGTTTATTTCATGTTCAATAATTACAATTGCATGTTTGGTTCAAAAACTATGTCCGACTAAATTGTTTTGAGTCGCGTATGTGAGAACTGCCGTTCTGGCGGGACTCGGTAATATTTGGCGTAATATATTTTCATAAAAGTCTCTTTTTTCTGGTTTGGTTTTTAAGTTAATATTTTTAAAGGTTTATCGCGACAGTGAGAACACTTAGGTTTTATACAATAAGAGCAAGAGTGTGAGGTTTATACCAGATAGTAAGAATTTGACATCAATTATAAACACATCGAGAGCACTTTAGGATTGATTAGGACTTGTTAGTTTACAAAAATTATTTTATAAACTTAAAATTGAGCGAGAGAAAAACATTTGAGGTTTTGAAATATAACAAAGATCAATAAAAACGAGAGTGTGAGACTAATGTTTTTAAACTAATATTTTCTTTAAAAAGGGTAGATTTTAATCTATAACATGCACCAATAATTTATTGAGTCCCTGAGGTACATAGGAAATTACATACCGGTCTTACCTTCATCAATTATTTTCATTAATTCTAAATTCTTTGCTTTTTTTATTTTTCATAAAATCTCTATTTCATTAGGCATATATTTACACTACATCCATAGGAAAGGATAGAATTAATAATTGGTCCTTGTGAGTTCGATATCTAATTAAAAATACAATCGGTATTTCTGTGCACTTGCAGATAGACTCGATCACGGATGGAAGACAAGTCTGAACCAACTTTTGTTGAACCAATGTAGGATATAATTTAGTGATTGGATTGTTGATTCCTTTGTGGCTATTGATAGGCTGGTGCAACATGAGCTGGATTAACAACAGGAGTAACAACAACAGCATACGAACGATTACCATAACTTCTTGGTCTTATTTTTCTTTCTTGAGAAATAGCATTAGAATATTCCTTCTTCTTGGAGAAACCATTACCGTGTTTCTTTACACCACTAGACTAACCTCCATCCTTGGATAAACGGCCCTCATGAACACCTTCTTCTAAATGAACATTCATGCCAACCATTTTAATAAAGTCACTGGAAGTGCTTGCAACATTTTATCATAGTAAAAAGAACTAAAGGTATTCAAAAACATCTTAGTAATTTCTTTCTCTTCCATTGGTGGATTGATCTGGGTGGCAACCTCATGCCATCTTTGAGCATACTCCTTGAATGAATCTTTATCCTTCCGTGACATAGCTGGGAGTTGATCTTAGTCTGGATCCATGTCCAATTTGTATTTGTATTGACGAACAAAAGCTTCAACAAGATCATTGAAACATGTGATATGGGCACTATCAAGACCCATGTACCATTTCAGTGTAGCACCAGTTAAATTGTCCTGAAAGTAATGAATTAACAACTTGTCGTCATCAGTATGAGTGGCCATTTTTATGCAATACATGGTTAGGTGACTCTGAGGGAAAGAATTCCCCTTATACTTATCAAATTCAGGAACTTTGAATTTTACAAGCACTTTCACATTGGGAACCAAACACAAGTCATATGATTTCTTACCAAACAAGTCCTTCCCTTTCATAGCCTTTAGGTCTTTCTACAACTCTTGGAACTGTCTTGAAAGCCAACAACCTCTCATTCATATCCAAACTTTCACTGGGATCATGGTACACATGAACTTCCTCATGTGGCACAATGTGTACCACTGGAGGAGCAGTAACAATAACAAGTTAAGCAACAGGAATCTGAGTAACTGTATGAGCCTCGGTAGAAAGAATAAAATTAGCAGGCATGAAGATGAGAGGTACACCCCAAGGATAAACAGTAGGCATTTAATTTTGACACGGACAACCCACAGGTGCAACAGACACGGGAGCCGTTGCAATCTCAGAAATCACAGTAACTTGAGGTTGAGAAGGAGGTGGAGGTTGAGGTTGATTATGCACTGCAACCAAAGATTCCAGCAGTGCAGTCATCCGGTCCATGCCTGTCTTCAAAGAGTTGACTTCCTCCCTAAGTTCCCTTTACTCTTGTTCAATAGTTTCCATTCTTTTTCTAAAATTGGCATAAGTGTTCCATTAATAAAACAACTTATCTTCTACGAAGACAAAGTAAAAGGAATAAGCCTCGAGAAAAATTACGGAAAGCAAGACCAAATGATGTATGGTGCATGAAATGCAATGTAAATGATTGTTTTATTTCTTTATGTTTTTAAGGAACTTAAGAAATTATAACAAATTGAAAAATACATAAGTAAATAACACATTTTGAAATAAATTGAATATCTCATCTTATTATTAAAATGGACGGATTACAAACTGAAGTACATAGTTTCAGATAATCCTAAATAAAGAAGGAAAAAACTAAACCCTAAGTTCCAAAGGAACCACATCTAAAGTAGATCCAACTCCATGCTACAACTTCCTCTTGAGCCTCTTGATCTGATCCTCATAAGCAGCCTTCATCTGAGTTTCTCTATCACAAGCTTGTCAGCAATGCCCTTCCAAGAAAATGATGTAGGAGGAACATCAGAAAACTCATGAATACTTTGAGATGGAAAAATACTAGAGGAAAATAAATCATCTTCCTCTTATTATCACGCTACTCAAGAAACTCATCCTTCACCTTCAATTGTTTTTGTAACTCTAACTTCTCAGCACTAGAAACATGAAAAAATTCTCCCAGTCCTCCTTCTCTTTCTTCATCTTAGCTAAATATTTTTGAATATTATCCCCATATTCAACAAGAACAAGGGGTAATTTGGTGACCATAGTACTCAAAGGATTTTCAAAAGCATAATGCATCTTGAGCTCACAAGTTCTATCCTTCACCCACTGAGTGTAGGGCTCTAAAACAACATGATTCTTTCTTCCTAACTCATTCATCCACTTTATATGGACATTGTGCCAAGCATGGACTATTATTTTCTTCAATCCTTGACTATTCATCCGTTTTTGGAAAAATAAACTTTCTAACTGAATGTTGTTTGGTTTTTCCTTCTTACCATATCCAAGCTGACGTCTTGCTAGGGTCGGATTGTAGTTAATTCCCCCTTGTGTGCCAAGAAGAGGAACATTAGAGAACTCTCCACAAATATCAATGATATTCATATCATCATATACCTGAGAATACCAATTAATATCTGTACTAGTGAAGTACATGATCTTCAGAGACCACCTTGAACATCTCTTATTATCCTTTAAAGAACTGGGCTGCTGCAAGTGCGAAATAAACTACTTTTACAATAAAGGTGTGTAACGGATAATGGTTCTGTAATACGGTGGGAGAACTGAATTTTGGTTTTTGATTTTATCATAAATGTTACGGATATTAAGAGTCTCCATTGACTTTTCTTTTATCCAATAGGAAAGGTGAAAAGAACAGGAAAGACCTTTTAATATTTTGAGTTCGGGGGGTAAGTTATGAAAAGGGAAGGTTTTAGCATCCTATTCATCCGTAGTTACCTACGGGCTCTCAATTGCTTATCTCACTTTAATTTGCTTTGTGTGTGCTTTGTAAATATTTTGAAAATGCCAATGTAAGGCAGTCTGCTTTATAATAACCCTTGTATCAGTCCTCAAGAGTGTTTATAAAGCGTTTGAAAGTAGTTGTTTTGAAAGTGTGAGGTGTGAAAATTATTTATTTTGTGAGCAATCAATTAAGGGTATCTTGCCCACTGAAAGGTATTTCGTTATCCTTTTCCTTCTCCATTAGGGATGGTACTATCTATACCATTAGTTGGTAGGTAGCCCCATCCATTGGATGTGGAGGGACATGTGTATGGTCGTCGTTATGGTCATTAAAGGCAACATATAGAGATACCTTAGCAATTCGAAGGGACTGTCATCATATATTTGTAGGCAACATCGAGGGACAAGATCATTTCTTGTAGGCAACTTCAAGGGACATCGCAGAACTATGATCTTTATGATGACTTTTATCGAGGGTCTTTGCTAATGGTATCCCTATGTTCGAGGGACATGACCATTGTTATTCCGAAGGCAATAAAGAGAGGCTACCCTTGAGGTGCGTGTGTGCAAGAGTTATTCAATTTAGTTATGTTTTTCTTGAGAGTTAGGGTTATCTAGAATTTTATTTTAGATCTTGCCATACATAGTATAGGTGCAGAAAGTAAAGTGCGGAAAAGTAACCCTAATTAAGCTATTACAAGGATTTTGGGCAGATACAATAGTATAAATTTGTGAGAAATAAAACTACAGCTATTACAAAAAAAATTATGCAACCTATACAATTTCTCTAAGAAAGTAAAGGGACAAATAAATAAGAAAATGTTAGAAAAGATGTTTTAAAGTCCTAAAATCTAAAACGTTAGAAATTAATTTTTTTTGTGTATTTTTGTAGAAAATAATTTAAGTTAATAATTAATAAAAACCTAATTATTCTACTTAATTTTACAAATTAAAAAATAAGACCTAAAATCTAATTAAATGAAGAAAAAATAAGTTAATTTAATAAAACCTAAAAGACTATAACTTTTTGATTTTATGTAATATTCTGATTTTTATATGTTTTGATTTTAATTGTAAAAAAGAAATAAATTAGTGGAAATGGAGTTTCAAAGAGAGAATTTGGTCGTGCCTTAGCCATAGTAACTCATTATCCCTGCGTTAAAACTTGCATTTTCTTATTCAAACTTGTTCTAAACACCATGATAAACTCATTTGTGCACACAAAATTAGTTAAATATGCATAGATTAAAAGATTCGATTTCAAGAAAATTACTGAAATCGGTGGGCTTGTGTAAGCTATTCCATACGTGAATAGATTTGTTTCTGGACTTGGTGAGATTCCTGAGAGCTTCAGGAACACGATTTGAGGCTTGGTTTTGATTGAGAGTGGCTAGAAATTTTGATACGAGTTTGCACATTTCTTTGAAAATTTGTGCTTTTAAAACCTTGCTTCTATGGCAGCCCCTTTGTGTGTTTTTTTTGCACTTGAGTGTTTCATGTATTTATAGAGGAATGAAATGGATCAAAACAAGGCAATGATGTTGTATCATTATGTCACAATTCATTCCAAAGAAAACACATTAAAATCTTTCCAAACTTGAAGATTTTTGTTCTCAACATGTTTTCACTGTTTTGGCAAGCTCTTAAGAGGCCTTGGTCCATCTAGAATAAACAAATGAAGCACACACGCCCTTTGGTCCATCAACTCATATTTTATTTAATTTATTTTGAATTAATTTGAATAAAATCAAAATAAATAAAATAAAAAATCAAAGTAATGTATAAATGGACTTAGATGTCGTATAACATGTTATAAACATGTTAAAGCCTCAAAAGTTAGGCATATTAGTCCAAAAATTCAAAATTGCTCAAATAAAGTTTCATGCATTTTCTCAAAAATTGCCCAACTTGCACAAACCATATCTCACTCAATTTTTATATTTTCAAGGTGATCTTATACTTTTTGGAAATCTCAAGATATCCTCTACAATCTCTATGTTGATCATTTTTGCATTTGAAGACTTTATATTGATGTATGTTGCCTTGATAAAAAAGTGTCTTTTTGTTGACTTTTGAAGTGACCTGTAATGTATTGGCTCATATCTCTCAAATGATGCACTTTTGGATTTGAGCTTAGAGATACAAACTTGTAGAGAATTGGATTTCTCTTAAAATGAGATTTAGTTGGGGGAAAACTGATGAAGCATGTGAAAGTTATGCTTGGTCAAAGTTCAATTGACTTCTCCTAAGGAAATCCTAATTTGGCTACTTTTGACTTTTGATGATTTGAGGAATTTTCTTAAGTAATCATGATCAACCCTTGATCAAATGATGGATATCACTTCAAAATGTTGATGTTGACCAAAAATCTTTAAGTTTGACTGCAAGTTGACCACAATTAACTTTTTACCCTATATAGTTGATTTTCCATCATTTGAGCAATTGACTGAGCAAACTTGTGGTGCAAGGCTTGAAACTTGACATGAACATTCTTAGGGACATATGAAGAGTCATGAAAACCCTTTGAGGCATTAGAAGTCCAATTTACTTTGAGAAAAGAAAAACCCTAGTTGTAGGCTAATTGCTTAGGAGAAGACTTGTCTGATCAATTCCTTGAGTAATCTTGAGCAATTGAGAACCCTAGGAAGATGAGGAGACCTCTTGAAATAATTTGATTTGAAAATGAGAGGGCAAATTTTTGGGTACAACAGGCTCCACCACTCTTCAAGTTCCTATGATGAATAGAGTAGTAGGTATCTCCTAGCAAGGTAGGGACTGAATTTCCAATCAAGAAGATACGAATAACATTAACATCAAAAAAATTGTTAATGTTAGGTAACAAAATAAGGCCATATATGAGCAAGGCTAGAATGGATTCAAAAGCAACCATGCTTCCTGCACTACCAAGAGTAGAAGCTTTTCCCATCAGAAACATGGAAGTCAACCCAAGGATACCACCTTTATTAATAAGATTAATTTCTATCTATGCTTTCCTCAAATGAATAGCTTCCGCAATAAATTGTGGCTTAGAGACCTCCTTAAAACCGCTGAATGGAATCTGGTCTGAAACAGGCATCCGTATAAGATAATCATACCCCTCAAAAGTAGGTGCAAGATCATAATCCAGAAAAGTAAAACACCGATACAAGGCATCATAAAACTGGACCAAGGTGTTCAGAATTCCATCTTCAACATCTGTATACAAGATAGTTAAATGCTTCCCATAACGGTATTTGAAATCGAAAGGACTAGTCACCAAGGATCCAAGCTTTCTCAACTCTTTCAGTTCACGATCTTTGAAACTGAACTTATGAGTGTTTCTCCTTCCAAAATCCATAATCACAATTTATGCGATGGTTTCAAAAAGAAATTCTAAGTTCCTTGAAAACCAGATGAAAAAGATGTTTATGAATGCAAGAATGCATGATTACGCCACAATCACAAAAATGATAGGTTCAGAGATTCGACATCACGAGCATAGAGCCAAAGGTAACTACCCACCCACAAGGTATGTTCTAGGTTTCACCATCTGAACAATTAATTGGGTTTTAACAAGGTTCCCAGAGTCTTAGGTCCATCTTTCAGATATTATTAGTTTAACGACTTACTCGTCAACCAATAATATTCTCAAGAGAAACTCGTTTGAGTGTAGTATCGTGTATCAACTAAACCAGATCTACACCGAAATAGTCACCACACTACATCCTAAGAGGCCAAGAGGGGTAAAATGGGTTCTAAAGGTCCTCATCTTCACAGACTCCCATGTCGAAAGAAACAACACCATTAAAATTGTACTCGTAAGACATTATTACAGTCAAAGGGGCCTTCATTGAGAGGGGGATATTAAGCCAACATACTGAGGATTAACTCTAAGTATATCAAGAAAAACTATACCACCCTCATAATCATAAGTGTACTCAAGTCCGGGTATAGGACTTCTCACCACACACAGAGATCACCAAGCACCCAAAAGCAAAAATTAAAAACAACAAGCAATAATATAATACAAACAAACAAGATAGGCTCAACCCACTTGAGTATCCCCAGCAGAGTCGTGAAACTATCATGGCAAAAAAATTTGAGATTAAGCTATTGATTAACTTAACTCAGAAAAATCAATAGCCGCCATCAAACTTTATTTTTCCAAAGGAAAAGAGAAAATGTCGAACAAAACCCACAAAAAGTTTTAAACCAAAAACTAATAAAAAAAAGAGATCTGGATACGAGGGTTGGTTATGCAAAGGGATGGTATTAGCACCCTTCACATCTATCGTACTCCATAGGAACCTCTTGAAAATTTGTGTTATAAAAAGGAGTTGTTTGCAAAAAGATTGATGGGATGGGAAAATAAGTTATTTTTATGATTTTTGTTTGAGAAGTCTTCAAGAGCCTCGTGCCTACGTATCAACCAAGTGAAATGAAGAATCAAAACCTCGTAGTTCATGGTAAAAATAACAAAAGTCTATTTGTTTAGGTTGATTTTAGATTAAAAGACATGATGTCGAATTCAAGTGGGAAATTCACTTACTACCCACAATTATGAGGAATGAGCATTTACATCATCTTGAGATGGAGAATTTTGCTTGGATTCAATCAACAAGGCAATTATCAATATTCAAGTGGAAAATGTCAATCACTTCACATCATATTATAGAAATATAGTGGTTTACAATCACTGCAATAATCAACTAATGTTTAATCTTTGAGAAAAGGTTTTAAAAGGAAAAGTGCACAAATGGCACAAAAGATATGAATGAGTTTAGTTATTTTTTAGTCTTTTGAAATGATTTTGATATGCTTAAGATGTTTTAGCATTTATTAGGAAAACAATTTTTTTTTTAAAAACACCTGACAAAGTCAAGATTTACTGAGAAAGAGGTTTTGAGTTTGAAAACAAGAAGATTTTGAAATAGGGAGAAGATTTTGAAAATTAAAAAAGGGAAGGAGATGAAGAGACTATCCTAAAGAAAAAATAAATTTCAAGAAATAAAAGGGTCTCATTGTAAGCTAGCCCAAGAGAAAGCCTTAATGTGTGCATGTGAAATAACCACAAGAAGAGCAAGCATTTGACATTGGTCAAAATGAGCTTTCCTTTCCCTTTGGAGTAAGCCATCAGTCAGGCATCATATGAATAATCACACAAGCAGATAAATTTTTAAAGCATCAAATAAAATCCAAGGTATCAGGTAACAATTCATGCATCAGATGAAATATAAAACACCAGATAAAACAAAAATCTCTCAAATGAATTCCCCAAGTCTCATATACATGGTCCAGACGAATCTTAAGGTATCATATGAAAATACAAGCTAGGGGTTTATCCTAAGTCCAAAAGTCCAATCTCTTCAAGCAAGGGATAGTAACCAATAGTCCAAATGATCATAGCCAAGTTTTTTAGGGTTTTCCTTTTATTAATGTCTTTTGATGAAAATAAAAGAAATGCCTAAGGGGCAAAGAGAAAAAGACATAAATATAAATGACATAAAGGCAAATGGAAATATAGGTGTAGTGCATGTTAGAGAAATGATACAAAGTCATTCTCCGAAAATAATGCAACGCCATGGTTTAAAACCAAAAGCAAAGTGATCAAGCACAAAGGCGAGAAGATGAGATCATTACTTCAATTAATTTCTTCACATTATCTTGAGACAAACTTATCATCAATCCAAAGTACCTAAAATAATCAAATGATCATTTAGAGGTAGATTTGAAATGATGAAAGTTCATCAAGCACAAATGTAAACAAATTGAACAAGATGAATCCATCATCATCCAATTGATCAAAATAAAAGAAGAAATAGATGAAGAGAGAAGTAAACCAAATTGAATCACAATATTAGGTCAATATATCATCAATTTGAATCACCTCCCTTGGTGTACCAATGTGATAAACCCATCATCAACTCAAAGTACCAAAAATTATTCAAAATACCATTTAATGATATGTTTGAATTGATAAAGATTCGTGCAATCAAAGTATCACCCAAAGTCCATTGATATTTATGAAGATTTTGATCAAACAAGTCAAGGCTCAAGTCAACCGAAGTCAAACTAATATTAAATGACAAAATAAACAAATAAAATGCATAAAAATGATTTCAAAAATGGTGTTAAATGGAAAATAAAGTAAAAATTCAAATGAGGCATCAAAACATCTAATAAATGACTACAAAAAATATAGAAAAATCATAAATATTCTAAAGAAATTGACCTCAAAAGTTGGGATCCAAAATATTTTAAATTGATTAAAATAAACTTGATGAAAGTCAATTAAAAAGAAAATAATGAGAAAATGATTTAAAAAAATACTAAAAATGATTTTAAAAATCTGAAGAAAAAAACATATAAGTTAGAAAATAATTTTAGAAAACAAAAAAAAAATTGAAGTGAAAAATCAATTTGGAACTATTTTTAATGAATTTTACAAGAAAATAAATCCAATGACTAGCAAGGTGGCACGATGTGATTGGTTAGAATTCAAAAATTCCCACCAGAGAGCGCGAAGACATCTTCTTCAACCACCAGAAATTCTCATTTAACAGGTACATAAACTGTAAATTTAAGCTTAACCACGCACATGGTTAGCTTTGTTTTACTTCATCGTTCATGTCTCCATACTCAAGATCAATTTATTTGATCTGAGCAAGGAGAGTTTGCAGAAACACGATAAACCATAACGATCTTAAAAATAAAATTAAATTCTAAAGATCAAAGATAAATTTCAGTTAGGTTAGGAGAAACACTCACTAGAACAAGACGAAGAGGGTGCTATCTTGTTTGAGTGAAAAAGAAAATCGTATATACCTTTTCCAAATGAGCTTTAAATCTTGAAAATGGTGGAATCGGGTTGAGTGTTTAAGGTCACGACTACCTTCTGTAATGCTTGGGTTAGCTTTAGAGGATACCGATGATGAGTTCTGAGTAAGGAATTTGAGTTGAAACAAAGAGAAAACAAGGTTTCGATTTTATGGTTTTTGGTGGTTTCGAGCTTCAAAGTGGCAGAGATTTTTTGGCTATTCAAGTTTGGTTTTAGTGCAAAATCACTATCTATTTATAGGAGAAGACAATGAGGTCATGACTTGATTGAAAATCATATCCCAAACGTGTGAATGGAGTGAGAAATTTCTAGATCCAAGTGTGTGAGATTTTGGCATGAAATGTGTGACTCACTGAGCTTATTCGGGTTATTTTGCACCTACACAAAATATGTGATTGGTTGAGCTCATTCAGGTCGTTTTAACCCTAGTGGAATGTTTTTTGCCATCAAAAACAAGTGTGGACATGATTAAGTGGCCCCAAGTTAAGTTTGCACATGCTTTCTAAAATTATAGGTCACAGTTAAAGCAGAGTTCAAGTCACCATGTTCACCATTATGCCAAATAAAATCCTCGCGTGCGTTTTTTTATCTTTCTTGAGCCAAATGTTCCTTTCATGACAAGGAAGATAATGTAAAAAGAACCAACTCAAATGGATGCTTTATGAGAAAATGAGAATATTGGAATGTTGAAGAAAAACCACGGAAAACTAGGTACGACATTAGGTCAAACATGTTATGAACTCACTTTGTGTAGAAATGGCCTTCAAGATTTGAGGTCCTTAGAGGTATAATTGATGTTTGACCTCTAAATGAAAGTTTTAGGGGGCATCAAAAGGGATATTTGGAAAAAAGAACCGCCAATAAAAGTTGAAAATTGAAGGAATTTTGGTCTTTGGAACATAGGCATGCCACACTTGACTTGTGAAGAGAAGTTGTAGGGGACATCAAAATGAACATTTTTCCCAAAGAACCATTCAAAAATGTTGAAGTGTGAAGAAGTTATGATATTTTAAACATAAGCATGATAAACATGATTTTTAGGTCAATACACCTTGTACCAACTTGCAACTTTTGACCTTTTCTTGTAAACCAAGGCACGTGGTTGAACATATGAGTTCCAAATACATGATCCTTGATTGTTCTTTGATAAGTCTTGACAAAATATTAAGAAAAGTTGATGAAAAAGGAATGAAAATAAACACATGAACCTACTTGAAATGACTTGAAAAGCAATCAACCAAATTTGAATTTCCTTTGATCAAATGGTGCAAAATGAAGCTTGAAGAGAGGGTGACATAAAGTTGTAGGTCATGTCTTGATGAATAAGCCTTTGAGAATCACTGATTGACCTTCTTTGACCTTGGGGATTCAAAACCCTAAATTGGATAACCATACTTGATCTTATTGATTCAAAATCCTACCTTGCAAAATAAACAAAATAAAAAAGCATATTTTTGTATCTTGGTTAAGGTTAGTAAAGCATAAAAATGATTAATCATAAAAGCAAAAAGAAAAAACAAAGGTGCTTGATGATCTTCCACGCAACAAACCCAAAGATATGAGGGTTGAGAGGCTACCATGCTTGTGACTTTGATGAAGTGTAAATGATGTTACAGATAGAATCCTAGGGCTAAAAATTAGGGTATGACAATATAAAACCGACAGAACTAATAATGTAAGATAAGAAAACAAATCTATATGTTTTCAACAACTACGTTTGAATATAAACCACACTATAGAAATTGATTTCCAATGAAATATTAACCAAAAAACGGTTTCGAGCAATTTGTCGAACACTTGATGTGCAACTGATTCAAAATACATTTTTCTTTGTATTTTTTATATGTAAAATCAATTACAATCACATAGATTGTAATCTACTCAACAAAATAGTTTGAATTATTAAACAATAAGATTATCTCAATGTATCGATTGTACAATCAACGTTTTCATAATTTGCAATTAAACGTGAGAGAGAGAGAGAGAGAGAGAGAGAGAGAGAGAGAGAGAGAGAGAGAGAGAAGAATTTGTTTAGACAATTTCTCAATCGGCCTCGCTATGAGTACGTCTGCCTCTAATTCCAATGGAATTGAGATAATGAAAATTAACCTTTATAAAATTAAATAATTAATCAATAAACTACATTATCATTTTATCAATAAAAAATATAATTAAAAAAAGTTAAAACAAATATATAACTCATGAAGTTCAACTATTTAATACTCCCTCCGTTTTTTATTATAAGTCACTTTGAAAATAAATTTTGTACCACAATATAAGTCGTTTTACTATTCCAATGAATAATTAAAGATATTTTTCCTATTATATCCTTAAATATTTATTATTCTCTCTCTTTTAAATTATGTAAATTTATCTTCCACATATTACTAATGAAAGATAATTTTGTAAAAATCTTTATAATTTCTCATTTTCATACAATAATTATTTTTTTTTCTTAATAGGTGTGAAAAATTCAAAACGAATTTTAATAAAAAACGGAGGTAGTTACTTGCACACAAACACACAAATATAATTAAGAAGAATAAACATAAATATGTTTTTTAAGAAAAGGCCAAAACTCATTAATAGACAACATTATCTTTTTATCAATAAAAAATAAATAATTAATCCATTAAAATAATAAGTTTTACTATATTTCAATAGCCGAGTTTATTTATCAAGCCAATTACAAATACTTTTAGGAAGAAAAAAAAGCTTAATTTTAATATTCACGTATGTTATAAATTCGATAACTAAAATTTTTTATGACATGAACATAAAATATCTAATAAATTAACACAAATGTAAAAAATAATAATTAAAATTCTAATAAATATATAATTTGCAAAAAAATTTACTTATTAGAAATATCATTTTTGTGCAAGCCCCGAGCTATTGTCAAACAAAATTTAAGCTCTCCCTTCTTAAACATTTTCTTGATATAAAACAAGAAAACAACTTTATATAAAACAAGAGGACATTAGCATAGCACAAGAAGACAGCTTGGCAGATGTTCCCCATGGGATTCAAGTGAACCCCTAGATTTTATTGGTATCTTATATCTAACGAGGAAGGGACTGCACATTGTTGGACTGGTTGAAAATATACATGTTGAAAAAGTTTTACATGATTTATTTTTGTAAAGAAAGAGGGAGTCCAAGACTATATATAAAATTAAAAAAATTTTAAATCTCGCGTCATTTAATTTAGTGAATGAAGAGGAAGTCAAAAGATATATATATATATATATATATATATATATATATATAATTCAAGTTTTTTCTTTACAAGATGTACTGGTCAAAAATACTTTAAGTTTGTATTTGATTTTTTATTTTCTCTTATATTTTTGTTTTAGAGTGTTGAGAGGTAGTTAAATATTTGCTTTGGAGAGTGTGAGTGTATTGACGCCTTGGAGTGTTTGAGGGTAGTCTATATATTATAACAATTTTCACATAATAATATTCACTAGTTGTCATTTGAAAACAGTTGTGATTTTTTCTCCGATTTTAGAGTTTCCGTGTTAATCTCTTGTATCGTTATTGTTTTCTTCTTTTTATCTATGTTTTGTTTTTCCCAACACAAACTAAAGTCATAGAACGAACATCTCAACCTTCATTCGACAATACTCTTGACTCTGGGAGACGTGGCCATAAAGTCGATGATGTGGAACGTTGTCAAGGTAAAGCAAGAATATGGTTTAAGAGTTATTTCTTTCTATCAATGTAACAAATTCATTTTATTATGAATAAATATTTAGTTATCACTTCTTTTCTTCTTGTGATGTATGTCTTCCTGTCTAGCTATCTCTTAGTGTTTTAAAGGCGGGAGCAATAAAAACTAAACAATTATTTGCATAGCTATACAATTTAAACATATTTATGCATAGCTGATACAGCCTAAGTGCATGTCTCATAACTGATACACCTTAAGCTCATTCCTTCAAATGCATCCATTTCTAATATCTGAATGGAACATATATAATTAAAAAGTGCCAAAACAGATATATAACTCATGAAGTCCAACTATTTAATAACTTGCACACAAATATAATTAAAAAGAGTAAACATAAATGTATTTTTTTGAAAAGGCCAAAATTTATTCATAGAAACAAGAGGCACGAGTCATGCCTATACAAAGTTAAAAATTACCAAAACCAAATACATCAAACCAGAGCCAACATCAGTAAAAAAATTCACATCAAGAAACCAAAAATAATTAACTAAACACTACAACACGCCACCAACAATCAACGAGAAACAGATACAAAAGCCACAAAATAGAACAACTAAAATATAATTAAAGACATATTTAATTAATATAAATAATATATTTCATGAAGTTCAACTATTTAATCAAAACTTAATTCTTGCACCAACTAGAATTTATTTATAACACTTAAATTCATCCTTTTTAATCCATCCACTTAACTCGAAGACTCTTTTTTAAATAAATATTATATTAGATTATTTGACAAAATTAAAAAAATTCTAAATAAATAAAATTATAGTATGTTGTGAAAATCGATATCAAGAACTGAGTATATCAAGTTTTTTTGTCGGGAAGAAACTCACAAGGGTAGGAAAGTGGGAAACAAAAAGAACACAATGAATTGGTTATAAATTGATATTCTTTACTTTCTCTTTGAAATAAGATTATAAGTATTACATAATAAGAAATAGCCCTAATTAAGATTTCCGTTATGCAATGATGAGAGACTCGTATGCTATTTATAAGAAAACTAACATACTAAACTAATGATCTTTTACACAGAGATATATTACAAGCTAACTTAGGGAACAGACTAAATTAAACAATTGGACATAACAAACAGGTCTAATTCAACATGCTAACTAACCTAGCAAATATCAACTAATACATGTTAGAACAACTTCAACTACAACACACATTATTTCAATAGCAGCATGCAACAAGCTTCAACCTTATGCTTAATTCCTGTCGAACCAGAAGCTACCCATTCGACCATACTAGAGTTTGATCCAATATCTTACAAATCTCCATCTTGGAACAAACTCTATAACATTAAGGGAACAAACTAGCTTCCTTCATGCAGCTTTATCAACTGCATACAGTGGAAAAACTTGCAACTTGGCAAAATCTTGGTGACCATATCAACAACATTGTGATATGTCAAAACCTTTAGCATTTAGACTTCTCCATACTTAATTACCCCTCTGAAGAAATTCATCCTCACATAGATGTGCTTGGTTCGCTCATGATAGGTTAAATTCTTCGGCAAGTGTATTGCACTTTGACTATCAAATTTAGCAGTGATAACTCGACCTTGAAGTTCCAGCTCCTTATCAAAAACTTCAAACCATAATGCTTCTTTCACAACTTCAGTAAGGGAAATATATTTTGTTTCAATGATTGATAAGGCTACAACCTTCTGAAGTGTCTCTTTTCAACTAATTGTTATGCCAAACATAGTGAACACATATCCAGAAATAGATTTTTTGGCATCCATACAACCTATATAATTAGAGTTAACATATCCTTCGATTATTGCTTTGCTATCTTCACTATCTTCACCATATGCTCCATTATAATATAGAACTTTGTTCAGAGACTCATTTATGTACCTTAGAATCCACTCCAATGCTTTCCAGTGAGCCTTTTCAGGATTCGCCATGTACCTGCTTACAAGACTTAATGCATATGTTATGTCGGGTCTAGTATAAACCATAACATACATCAACGAAGCTACTATGTTAGCATATGTGATGCTATTCATATAAGCTCTTTCGACCTCAGTATTGAGGATTTGTCAGAGTCACTATAGGCTTTGAATTTGATATACCAAAGTTGTCGAGAATCTTCCTTAGGTATGTCTCTTGAGATAAGTATAATTTTGACTGCTTTCTATCTCTTCGGATGTCAATCCTAAGAATCCTGGAAGCAGCTTCTATATCCTTCATGTCGAACTCCTTATTGAGTTCAACATTCACCATTATTACATCCTCAACATTGTTACTTGCTATGAGAATTACATCCACATAGAGCAACAAAATAACAAATGAATTTCTAGGTCGAAATCTAAAGTAAACAGTGATCAAACTGACTTCTAATGAAACCTATGTGTGCCATGAACTTGTCGAATCTCCTATTCCACTGTCGAGGAGATTATTTTAGACCATATAATGACATGTTCATCTTGCACACATTATCTTCCTCCCCCCTTTCTGCATACCCGTCAGGTTGCCTCATCGGGATTATTTCATCTAAATCTCCAAACAAGAAAGCAGTCTTCACATCCATTTATTCAAGTTCTAGGTCGAATTATGCCACCATGCAAGTAACATTTTAATGGACATGTTCTTCATAACAGGAGAAAACACATCATTAAATTTGACACCTTATTTTTGAGTGAAACCCCTTGTGACCAATCTTTCTTTGTATCTCTTCCACGTCACTCCTTTGATTCTTTCCTTAACTTTGAAAATCAACTTACAGATGACTAACCTGGCTCCAACAGCTTTCTTGATCAGTTCCCAAGTGTGATTATCATGAAGATATTTCATCTCATCATCCATGGCCTTCATCCATTCAGTATTATTTCGACTCCTCACAACTTCCTTATAGTCTCTAGGTTCTTCATCTAGAACCTCACTTGCAGAGATTAAGACATAAACTATGATATTTGCATACCCAAGTTTCTGAGGTGGATTAGTGACTCTTCTGGCCTATCTCTTACCAACGAGTAGTCATTGACAGTTGTTGAATTCATAATATTCAACACAACTACTTGTCTCTTGACAGATGATTGTCATAGCAATAAGTGATGGAGTAATTAAGAAATGAGAGCCATTGACATAGGACTGGATGACTTTATCATGACCAACTTGTACAATGGAGGAATTCACCCATAACTCTTAAACGAGATTAGTGTATATGAAGCCATGCAGAATGTGAAAGTAACCATTCAACATTTGTTTGTTAACAACTTTCTTTAGTTTAAAACTATAGAAATCATTGAAATCAACAAACTTTTCATTGGTAATGAACAAAAGATTTGCATCCATTTTTGAATAAGAAAAAAAGACTTTGAAACAAGGAAACAAGAAACAGAGAGTTGGAAATGAGACATTGAAAATAGGTAAAGACTTTGAAACAATGTTTGAAGACACAAAGAGTTGTTAATGAGATGTTTAAATAGCTCAAAAGCCTCCTTGAAAATCCAAAAGATACGTTACGACTTGAATATAGCTGATCATTTCTATTTTAGTGATATGATTCTAATGCATGCGCGCACGTTTTAATTAGTTTTTAAAACAACATATTACCTCAGATTTTATCATAACCTAGGGAAAAAAAATTGGAACCTCTCTTTTAATTTTATTTTTTATTTTTAAATTAAATGATCTAACCCGTCGATTTCCATAATAACCGACATATAATTTAGCATTAAAATTGAGGATATTTATCATCGTCCTTAATCAATTCATTATCGTCCATTTCATGACTATCAATGCTCAAGACATTACTATTATATCCTAATTTTTTACCCAAGATTCCACTTCATATGCATCATTGCATCTCTAACAAAATACAAAAATAGCTTGTGTTTTCTCTTTGTGTCAAACAGGATTTTGAATCAAGAAATCTCCATCAATACAAGTCTTTGTCAAATTAGGGATTTGATTAAAGTGGATCATTGACTTTTGGTTCAGTGCATGACTTAATGGCTAAAAGCATGATTCAAAGAACTCAAATGCACCATGTTGACCTAACCATATGGTTCAAGACATTTTCAAAGATACAATTGACTGACAATGAAGGAATTAGAATCAACTGATGAAAAGTCAATTGTCACACCAAAGTCAAACTTTGACTTTTTGGTCAACTTTGGACTTCAAGGATCAAGGATCATAAAAGCACTCAAAATTATCAAACTTGTGCATAAATAATCAAGAGAATCAAGAAAGTCAACAAAAGTCAAAGATGAAGACTTTTAAACACTTAGAAATTTTCAAGTGTTTTGTACTCAAAATAACCCTAACTTCACAAGCAAGTTTCACCAAGATACAAGCTGATTAAAAGAAAACTTTCATCATGAAAGTTGTATGTAATGAAAATTTATGCAACTTTGTCATTGAGGGTTGATCTCCAAAAAATGCTCAAATCAAAAGTTATGGGCATGTGAGCTTCTGCCAAACTTAGAGAAATTTATCAAACAAGTTTTGGTCAGTTTTTTATCTCAACTTCATGGCCACTTTTCACTAATATCCAAGTTGATTCAAATAAAGTGTTCAATGTGAAATTTGTAGATAATGTTTCAAGCTTTCCAAAATGTCCAAGAGCATGAATTTATCATACTTGATCAAGGAGTTTCGAATTTATGAAGTTGGATGTCCAATGTTGCATTACAATTCATTTTTGTGATAACCAAAAGACCAAATCTCCAATCCATGCTACATAATCTCACTTTGCATCACATAGTATCTCTAAATCTATCCAAAATAAGAATATTACATAAGATTTCAAGCCATTGTCCAAGTGATACAACCTATTATCCATTTAACTTGCCATTTTTGGAAGAAAGTTACCGTTGCCATTCTAGAAAAGCAAGCTTTTTGTACAAAACATGCCTTGAGCCCATGCCTCTACTCGTTTCTGATTACACTCCACCATAAATCAAGGAAATCAAAGCCACTCCATCCAACCCCTCTTGTACTAAGATTTAGGACCATGGCTTTCAAGATTTCTTCTCCACTAAGTTTCAAAACCATTATGCTTCAAGTTGATCAACTCTAAACCACCATTAGTTCTCTATAAATACAGATAATTTATACAATTCATAACAACCATTTCCACAACTACAAAACACCATCAATCTCTCTCAAATTCTCAAATTGCTCAAAAACTCCATTAAAGCTCCAAGAAGTCCATTTCTTCGAATTTCACAATCCTTGTAACATCTGTGCAAACTAACTATCCTAACACCTCATATAAATCATATATAACTCATCCAAGCACTTGTTACACTTCTATAACACCATCATCATCATCCTACAAACTCCATAATCGAAGCTTTCAACTTGACTTGGGTAGAGCACTTCAGCAACTTTCAAAGCAAAGTAAGCGTTGGAATAGCTGCCTTGAGGTCCCAACAAGCTAACCATATCATCACATTACAATGAAATGCCATAGAAGAAGCATTGGTCTTTCTCCAATTTGGTAAAATTTTCAAACGGTGATATCATTATCCATGCATCATTTACTTTCGATTTCAAAAGATAAAATGTAGATATGATTGTCCTGAAACTAATTATGTCCTTAGTTTTCATTTATGTTGTCTGCGTGTTGATAATTTTTCCTCAGAACAGTTAGGGTTTGTTTTTGGTACCAACATAAATTCTTGCTTATATTTGAGTGTTAGTTAAAATAAGTTATATGGTTGAATTCGTGATTAAATTTCAAGCAAGTTTGGTATTTACACTTTTTAAAATGCTTGAGAAATGAAGCTTTTAGAAAAATAAAAAATGTTGTTGTTGTCTGGCGCGGGGAAGAAGAAGAAGTGGGAATTCCATTTTTTAAAAATAAATTTTATAATATATTGAATGGTGGTGGTGTTATAATTGGATGAAAAAGCCACCTCAGTGGCAAGGAGCGCGCGCCTATCACCTATAGGGAGTGGGTTCAAACCTGTTGGTGCCCGCCCCTATTTTTGCAACTTTTTTTAATCGTTTTTCACTTCTTTTTACAATTTTCATTTAATCTTTTCACCAATCAAATTAATTCTTTTTAAGCCAATTTTTTTACACTCTTAGTTTATTACCGTTTTTTGTTTAATTCAAAACAAGTCCTTTTTGCTTATTTTAAAACCTTTTCTTTGATTTTTTTTTGTTAAATATCTTTAATAAACCCTTGATAATTAACCATGCCTTGTCTTTAATGAGTGATTCTTGATAACATGACCCTTGTGTATATTTGTACCATGAAGAATTTAATTTTTATTAGGTTTACGACTTGACTTTTTGATATTTTATCTTAACTTGTCTAAAACCTTAATCCATGATTCATGACTTATCCCCGTGATTTGTTTATCCATGTGCCTTGAGTTTACTTCCCCTTTAAGGATGTATTGCTTTCATAAACTCCTTTAAACCAAAGTGATACCATACTTGTTTGTTTATTTGTTTGCTTATTCTATCTTTTGTCATAACTTTTACTTTAATAAACATGTTAACATCCCCCTTTGTGTTTAATACTTGTGATATGTATAATTGCTACCATGTTAGTAATTTAATATCTTGTTACACTTGTGCCCAGAAAAATCTAAGGAAAGGATAATTTTGTTGACTTTATAGTCATAATCATGTGCATTTCCCCTTGTATAAAACCCTTGTGAATAATCACCCTATATATCTTCTTATACTCTAAAGGACCTTGTAACCCTAAAAAATCATTTTCAAACTTTCACCACTTTCATATAAAAACCTTGACTTTGTGTCATTGAATTTTCAAGCTTTTTTTAATAAAAAAAATACTTTAATATACTGAAGAATATTAAAACTCTTTCAAAAGAATAAAAGTGACTTAGCCTCACCCAATTTTTTTTGCCAATTGGCTTTTTAATTTAAAACTTTTCTCAAAGATATTAGATATAAATCCTCTTCATAGTTGAGATATGATTCTCCTATTTCCATTGTAATTGTTGAAGTAAATGTGATTCTTTCCACATGAAGACGTTAGTTGGAAACTTGTTTATCTTTATATCCAAGTTAGTAGCTCTTCCTCTATGATGATGTAAGATGCATATTCTCATACTTGTGGTGGTATTAGTTGAACTTTCTCCCTAAAAGATGATGAAATATCTCTTCTCCTAAAATCAACCACAACAAACTATTTTGTTATTTTTACCATGAACTATGAGGTTTTGATCCTTAATTGGTATGTAGGTATAAGATTATGTTTTTCCAAACAAAAATATCTTAAAATATACTTATTTTCTCATCTCCACACTCATTTAACAAACAAACAATTTTAAACCAAAAAATGGATATTATAAGTGGTTTCTATAGAATACTATAGATACATGGGGTGCTAATACCTTCCCTTTGTATAACCAACCCCCATATCTTGAATCTCTTCCTTATGCTTTGATTTTAGTCTTTACTTCTTGCATTGCGTGTTAAACAATAGGGTTTCGATCTTTTCCATTTTCCTTGGAAACAATAAAATTTGGTGGTGACTTCTTAAGTCATTGTGAGTCAAGTTTACTCAATAACTTGGTCTCCTTAATTTTTCACTGCGATAATTACCATTAGTGATCCACGTGAAACATAAATAACTTCCATTATAAAAGCATTATGAATATCAAAATTTGATAATGAAGCATCATGAAGCACTTGTAAATATCCTCCACTTTAAGGTTTGCAATAGTCTTTTCCATGAAGAGTTCTCTATGATGGATTGCAAGAGCATAAAACTATTTGGATTTAAGGTATGTGTTCTAAAATATTTATTTGAGCAGAAAATCATTTATTTATCTAACCCTTATTTTCTCTAACCCCTTTTTTTGTTCATTTCAGAAACAAATGCAAGCAAAAGTCATAGAGAATATTCTGCACCCATCATTTGATCTATCCTAAATTTATATGATTTGGAGATCTAAAATCTATATCTTGTGAAAATTAATTGTTTTTTGTGTGAACAATGTAATATTCTGGGTAAACAATGTTGTTTGTAAACAAATAATTTTATTAATTTTTTGTGTAAACAATGTAACGAGTTTTAATTTAAAAAAAACTAATTACCCCTCAATTTTATTGATAAATTGAGATATATGACGCGCTAGTATTGTAAATAATAAAAGTGCAGATGATGGGGTTCAAACCCATGCGCTAATAAATTTACCCTTCGATGTTATAGAAACTGATGTGATAAGTCGTTATTTTTTATGAAGCCCTTCATTACCTTTCTTCAGTAGCCGAGGTAAAATGCATTTCACGTCCGAGGTTAAAAGCACCTTTGATAGTAGTGACATAAGCATCACTAAAATCCACGACACATGCGACTAGTAACCATCGAGTCATAATCGTATCATTATTCAACAAGAATCCTTCAAATCAAATCACAAGTAAACATATCCATGTTTTCAAATATATATAAGACCTCAAAATAATCATAATAAGATAGTATTTTGTGTCATCTACCCAACACTTTGAACCGCATCTCAAACGGAGTCACGAAACTCAAGTTATGCCCAAAATGATTTTGCAGTACAAAATCCATGGAGCTGCTACGGCCTGTAGCAGTGCCCAAAACCCAAAAACAATGATTTGTGATTTTCCCCATTTGAGCACTTCCAGAGCTCCAATTTCGATTCCGTAAAAATTAGAACAATCAGAATTCATCATACAATAATTATAACATGATTTTCATATAAAAAAGCATTAATTATACATATTATACTTAATTAAACAACACACAACCATCATTTAACACATCAAAATCAACATTTTCCATGGTTTATGTTTGGTTTTCAAAACTTCCATAACTCATCTATAGTGAAAACTCAATACAACATTCACAACATATTATACAACTTTTTATGCTAAAAGTAATACACAAATGAAGTAATGAGTTGGTAATATAGAGGGTAAAGGGAAAATATTCGGGGCCAGTCTTACTTCTAGTGCAATTGCTCATTTAACAATAGTACAAAAATGTCATTTCTTGTACCAACTAGTAAAGATTAATTGAATTCAATAAGAATTAATGTCTTCTGAGTTCTCTAATTATTCTATTAGCCCCAACTTACAACAACAAACAACGAATAGAGCATTTAGAAATTCAGTTTGTCCCAACTAACAACAACTGATAATGAAAAGAGTACTTAAAAGGATATAGGATATTAAAATATTGTTAAAATAACATTTGTTGTCCCTTAACTTTATCTCAGGGTCCATTTTGATCCCTTAATTTTTTAAAATCTTCAAATAGATCCCTTATCTATTAAAAAGGTGGCACATTTATCCTTTTGTTGGCTTCTGTTAGTGATGTTCTATTTTGCTTGTCCACGTGGCTGATCTGAAGGATAATGTGGAAAGTACGTGTATATATCATCAAATGAATAAAACAAGTCATAGATAGATGAAAGGCCACTATATTCACTATATTCGAATGTTCAAAGGGTGAATCTGACTCTGGTTTGCATGCAACATTGAAGGCGGAACCGATGGAAGATTAAAGGGCTGAAAGCACATTTGAGTACAGGTTTGTCATTTATGTCATTTAATCATTGTGATTCTGGTAGAAAGTTAGGGTTTTTTCATTATTTCGTTTTGTGAGATTTAAGAATTTAGGGTTTGTTTTGTTTTAGGATATTTTCATGATTTCGTTTTGATAGTTTAAGGAAAATCGGGTTTGTTTTGATTTAGGGGTTTTTCCAGTATCTTTCTTATTTTTGGAAAATGATCTGAGTAGGTGTAATGGACGAGTTTCTAAATCTAAAAATTCATCATAGTGGTGAATTCGTTGATGGTGATCTTAGTGTGTATGAAGGAGGAGAAATTTCTAATTTGAAAATGGATGTCGACATGTGGAGCTATTTTGAGTCTATTGGTGTACTTAAAGAGTTAGGTTATAGGGAGTTTAAGAGAATATGGTACAATGACCCTTCATCTGGCATGAGTGAATTGGTTGATGATAAAAGAGCCTTAGAAATAACTAATCTTTACAGAGTTCATCTAAGTGTTGACATCTATATTCAACACATGTTGTCTGAGCCAGAATATTGTGATGGTCCTAAGAAGTAGAAGTAGACAATGTTGACATTGTAGATGAGGAAGAATAGTTGCTCTCAAAAATGTATGAAGAAGTAGCTAATAGGAAAGATAAGTTTAAGGAAGCTGTGGAAGATAATTTAGGTGTGGAGGATGATAATGTTGAACAAGTAGGTAATGATGTAGGTGTGGAGGGTTCTAATGTTGGACATGAGGCTAATGATGTAGGTGTGGAGAATGATAATATTGAACAAGTGGGTGATAATGTTGGTGTGGAGGGTGTTAATGTTAGTGTGGAGGGTGGTGAGGTGCATGATGAGTTAATTACTAATAGTGAAGATGACAATAAATATGAGTTATACAATTATGATAGTGCTTTGGAAGTAGCCTTTGATGACTCTTTTGATAGGTATGATGATTTAGAGGAAGAAGAATTGGCTAATCAAATTGAATATGAACAACATGATGAGGAGGGACAAGGAAAAAAACAAAAAGAAAAGTGGGAAGAAGACAAGGAAGAATTTAAAGGGAGTGATAATGATAGTGAAGAACTACAAAGTGGATGTGATAGTAATTATAGCAGTGGTGTTGTTACAAAAAAGACTTACCCAATGTTCAAAATGCAAAAGGACATGGAAAATTACAAACGGGAAGTAGGAGTGTATTTTAGTTCAAAAGATGACCTCAAGGAAGCCATAACATCATATGTTGTCTAAAGTGGTAGAAATTGTAAGATCACTAAGAATGACAAAGTGAGGGTGAGGTGATGAAATATCCAACTGAACAATCAACTGATAATGAAATCAATGAAGTCGCAATCAAATGTTTTTTATCCCACGGGAAGGGAAAGGTAAACATCGAGTAAACTTGAGAAGGATGAAATCACGATCAAACAACTGAGAGATCGGGTAAGGGAGTCTGTTACGCAAGGGGAAGGTATTAGCACCCCACACGCCCGTAGTACTCTATGGTATCCACTCTTGTTATCTAATCTTATGGGTGTGTTTAATCTATGTATAAGTTGTGCAGGGAATGCATGAAAAAGAAAGGAGAAAAGAATGTAGGGAAAATAAAAGTTGTGCTCGCTCGGGCCCTACCCCAAGCCTACGTATCCCTTTTAAGGAATCAGAGCAGCCTTAGTTCGGCTTCAAAAGTTTTTGGTGGTTTGTATTTTTTTAATGAACAATATTAATTTCACCTTCTGCCGCAACTCGACCTTTGGAGACTTACGTGTCAGCACAAAAGTGAATTAACATGTTCTTTCTGAAAAGTTTGAAAGAAAAGCCCGAAGGCGCAAAATGAGTTTGCATTGGTTGATATTTTTTACCTTGAAGAACGATTTGGAAGTTGTTAGATGTTTTAATATTTTTCAAAGAAAGAGAAAGTTTTTGTTTTAAATGCAACGATGCAAAAGAGAAGAAAAACATCTAAGGGAGACTAGCCTATCTTTATCCCTAATGTTATCATACAATGATTGATCCTAAGGTTGAGTTTTGAAGGGAAATCTCTACCCTATGTTGACATGCTTGGATGACGATCCTAATGTTTATCTCAAATCATCATCTATAGATGAATCAAGAAGTCCTAAAGGAGCATAGCAAGGGTCTATCACCTAAAACTATGTCTATCTCGAATCATCATCTATAGTTGAATTGAGAGCTCCTAAGGGAACATGCTAAGGGTATGTCATCTCAAAACATGCACACAAAGATGAAATCAAACAAACAGGCCAATAAGCTTAAGAGAGCTATCTCAAGAGAGCACATCTAGAGAGATCCTATCTAGGCTAACATTACCTAAGAAAGTCTAATAAAAACTATCCTACGGGGAACATGCAATGAGAGCAAAGTCGTGATCTTAATTTCTAAATTGAGTGACTCATCGATCAATAAGAAATAAAGGAAAGTGAAAAAATCCTATAGGGAGCATGCACTGAGAGCGAAGTCGTGATCTCAATTTCTAAATTGAGTGACTCATCGATCAACAAGAAATAAAGGAAAGAGATAAAATCCTATAGGGAGCATGCACTGAGAGCGAAGTCGTGATCTCAATTTCTAAATTGAGTGACTCATCGATCAATAAGAAATAAAGGAAAGCGATAAAATCCTATAGGGAGCATGCACTGAGAGCGAAGTCGTGATACCAAAACTGGCTGTAGTGGCTGAAAGTTCACTATGCGGAAATCATCAACTTCGTTGTTATGATTTCAAGACCTCATAAATTTCCCAATAATGATCCAAATGCAACAAACTTTATACCGTTGGAAAGAGGACGGATGATAGATAAAGTTATAGTTCACCTCCAATATGAATACGGCCTTAATCATAGAGAAAAATGTCATGAATATATGCCTTGCAACTGCTCGACGAAATGACAGGCCTGGTAGGGCAAGTTCTACGCGTGACACCATGCATCTTGTCTGCTTTGACCTTCCTTCTTTGTGCTTCGATATCTCTATCCACAATGCACAAAATGAAACAAAATTTAAACCCAAAACGAAGAGTACGCAACACACTCCAACTTTCATGTTCAACATTTTTTGAAATGAGAATTGAATCCATGAGAAAAATATCCTAAACGTGTGCACGCCACCTATTCAATAAAATGTTGGTCTGGCAAGGTAAGTCTTGGCAGCATTTTGCCTCTCAAGCCTTCTGATCTTCAACTTTTATGTTCAGAGATTTTTCATTTGAGCCTAAACAAGACCCTAAAAATAGCCATGAAGTTTTCCACGTTTTGAAAAATCTTTTGAAAATTGTTAACTGTTCATATTACTAAGAACATAAGAAACTTCAAATTCAGACGACTTTTTTGATTTTTCTCAATAGCTTAACAAATTTTCTCATATTTTGACTTTTATCAATAATCTTGACCAAAAATCTCGTTTAGTCAACCTTTGACTTTTGTTGACATTCACTCATGCACACTTAAATCTCTTCCTATTCAATCGACTCCGATTCTTCTGATAAAAATATGGAGATCAGTAGACCACATACAAATACTTTTAATGCAGATGGAAAACCACGAGACTATCTTAAACTTGAAAAATAAGTTAAATCATGCCATCGATCAAGAACACTAATTGCATTATAAAGATAGGAGATGTCGACCAATAACTCCAAACACTAATCCAACTGGAATATCTTGAAGAACTCTTATACCCATATATCTCATGACTTGAGATGATGTTTAGGATGAAAAAGACTTCTGATACCCGACCTTTGAAGACAGATCTTTTCGTCTTGGGAAGTGTTCACTCGTCTGGCCAAAACTCTTAATCCTACGTTACCGAGTAAATGCAATGCAAATGATGAATGTGATAATGACAAAATGTACGCTACTTTGTTTACCAATAAGAGGGCAGATTTTAGGGTACAACAACTGCCCCTATTTAATCTTCTTTAACCGGGGGTGAGATTGGTGCCAACCTTTCGAGCCAACACGGTAAAAGAGGATTGAATACTTAAAGAACCCAAAAAAATTCACTCTGAAGCCAGTCAGGTATTATTATATTTGTTGGTTTTTGTATTTTCTCTCTCTTTTTTTTATTACAATGGTTATATGAGTAAATATCTTGGATGTCAGATCAAGGTTAAACATACATAAGAGAGAGACCGACCGAAGAAGGCTCTGACGAAGGAACTCTAATCAAAGACAAACTTACTGAGGATACAAATATACATTGACTCTGAATAGAACACCGATCAAAGGCGAACTTACAAACAAAAGAGACCAAATGAATGAGACTCCTGACAAATGATACCAGCCGAAGGTAGATTTAAGGGGAAAGAACATCGATCAAGAGTGAACTTTCAACGAAAAGAGACGAACAGAAGGGGATTCTTAACAAATGATACCAGTTGGAGGTGGATTTAAAGGGGAAAGAATGCCGATCAAGGACGAACTTACAATGAAAAGAGACCAGTCGAAGGGGACTCTTAACAAATGATACCATCCGAAGGTGGATTTTAAGGGTGCCATCCGAAGGTAGACTTCGGGACAAAGAAACCAGACGAAGGGGAATCTTCATCAAGGAATACTGTGCCGAAGGTAGATTCCTAAGCAAAGAACACCGATCAAAGGCGAACTTGCAAATGAAAAGAGACCAGCCGAAGGGGACTCTTAACAAAAGATACCAGTCGAATATGGATTTAAAGGGGAAAGAACGCCGATCAAAGGCGAACTTGCAAATGAAAAGAGGCCAGCCGAAGGAGACTCTTAACAAAAGATACCAGCCGAAGGTGGATTTAAAGGGTGCCAGCCGAAGGTGGACTTCAAGATAAAGAAACTAGCCGAAGGGGAGTCTTTAACAAGGAATACTATGCCGAAGGTAGATTCCTAAGAAAAGAACACCGATCAAAGGTGAACTTACAGGGGATAAAGATATGCATGTCTGGTCAGAGTAAGACACACAAAAGAGAAATTGATCATCAAGAAAGAAATGTTCGGAGTTGATAGCGAACACAAGAACGAGACTAACCGAAGAAAGCCCCGCCAAGAAAGGATGCGTTCTCCTAAACAAGGACGCAAGACAACTAGACTTTGAAGAGACACTAAAGGACTTTTAACAGAGAAGGTTAGCTAAGCTAACGAAAGGAGAACTCGACTAACACGGATAAACCGAAGACAAGGATCTAACTAAGCAAGACCTTTAGAGAGCACCGATCGAAGGTAAACTCTACAAGAGAAAGAGATCGGTCAAAACAGACTCTAACAAGGATTGCCAAAACACGTTGGGCTTTCGATAGGTTGCAAATACGCAAGAACTACAAAATCCCTCAGGCCAAAGGAGGGGTGTAATTATTCAAGAGTGGCAATCATCTGAATTACCACACACCAAGTATGGATACTCAAATACTTGAGATGCAAGAAAGGCTATACACGACTCTTACTCACACTCTAACGATAAAGGCAAACACAGGTAAAGTAACCAAGGGATTGAAATGGAAAGAGAGAACCACAATTTACTGGGGAAATGGAAGATACCAATGACCCGACTGGTGGTAAATCAGATAGACTCCACTGGGGAAACAGAATAGAATCACCCTAGGCTTGCTGTGGAGATAATTCAAATTTGAGCGCATAACAATCTGGTTACCACGGGTGAACATAATTAGCTTATACTCATGCATATTTGAATTTTTTAGCATAAGGCTCCATACCATGGAAATGTTACGCATTTTGGTGGATGCAATGTAATGATGCATGTTTTTCAATGCGCTAGGAAAAGCACGTTAATAATCGGATGCTGAGAAGTCAATGAACTTCCGAACGATTATTCTTGTGCATCTGATCTTTTATAGAGAAAAGACAAACTTAACCTCAATGGGGAAACGATATTCGAAACCATCAATCCTCAAAAGATCGATAACTTTGAGGAAGTAACTTCCTGGGAAGAATACTGCAAAAATAAATTGCATTTCATAGAAGATCTTGAATTTTGATCAGAGTTCTAACTTTTTGGGGCAACAAACTCTTTATTTTTCTGTTGAAAAGAGGAGAGCTTCGATGGGGATGGAAAATTTCTCGCATAGAATTTCTCGAGGAAGATAGGTTCTACTGGGGAGTATATAAATTCTTAAATAAAAATAATTCTACTTAGACCACACTGGGGATAACACCGTTGGGGGGAAAGAGTCTTCACTTGGGGAAGAAACAACCGTCTTGGGACAAAAAACTCCACTAGTGATATCTCAATAAAATCTTCTATCACAGAGGATGAAAGAGTTATGGCTGGCACTCCTATGCACACTACTCCGGGGAGACATGGCACTTGCTCCACTAGGGAAAGAAGCATTCACTCCACTGGGGAATGATAGATAAGTTACTCTGGCAGGTCCTTGAAATCCGGCTTCGATTGGGGATAAAGACTACCTCATACACTGGGGAGCCAAAAAAATTTAGATGGTAACATCAACAATCTTCATTACACTGGGTGTATCCATCTCTGCAAGATTCAAGCCGGCAAGAAATTTTGTACTGGGGGGCAGAAATTACTTCATTACGGACGATGGTCATCCTCATGAGGATATCAAACCAGAATCTCTCATAGGTAAACTTTAATCTCTTCGAGAGACTCTGATATAGGCACGCCACATTGGAGAGAGAGAGAGAGAGAAGAGAGAGAGTGCATCCCTTACTGAGTAGTAGAATGTATACTTCATAGGGATAATGAGCATAAACCTCATTGGGGAAGCCGTAGAAAGTCGACTTCAAAGGGAGTATATCAAGAATCTCTGATTGGTGAATAAAATGATTTTTCCAAGAAAACCTGGAAAGAAATAGACTGCACTAAGAAGGAGAAATTATACCCGGGAGAGAGTACACCTTTATTGGGGAAAATACTACAAAAATAAATTGCAGTTCAGGGGGAATTTTAAACTCTATTCCAACTCCTAACTTCTTGGGGAAAAGATACAATATCTCTTTCCAATGATAAAGAGAACCTTGCTGGGAATCGGGACTTTCTGATGTAAGTCTTCGATAAAAGTGACTTCGGCTGGGGAATCACAAAAATTCTGGAATAAAAGAATTCTACCTAGGCCACACGGGGGATGCTGCCATCGAGGGTAACAATCTTCACTCGAGGAAGAGAAGGGCGTCTTTGAACCATAAGCTTGAGGTTCACAACTCCAATGAGGAAATATTTTAGTAATATTCCATCACTGGGGGTCAAAGAACCCTTAATGTCATTCGTCTATGCTAATCGTTCCAGAAAACAGGAGACTTGCTCTATTCGGCATAATAAGCATACATATCAAACATCTCTTCAAGAAAACCTGACTTGGGAAAACATTGCATGGGGAGAAAAGATATAAAATTCATGGAGATGATGAACGACAACCTCACTGGGGAGATAAATACCAACCAAGGGGACGCAGGGTATCGACTTCAAGAGGATATAACAAAGGTATCCAGTCCGTAGAAGCAATTCTTCCCAGATTCTTCGAAAATAGTAGACTACGCTGAAGAAGAAGATTGTATAAAACCTATTGAAATGCACTTCTTTGGAGATAAGCCCTCTAGAAGGGACACACTTTTAAACAAACTCTTATCGAGAGCACTGACTTCAGTGGAGATTACGCATGGGTATACTTTCACTAGAGATAAAGAATTTTGTCTGGGCGAGAGTACGCCTTCACAAGAGATACATGATTCCGTCTTGAGCAGAAGTGAGTATTCACTGGAGAAATTGGATCCCATTATACATAAATATTCATGTTGGTCACATACCGACCCTTCCTGATTCGTTTGCTAGTATGTTTCTTGTCACAAAAGACCAGCAATGCTTACAAAAACAGAAATTGTGGCAATATGCCCCTGTTTGGAATGGCGAACTTCACTGAAGAATAAACAATTTGAACTACCAACCACTGGGTAAGAACTGCGATGCAAGATTATAAATACATCATGGTAACTCTGAGGAGAAATGCCACTGAAAAGTGGACTTTGGAGAAGATGCTGCAAAAATAAATTACAGTCCACTGAAAAGAAATTATCTTGACTTCAAACGACTCCCAATTTTTTGGGGAGAAGAACCATTCTCCTCCTGCAGACAAATGAGGATGCTTTGCTGGGGAATAGAGACGTCAGAAGAGAAACCCCGTAACAGACAATATTTATGTCAAGTAGTAACAAATCATTTACTGGGGAGAGGCGTCCTCCTAGGAAACAACATTTACATCGTGTCTTGCACGGGTAAAAAACCTCAAATGCTATTTGCATTGCTGCTCATATCCTATTGAGAATAACAATCCAAACTTCAATTGGAGATAATGATCCTGACTTCTGATGAAGGAACATCAATAAACGGACTTAAGTTTCTGATGAGCCGAGGATAATGATCTTAACTTCCCGACATGCTTTTCAAATCCATAAGTCATTTAGCCTGCGCATGTACTTAATATGATCAACCATTGAAGAGGAGAAAATTCCCCAGTATGATGCCTTGCCCCAGTCTGTAAGACCTTTGAAGAAAATCGCCTTGAGCGGACTTTATGAGATCTGCATCATAAAATAATCAGCCCCGGTGTTATGAACTTTGGAATACTGCCCTGAACTGACTAGTGTTGGAATCAATTTCAACCATGCTTGAGTGAATGCTCGTGCATCTTCAAATTCTGAAAAGATTCTCCTCTTAATCACCATATTCTCGGAGAAATTTGTTAAATCTCGACATAACTGCCCCAATTTGGTTGTACTTTGAGGGATCAAATCCCGACTTGAGTGCCCCAGCTTGGCTGAAAACCTACTCGACGGAGTATTCAACATGCTTGCCTCTGCTCAATAGAGTCTCGACAAACCTGTTCTTAGTCTCCTGCTCGGGGGGAAGTGAGAAATTACAAAGTTTTGAAGACAACAAAACCTTAGCGTGGCTGGCTTACGTCTTGAAAGTAAGCTACTTCACAATCGTACTTCTCAACTTGGAATGCTTAGTTCTGCAACAGATACTTGAAGACAATATGTCCCTCTGGACCAACTGAAAATAATGCACCATTGCTCGACAGAGACTATTGGCAATCAACTTTTTCAATCTACTTCAGATCATTTCTAAAACTAGTATTCTTTTACTTAGCAGAGTCAATAGAATTTCTGCCCCAGATTAAGATCATTCTCACAAATGATTTACCTTTCAGAGGTATCCTGAAGCAATTTTTCCCTGGACCTGATCAAACTTCCATCTGATACTCATTATGCAAGCTTACTTGATGTTTAAGCACTTGTTCATATGTAAAGAATGTTTATGCTAAGAATGATAATTCTAATGCAAAACTAATATTTGTCTTGAATTTTAAAAACCTTTAGTTAAAAGATTAAACAAACAAAAAATTTTGTACGGAAGAAATTAAAAAGATAGTGTGATACCAACTCAAAAGTTTTTGCAAGCCTCCTAGGAGTCAGATTACTGTATTCTCGTTACAATGTGCTTTTAAATTAACCCATGCTTCAGTTAGGACTTTTAAGGGTTGTAACGTGGCCTGGTTCACGGTTTTAGAAAGAAAAAAATATTTAAGGCTCAAAATTATTTGGTGCCCACCCCCTTCATGATGTTCTCCAGTCTTAAATTCAGTTAACTCGACACATACATTCATCTCTCAAGAGGAGTTTTGGAATAATTGAGGATTCAAATGAGGTTTTTGAACATGACAGTCACTCACCTCTTTCGTTATTTTGTGCTTCTGGTCACACAACTTTGTTCTTTACGGAGGATTTTTATTTTTAATCCCTTTTGGCTTTTCGCGCTTTTCGCTTTCCCTAAATTTTGCATGGGAAAATTATTTTTGAATTTGACTTTGAAGTCCAGTGGGATGCCCTGACTTTTGCCTAAGCGACTTGTTTTTCATGTTTCGACTTAGCGGGGCTTTTTGTCTCTTTCTTTTTTTCATTCTTTTTTCCTTTTGAACAAGTCGTTGATCTTTGCATCGTCTTTGATTTATTGGAAGTGATCGTGATTGTCTGAGTCTTTAGTAGACGAGGGATAGCCATTGTTGTATCGTCATCTGTTGACTTCCTAATGTGCGAGAGATACCCATTGGGATATCATTCTCTTCGATGCACGTTGTTGATAGATGAGAGATAACCATTGTGGTTTTGACTTTCCTTAACCTTTTAACGGATAACTATTATTGTATCTTTAGATGCACACTCCTGATGAGTTCTGAATGCTCGATCGGATTAACTAAAATCTACCCTGCCCCGGGTTAAATGTGAGGTTTTTTTTACAAGAAAATAAACTCCTACTTCAAGGCTCAAAGGGGTTAACGAGGGTCTATCTCCCTTATATCTCCGATGTTTAGGAATTGAAACAATGCATGTACATTGACACCAGGGTTTTACTCGAAAGTATACAGTTTGAGAATTTTGGTATATTACTCATCATTCTCCCTCCAAAGGTATTTTCCTTTAATTTAACATGAGTTAATTAGAAAAAGCAAAGAAAAATATTAATGAGTGAATACGAATGGATTAATTCAAGACAAACATATTTAATGCATTATGATTAATATTAAAAAATAAGCAAGTTTTGCATATAAGAAAGTACTGAACCCAAACAAGAAAGATTAAAAATGAGAATGCAAATGTAATTTGAAAATTCCAAGTTGAGGAGACTAGTCTACGTATGGACTTGTTGCTTCAGGAAGTACGCTTGGTAATCTTGCACTTCATCTCTGAATGATTTACGCTTTTAAGTTGAAGCAAGTAACCACCATGTTTTCACTAAGCATATCTTTAGGTCGCGAATTCATGATTCTGTTCCAATAGGAAACTCATGTTGGTTGTGCCTAGGCCTTTTGCTCGTTTACTGGCATCCTTCCGGTTATCATAGATCAACAATGCCTGCAAAAGTGGGAATTACAACAACATGCCTCGAGTACGGGATGGTTACCTTAGCCATTACTTTGAGAACCCGATACTTTAAGCAATTTCAATTATTGATATCATGTGTTGTAAAGCTTTAATGTTTTAAATGCAACGTTTATCAAAAATGATGAACGTCTTTTGTTATCAAAACGGAAAAATAAAAACAAATTGGAACAATTTGAAAAACACTTTTATTGAATGATTGGCCTGTAAATAGGCATTTACATCAAAAAGCAATTCTTGAAAAGAAACATTTGCATACGAAGTATATAGAGCAAACAACAAAAATGGCAATGTGAGTGCAGATTTGTTGAGTGCAACCCTGTCACAACTCTTATGACCTCTAAATTATTCAATAACTTGCTTTCTAAACGACTTATTGGACTATTACTTTATCCTGAGCCGATCAACCTAACAGTTTTTTTACGCAAAGTACTTCTTCACTACATCTGCGTTGACAGGGTGAGGGAAATCCTCTCCATCCATAGTCGTGAGCATCATAGATCCTCCTGAAAATACTTTCTTCACAATAAAGGGTACCTCATAATTAGGAGCCCATTTACCTCTGGTGTATGTATTGTTGGGAGGCAAGATCCTCTTCATCACAAGATCACCGGTTTGAAAATTCCGTGGACGTACCTTCTTGTCGAAAGCTTTCTTCATCCTCCTCTGGTATATCTGTCCATGGAAAAGTGTTGTCAATCTCTTCTCGTCAATGAGATTCAGCTGGTCGAACCTATTCTAAACCCATTCAGCCTCATCCAATCGTGCATCTGTCATTATCCTCAAAGAAGGGATTTCTACTTCCACTGGTAAGACTGCTTCCATGCTATGAACAAGCGAGAAGGGGGTTGCCCCAGTCGAAGTACGCATAGTGGTGCGGTAACCATGTAAAGAAAATGGCAACATCTCGTGCCACTCTTTATAGGTGATAATAATTTTCTGCACAATCTTCTTAATGTTCTTGTTAGCTGCCTCAACTGCGCCATTCATCTTAGGACGGTAAGGAGAAGAATTGTGATGTTTTATCTTAAAATTTCCGCACAGATCTTTCATCATCTTATTATTGAGGTTCGATCCATTGTCGATAATAATCTTCTCGGGGATCCCGTATCGACAAATGATATTATGCTTAATGAAATGAGCTACCACTTGTTTAGTGACATTAGCATAAGATATTGCTTCGACCCACTTAGAGAAGTAGTCAATGGCTACCAGAATGAAGTGGTGCCCGTTAAAAGCGGTCAGCTCAATCTGGCCAATCATATCTATACCCCACATTGCGAAGGGCCAAGGTGAAGTCAAGACATTCAGAGGATTGGGCGGCACATGCATCTTGTCAGCATAGATCTGACACTTATAGCAGATCCTAGAATGATTGTAGCAATCATTTTCCATTGTTGACCAATAATAACCTGCTCTTAATATTTTCTTGGCCATGGTATGCCCACTGGCATGTGTTCCAAAGGAACCTTCGTGAATTTATTATATGATCTTATTTGCTTCGTGTCTATCCATGCATCTGAGTAAAACAAAATCATAGTTTCTCTTGTACAAAACATCCCCATCGAGGAAAAACTTGGCTGCATATTTTCGCAGAGTTTTCTTATCAGTGGCAGAAGCATCCTCTGGATATTCTTTCGTCTCGAGATACCTTTTGAGGTCGTAAAACCACGGTTTCTCATCATTAACATCTTCTTCTATTTCATAACAAGGCGATGGCTCATTCAACCTCAAAATAGTGATAGAGGGGGCTTCATTTGCCCACCTAACTTTAAACATGGATGACAGAGTAGCCAAGGCGTGTGCCAAGTTGTTCTCTTCCCTTGGGATATGATTGAAAGTAATCTCATCAAAATAATGGGTCAGCTTCAACACATGCTCGCGATACAGAATCAAATTCGAGTGACGAGTCTCCCAATCTTTGCTGATTTGGCTAATCACAAGAGCATAATCCCCATATACTTCCAAGATCTTGATTCGCAAATCAATGGCAGCTTCTAACCCAAATATACAAGCTTCAAACTTAGCCATATTGTTCGTACAATCAAAGCGAATCCTGGCGGTAAGAGGAGTATGAAAACCTTTAGGAGAAGTAATCATGGCACTGACACCATTACCCAACATATTGGAGGCACCATCGAACACCATCGTCTATCGCAATCCTAGTCCGGGTCCTTCTTCTGGGCATGGGATGTTACAATCCCATATGTACATGATGTCTCCTTCAGGAAATTCAAACTTTATCGGCTGATAGTCATCTTCCATGGGCTGATGAGCAAGATGATCAGCCAATACAGTATCTTTGATAGCCTTTTGGGTAATATACTAGAAGTCATACTCAATCAAAATCATTTGACAACAGGCTATTCTGCCAGTGAGAGCAGGCTTTTCAAAGATGTACTTGATTGGGTCCATCTTAGAGATCAATAAGGTAGTATGAGTCAACATATGCTGTCTTAGTCGGCGAGCAGCCCATGCCAAAGCGCATCAAGTTTTCTCGAGCAGTGAGTAACTTATTTCACAGTCAGTAAATTTTTTGCAAAGGTAGTATATTGCATACTCTTTTAAACCAGACTCGTCATGTTTCCCTAATACGCACCCCATTGAGTTCTCTAACAATATTAGATACATTATCAAGGGCCGGCCTTCCACCAGAGGCGAAAGAATTGGAGGTTATAGAAAATATTCTTTAATTCTGTCAAACGCCACTTGGCAATTGTTATTCCACCTATCCGTTCAATCTTTTTTCAATAATTTGAATATCGGCTCACAAGTGTCCGTAAGGTGAGAGATGAACCTAACAACGTAATTCAATCTCCCGAGAAAACCACAGACCTCTTTCTCTGTTTTGGGCACGGGTGTAACACCCCAAATTCTACCCGGTAGTTATAACGAAAAATCAGAGTATTTAAAAGCTTCCAACACATTTGGGATATCACATTTCAACATGTTACAACACATAAACAGATACATAACACTTTATTTTCAGAGGATCATATAACAACTTGCATAAGCTTTTAAAATAAAACCACTTCTTTTATTAATAACGCAGCAGAATCATAATTACAACTTCAAGTGGCATCATATGTTTCGTTCAACTAAAACAACTTAAGGGGCAACATATTATTTGATATAATTCAACTTAGGATTCAACAACTAAAACAATTTCAACAAGTAAATAACTATTCGTTCATCCTCCCCCCCCCCCCGAGTGCTACGTATCAGAGCGACCAACCGACTTTGACCTAATAAGGCTAAGCAAATCTTCATTCTTGATTACCTGCACGTTACCAACAGAGGGGAACATTCAAACAGTAAGAGGTGAGATAGCGGACAATATAATAAGTCGTATGATAAATAATATATTAGATCTGATCATATAAAATTACCATTTCTCAACTTATACACAACAACTATTACAACCAAGCCTTAACACGACATAACGACTAACTCACAGCCTTTAGATAATACATGTCACAATAAGTCAACAACATAAAGCAACAACAAATCTATCTTCACCATAACTCAAGATGCAGCATCAAATGCGACTCAATTACAATGCACATGCATGTGGTACCATTGGAACAGAACTCTCAACTTAAAAATGGAGCAGAACTCCTAACTTAATAATTGCCAATTAATAGAGGCATCAACAAGACATAAGCCTTCAACTTAATATTTTTCTAATCCAGGCCAACTTAATAATGCAAATGTATGTGACTCAACGAATGCAACAATCACATACAACAACAATCACAGTCATAAAGGCATACGCCCATATCGTCACTTTACCAATAATTAGAGGTACTCATCGTCGCTTCAACATTGGTCATAGGCCTACAACTTAATCAACTTATCAATCACAACATATTCACAACAATAATGTATTCAGCAACATTGGCATAAGCCTACAACTTAGTACATCCCAACAATAATAGTAATTGGACAACAACATCAACAAGAAAACAACATTGGCTATAAGCCTAACATTTTAATACCACCTGCAATTCATATTTTTCAGCAAGGTATTCAACACATTTTGTCGACTAAAATATACAACAATTGTTCCGTATAGTTATTCAGACAAATCGACTAAATCCTACAAATTAATTAATTCTCCACTATTATTTTATTACTAATAACCTCCTATTACACATTCACATCTTAATCCCTACCTTACAGCAGCTTATACAATCCCACGTCTCAACCATAATATTTTACAAACATTTTGCGTAGTTATTCGGACAATTCAACTATATCCGGCTAAATAATCCTCTACTAAAGCACTTCTACTAAATTATTTTACTGATAAGTCTTATCAATAGCCTTCAGCTAAATTAAGGAAAATGTTACTTCTCTGCCACTTAAGTCTTCTCTACTGCTAATATATTTTGGTTACCAATGTTTATGTTATTTTACTACAAGCTCTGCAACTAAAACCATAAGTTACTAATTCTTAAACATAATAATTACCTCTGCTATTTTATGTAAATCCATGGATTACTCTCTTATGTCACTAATAAATAGCTTCTAACCTTGCTACATCAATTTTGCAACATACAGTTTCATGGTGCCACTCAGCATGATAACACACAGTTTGCATGGTGCCACTCGACACACAGGTTGGTGCCCCTCGACACAACAACCAACCATCTCCATTCACCTAGTGCCGATCGGCACCCCCTCCTCTCAACCTTTCCGTTCGGCTTTATTCACTCCTTCACAACGTGTCGTTCGGCATTATTCACCCCTTCACAACATGTCGTTCGGCATGTAAGGCACTTACAACACACACTTCACAACACACACTTGTGACGCTCGGCGCAGAGTTTGTTTCCTTTGTTTTTATTCCTAATTTCCTCCGTCTGCTATGAAACCCAATACGGTATCAAATTCAACAACACATCACATTATCACAGCAATATAAAATTATATTCAATCAATATAGAGTAATTTCCCATAACCAATTCGTTGACATCAATCCACATCTCAGTATCAATTACAACAATTAAACACCAACAAAAGCAATCTAACAAACCCAATCCCACATAAAATTTGTCATGCAACCCATTAGATAGTCAGAACCCCACCCTTACCTTGGATTGACGGTTCTCTATAATTTCCGATTGCACCTCGCTGCTGCCATAGCTCCAAACCTTTCTTCTTCTTCTTCTCCACTCAAAACCCTATTCCTCTTTCTCTTCTCTTTCTTTTCCTGATAACACTAACTCTCTTCCTCTCTTATTTTCTAATAATAATATATTATTATATTATTAACCTAAATAAATCCAATTGGTCCTAAACGTTACACCCCGCTTTTACTTCTTGACGCCATAACATAAGCCCATTATCATATTTAAGCTTAATAATAAAAATAATACCTCAACTTAATTCCACCAAATTAAATCTGATTATTTATCACGCCACTAAATAAAATAATTCCGACTTCGACGATAAAAATTTTGAATTAATATAAAATATTCAAAAAAATATTTAATTAAATAAATAATTAAGTATCGGGGCATTACAACTCTCTCCCACTTAGAATATTTTCGTCCTCGAAAATCTATTCGATACTACCACCCTTAACGCGAAGTTCACATCTAACTTTTTGATCCCCGAGTCGCGTTTGGCAACACTTCGACCACTACTTCACCAACATAACAATAACTTAACACAATTCAAATCGATTACACACATGCCAATCATTCAACACTTCGCGATATAATCGTTACTAGCATCTCAATTACTCCACCATAATCTGACATACCAAGATTTAAAGTAGCAACAACTATAACACGCTTATACTTGAATATACGCCATCTCAATATCGTCTTAACACCTTTTTCAACCTCTAAACACATACACAATTTCATTCCCGTATGTCAATTATCAACAAAATATCAACAAATTTGTTCATATCATCGTATCACTCTTATAATGACATCAACATAGCCAACGTAATTGACTTCATCATATTATGAAATATTATTCCTTTACTTATGGTAACCAACAACAACATCACGGCAACGGGAACCAAATCATCACAACATCAACTTAATTGTATAACTCAACAATTATACACACAACTCACAATCAACTAACAACCACAATAATTTCCGTCAAACATATGGCTTACAAGTTTCAATCTAGTTTCAGACTTTCCTCAACATCCACCATAAAACCATTGTTCACTTGATATTCTCAATCTTTCACATTTGCAACGTTAGCTTGCATATAACTCGATACTCCGACTTGTTCCACGATATAACATCAACCACTTTACACACCATTAAGATAGCACAACAAATCTATATCATCCAACATGGTCTCGTCTACTATCAACAATAAATTGAGGGTGATCAGTTCCTCAATTTGTCAATTAGTATTCGAGAACAATAAGGGAGTATAAATCTCCGTACCAAACTCTAATAGCATTTCCTTAAAACTCATATTCAATTTTTCTAAAACACAACATGTCTGATCCTCATTCACCCACCATCCCACGATAATCAATCATTTTCTAACTCGAGATCTATTGGCATATCAATACATTACAAATCCTTTCACTCTAGTCTGAGTCTTTATCTACATAAAGGATTCTAACAACATTCTTAAACTCTTAATCCTCTTCCGAATTTCACAACATCAAAAATACATGTATCTCCACCTCTCAAACTCATTCCAATCACATTCTCAACATTATCATCGTATCTAACAACATTTCATATATATATATATATATATATATATATATATATATATATATATATATATATATATATATATATATATATATATATATATATATATATATATATATATATATATATATATACACCTCTACGATAGTAATCATCTAAGATCAACAAACTAATAATCTCTATAACAGACTTCGTCGTTCTCCAACTTAGAACTCCATCCACCTTGAATGGATCTACATACACTTTCACTTAGAAATAAAATTACTCAAGAGAACTCTTCTCCCAAAACTATAACATACATCCTGACAACTTAGCATAAATCTTCCTCCTTTTTGACACCGTAAATTCCACACAACTTTGCAGTATCGTCTTTTGTTCTAATTAATAACACCAAATCTTTCCAAATGATATCTTTGATTTCACAAATTAATTTAAATAAATCTTCCAATTGCTCCTTTAATTCACCCAACTCGGACGCTGACGTTCCGTACAACACTGAAGAACAAGTCTAGTCTCAAAGACAAGCTTAAAAACTAACTGCACTTAATTCCAATATCATCACGCGATAAATGAATCTATTACAGCTACTGGAACCATTTTTAAAATGAAGCTCATTTCGTTAACTTTCCAACACTTCAAATGGAACTTAAATCGGATGCCCGGAACTCTAGGTATAAATTTTCGAAGTCCCACAACAATTCTGTAGTTTCTTGCAATTCGCTTACGGAAATTCCACTTCAAAACTCATTTGTCTTCAACGTAGACATATTCCAAACAACTCTTAACATATCTCGTGCTCCCAAACTTCTTATAACTCGAGAGATGCATTCATTTGCCAAAGTTCAGGTTCCAAAACACTAGGGCAACAATTCTTTTCGCAACGCTACTCACTTCTTCAAATTTCGACTCAGACTCGCGATTCACAACTGCTTATCAATGTCAACTACTTCCGACAATTACTTATGTGATTCCAACATAAAAGTTACAGCAAATTTATTACTCCATCATTGTTCGAACATTGAGATCTTACACTTGCTTCGTAAATCAAGAAATATTACATCGCTCTTCATTCTTCGAGAAGTAAGCACCAACAATGTCTGATCAGTTTCTCTCAAGGCGCTCTAACTTGAATAACAACAAGACCTTGAATCCAAGTCACCTTCAAATTCGGGAACAACAAGAATCCAATAATTCTTGCATTGTCGTCGTCGGCAGCACACCGAACCAACACCTTTCAATTGAACATATCCGAGAAGCAAAGCTTCTCTCCCACTTATCTTCAACCAACTTCCTGCATACAACTCGATTAGAAAAACAACAAGCACCGACAGTGTTTCACACACTTGTCGCGCACTAAGGAATAAATGACATTAGACAACTTGGTCGGACAGACCGACCTGCTCTGATACCACTAATGTAACACCCCAAATTCTACCCGGTAGTTATAACGAAAAATCAGAGTATTTAAAAGCTTCTAACACATTTGGGATATCATATTTCAACATGTTACAACGCATAAACAGATACATAACACTTTAATTTCGGAGGATCATATAACAACTTGCATCAACTTTTAAAATAAAACCACTTCTTTTATTAATAACGCAGCAGAATCATAATTACAACTTCAAGTGGCATCATATGTTTCGTTCAACTAAAACAACTTGAGGGGCAACATATTATTTCATATAATTTAACCTAGAATTCAACAACTAAAACAATTTCAACAAGTAAACAAATATTCGTTCATTCCCCCTCCCCCCCCCCCCGAATGCTACGTATCAGAGCGACCAACCGACTTTGAACTAATAAGGCTAAGCAAATCTTCATTCTTGATTACCTGCACGTTACCAACAGAGGGAAACATTAAAACAGTATGGGGTGAGATATCGGACAATATAATAAGTTATATGATAAATAATATATTAGATCTGATCATATAAAATCACCATTTCTCAACTTATACACAACAACTATTACAACCAAGCCTCAACACGACATAACGACTAATTCACAGCCTTCAGATAATACTTGTCACAACAAGTCAACAACATAAAGCAACAACAAATCTATCTTCACCACAACTCAAGATGCAACATCAAATGCGACTCAATTACAATGCACATGCATGTGGTACCATTGGAGCAGAACTCCCAACTTAAAAACGGAGCAGAACTCCCAACTTAATAATTGCCAATTAATAGAGGCATCAACAAGACATAAGCCTTCAACTTAATATTTTGCCAATCCAGGCCAACATGGTGCCAATCCAGGCCAACTTAATAATGTAAATGTATGTGACTCAATGAATGCAATAATCACATACAACAACAACAATCACCTTCACAAAGGCATACACCCATATCGTCACTTTACCAATAATTAGAGGTACTCATCGTCGCTTCAACATTGGCCATAGGCCTATAACTTAATCAACTTATCAATCACAACATATTCAACAACAATAACGTATTCAGCAACGTTGGCATAATCCTATAACTTAGTACATCCTAACAATAATAATAATTGGACAACAACATCAACAAGAAAACAACATTGGCTATAAGCCTAACATTTTAATACCACCTGCAATTCATATTTTTCAGCAAGGTATTCAACACATTTTATCGACTAAAATATACAACAATTGTTTCGTATAGTTATTCGGACAAATCGACCAAATCCTACAAATTAATTTATTCTCCACTATTATTTTATTACTAATAACCTCCTATTACACATTCACATCTTAGTCCCTACCTTACAACAGCTTATACAATCCGCTGTCTCAACCGTAATATTTTACAAACATTATGCATAATTATTCGGACAATTCAACTATATCCGACTAAATAATCCTCTACTAAAGCACTTCTACTGAATTATTTTACTGATAAGTCTTATCAATAGCCTTCGGCTAAATTAAGGAAACTGTTATTTCTCTTTCACTTAAGTCTTCTCTACTGCTAATATATTTTGGTTACCAATGTTTATGTTATTTTACTACAAGCTCTGCAACTAAAACCATAAGTTACTAATTCTGAAACATAATAGTTACCTCTATTATTTATGTCAATCCATGGATTACTCTCTTATGTCACTAATAAATAGCTTCAAACTATGCTACATCCATTCTGTAATATACAGTTTCATGGTGCCACTCGGCATGATAACACACAGTTTACATGGTGCCACTTGGCACACAGGTTGGTTCCCCTCAACACAACAACCAACCATCTCCATGCACCTAGTGCTGATCGGCACCCCCTCCTATCAACCTTGCTGTTCGGCTTTATTCACTCCTTCACAACATGCCGTTCGGCATGTAAGGCACTCACAACACACACTTTACAACACACACTTGTGATGCTCGGCGCAGAGTTTGTTTCCTTTATTTTTCTTCCTAATTTCTTATGTCTGCTACGAAAACCAATACGGTTTCAAATTCAACAACATAGCGCAGTATCACAGCATCATAAAATTATATTCAATCAATATAGAGTAGTTTCCCATAACCAATTCGTTGACATCAATCCACATCTCAGTATCAATTACAACAATTAAACACCAACAAAAGCAATCTTACAAACCCAATCCCACATAAAATTTGTCATGCAACCCATTAGATAGTCAGAACCTCACCCTTACCTTGGATTGACGGTTCTCTATAATTTCCGATTGCACCTCACTGCTGCCATAGCTCCAAACCTTTCTTCTTCTTCTTCTCCACTCAAAACCCTATTCCTCTTTCTCTTCTCTTTCTTTTCCTGATAACACTAACTCTCTTCCTCTCTTATTTTCTAATAATAATATATTATTATATTATTAACCTAAATAAATCCAATTGGTCCTAAACGTTACACCCCGCTTTTACTTCTTGACGCTATAACATAAGCCCATTATCATATTTAAGCTTAATAATAAAAATAATACCTCAACTTAATTCCACCAAATTAAATCTGATTATTTATCACGCCACTAAATAAAATAATTCCGACTTCGACGATAAAAAATTTGAATTAATATAAAATATTCAAAACAATATTTAATTAAATAAATAATTAAGTATCGGGGCGTTACAACTCTCTCCCACTTAGAATATTTTCGTCCTCGAAAATCTATTCGATACTACCACCCTTAACGCGAAGTTCACATCTAACTTTTTGATCCTCGAGTCGCGTTTGGCAACACTTCGACCACTACTTCACCAACATAACAATAACTCAACACAATTCAAATCTATTACACACATGCCAATCATTCAACACTTCGCGATATAATCGTTACTAGCATCTCAACTACTCCACCATAATCTGACATACCAACATTTAAAGTAGCAACAACTATAACTCACTTATACTTGAATATGCGTCATCTCAATATCGTCTTAACACCTTTTTCAACCTCTAAACACATACACAATTTCATTCCCGTATGTCAATTATCAACAAAATATCAACAAATTTGTTCATATCATCGTATCACTCTTATAGTGACATCAACATAGCCAACGTAATTGACTTCATCATATTATGAAATATTATTCCTTTACTTATGGTAACCAACAACAACATCACGGCAACGGGAACCAAATCATCACAACATCAACTTAATTGTATAACTCAACAATTATACACACAACTCACCATCAACTAACAACCACAATAATTTCCATCAAACATATGGCTTACAAGTTTCAATCTAGTTTTGGACTTTCCTCAACATCCACCATAAAACCATTGTTCACTTGATATTCTCAATCTTTCACATTTGCAACGTTAGCTCGCATATAACTCGACACTCCGACTTGTTCCACGATATAACATCAACCACTTTACACACCATTAAGATAGCACAACAAATCTATATCATCCAACATGGTCTCGTCTACTATCAACAATAGATTGAGGGTGATCAGTTCCTCAATTTGTCAATTAGTATTCGAAAACAATAAGGGAGTATAAATCTCCGTACCAAACTATAATAGTATTTCCTTAAAACTCATATTCAATTTTTCTAAAACAAAACATGTCTGATCCTCATTCACCCACCATCCCATGATAATCAATCATTTTCTAACTTGAGATATATTGGCATATCAATACATTACAAATCCTTTCACTTTAGTCTGAGTCTTTATCTACATAAAGGATTCTAACAACATTCTTAAACTCTTAATCCTCTTCCGAATTTCACAACATCAAAAATACATGTATCTCCACCTCTCAAACTCATTCCAATCACATTCTCAACATTATCATCGTATCTAACAACATTTCATATATATATATATATATATATATATATATATATATATATATATATATATATATATATATATATATATATATATATATATATATATATATATATATATATAATATATATATATATATATATATATATATATATATATATATATATATATATATATATATATATATATATATATATATATATATATATATATATATATATATATATATATATATATATATATATATATATATATATATATATATATATATATATATATATATATATATATATACACCTCTACGATAGTAATCATCTAAGATCAACAAACTAATAATCTCTATAACAGACTTCGTCGTTCTCCAACTTAGAACTTCATCCACCTTGAATGGATCTACATACACTTTCAATTAGAAATAAAATTACAAGAGAACTCTTCTCCCAAAACTATAACATACATCCTGACAACTTAGCATAAATCTTCCTCCTTTTTGACACCGTAAATTCCACACAACTTTGCAGTATCGTCTTTTGTTCTAATTAATAACACCAAATCTTTCCAAATGATATCTTTGATTTCACAAATTAATTTAAATAAATATTCCAATTGCTCCTTTAATTCACCCAACTCGGACGCTGATGTCCCGTACAACACTGAAGAACAAGTCTAGTCCCAAAGACAAGCTTAAAAACAAACTGCACTTACTTCCAATATCATCATGCGATAAATGAATCTATTACAGCTACTGGAACCATTTTTAAAATGAAGCTCATTTTGTTAACTTTCCAACACTTCAAATGGAACTTAAATCGGATGCCCGGAACTCTAGTTATAAACTTTCGAAGTCCCACAACAATTCTGCAGTTTCTTGCAATTCGCTTACGGAAATTCCACTTCAAAACTCATTTGTATTCAACGTATACATATTCCAAACAACTCTTAACATATCTCGTGCTCCCAAACTTCTTATAACTCGAGAGATGCATTCATTTGCCAAAGTTCAGGTTCCAAAACACCAGGGCAACAATTCTTTTCGCAACGCTACTCACTTCTTCAAATTTCGACTCAGACTCGCGATTCACAACTGCTTATCAATGTCAACTACTTCCGACAATCACTTATGTGATCCCAACATAAAAGTTACAACAAATTTATTACTCCATCATTGTTCAAACATTGACATCTTACACTTGCTTCGTAAATCAAGAAATATTACATCGCTCTTCATTCTTCGAGAAGTAAGCACCAACAATGTCTGATCAATTTCTCTCAAGGCGCTCTAACTTGAATAACAACAAGACCTTGAATCCAAGTCACCTTCAACTTCGGGAACAACAAGAATCCAATAATTCTTGCATTGTCGTTGTCAGCAGCACACCGAACCAACACCTTTCAATTGAACATATCCGAGAAGCAAAGCTTCTCTCCCACTTATCTTCAACCAACTTCCTGCATACAACTCGATTAGAAAAACAACAAGCACCGACAGTGTTTCACACACTTGTCGCGCACTAAGGAATAAATGACATTAGACAACTTGGTCGGACAGACTGACCTGCTCTAATACCACTAATGTAACACCCCAAATTCTACCCGGTAGTTATAACGAAAAATCAGAGTATTTAAAAGCTTCCAACACATTTGGGATATCATATTTCAACATGTTACAACACATAAACAGATCCATAACACTTTAATTTCGGAGGATCATATAACAACTTGCATCAGCTTTTAAAATAAAACCACTTCTTTTATTAATAACGCAGCAGAATCATAATTACAACTTCAAGTGGCATCATATGTTTCGTTCAACTAAAACAACTTGAGGGGCAACATATTATTTCATATAATTTAACCTAGAATTCAACAACTAAAACAATTTCAACAAGTAAACAAATATTCGTTCATTCCCCCTCCCCCCCCCCCCCCCCCCCCGAATGCTACGTATCAGAGCGACCAACCGACTTTGAACTAATAAGGCTAAGCAAATCTTCATTCTTGATTACCTGCACGTTACCAACAGAGGGAAACATTAAAACAGTATGGGGTGAGATATCGGACAATATAATAAGTTATATGATAAATAATATATTAGATCTGATCATATAAAATCACCATTTCTCAACTTATACACAACAACTATTACAACCAAGCCTCAACATGACATAACGACTAATTCACAGCCTTCAGATAATACCTGTCACAACAAGTCAACAACATAAAGCAACAACAAATCTATCTTCACCACAACTCAAGATGCAACATCAAATGCGACTCAATTACAATGCACATGCATGTGGTACCATTGGAGCAGAACTCCCAACTTAAAACGGAGCAGAACTCCCAACTTAATAATTGCCAATTAATACAGGCATCAACAAGACATAAGCCTTCAACTTAATATTTTTTGCCAATCCAGGCCAACATGGTGCCAATCCAGGCCAACTTAATAATGTAAATGTATGTAACTCAATGAATGCAACAATCACATACAACAACAACAATCATCGTCATAAAGGCATACACCCATATCATCACTTTACCAATAATTAGAGGTACTCATCGTCGCTTCAACATTGGCCATAGGCCTACAACTTAATCAACTTATCAATCACAACATATTCAACAACAATAATGTATTCAGCAATGTTAGCATAAGCCTATAACTTAGTACATCCCAATAATAATAATTGGACAACAACATCAACAAGAAAACAACATTGGTTTATAAACCTAACATTTTAATACCACCTGCAATTCATATTTTTCAGCAAGGTATTCAACATATTTTATCGACTAAAATATACAACAATTGTTTCGTATAGTTATTCGGACAAATCGACCAAATCCTACAAATTAATTAATTCTCCACTATTATTTTATTACTAATAACCTCCTATTACACATTCACATCTTAGTCCCTACCTTACAACATCTTATACAATCCGCCGTCTCAACCGTAATATTTTACAAACATTATGCATAATTATTCGGACAATTCAACTATATCCGGCTAAATAATCCTCTACTAAAGCACTTATACTGAATTATTTTACTGATAAGTCTTATCAATAGCCTTCGGCTAAATTAAGGAAACTGTTATTTCTCTGCCACTTAAGTCTTCTCTACTGCTAATATATTTTGGTTACAAATGTTTATGTTATTTTACTACAAGCTCTGCAACTAAAACCATAAGTTACTAATTCTGAAACATAATAATTACCTCTGTTATTTTATGTCAATCCATGGATTACTCTCTTATGTCACTAATAAATAGCTTCTAACTATGCTACATCAATTCTGTAATATATAGTTTCATGGTGCCACTCGGCATGATAACACACAGTTTACATGGTGCCACTTGGCACACAGGTTGGTTCCCCTCAGCACAACAACCAACCATCTCCATGCACCTAGTGCTGATCGGTACCCCCCTCCTATCAACCTTGTCGTTCGGCTTTATTTACTCCTTCACAACATGCCGTTCGGCATGTAAGGCACTCACAACACACACTTTACAACACACACTTGTGATGCTCGGCGCAGAGTTTGTTTCCTTTATTTTTCTTCCTAATTTCTTCTGTCTGCTACGAAACCAAATATGGTTTCAAATTCAACAACATAGCGCAGTATCACAGCATCATAAAATTATATTCAATCAATATAGAGTAGTTTCCCATAACCAATTCGTTGACATCAATCCATATCTCAGTATCAATTACAACAATTAAACACGAACAAAAGCAATCTTACAAACCCAATCCCATATAAAATTTGTCATGCAACCCATTAGATAGTCAGAACCTCACCCTTACCTTGGATTGACGGTTCTCTATAATTTCCGATTGCACCTCCCTGCTGCCATAGCTCCAAACCTTTCTTCTTCTTCTTCTCCACTCAAAACCCTATTCCTCTTTCTCTTCTCTTTCTTTTCCTGATAACACTAACTCTCTTCCTCTCTTATTTTCTAATAATAATATATTATTATACTATTAACCCAAATAAATCCAATTGGGCCTAAACGTTACACCCTGCTTTTACTTCTTGACGCCATAACATAAGCCCATTATCATATTTAAGCTTAATAATAAAAATAATACCTCAACTTAATTCCACAAAATTAAATCTGATTATTTATCATGCCACTAAATAAAATAATTCCGACTTCAACGATAAAAAATTTGAATTAATATGAAATATTAAAAACAATATTTAATTAAATAAATAATTAAATATCAGAGGCCGACCTTCTACCGGAGGCGAAAGAATATGAGGTTCCAACAAATATTCTTTAATTCTGTCAAACACCACTTGGCAATTGTTATTCCACCTGTTCGTTCGATATTTTTTCAATAATTTGAAGATCGGCTCACAAGTGGCCGTAAGGTGAGAGATGAACCTAACAACGTAATTCAGTCTCCCGAGAAAACCACAGACCTCTTTCTCTGTTTTGGGCATGGGCATTTCTTGTATAGCTTTTATCTTGCTAGGGTCAACCTCGATTCCCTTTTCGCTCACGATGAACCCTAACAATTTCCTCGATCTCACTCCAAAGGTGCATTTGTTTGGATTCAACTTCAGTCTGAACTTCCTTAATCTTTCAAACAATTTCTGCAAATGAACAAGACGTTCCTCTTCTGTCTGGGACTTGGCAATCATATCATCGACATATACTTCAATCTCTTTATGCATCATGTCATGAAAGAGAGTGACCGTTGCACATTGATAAGTTGCCCCTGCATTTTTCAACCAAAGGGCATCACTTTGCAGCAAAAGGTTCCCCAAGGTGTAATGAAAGTAGTTTTCTCCATGTCTTTCGGTGCCATATTGATCTGATTATAGCCAGAAAAACCATCCATGAATGAAAACACTTTAGCTCGAGCAGTATTGTCAACTAGGATGTCAATATATGGTAATGGGAAGTCGTCTTTAGGACTCTCTCTATTCAAGTACCTATAATCCACACACATCCTGACTTTTCCATACTTTTTAGGCACTTGCACTATATTCGCGATCCACGGAGGATAAGAAGTTACTTTCAAAAAACCAGCATCAAATTGTTTCTGGACCTCTTCTTTGATCTTCTTAGACATCTCAGGATGAGTTCTTCGAAGCTTTTGTTTAACAGGAGGACACTCTTCTCTAAGAGGTAGCTTGTGCACCACAATGTCTGTATCTAACCCGGGAATGTCTTCATAAGACCAAGCAAATATATCTGCATACTCATGGAGCATTTCGACCAGTCTTTGTTTGATGTCGTCTTCTAGAGCGGCCCCAATATTGACTTCGCTTCGGACCTCTTCGGTACCCAAATTGATCAATTCAATAGTCTCTTGGTGCAGCTTAATGACCTTTCCTTCCTGCCTCAACAATCTAACCAACTCCTCAGGAAGATCACAGTCTTCCTCAACTTCTTCTTCAGCTTGGTAAATTAGGTTTCAAAGTCATAAAGAGCCCTAGTAGAATCATTCTCGAAATTTCCTGAGATTAATAAGGGGCATGATCTGTATAATATATTTTTATTTATTTGTCTTAGAGAAAAAAGAAGATAAAAACTCACATTTGCCTAAATTTTAAAAGAAAGACAGGGATCAAATTTTTTGAATACAAAGACGTTATTTATTGATGATAAATTTGCAATGAAAAACATTGTGGCCTTACAACGTTTCCACTACATCTTAGGCAGGAAGTAGGGATTAATGCATGATAACAAATAAAACAGAAAAATTACTCTTCATAACGGGTGACTTCAATGACGTCCTCATCAAACCAGTTAATAAGATTTCCAGCCTGCACGGTAGGACAAACCTATTTATCCATCTCACAGTCATTGTCGCCCTCCTCTCTCACTGCATAAGGCTCTTCACGGATAACTTCGCCGTTGACAAATTGAATTGGCAGGGGAATACCTTGAATCTTGAGAGGAGTAGCGATTGACTTGTTTCGACAAGTCACAAAGCCTAAACCTTTCTTATCTGTTTGAGTAGGGAGATCCAGCACTCTTCTCCAGCCTTCTGGATGACCAGGTTGAACAAACATTTGTGCCTGACGATAAGATTACATAGAGACCTCTGGTTTCCTATCCTCTTGGAAAGGAATTCTGACAACTTGCACAGTCTCAAAAGCTTGACACGGAGTCTCATGGATTTCTCCTTCCACCTTAACATAGCGGAAGGAACTCAAATGACTGACAATATAATCTTCTTCTCCGTAAATGGTAACCACTTTCCCATTCAACGGGAACTTCAGCTTTTGGTGTAGAGTGGATTAGACAGCACCATCCCCATGGATCCACGGGCGGCCCAACAAACATCAATAGGAAGGGTTAATGTCCATGATAAAGAAGGTAGCTTCGAACACTTGGGGCCCTATTTTTATTGGCAAGTCAACTTCCCCGAACACCATTCTCTTGGACCCATCGAAAGCCTTAATAATCAAATCACTTAGCCTTAACAAAAGCCCATCGTAATCCAGCTTCAAGAAAGCAGACTTGGGTAATACGTTGAGAGAGGAACCTGTATCAACCAACACCCGAGATAAGGTAGTTTTTGCAATCTCCATAGAGATGTGTAGTGCTTTATTGTGCTTCCTCCCCTCGGGGGGTAAACCAAAGTCTGTAAAACCCAACCCATTACTCGCAGAAATGCTATTCACAATTTCTTCAAATTGATTCACAAATATCTCTTGAGGAACGAAAGAGGTCCCTAAAAGATTCATTAATGCATTTCTGTGGGATTCCGAGTCTCTGAGTAGAGAGAGAATTGATATCTTTGAAGGTGTTTGGCTTAATTGGTTGATGACTTTGTAGTCACTCTTCTTGATTTACCTCATCAACTCGACTACATATTTAGCCATTTCAGCATCTAAAGCAGGAAGTGGGGATTTTTCCCTGGCTTATTACTATTGACCAAAATCTGCTTGCCTTTAGTCTTAGCTGCAACATCTGTACTACTTTCAGGTCGTTCTAATGGAGAGAAAATTCGACCGCTGCAGGTAATTCTACTCTCACTAACGATGTCATGAATCTCAGACCCCTCTTCTTTGATCTTACCCTCTTCAGACTTCTGGGTAACAAGTTTATGCCCTTGTTAATAAAATTCACCACTATAATACCAAGGAATTGATTTACTACTGTCATATGGAATTGGCCCGAGCATGGTGATGGTTATGGGTGGTTTTCTAACGGGCACCGGAATCGTAACGGGTATCGGAATAATCCTTTTCTTGACAGGAATGATTATTACATCGACTTCATCATTATCGGTCTCAGGTTTAACGATCTTGCGATCAAACTGAAGAAACCCCTCTGTAATTAGGCCCTGAACCGTATCTTTCAACAATTGACAACCCTCTGGCTGTTTCAAACAAGCGATACAGTCCATCCCACAGCCCAAAAATACACTTTTGCTCGACAATTGTTCTTTTACAAATAAGAGAGGTGTAGTCAATTGGTCAACATTCATAACCAGATCCAAACTTTCATCTTTAATGATGGCACTGATAGTGGCACCTCCGTGAGGCGGCAAAGGTTGATTAGTAATGTAAGGTGTGGACCAAAATTAATATCCTCAGAGTCCAATAAGTCTTGCACCCTGTGTTTGAATGCTATGCAACACTCAATGTTATGCCCCTGTACTCCAGAATGAAACTCACATGTAGCGTTAGCATTGAAATTTGGCGGTAGTTTTTCTGGGTTAATCTGCATCGTACGTTTCTCAACCAACTTCAACTCTAGTAACTGAGGTAGCAATTCTGCATAGGGCATGGGAATCGTGTCGACTTTCTGGGAGTTTGTTTTGGCCCCTATTGGTAGCCCTTCCTGGATGTCTGTTGTTGGGGTGCAGCAACTGGTATTGTCACGGCAGCAATCTTGTGATCTGTATCTTGGTATCTATTTTTCCCTTTACGAGAATAGACTGTACTAATTTCTCCTTCTTTTTTCTTTTTTGTTACTACCAAAAGACTTCTTAGTGTTACCAGCATTATTTCCAGTAACCGTATCTTGGATTTTTCCCAACTTAATCCTGATTTCAATTTGTTCTCCATGTGTCACCATCTCGGCAAAAGTACCTGATGTACTACAAGTTGTGTAGTACTAGCCTTGCAATGTACTACTAAACATTTCCACAATCTAACGCTCCAACATGAGCGTTTGAACCTTTACAGCCATCTCTCTCCACCTCTGGGCATACTCTTTAAAAGATTTATCCTGCTTCTGGGATAAATTATGTAGTTGGGTTCTTGTGGGAGCCATATCGGTGTTATATTGATAATGCATAACAAAAGCCTCAACCAATTCTCTCCATGTACGGATGCGACTACTCTCCAACTGCATGTACCACTCGAGTGGGCCACCTGTCAAACTGTCTTGAAAGAAGTGCATCAATAGCTTCTCATCATTAGAATACGCAGACATCTTTCGGTAGAAAGACTTAACATGGGTCTTTGGACAGGAAGTGCTTTTGTATTTTACGAAATCAGGCACCTTAAATTTCGGGGGAATCCTCACCCCAGGCACTAAGCCTAAATCAGACATGTCAAAGCCTACTGCACCTTGACTTTCGAACCTGCGCATCCGCTCTTCGAGTATATTCAACTTCTGGTTAGATTCTATTGGTTCATCCATATTAGTCATCCAGTCTTCCCAATTATCTTCTTCCACCGGCCTAACAGGAATACGAACAGGCCTTGGTAGTACAATAGGTTGTTCAATATTCTGATGAACAGGAGTAGGTGGGGAAGATTCCCCACAACTTGAATCTCAGGGATACCTTGATTACTTGTAAGATTGCTAAATTTGCAGGTTGACCATTCTGAATATTCAAACTGACATTCGAATCCAGGTTCATATTCCGAGCACCTCCCGGATTCTCCACCATATTCTGAGCACCCAGAGTACCATTAGGATTGTTGATGACGACCCCTGGCAGATTTGGATTCAAAGTCTCACCACCATTGTTCAAATTTTCGGCAGGCCTCATGATCATGGCTCTCATCTCCTCTTGTTGATGAGTTATACTCTGAATGCTCTCCATTAACTGATCAACCCGAGTATCCATACTAGTACCCATAGCCGCAACATCTTCTTGAATTTGTTCCATCTATCTATTGGAAGTACTCCGAGTATTATAACGGTGAGGACTTATAGTAGCAATCTCTGAAAGGAAAACACATATCAAGAATAAGAAGACCTGCCATAATCACTTGTCATGATATGATATGCATGAATGAATGGTTATGCATGAAATGTTTTATCATTTCCAGGAAAATCCCAGATCTTTTCTTTTCATCAGAAATAAAAGCAATAGGATATAAGCAAATTATCATTAAAGAAAGAGTATGCTCATATCAAAAGAATAAACCATTCACACAAACATGCCTCAATAACAAATTCATATAAACCAAGCTAAGAGGGACACGTCCAATAAAACTGGCGGTGAACCTTACGAATACAGAGAGGTAAACAAAAACTAATAACCAGTGTCAAACTCCGAACTGAGCTTTGATTCTTTCTAACTCTTCAATTACTTGAGTCAACTGAGCATTTCTCCCCCTCAACTAGATTTCAGCGGCTAGCGTTTGGTCATTTTTCTTCATGAGTTGCACTTTTAGTTCGTCAATCTACACTTGCTGATCTTGAACCTGCTATTTCAACCTCTCTTGTTGTTTACAAGCTTTTTGAGATTTAGATTCTTCTTCTTGAAGCTGCTTCTTCAAGATTTTGATTTCTTCCTTATGCTCGACCTGCATTTTGTTTTTTGATACCCGAAGACTCTCAAGATTCTGCTGACTTTTCACAAGATCGATTTGGACCTTCGCCAAAGTTTCTGTTTGATTGGGAGTGCGAGAACCTTCAACTCTTGGTCTCTTCACGCCTTCCAGCATGCTTTTCCAACATTTTATCCTTCAGCTTGGATTCACAAAGCAATTTTCTCTTCTCTTACTCAGTGTGGTGCAGTGGGAGAACTGACTTGGGTGTTTTGCATTTTATCACAAATGTTGCGGTTAGCAAGAGTCGCCACCGACTTTTATTTTATCCAAAAGGAAAGGCTGAAAATAACAGGAAAGACCTTTGAGATTGTTTCTTGAGTTCGGGGGTAGATTATGAAAAGGGAAGGTGTTAGCACCCTTTTCAACTATAGTTATCTATGGGCTCTTAGTTGCTTGCTAGATCACTTGCTTTAGTTTTAAAATGTGCTTTGTATGGTTTTTTGAAAGTATTTTGAAAAGGCGCCTTCATTTAGGCAAACTTTGTAATAGTTCTCGTTCATAAGAACGTATACAAAGTGTTGAGCTTTTGAAAATGTTTCAAGTTTGGAAAATGTTTTGAAAGTGTTTTTCAAAGTATTGGTGTTTGTTTTGAAAATAAGCAAGGATGTTTGATTTGAAATTGAGCAAGCAACTAGGAACAATCTACCTACTCAAAAGTATTTTGTCATTTCTTCATTTCCTTTGATATTACTATATTACCATTGGTTTGGTAAGAAGCCTTATCTTTGGATGTAAAGGGATGGACGTGGGTCATCGTATAGCCATGATAGAAATGTTATAAGATGTCTTAGCATTTCTCTTTGAGGAACTAAGATCATTTTGAAATGCAACTTTTGATAGCGTCGTCGAGGGACTATGATCTTGTATTTTTTATTGATTTTTGCTAAGATACCCCACATGTATAACATGGTCATTTTTGTAAGACAACAAAGTAGAATTACCCTAAGGGTGCAAGTGTAAAAATGTGTTTGATTTACGTGCATTGTTTTGTCTTGAATTAGGGTTTGTTAACTTGTTGATTTAATCTTTCCATACAAAACCATAATTACTAGCATTTATATAAAGCGATAAATTGCGGAAAATAAAACTACTAAGCTATTACATCATTAGGGGAGGGGGTATACAAATTTACAAATGAGGATTTTGCAAGAAAATTAAACTTACTTATCTATTATAACCACATTGAATAAATGTACAAGAATTGAATAAATAATGTACAAATGTAAAAAGAAATTATTTTTGTTTGGTTTTCATAAAAGGGGTTTTGACCTAATTAAGAGAGATGATTAGTTAAAACTTAAACAAAAACTTAAACCTAAATTAATTAAGAAAGAAATTAAGTTAAAAAAAGTATTTTTAGGGTTTTTTATGAAAAAGTTTTAACTTAATAAAAATAAAATGAGAAATTAATTAATTAAAAGAAAACCTAAATTCTAAGTCAATTTTAATTAAGAATTCAAAAACCTAAATCTAATTATTATTTATTGAAAAAAGGAAATTAAATTGTTAAGAAAATATTTTTTGTTCTTTTTGTTTTATAAAGAAAATAAAACATGCAAATGAGCATTTTTTAAATATGTAAATAAATAAAATAAAATATTTTTGGATTTTTTATCATTAACAAAAATATTAATAATAATAATAATAATAATAATAATAATAATAATAATAAGGAAAATATAATAAGGAAAAAAAGAAATGGAATAATAAAAAAGAAAATAATAAAAGAAAATGGGTCAGGGGTGTAAAAGTAGTCAGGGGTTAGAAAAAAACAAAAATGGAAGGCCCATCTGTTTGGAGGCCCAGCGCCTGTTTGCTGAACAAAAAAGAAGAGAAAAATGTAAAAAAGGAGCAAAAGGGTACCACTTGGGCTCAAACCCAGGTCCCAAAGGTTGACAGGCGCACACTTTACCACTAGGGTGGCTATACATCCGTGGATATAAACAAAACAATAAATATGTAACATAAGTCAAGTCCTGAATGAACTTCATCTTCAACCTCTAGCCATGGATCCTGTAACTCACTCATTTCTCATCCATTCACAAAACTTCCAACATCAAACTTGTTAGAAATTTCCTCACGATTCTGAATATGTAAATAACTTAAGCTAATTCTCAAAGATGAGCATGAATTTCTAAAAGTACCAAAGTCTGACCTAAATATTTTCAGAGGTTCAAACTCAAAATTCTCCCTACTCAAGCAACATAAATGAAATATATGAACATGTATAGTTTCAAGGCAATGATGTCTACATTTTATCTTCACAAATGCAAGCCTAACAATGCCTAAATGAGAAGATAGAATTTCAAAGAATATACCTCAAAACTGGAAATTGTGAAATGAGTTTGAGCTTGATTCAAGGTGCTGCAATGATCAGGTTAGATTCTTTGAGCCTCTAGGAAGCTAATGCAATGCTTAGCTTGAGTTGAGAGTTGCTGAAATGGCCTGGAGAAGTCAAGTTGCAGAACCCTGTTTTTGATCTTGGACAATGGTGAAAATGGTGTTACAGTCATGTAACAGGGACAAGGATGAGTTATATTTGATATGTAGGAGCTTTTGGAAGTGAAAGGCCAAGAAATGTACGAGGGAAATGGAAGTTTGATATGTAAAGTCAGAACTTGCACAACAATGGTGTTTTGAGACAATTTCTGGCTAGAGGGATTTTGGGAGTCTCTCTGTTGTACCCCAAAATTTGCCCTCCCATTTCTCATTGATTCCTCACCATAAAGCCTTTGAAGCTCAAGATCCAGTTAGGGTTTCATATGCTCAAGACCCCCCTTGCACTGATGACTCAAATTAGGGTTTGTGTTTGCACAAAGATGTTTTGACCTAAAATGCCCAAGATGACTTTCATGCTTCATATTGGACTCCCAAGTTTACCCATATCAAGTTTCAAGTCTTGATTCCAAGTTTTGCCCAGTCAATTGGACAGTTGACCTAAAAATCAGCTATATTGGGGAAGAAGTCAACTGTGGCCAATTGACAGTCAAACCTCATGAAATTTGACCCACATCAACATTATGAACTCATATGAATCATTTGGTCAAGTTTGGATCACAATTCCTCAAGAAATTTGATCAGATCACCAAAAGGGCAAAATGGTCATTTTTAGGGTTTTGACTGCACTAAGGCAATTTTTGACTGTTTGACCTAGCCAATGGCAAACCAAGCTCACATATGGACTCAAGGACCCCATGGAATTATCTTGACATGCTCAACAAACTCAAAAGATCCCAAGTACACAGGATTGACAGTTGAATTTCCCAATCAATTGATCAATTTTGACTGTATACTGAAAAGTCAAACTTTGACTTTTTGGTCAAAATCAAGAGTCAAGATTCATTTTTCATCAAAACTTGCCAAATCATGAAACTTTTTCACCAAGAAACCAAGAAATGCAAATTAGGGTTTAAAATGGAATTTTTCATAACTTCGAATTTTTCTAAGTTATGAAAAACCCTAATTTTTCCCAACTTTGTCCCATTTTTTCACCAAGATCCCTTTGGATTCAAACAAAAGTCCAAACATGAAAGTTGTAGCTTGTTGCATAATCTACAACTTTATTCACAAAGTTTTCCCATTTGAGGCTTGTATCTCAAGTTACAAATTTTTGAATAAGGGCACTAAACCATTCTTAACTTAGTGAATTTTTGACCTATTTTGACAAGTTTTTCTACCCCACTTCAAGGCCATTTTCCATACACTTACACTTGGAATTTCAAATTGCATTTCAAAGATGGATTGTAGTACACATTCCAAGATTTCCAAAATGTCCAAGAACTCATCAAACAACCTCATGGTTAGGGAGAATCGAATTTCACAATATAGCAAAAACTCACTTTTGAATTGGCCATTTTTCATGTTCATAGATTATGCAACTTCTCAAAACCAGCATGCCCTTGATTACAGGTCCTTAAACCAAGTTACACTCATAAATTTAATGCATACTCTTTGTGCCAAGACCATGTTCTTTGTGTTCTAACATTACATGAAGGTTTAATCCATTTTTAGATAAAGTAAACTATCCATTTTTGCAAAAGTTCACTTTATGTCCAATTGGTAAATCAAGCAAGTACAAACCAAATCTCTTTAGCACAAGATTATGAACAAATTGCTCTGATCAAGAGAAGCTTTGCAGTAGGATTAGAGGTCCCCTACTGACCTAAAACACCAACTTGCATTTTGTTGCTTAAAGGTTAAGAAACATTGCATAACTAGGGAAAACATCCATCTCAGCTTAGACACACAAGAACAAAGTTATCAAACACATTACACACATCATAACCAAGCTATTGCACGAGCCATTTACCTCCCAAACATCATCAAACCAGAAAACACCATCAAACTGCAAAAACAGAGTTGCCTCTGCAGTTTGAGTGCCAACTTCTATTCCTCTCAAGCATTCTTGCCAAAACCAGTTCACATACCTTCCATACCATCTATGCAAGCTAACCAAAAGCAAAGGCATGACCTGTAATCACTCTAACCACTTCCACCATTTTCACATTTCTGATTTGCAGGTGAAGTTCTCTAGCTCGATTCAGAAGCTTTCAAGACAAAGTAAACATTGGAATAACATCCCTGGACCTCAAGGAAGCTTTTCCAATCATCACCTTGCCCTGAAAGTTCTTACATCTCCAGATAGAACTTCAACTGAACAGGTAGTTTTTTGAATTCGTATCTCTCTTATTATGCATCATTAGCCTTAAGTTTGTGAATAAACAAGGTTCTACTCATGCCACTGAACATGTACATGTTTTTACTTTTCATTTCTTTTGCTTGAGTTGTGAGAATTTGGAGTTTGAAAATGGCAGAAAAACTAGGTTAGGATTTGGGGGAGGAGAAATTCTCCCTCATCTTAGAGAGTTAGATCAAGTTATGCATATGGTTAGAATCGTGGTTTCATGCTTAACATCTTTTGTGTTGGAAGTTTGTTCAAAAAATCAAAGAATCAGGATTTCAAACAAAGCTTGCAGGCGCGCGTTTTTTGGTTCAGAGGTTGAAGAAGAAGTGGTTTGGGCTGGGCTTGTGCTGCATTTTCTGTTCACACCACATAATTGCTTTTGCACCCCCAAGGCCCTTTTGCTTATTTATTTAACTTTTTGACTTTTTTCTTTTTTGATTGACTTTGTTTATTTTTTCTCATGACATAAAAAATATAAAAATATTTTTCTCTCCATTTTTTAATTTATTAGGTATTTATATGATTTTCTTTTGATTAATACTTAGATAAATAAATATATACATTTTATTAAAATATTGAGAAATAGGTAGAAATACTTTTATTTTCATTTTTCATTTTATTATACCCCATGTAAATATTTTACATAAAAAATACTTTTTTTGTTAATATTAAAAATTATTATTATTTATATATATAATACATGTTTAAAATAATATATATATACATATATTTATTAATATATTTAGGATAAATACATATATACCCTTGTATTTTTATAATTAGTATTTAATATAAAAATGCATTTTTTTCAAATATACTTTATTTTATTGTTTGTGTATGTAAATCATAAATATTATTTGAATTAATTCATTAATGTCCCCTTTGATCTAAAAATTAGGGTTTTACCCTAAATTTGAAAATACCTCAAAAATAATACTTTTTTTATTTTCTTTTCTTAATTTTACATAAATAATATTTTTTTTCATACACATAAAAATTCCTTTTGCATTCTTGCATATTTGTTTTATTTACCATTTAAATTATACATTTATTTACCTTGTGAATATTCATAGAAAATGATGTAATAGTTTAGGTTTAATTTTTTGTCTAAATATACCCCATTTGAAACATTGTACCCCCCTCCCCATATTATTGTGTTGCAATAGTGTAGGAATTTAAATTTCGCACTTTATCGCTTTCTAAACATACTATGCTAGAATTAGGGTTTTGTATGCGAATAAAAATGAACAAAGTAGTTGGACCTAATACAAGATAAATGAGCATGAAAAATGGACAACACATTTCACACTTGCACCCCTAGGGTATTCCACTTTGTTGCCTTCAAATAATTGGGCCATATTGCATGTTGAACTTCTTTGGGTAAAACAAACAACCAAATGATCATAGTCCCTCAAAATGTTGCTTAAATGAATGATCAAGTCCCTTTTAAAGAAAATTGCCCAAAGACATTTAACACTATTGCAACTATGGTCTAAACGATGACCCGCGCCCGTCCCTTTAATCTCCTAAAACAAGATTGTCCACCAAATGCAATGGTGGAACAAAATTGTCAAAAGGTTTAAAACATAACAAAAATCTTTGAGAAAATTTTAGGGTAGATGAACTCTTAAGTACTTGTCAACTTTCCAAGAAAACACTTGCCTTATTTCAAAGCCCACTTCACAAACACTTTCAAAACAAACTTTCAAAAAAAACCTTGAAACATCTTTTCAAAAAGACAAACACCTTTTGTAAAACATTCGAGTAAAGAATTGTTACAAGGGTAGCCTATACAAGGCATCTTTTTCAAAACCTTTTCAAAACCACGCACAAAGCACCATTTCAAACAATTGAAAACCAAGGCAAGCTGATCTAAGCAAGTACCTAAGAGCCCATGGATAACCATGGATAGAAGGGGTGCTAATACCTTCCCCTTCTATAATCTACTCCCCGAACCCAAGAAAAAATCTCAAAGGTTTTTGCTGTGCTTTTTAAACCTTTCCTTAGGATAAAATAAAAAGTCGGTGGCGACTCTTGCTCAACCGAAACATTTGCGAAAACAAACGCAAAACCATAGTCAGTTCTCCCACCGTATCACAGAACTGGCGACTCTGCTGGGGACACTTTTAAAAGTGGAGTAACCTTAGGGCTTAGATCACCCTCTTGCATGATTAATTGTTTGTCTTGATTGCTTTATATCTTGGCTCTCTTGTTTGGGTTTGCAATCCTACACCCGGATTTTGGGAAACATTCATAGATAGCAATACGTTGTGGAAACTGTGCGGGGTATACCGACACGGTCGAAGCAATAGCTATATTAGTGCGACATATTTGTGAGTACCGATAACCCTTGAGTTCAATCAAGGAGAGTACGGGGCCGCTGAGTGATGTCACTAAGCACTAATGACCTAGAATCTTACTTGACCATCTTGGCCTTACATTAGGGGTTGTGAGATGACCGGCTTTGGTGCAGTCTGAAGTTGGTAGATACTCGATACTACACTCATTGAGGGTTGTTTTCTTGGAATATTTTGGTCGCTAGTTAAGTGGCTAAACCAAAACAATGAACGATGAAAACAATCCAATGATATTGAGCTCCTTAGAACCCGGTTACTATTTATAGGACAGGTTTTTAAGCCAACTACACTCAAGAGGGTACTTACCTATGAAACCCCATGCAAGCCTGAAATTAGGGTTTGGTGTGATTTGCTTGTACATATGTTTTGTGCATACATCATAAACATCATGAAACATCATATGCATTCACTAACCATTTCAAGGGTTTTGGATCTTCATCTTTGTTCTTGTTTTGTAGGACATGGAAATCCCTCGCAGAAATACCATTCAAGTCAACCTTGTGAGAATCTCTCCTCAACTCAAGGAGATCACCTCAAGAATTCCGGAAAATTCATCCTTCAGTGAAAGACATGGTAGACTGCTCAGCCTAGTCAACACCAACATTGAAGAAGATATGATGAAAGTACTATTCCAGTTCTTTGACCCTCTTCACCACTGCTTCACTTTCCCTGATTATCAGTTGGTACCCACTTTGGAGGAGTTTTCTCAACTCCTAAGAATCCCTATCCTTAATCAACTACCCTTCAACGGTACGGAACAGGAACCAAAGCCAGAAGATGTTTCTCGAGCATTACATCTACAACCATCCGACATCAAGGGGCATTGGGAAACCAGAAGCAGCATCAAAGGATTCTTAGCAAAATTCTTGTTTGAGAAGGCACAAGAATGCTGGAACTCATTGGACCTGCAAGCCTTTGAAGAGATTGTGGCACTCCTTATCTATGGGTTGGTCTTGTTCCCAAATCCTGACCAATTGGTAGATGTTAACGCTGTCAAGATCTTTTTGTCCAGAAATCCAATACCAACATTGCTTGGGGACATCCTTCACTCATTTTACACACGAACAATGAGAAAGAGGGGTGTTCTCATGTGCTGCACTCCTATCCTCGCAAGGTGGTTTATTTCGCACCTTCCACAATCTGTCTTGAAGAATGACCAGGGTACAAGGTGGTCCCAACGGTTGATGACTCTTACTCATTCTGATGTGCATTGGTGTTCTCGGTCCAGAGAAAATGTCATCATCGTCGATCGTTGCGGAGAATTCCCTAATGTTCCTTTACTTGGAATCAGGGGAGGTATCACCTACAACCCTTGCCTAGCTTTGAGGAAATTTGGATATGCACGGAGGGATGGCCCTCATGACATGTTGATTCCTAGCCTAGTTTTTGACTTCGACAACGATGCGCAAGGACTTCGCCAAAGATTCATCAGAGCTTGGGGAAAACTCAACAAGGTTGATAGCAAGACTCTGGGACACAAGAACTCCATCCCTCTTGAGCCCTATCTCAAGTGGGTACGAGCCCGAGCCCAAAGTCTAATGATGCCTTATCCTCATGTTCTCCCTATGATTAAAGAGCCCGTCAATGAAGGAGAGGTTCCCTACACCATCCTACACCCTGACATGCCTATATCGTGGGAGGAAATGCAGAAAAGTTGGATTCAGCTCAAGGAGGAACGGAACACTTTTGAAGCTAGCTACTACGCCAGTGAAAAGAAGGTTCTAGAGCTTACCCGCCGACTCCACGAGCAAGAGGCCCTCAACACCTACATCTCACCAAAGAGGATGCGCAATGTCTTTCTGTCTTGAGAAGTTTATTTTGTAACATTTGGTCCATGGGGCATTTATGTACTAACAAATTTCTTCTTATTAATATGACGTACATTCTTCTTTGTCTGAAACAATTTTGAATGTCCTAAATCCTTGAATGCATTGCATACATCAGCATACCATTCATCATGTGCATAAGCAGGTCTCACTCCAGGTTTCCTTATCTATCTGCTGTTTATTTCAGCAGGATGGATCTCGAGCAAACAGTCAAAGACCTACAAGCCCAGAATGCACAGTTCCAACAACTCTTGATGACTTTGGTTAAAAGTCAAGAGGATATCAAGACTCATCTGGAGAATAAGGACCCAGTGAAGAAGAAAAAGAGGGTCGGAGTGGCTACTTTGGGGAGAAGATTTGACAGAGAAGCTCGGAGAGTGCTTGAATTTCCTCCTACTTCTGATGAAGGGACTAGTAAAAGAGATCGAGTTGTAGTGCCTTCCGAGTCTGATGCGGAGGAGGAAGAGGTTGAAGAGGATGAGGATTATTCCGACCAGCAATACCCTCCAGCTGATGATAAGTACAAGGGTTTAGAAGACAGATTGGCTGCCATGGAATTGCAAAGGGTACCGGGTTTGGATTTTGAAGACATGGGCTTGGTCGCCGGAATTGTGATTCCCCAAAAATTCAAAGTGCCAGTGTTTGTGAGGTATGATGGGCTGTCCTGTCCCAAAATGCATCTCAGGTCCTACGTGAGAAAAATTCAACCCTATACGGCAGATAAAAATCTCTGGATTCATTTCTTTCAAGACAGCCTATCGGGAGCCCAGTTGGAGTGGTTTTATCAGCTAGAAGGAACCAGTGTCAGAAATTGGGAAGATTTGGCCACCGCTTTCTACAAACAATACCAGTATAATTCTGATCTTGCTCCTACTCGTACCCAACTTCAGGGTATGTCACTAGGAACAAGTGAGGGATTCAAAGAATATGCACAAAAATGGAGGGATTTGGCTGGCAGGGTGCAGCCTCCTTTAACCGATCGTGAGCTCGTTGATATGTTTCTTGGGACCCTATATGGGCCATTTTTCAATCATCTAATTGGTAACTCTTCCGCGGGGTTTACCGATTTGATCTTAACAGGCGAAAGAATAGAAGCTGGCATCAAGTCAGGAAAGATTCAGAAGGGTGTTGCTGCAAGTGTTGAGAAGAAGCCCTTTAAGAAGGAGACAGCTATGGTGTATTCTCAGAGAAGAGCAGGGAAGATGGAGCGTCGGCCAACTGTGGGGGCCGTAATGATTCAAAACACTCCGAGTGAGCAGCCTCGCTATAACCAGTCCAGACCAAATCAGCAACGGGTGGAAAGGCCACAACGGCAGTTCACCCGTATTAATATGACTCCAGCGCAAGTGCTTCCCCATCTATTGAAGTTGAATCTTGCCACCATCAAGGAGGCGCCAAAGAATGTAAATACGTCATCCCCGCATTATCATGCCAATGCTAAATGCGCCTATCATTCAGACAGTGTTGGACACGACACCAATGATTGTTGGGCACTCAAGCATAAAATCCAAGACCTGATAGAGGCTAAGGAGGTAGAGTTTGACGCTCCAGAGAAGCCTAATGTGATATCTGCACCTATGCCGAAGCACGGCCGAAATATCAATGCCATTGAGGAGGATTTGTATGTTGCTGACGTCAGTGATCTGACTACTCCGCTGCTAACCATTAAGTTGAATTTATTAAGGGTCGGGATCTTCCCGGGATGTAAAGAAGACTGCTACTGTTGCCACTCTCTGCCGTTTGATTGTCCGCTGTTAAAGAAAGGCATCCAAGGCCTTATGGATAGCCGACAAATTTTGTTCGAAAAAGTTTCTGCTGTTCCAGTTCATGTTGAAAATGTCTCAATCATAACCATTCACGCCAATCTTTCCTAGGCCGTCAAAAAGCCAATTAAGATTACACCAGCTGCAAAATCTGTTCCTTTAAAGATAACGATGCCAGGGCCTGTTCCCTATGTTTCTGAGAAGTCGATACCTTGGAACTATGGTGGTGACATCTACTACCATGGTATCAAGCAAGTCGAAGTAATTGAAGAAAGTTCGGATGATGAAGAAGCCAGCATTAGTAACATTGCAGGCACCAGCAAAATCACCAGGAGCGGGAGAATATTTTCTCCAGAGATTTCCCCTCCAAGAGCACTCTTTGGACCCTCATCAGCTAAAGAAGTCATCCATGCACCAGTAAAACTCTCCACTAGAACTCCTTTGATTGAGGAAGTTGTTGTTCCTAGTGCTGTCTCTCCTACCATTACTGATAAAGGAAAGGGAATCCAAGATGAGCCCGTCAGGACGAGGGTTCAACCCTTGGTGATCCCGGAAGCATCCAAGAAAGAAATGGACGAGATTTTGAGGATAATCAAGAGAAGTGATTACGATGTAGTGGAACAGTTGGGGCAAACCCCCTCCAAGATCTCCATGCTGGCACTATTGCTTTGCTCAGAAGCGCACGCTCAAGCTTTGATTAAGTTTCTGAAGGCAGCTCATGTGCCCCAGGAAACCTCTGCGGACCAATTTCAACATTGCGTGTCTAGCCTGACTGCGGACAATGGATTAGGTTTTTCTGATGCCGACCTGACCCCTAAAGGCCGAAACCACAATGATGCTTTGCATATTTCAATCGAGTGTCGCGGAACCACCCTTGCACATGTTTTGGTTGATACCGGTTCGTCACTGAATGTTTTGCCGAAGAAAGCCTTGGACCGGCTAGATTGTGAAGGGTTGGAATTGAAGCCAAGTGATATTGTCGTCAGAGCTTTCGATGGGTCGAAAATAATGGTCCATGGAGAGGTTGAAATCCCCATCAAGATAGGTACTGAGGTGTTTAAATCCACTTTCTATGTAATGGACATCCGTCCATCATACTCTTGCCTGCTGGGCAGACCTTGGATACATCATGCTGGGGCAGTCACCTCCTCCTTGCATCAGATGCTGAAGTATCCTGTCAAGGGGAAGATCATCAATGTCCACGGCGAAGAAGAGTACATGATTAGCCATTTAAATTCTTTCCGGTATGTGGAGGTTGAAGGAGAGTTCATTGGGACGCCGTTTCAACATTTCGAAGAAGTTCTTCCTGAAATAGCAGTAACAAAGTTGGCAGCTGAGGCACCAAGACAGATGGCCAGGATGGCATCTCTGGAGGATGCAAGAGCCGCAATCAAAGAAGGGAAGAATTCAGCGTGGGGGCAGTTACCTGACATTCCGCATAAGACTGACAAGTTTGGATTAAGTTTCACAGCCGCTGGCCAGAAAGATATGCGCCAGTCAAAGATTGAAAGAGCGCCAGTCAAAATTTCTCCTTACAGAATCAACGCCCTGGAAGATGAAGACAAGGAAAGCAACATTGAAGAGTGGATTTATCCAACTGTCAGAGGAGGATTGAACAATTGGGAGGCTAAAGACTTTGTCCCCATCACTTTTATTCATCAGTAATTTATCTGTTAAACATTTCTTATTTGGTCTGTAATATTTTACTTTCAAACAATCCGTACACTATCTTTTCACCTCCTGCCTTGCCCGGGGCATGTAGGTCCACTTGTAAGGGTTTTGACTATTTTTCATATTCATATGCCATGTTTAATGATTCATTGGACGTTTTTCATTTGATAAACTGCTTATGTTCATTTTCTTTCCTTTTGCATTTTTGTTTAAGGATGGCTATCCCTTACACACACCCACACTCACCAATGCAGGTACCCATCCACTCCGGATTCCATGGGTGACTATTCTGCTGTATCTTTCAATAACTCTGAAGATCTGGTCAATCTAGCCGAGTATGAAGATGACGAAGGTTGTGAAGTACCCGGGGAACTAGCCAGACTTCTGCAACAAGAGGAAAGGGCCATCTTACCGCATGAAGAGCCATTGGAAGCTGTTAATTTGGGAATCGAGGAGAATCGGAAGGAGGTGCAAGTGGGTGCCAACCTGGAACCAAAAGTCAAGGAGCGCTTGGTACAATTGTTGAATGAGTATGTTGAAATCTTCGCTTGGTCCTATGAAGACATGCCGGGTCTAGACACAGACATCGTGGTTCACCGTCTCCCCACAAGAGAAGATTGTCCACCAATCAAGCAAAAAGTTCGCCGAATGAGGCCTGACATGTCCGAAAAGATCAAAGCAGAAGTAATGAAGAAATTTGATGCTGGCTTCCTAGCTGTTACGTCCTATCCTCAATGGGTCGCTAACATTGTACCGGTACCAAAGAAGGATGGCAAAGTCAGAATGTGTGTGGACTACCGGGATTTGAATAGGGCCAGCCCTAAAGATGATTTCCCGCTACCTCATATTGACATCTTAATCGACAATACAGCTCAGCATAAAGTGTTTTCCTTCATGGATGGATTCTCGGGCTACAACCAAATCAAAATGGCCCCCGAGGACATGGAGAAAACAACTTTTGTTACACAATGGGGCACTTTCTGTTACAAAGTGATGCCGTTCGGGCTGAAGAACACAGGGGAAACTTATCAACGCGCCATGGTAGCTTTATTTCATGACATGATACATCATGAGATTGAAGTTTACGTAGACGATATGATAGCTCGATCACAAACAGAGGAAGAGCACCTTGAACATTTGGAGAAGCTGTTTGCCAGGTTAAAAGAATACAAGCTCAGGCTGAATCTAAGCAAATGCACTTTTGGAGTTAGGTCTGGTAAACTCCTGGGATTCATTGTAAGCAACAAAGGCATTGAAGTCGATCCGGCAAAAGTAAAAGCAATACAAGAGATGCCTGCTCCCCGTACTGAAAAGGAGGTTAGAGGATTCTTGGGGCGCATAAACTATATTGCCAGATTCATCTCACATCTGACTTCTACCTGTGAACCAATTTTCAAACTCTTGAAAAAAGATCAGGTAGTGGAATGGAACGACGATTGTCAAGCTGCTTTTGATAGAATCAAGGAGTATTTGCTAGAACCTCCTATTCTAATGCCACCCGTCGAAGGAAGACCATTGATCATGTACTTGACCGTCTTGGATAACTCAATGGGGTGCGTTTTGGGCCAGCATGACGAGTCTAGTCGAAAAGAGCATGCTATTTATTACCTCAGTAAAAAGTTTACCGACTGTGAGACTCGCTACTCACTGCTCGAGAAAACTTGCTGCGCTTTGGTATGGGCTGCTCACCGACTAAGACAGTATATGCTGACTCATACTACCTTGTTGATATCCAAAATGGATCCTATCAAGTATATCTTCGAGAAGCCCGCTTTATCTGGAAGGATAGCTAGATGGCAAATGATCTTAACCGAGTATGACATCCAGTACACCACCCAAAAAGCTATAAAAGGGAGTGTGCTAGCTGACCATCTGGCTCATCAGGCTATCGAAGACTATCAACCCATGAGATTTGACTTCCCAGACGAGGACATCATGAATTTGGACAACATTGAAAGTGACGGACCGTATGACGGACCCAAAAAGGGATCCCGATGGACCCTGTACTTTGATGGTGCTTCAAATGCACTTGGAAACGGTATTGGCGCAGTACTCATTTCTCCGGAAGGTTGTCACACTCCTTTCACGGCCCGACTTTGTTTCAGCTGCACAAACAACATGGCTGAGTATGAAGCTTGCATCTTTGGTCTCGAGGCTGCTATAGACTTGGGAATCAAATCTTTGGTCGTATTTGGAGACTCGGTGAAGTGGTGAAAAACACAAGAAGGGGGGGTTGAATTGTAAAACTGAAATCTAAAGCAATGAACATGATATTTTTATCCTGGTTCATTTGATCTCAAACTACTCCAGTCCACCCGTCAAGGTGATTTCGCCTCTCTCCAACGAGGTCTTAATCCACTATATTCAACTGAATATTACAGACTGCTTTAACAACTGCTAAAGCCTTCTTGATTCAAACCACAACCCGGTTTGTCAAGGTAACACTTTCTTACAAAGAGATAAAACTATGTGTGTGGATGTTTTCTACAAAACTGTATCACAACTGTGATGTATACACAAAATGAAGCTTAGAAACTAGATTGCTAAACAGTAATGGAATATCAGAGTATGTGGTTTAGCAAAACTGGTAGAACGAAGATTATGGTTCAGCTTTTGTGCGTGTAGAGATTTGGAGAGCATTAACCATTTCAATCTTCAAAGCCTTGTTTATATAGCACTTGAGATGATGAACGTTGGATGCAATATTCTTGATTCAATGCTAATAACAAGCTTTCCTTTTTGAGCAGATCTTGTCTGGAATGAGGCCGTTGGAATTAATTTGCTTTCAATGCACAGTACCGTTGCTTACTTAATGCAAGTTCTGGCTTGGCTCATTCTGATTCTGCTTCGCTGCTGATGAACTATTGTGTTTCTGTATCAGAGTGTTTGAGCGCAGTCTTGTTCATCAGGCTTCAGCATGTACGTGAGTTGATCATCTGATCTTGACGTTCTGATGTAGCAACTTCTGATGCTGGTGTATGAAATCAAATTCTGATGCTGAATAGATGTGATCTTGCTTATTTCAATCAGCGTATCTGCAAGTCAGAACATAATAATTTTAGGCAGCAGATAGTTCAAACATGAACCATATAAATACTATATCTTTTCACTTTGTTATCATCAAAACTTAAATATAGGGTAGTAGATTCAAACATTGTTCTAACAATCTCCCCCTTTTTGATGATGACAAAAACTAGATATTTTTAAATTAAAATAACGTGAAAAGGTATCTGGAATATGTATCAGAATAAGAAGTAAAAGAATAAGGAGTAAGGAAATACTCCCCCTGAGTTTATTACTTCCCTTTGATTATACGTGTTCTTCAGGATCAGATCTTTTTCTTTCTTTGAACATCAGATTATCAGAGTCTTTGACTTATCAGAGAGCAGAGCTTCAGAGCTTTTCTTGTCAGAGCTTTGCTTTGGATCAGAGTATTAGGACGATCAGAACTTCATATTGATCAGAGCAACATTGATCAGAGCTTCTAGTCTTCAGAGTGTCCAGGAGCTTCCTTGTACCTGTAGACTTCAAACAAAACAGAAAAAACATTTCAAGTAATAAAGTTAGAATGTTTGAGAATTTCTGTCTAGTTAGCCGTTATTGATTTAAATATCATTCTTGTTCTCCCCCTTTTTGTCAGCAATCAAAAAGTGTTGGTGATGTGCTAAAACAATTAAGATCAGAAAAACTAATCATATTAATATAGTTCAGAATCAGAGCAAGAAAATATTACAAAACATAATCAAAACAGTACATCAGAAAATCAGGGAAAACATGAAAAAGGTCATGCATGAAAGAAATGATTTAAGGTTGAGGAGGCAAGCGTGTGAACAGGCTCTCCAGCATCGCTTGAATCTTTTCAGAAGTCTCATTTTGCTTATGAACCATGCTGACAACAGTGTCAATCTTGCTGATTTTGGGGGATTTGAGAAAGATACTTAAAAACGGTTACTAGACATGTGTCTCAATGCACCCAATCAGCGCTTTGCCTTCTCAGAAGCGTGCACGCGTTCTGCTTCAGAGATATGCTGATGATTGGATGACACTTGTTTGATGTAGTGATCAGCACGTCTGTCTTTGAGATTAGACTCTCAGATCTTTAGACTTGCATCTGATACAATCTGCATGTTCTATCTTTCTGAAAGGAGATTGATCAGAAGTTCACAGTAAAATAATTACATTCTGAAAGTAAATATATGGAATTAAAACATTTTCACTCTGGGCACACTTTCATGCTGAGATGTTTCAGAATGAAATTAAACCTATCTTCTGAAAGGGGTTTAGTAAAGATATCAGCCCATTGATGGTCTGTATCTATAAATTTTAAGTTCAAAATACCTTTCTGAATATAGTCCCTAATGAAGTGATGTTTTATTTCTATATGCTTAGCCCTAGAATGTAAAATAGGATTTTTACTTAAGCAAATAGCAGAAGTATTATCACAAAGTATAGGAATGTTACTCTCAAAAATCTGGAAGTCTTCAAGCTGACTTTTCATCCAGAGCATTTGTGTGCTACATCCTGCTGCTGCTATGTACTCAGCTTCTGCTGTTGACAGAGCAAATGTTGATTGCCTTTTGCTGGACCAAGAGATCAGATTTTCTCCCAGAAACTGGCAGCTTCCAGAAGTACTTTTACGTTCCACTCTGTCTCCAGCAAAATCAGCATCACAGTAGCCTACTAAGCTGTAATCACTAGATTTTCTATAAAACAAACCCAGATTAGTAGTACCTTTCAGATACTTGAAAATTCGCTTAACAGCTGTTAAGTGAGATTCTCTAGGATCTGATTGGAATCTAGCACAGATACAAACACTGAATAGTATGTCAGGTCTTGAAGCAGTCAGATAGAGGAGAGAACCAATCATACCTCTGTAGACTTTCTGTTCTACACTTTTGCTTACCTCTTCTCTTTCCAGAATGCACGTGGGATGCATTGGAATCTTTGATGGCTTACATTCTGAGAGGTCAAATTTCTTCAGAAGATCTCTGATGTATTTGCTCTGATGAATGTAAGTTCCTTCTGGAGTTTGATTGATCTGAATTCCTAGAAAGAATTTCAGTTCCCCCATGAGGCTCATCTCAAATTCTGCCTGCATACACTTAGCAAATTTTCTTCCAAGAGAAGGATTAGTAGAACCAAAAATAATATCATCAACATAAATTTGACAGACTAAGATGTCACTCTTAAATGATTTACAGAATAGAGTAGTGTCCACTTTCCCTCTGGTGAATTCATTTTCAAGCAGAAAGTTACTTAGCCTTTCATACCAAGCTCTGGGAGCTTGTTTCAGACCATACAGTGACTTATTTAGTTTGAAAACATGTTCTGGATGTTTTGTATTTTCAAAACCTGGGGGTTGGTGAACATAAACTTCTTCTTCTATATAACCATTTAAGAATGCACTTTTGACATCCATCTGATACAGAGTGATGCCTCTATTAACAGCAAATGAAATTAAAAGTCTGATAGATTCTAACCTGGCGACTGGGGCAAAGGTTTCTGTATAGTCTATCCCCTCTTGCTGACTATAACCTTGTGCAACCAGTCGTGCCTTGTTTCTGATGACTTCACCTTGTTCATTTAGCTTGTTTCTGAACACCCATCTTGTTCCAATGACGTTGAATCCTTTTGGTCTGGGAACGAGATCCCATACGTCGTTTCTGGTGAATTGATTCAGCTCTTCTTGCATTGCCAGAATCCAGTCATTATCCAGAAGTGCTTCATCAATAGAAGAAGGTTCAATCAGAGACACAAGTCCCATAAGTGTTTCTTCAGAGTTTCTGAAGCTTGCTCTTGTTCTGATTGGATCTTCCTTTCTTCCTAGGATAGTCTCTTCTGGGTGATCCAAGCTGCTTCTGGGTAATCTCTTATGAGGTTGATCAGCAGCTGTTGTAGGATTTCTAGCAGTGCTCCTTTCAGACGTTGAAGGAATGTCTGTGTTGAGAGCTTCTGATGACTTGTCTTCAGAACCTGCAAATTCAATTTCTATACCTGCAAAAATTTCATTCTGCTTTGACTTTTCAGAGTCAAGCTTATCATCAAAACGAACACTGATTGATTCTTCCACAATCTGTGTTTCTGTATTGTATACTCTGTACCCTCTTGAGCGTTCAGAGTATCCTAACATAATACACTTCTGTGCCTTAGAGTCAAACTTGTTCAAATAATTCTTTGTATTTAATATAAAGCAAGTACATCCAAATGGATGAAAATATGAAATGTTGGGCTTTCTGTTCTTCCACAATTCATATGGAGTCTTTTCCAGAATAGGTCTTATTGAGATTCTATTCTGAATGTAGCACGCTGTGTTTATTGCCTCTGCCCAGAAAGTCTTAGCAACGTTTGTCTCATTGATCATGGTTCTGGCCATTTCTTGCAATGTTCTGTTCTTTCGTTCTACAACTCCATTTTGTTGGGGAGTTCTAGGACAAGAGAAATCATGCAGAATGCCTTTGTCATTAAAGAATGACTCAAAATCTTTATTTTCAAATTCTCCACCATGATCACTTCTGACTTTAACGATTCTAAGATCCTTTTCATTATGAACTTGGTTACAGAAGGTAACAAACACAGAGTGTGACTCGTCCCTGTGTCTTAAGAACTTTACCCATGTCCATCTGCTATAGTCATCTACGATTACTAACCCATACTTCTTACCACTGACTGAAGCAGTTTTAACTGGTCCAAATAAGTCAATGTGCAGAAGTTCTAATGGCTTAGAGGTAGAAACAAAATTTTTGGATTTAAAAGAAGGTTTTGCAAATTTTCCTTTCTGACATGCTTCACACAGAGCATCTGAATTGAACTTCAAATTAGGAAGTCCTCTGACCAGATTGAGTTTGTTAATCTGAGATATTCTTCTCATACTAACATGCCCCAATCTTCTGTGCCAGATCCACTGCTCGTTGTTAACAGACAAAAGACATTTTACATTCTGACTCTTTAGTTCAGAAAGTTTGATTTTGTAAATGTTGTTTTTCCTCTTACCATTAAACAGGATAGTCCCATCTTTCTGACTAACAGCTTTACATGATTTTTGATTAAAGATTATATCATAACCGTTATCACTTAATTGACTTATGGATAACAGATTATGCATCAATCCATCTACTAGCAGAACATTATTAATAGAGGGAAGATTTCCATTACCTACAGTTCCAGAGCCAATTATCTTTCCCCTCTGATTGCCTCCAAAGCCAACGTGGCCTCCAGGCTTAAGTTCTAGGCTTTGGAACATATGCCTTCTTCCCGTCATGTGTCGTGAGCAGCCAGAGTCCAGGTACCATGACTGGTGTTTCTGACTTGCTGCTAAAGATATCTGCAACATGTATTATTTTATCCTTAGGTACCCAGATTTTCTTGGGTCCTGACTTGTTAGTTTTACCAAAACTCTGGTTGAATTTTGGTTTCACAGAGTGCTTACTGCTAGTATATTTGATATCATGTGTGTGACCATACACAAAGTGTGAATTTAAAGGAGTGTGTTTAATGGTTAAGTCCATGACATTCTTTGGTGTAGGAACCTTACCTTGGTATCCTATTCCTTTCCTGCCGTTTCTGCTAACTCCATAGATCATTGAAGCCATTCTACTTCTATCTATGCTTTTAGCTAGGAACTTCTGGAAACTGTGATCATACTCCTTGATGATCTCATCAGCGTTGCTGGGAGTTTCAGAAATTGGTTCCTTCTGAGAGTTTTGTAAAGTGTTTTCTAATTTTGAAATCTTATCTCTCAGCTCAGAATTTTCCAATTTGAGACTCTCAGACTTATTAGAGTCAGATTCAAGATTCCTTTTCAGGTCTCTGAATTTAGCTCTAATCTGCTGATAACGTTCCAGAATCTCATTAAGGCTTTCAGCAAGTTCAGCCTTTGTAAAGTTAACAGCGAAGTTAGGAAATACCTCTTCTGTGTCTGATTCTGAGTCTGATTCAGAAGCTTCACTATCTTCTGAAATGTTTGCCATGAGAGCTATGTTTGCCCTTTCATCATCTGATTCTGAGTCAGCTTCAGACGAGTCAGAGTCATCCCATGTAGCCATGAGACTTTTCTTCTTCTCTCTTCCAAACTTCTTTTTGGGCTTTTCCCTCTGAAGCTTTGGGCAGTCACTCTTGTAGTGTCCTTGCTCATTGCACTCATAGCAGATGATGTCTTTTGTGTTTGGCTTTTTTCTACTGGAGGAGCCTTCAGATCTTCTGTATCCAGAGGAAGAATCTGTCCTTCTGTATCTGGAAGAAGACTCGTTCTGATCAGATCTTCTGGGATTCCTGAACTTCCTTTGTCTTTGCTTCCATAGTTGATTTACTCTTCTGGAGAGAAGGGAAAGTTCGTCTTCTTCTGATGAGGATCCATCAGATGTTTCTTCAACTGCCTGCAAAACTTTAGACTCAAATTTTCTGTTAGATTTTAATGCTAAAGGCTTACCTTGCTTCTGAGGCTCATCAGCTTCTAGCTCTATCTCATGACTTCTGAGGGAGCTTATAAGTTCCTCCAGAGTGATTTTGTTGAGATCTTTAGCTAGCTTCAGAGCAGTAACCATAGGCCTCCACTGCTTGGGTAAACTTCTGATTATTTTCTTGACATGGTCAGCAGTAGAGTACCCTTTGTCCAGAACTTTGAGACCAGCTACCAGAATCTGGAATCTAGAGAACATAGTTTCAATGGATTCAGATTCTTCCATTTTGAACGCCTCATACTTCTGAATGAGCGCCAGAGCTTTTGTTTCTTTGACCTGAACGTTGCCCTCATGCGTCATTCTGAGAGAATCAAAGATGTTCTTTGCTGTGTCTCTGTTGGAGATCTTTTCATACTCAGTATAGGAAATGGCACTGAGGAGGATGGTTCTGGCCTTGTGGTGATTCTTGAAGTCACGCTTTTGTTGATCAGACATTGATTTTCTATCAATCTTCTGACCACTTGCATTCACAGGGTGCGTGTATCCATCTGTCACCATATCCCACAGATCAGCATCATGTGCCAGAAAGAAGCTTTCAATTCTGTCTTTCCAGTAATCAAAGTTTTCTCCATCAAAGACTGGAGGTTTGCCACTGAATCTGTCTCTGTCCTCGTTGTTGTCATTGCTGATGTGAGAATTGTTTCCTGCCATTGTGTTTTTCTGACGCTGGATCTTGTACTGACACGGTTAAGTGTTTTAGCTCAGAACCAGGAGCTCTGATGCCAATTGAAGTGGTGAAAAACACAAGAAGGGGGGGGGGGGGGGGTTGAATTGTAAAACTGAAATCTAAAGCAATGAACACGATATTTTTATCCTGGTTCGTTTGATCTCAAACTACTCCAGTCCACCCGTCAAGGTGATTTCGCCTCTCTCCAACGAGGTCTTAATCCACTATATTCAACTGAATATTACAGACTGCTTTAACAACTGCTAAAGCCTTCTTGATTCAAACCACAACCCGGTTTGTCAAGGTAACACTTTCTTACAAAGAGATAAAACTATGTGTGTGGATGTTTTCTACAAAACTGTATCACAACTGTGATGTATACACAAAATGAAGCTTAGAAACTAGATTGCTAAACAGTAATGGAATATCAGAGTATGTGGTTTAGCAAAACTGGTAGAACGAAGATTATGGTTCAGCTTTTGTGCGTGTAGAGATTTGGAGAGCATTAACCATTTCAATCTTCAAAGCCTTGTTTATATAGCACTTGAGATGATGAACGTTGGATGCAATATTCTTGATTCAATGCTAATAACAAGCTTTCCTTTTTGAGCAGATCTTGTCTGGAATGAGGCCGTTGGAATTAATTTGCTTTCAATGCACAGTACCGTTGCTTACTTAATGCAAGTTCTGGCTTGGCTCATTCTGATTCTGCTTCGCTGCTGATGAACTATTGTGTTTCTGTATCAGAGTGTTTGAGCGCAGTCTTGTTCATCAGGCTTCAGCATGTACGTGAGTTGATCATCTGATCTTGACGTTCTGATGTAGCAACTTCTGATGCTGGTGTATGAAATCAAATTCTGATGCTGAATAGATGTGATCTTGCTTATTTCAATCAGCGTATCTGCAAGTCAGAACATAATAATTTTAGGCAGCAGATAGTTCAAACATAAACCATATAAATACTATATCTTTTCACTTTGTTATCATCAAAACTTAAATATAGGGTAGTAGATTCAAACATTGTTCTAACACTCGGCTTTGGTCATCAGCCAAATCAAAGGAGATTGGGATACCAAGCATCCTAATCTTATCCCATACAAAGAACATGTCCTGACATTGTTGCCTCATTTTGAGAAGATTACCTTCGAGCATTTCCCGCGAGAAGAAAATCAGCTAGCCGATGCTCTAGCCACAATGTCCTCCATGTTTAAACTCAACTGGGATAACGAGCTTCCCCAAATCACCATCAAGCGAATGGATGAACCGGCGCATTGCCACGAGATTAATACCGAAGAAGTAGTGCAACAACCTTGGTTCCATGAAATCAAAAGGTATCTCGAGACTAGAGATTATCCTGAAGGAGCTTCCGTAAATGACAAGAAGTTCTTAAGGAAATTCGCTGCTAAGTTCTTCCTGAGCAACGGCATCCTTTACAAACGAAGCCATGATTGTGTATTACTCCGATGTGTGGATAAAGCTGAAGCAGAGTTGATCATGACTGATATACACAGCGGCACATTTGGCACTCACTTGAGCGGGCATACAATGGCTAAGAAGATCCTAAGGGCAGGCTATTATTGGTCTACCATGGAGGCTGACTGCCATCAACATTCCCGTACTTGCCACAAGTGTCAAGTCTATGCTGACAAAGTTCATATCCCTCCGGTTCCTCTCAACGTCCTGACTGCTCCGTGGCCCTTTGCAATGTGGGGCATTGACATGATTGGAGAGATCAAGCCCACGGCTTCCAACGGACATCGCTTCATCCTGGTTGCCATTGACTACTTCACTAAATGGGTCGAAGCAGCTTCCTTCGCCTCTGTCACCAAAAATGTGGTTGCCCGCTTTATCAAGCAAAATCTCATATGTCGGTATGGTGTTCCAGACAGAATCATCACGGACAACGGTACAAATCTGAATAACACAATGATCACTGCATTATGCGAACAGTTCAAGATTTATCATCACAATTCATCTCCCTATCGGCCGAAGATGAACGGTGCTGTTGAAGCTGCGAACAAAAACATTAAGAAGATCATTCAGAAAATGACAGTCACTTACAAAGACTGGCATGAGATGTTACCGTTTGCTCTGCATGGATACCGTACGACGACACGTACTTCAACTGGGGCAACCCCATTTTCTTTGGTTTATGGCATGGAAGCTGTTTTGCCTATGGAAGTCCAGATCCCTTCTCTAAGGATTATGAAGGATGCAGGTTTGAATGAAGATGATTGGATGCAGACCCGACTTGATCAACTCAATCTGATCAACGAGAAGCAACTTGCTGCTATATGCCATGGTCAGACGTATCAAAAGCGGATGATCAAGGCCTTCAATAAGAAAGTCAGACGTCAAGTGTATCGAGTCGGGGATCTCGTAATCAAGCGGATTATCTTTCCGCAAAGTGATCCCAGGGGCAAATGGACTCCTACATATGAAGGACCATTTGTGATCAAAAGCATATTTTCTGGTGGTGCAATGATTCTGACCACCATGGACGGCGACGATTTGCCGCACCCTGCGAACGCAGACATAGTCAAAAGATACTACGCATAAAATAACCCGACAAGTCGAAAACCTGAAAGGGCGGCTTGGGCAAAAATGGGCATCCCGGTGAACCGAAAACCCGAAAGGGCAGTTCAGGCAAAAATTAGGGATAGAAACGAAAAAATCTGTACACTCGGCAAGTCGAAAACCCGAAAGGGCGGCTTGGGCAAAAAGGGGTTTCCCGGTGGATCGAAAACCCGAAAGGGCGATTCAGGCAAAAGTTAGGGAATTAAAGCGTATGACTATGTCTCGTCGGATCACTTCAAAGACAATCTCTTCATCAACCAGTTCCAGACTTCTGATCAATCCAGTCATCGTCAAACGAAGCATTGAATGGACAGATATTCAGAGTTGTGAAAGCTATAGCAGAACGGAATCCCATGGAATTATTTCACATAGCCATCCTTTATTTTGTATAAAATCTTTCAATATTTACGACAAAGTCCTCTTACTAGGATGATTGTCTCCTTTGTACAAATGTACTCAAAGAAAATCAATACAAATACTCTTCCCAAAATTTGTGTCATTTCCCTTTTCTTTTTCTCTTGCACTATTTGTTTTATTTTGAGAAACGTCCAATGTTTTGTTAAATAGGCATATGCATTTGAAACATAATCACCTCCTCAATGAATCTAAGAAAGAGGATTACTGATAGGATGAAGGTACAGATGGATATCTTGACACCCTTTCGAAGGAAACCCCCCAAGAGATTTGGAATCCACATCCCTAGTAAACCCTGAGGTTTATCTCCAACAGACTCTCGAGGCTTATCCCCAGTAAGGTTCTGGAAGGTATTTCCCCGCAGAGCACGAACGTCTCTCCCGAGTTTTATCCAAAGTTATCCCCCACAAAGGCTTATAACTAGGTTATCCTCAGCTAACAGCCACAGAAGATCGCACTCTCCAGAATTCTCCCTATCCCCAGCGGAGTTCATCAAGAGTTTCCCAACACGACTTATCAATATGATCCCCAGAGGAGCTTATCCTTGTTATCCCCAGCCAGAGGATCCTCCAGAACTCATTTCCCCTCAGAATTTAAGTTCCAGTATCCCCAGCCGAGCTAAAACTTCAAATTGTCAATCCCCAGCGGAGCCAGACTAATGAGCCTTCTCCCCACAGAGTCTTGGAAAGAGAAATCTTGAGTTCCCCAGTGAGATCGCCAGAGTTACTTTCCATCAAGCTGAAGAATCTCAATCTTACCTCCCCAGCATGAGTCTGCTAGATTGATACTCCCCAGTAGAGGTCATCAGGAATTCTTTTCCCCAACAGTAGCCAAGGATTTATTTTCCCCGGCAGCAGCCAAGATGCTTTTATCTTCAGCCACCTCGGAGTCATTTATCCTCAGCAAGATAGCTCGTCAGCTTACATGCGCATTCATCACATTCATGTCATAAACATCGATGTCATGTATATTGCGTCATGCATCATAACATTACATACAACTAACTCTTTACCTTTTCAGGAAAGATCAGTCGGCAGACTAAAATTTTCAACTTCAAGATTTCTGAAAACGGTTCACGGGTTCTCCAAGTAAACGGATGTTAACCTGTCACTTGTTCAGATTCTTCTTCAAGACTTCTGAAAACAGTTTATGGATTCTTCCCAACAACGGATGTTAATCTATCGACTTGTTCAGATGCAACTTTTAAAAACAGTTTATGGACGCTTCCCAACAACGGATGCTGCTCTATTGCTTATTCAACGTCAAGATTTCTGAAAACGGTTCACGGGTTCTCCAAGTAAACGGATGTTAACCTGTCACTTGTTCAGATTCTTCTTCAAGACTTCTGGAAACAGTTTGTGGATTCTTCCCAACAATGGATGTTAATCTATCAACTTGTTCAGATATATCTTCTGAAAACAGTTTGTGGATTCTTCCCAACAACGGATGTTAATCTATCAACTTGTTCAGATATATCTTCTGAAAACAGTTTGTGGATTCTTCCCAACAACGGATGCTAATCTATCAACTTGTTCAGATATATTTTTGAAAACAGTTTACATATTCCTCCCAACAACGGATGTCAATCTATTGCTTGTTCAGACCCCCCAGTTCAGAGATGGTCCCAAGCATGGACACCTTCCTGATACTCATTCCAGATGGCATCTTTAAGCCCATCCCCGACAAGGTTTCTGTCACTCTCCCAGATGGCATCGTTAAGCCCATCTCCAAATTGCATCTCTAAGCCCATTCCCGCATCCATTGCTTTGACAAGTGCAAATTTCCGGGCACTCTAGTGTCCAATCTCCTTTTACCCTCGAGTCACGAAAGGAAAACTTGCCAATCTAACTCTTCAGATTCAAGAAGATTGAACAGGGGCAACTGTTGTACCCCAAAATTTGCCCTCCCATTTCTCATTGATTCCTCACCATAAAGCCTTTGAAGCTCAAGATCCAGTTAGGGTTTCATATGCTCAAGACCCCCCTTGCATTGATGACTCAAATTAGGGTTTGTGTTTGCACAAAGATGTTTTGACCTAAAATGCCCAAGATGACTTTCATGCTTCATATTGGACTCCCAAGTTTACCCATATCAAGTTTCAAGTCTTGATTCCAAGTTTTGCCCAGTCAATTGGACAGTTGACCTAAAAATTAGCTATATTGGGGAAGAAGTCAACTGTGGCCAATTGACAGTCAAACCTCATGAAATTTGACCCACATCAACATTATGAACTCATATGAATCATTTGGTCAAGTTTGGATCACAATTCCTCAAGAAATTTGATCAGATCACCAAAAGGGCAAAATGGTCATTTTTAGAGTTTTGACTGCACTAAGGCAATTTTTGACTGTTTGACCTAGCCAATGGCAAACCAAGCTCACATATGGACTCAAGGACCCCATGGAATTATCTTGACATGCTCAACAAACTCAAAAGATCCCAAGTACACAGGATTGACAGTTGAATTTCCCAATCAATTGATCAATTTTGACTGTATACTGAAAAGTCAAACTTTGACTTTTTGGTCAAAATCAAGAGTCAAGATTCATTTTTCATCAAAACTTGCCAAATCATGAAACTTGTTCACCAAGAAACCAAGAAATGCAAATTAGGGTTTAAAATGGAATTTTTCATAACTTCGAATTTTTCTAAGTTATGAAAAACCCTAATTTTTCCCAACTTTGTCCCATTTTTTCACCAAGATCCCTTTGGATTCAAACAAAAGTCCAAACATGAAAGTTGTAGCTTGTTGCATAATCTACAACTTTAATTCACAAAGTTTTCCCATTTGAGGCTTGTATCTCAAGTTACAAATTTTTTAATAAGGGCACTAAACCATTCTTAACTTAGTGAATTTTTGACCTATTTTGACAAGTTTTTCTACCCCACTTCAAGGCCATTTTCCATACACTTCCACTTGGAATTTCAAATTGCATTTCAAAGATGGATTGTATTACACATTCCAAGCTTTCCAAAATGTCCAAGAACTCATCAAACAACCTCATGGTTAGGGAGAATCGAATTTCACAATATAGCAAAAACTCACTTTTGAATTAGCCATTTTTCATGTTCATAGATTATGCAACTTCTCAAAACCAGCATGCCCTTGATTACAGGTCCTTAAACCAAGTTACACTCATAAATTTAATGCATACTCTTTGTGCCAAGACCATGTTCTTTGTGTTCTAACATTACATGAAGGTTTAATCCATTTTTAGATAAAGTAAACTATCCATTTTTGCAAAAGTTCACTTTATGTCCAATTGGTAAATCAAGCAAGTACAAACCAAATCTCTTTAGCACAAGATTATGAACAAATTGCTCTGATCAAGAGAAGCTTTGCAGCAGGATTAGAGGTCCCCTACTGACCTAAAACACCAACTTGCATTTTGTTGCTTAAAGGTTAAGAAACATTGCATAACTAGGAAAAACATCCATCTCAGCTTAGACACACAAGAACAAAGTTATCAAACACATTACACACATCATAACCAAGCTATTGCACGAGCCATTTACCTCCCAAACATCATCAAACCAGAAAACACCATCAAACTGCAAAAACAGAGTTGCCTCTGCAGTTTGAGTGCCAACTTCTATTCCTCTCAAGCATTCTTGCCAAAACCAGTTCACATACCTTCCATACCATCTATGCAAGCTAACCAAAAGCAAAGGCACGACCTGTAATCACTCTAACCACTTCCACCATTTTCACATTTCTGATTTGCAGGTGAAGTTCTCTAGCTCGATTCAGAAGCTTTCAAGACAAAGTAAACATTGGAATAACATCCATGGACCTCAAGGAAGCTTTTCCAATCATCACCTTGCCCTGAAAGTTCTTACATCTCCAGATAGAACTTCAACTGAACAGGTAGTTTTTTGAATTCGTATCTCTCTTATTATGCATCATTAGCCTTAAGTTTGTGAATAAACAAGGTTCTACTCATGCCACTGAACATGTACATGTTTTTACTTTTCATTTCTTTTGCTTGAGTTGTGAGAATTTGGAGTTTGAAAATGGCAGAAAAACTAGGTTAGGATTTGGGGGAGGAGAAATTCTCCCTCATCTTAGAGAGTTAGATCAAGTTATGCATATGGTTAGAATCGTGGTTTCATGCTTAACATCTTTTGTGTTGGAAGTTTGTTCAAAAAATCAAAGAATCAGGATTTCAAACAAAGCTTGCAGGCGCGCGTTTTTTGGTTCATAGGTTGAAGAAGAAGTGGTTTGGGCTGGGCTTGTGCTGCATTTTCTGTTCACACCACATAATTGTTTTTGCACCCCCAATGCCCTTTTGCTTATTTATTTAACTTTTTGACTTTTTTTCTTTTTTGATTGACTTTGTTTATTTTTTCTCATGACATAAAAAATATAAAAATATTTTTCTCACCATTTTTTAATTTATTAGGTATTTATATGATTTTCTTTTGATTAATACTTAGATAAATAAATATATACATTTTATTAAAATATTGAGAAATAGGTAGAAATACTTTTATTTTCATTTTTCATTTTATTATACCCCCTGTAAATATTTTACATAAAAAATACTTTTTTTGTTAATATTAAAAATTATTATTATTTATATATATAATACATGTTTAAAATAATATATATATATATACATATATTTATTAATATATTTAGGATAAATACAAAATATATACCCTTGTATTTTTATAATTAGTATTTAATATAAAAATGCATTTTTTTCAAATATACTTTATTTTATTGTTTGTGTATGTAAATCATAAATATTATTTGAATTAATTCATTAATGTCCCCTTTGATCTAAAAATTAGGGTTTTACCCTAAATTTGAAAATACCTCAAAAATAATATTTTTTTATTTTCTTTTCTTAATTTTACATAAATAATATTTTTTTTCATACACATAAAAATTCCTTTTGCATTCTTGCATATTTGTTTTATTTACCATTTAAATTATACATTTATTTACCTTGTGAATATTCATAGAAAATGATGTAATAGTTTAGGTTTAATTTTTTGTCTAAATATACCCCATTTGAAACATTGTACCCCCCTCCCCATATTATTGTGTTGTAATAGTGTAGGAATTTAAATTTCGCACTTTATCGCTTTCTAAACATACTATGCTAGAATTAGGGTTTTGTATGCGAATAAAAATGAACAAAGTAGTTAGACCTAATACAAGATAAATGAGCATGAAAAATGGACAACACATTTCACACTTGCACCCATAGGGTATTCCACTTTGTTGCCTTCAAATAATTGGGCCATATTGCATGTTGAACTTCTTTGGGTAAAACAAACAACCAAATGATCATAGTCCCTCAAAATGTTGCTTAAATGAATGATCAAGTCCCTTTTAAAGAAAATTGCCCAAAGACATTTAACACTATTGCAACTATGGTCTAAACGATGACCCGCGCCCGTCCCTTTAATCTCCTAAAACAAGATTGTCCACCAAATGCAATGGTGGAACAAAATTGTCAAAAGGTTTAAAACATAACAAAAATCTTTGAGAAAATTTTAGGGTAGATGAACTCTTAAGTACTTGTCAACTTTCCAAGAAAACACTTGCCTTATTTCAAAGCCCACTTCACAAACACTTTCAAAACAAACTTTCAAAAAAAACCTTGAAACATCTTTTCAAAAAGACAAACACCTTTTGTAAAACATTCGAGTAAAGAATTGTTACAAGGGTAGCCTATACAAGGCATCTTTTTCAAAACCTTTTCAAAACCACGCACAAAGCACCATTTCAAACAATTGAAAACCAAGACAAGTTGATCTAAGCAAGTACCTAAGAGCCCATGGATAACCATGGATAGAAGGGGTGCTAATACCTTCCCCTTCTATAATCTACTCCCCGAACCCAAGAAAAAATCTCAAAGGTTTTTGCTGTGCTTTTTAAACCTTTCCTTAGGATAAAATAAAAAGTCGGTGGCGACTCTTGCTCAACCGAAACATTTGCGAAAACAAACGCAAAACCATAGTCAGTTCTCCCACCGTATCACACTCTCAAATTGTTCCTTTGCTTGCAATAGACTTGTGTATATGTATGGAGAAGGTTTTTGATCAAATGCACTCAAAACTTCTGAGTTTTAGCCTTTTGGCTCTATAACTTGCTTTTGAAGAAAGTGAAAAGATAAATCTCCAAGTATTGTACAAGCATGTTCTGAGTTCCAAGAGGCCTTAGACACATTGATTTTGGTTTATAGGGGTTATGTGTGCAGAAAGAACAAGTTAGAATCTCAATACAAGTTGACTTTGTGATTAAAGCAACTTTTCAAGAATGGAATGGTAACTTTATGCCATAAATGGAAATGCAACTTGGATAATGGCTCAAATGCTTGGACAATAGCTCTATCAGTTGTGTAAGCATTTAATTATGGAGTGAAAAACAAGTTTTCAGCCTGCAAAGCAAAGATTATGCAGCCTAAAATGGATTTAGTTCATGTGTTCATCAAGAAATGGCTTGTAATTCAAGGTTGAAAACCCTAACTTCATGCCTTCGATTCTCCTTGCTCAAGTATAATCTCAATGAGTTCTTTTACATTTTGGAAATCTTGTAACATTCTCTACAACCTCTACGTTGGACATTTTTGAAAATTCATCTTGGAGCTATGTGAAAAATTGCCATGAAGTTAGGTCAAAATCCTGCCTATACTAGGGTAAAATTTCACTAAGTTTCCAAGTTTCATGAACATGTATTCTAAAAATCATAACTTGAAATCCATGAATTTATAAAATAAGTTGTGTTCTACAATGTTTTAGATCTCATTGAGATCTACAACTTTCATGTTGGAAGTTTCCTTTGAATCATCTTGCATCATGGTAAAAATTTGGCTCAAAGTTATGAAAAAATATGAATTTTCCAACACTTAGAAAAATTTCTAAGTTTAGAAATTTTGACTTTTCAAAATGAAATCTTGACTTTTTGACTTCTTGATGAACAAGTTTCATATTTTGACATGTCTTGATGAATTATGATCTTTGATACTTGATTTTGACCAAAAAGTCAAAGTTTGACTTTTTCAATGTACAATTGACTTTTCATCAGTTGACTGAAAATCATCTGTCAACCAATTGATCTTGAGCAATGTTTTGAGCCATGCCATTAGGTCAAAATGATGCATTTGAATCCTTGAGATCATGTATGTTGTACCCCGAAATTTTCCCTCTCATGTCTCAAGGACTCTTAGAATTACTTCAGTCAAGTTGTAAACCTCAAATCATAATTTTCTAAGAAGAACCATTCAAGTTGTCAAAAGGGGGCAAAATGAGCAAAATCGGAATTTCAGCTGGAAAAAGTCAATCGGACGCTAAAAATTCAAAATTTGACTTTTTGACCAAATTTGAGTCCCAAAAATCACATTATGTCAAGACATCCAAAAAATGGAGTTTGATCATCAAAAATCAAGAGAATAAAAAATCCAACTTTGTAAGACTTTGAATTTTTCTAAGTATTTTCTATACTTGGTTAATTTCATTTTCTTCATGACATTTTTTTACTACGATTCCAAATAATTCAAAAATAATGCAAGTAATTCAAGTTATTACAAAATGAAATTTTTGCAAGTTTACAAATCCTAATCTTTGTATTGCTTGGACTTTTTTCCTTTTGATTTAAAACCTTGCCACAATGCTTTATCTTTGATACAATATGCATAAATTGCCCCACAAACCAAACTTATTTCATACAACACCCTATGCTTCCCTACAAGAAAGCTTGTGCCATGTTACATCCTAAGTATGCATGCTGCCAATACAGTCCAAAACTGCTCTATGGAGTCTGCCCAAGCCTGCACCACAACAGCCCCAAAATTGCACCAAAATGGTAAAGGAAAATTATGTGCAGAAAGTATCAAAGTAGTAGGCAAAAACAATTCAAAATGACTTATTTGTTTTCCCTCCTAAACCACAGTTAAGGGGTCTACAAAAATAGGACTGTCTCATAAGACAAGGAGGTTGGATTTTGAAGAGAGGTTAAAAATTTTCTAGAGAGAAGATAGAGAGTTTTGTTGAGCAGAAAAACAATATTCTGTGCAACTTTGACTCATTTTCAAAACCAAAACTGCTCCTGTTCAAAACAGAAACCCAACCCATTGCTCCACCATACAAACTCTTCCTCAAAGACTGTCCAAACATAACTAAGAAAAAAACAATCCCTGTAGTGCTGTTCATCCCTATCCTCAAAACACAAAAAACATTACAGTACAGTCCAGCTTCAACAGTCCGGAGTAGCTTTCTGGAGATTCATTGAGGCCCTCATCACATTTGGAAAAACATTCAGATTTAAAACAAACAGTGTAGTCCAGAGGTAAGTCTTCTTGACTTGATATCTCTCCATACATCATTAATGATTTGTTTATTTTGAACACAAGATGTAATACTTTAATATCTTTTTGAACTAGTCATCTGCACCTTGTTTAGGCTTATTCAATCATTTGTTGTTCATGTTTATCCATCATATGCCATAAGCTAACCTGTACATTCAGTAAAATAATGTTTAAGGCAGGAAAATACAGCATGTATTGACACATATCATCATGTATCGACCCATCCTAGTGAAAAAAACGGGGTATGAGTCGACACATAATCCTCATGCGTCGACCCATACTGAGTTCAAGTCACAAAACAGAAGCTGGAAGAGCTTATGAGTTGATACATACGTGTTTCGCATCGACACGAGAAGGGTGCATGAGTCGACACATTCCATTATGTGTCGACTCATACTGAGTTATTTTGTTTTGTTGGAGCAGGGAAAAGCTATGTGTCGATGTATAGCAGCACGGGTCAGCACATAGTGGTTCAAAATGCATTTCTTCCTAAATTTGGCAATGTTTTCACATTATCTTTGTGGTTGTTCGATATGGTTGTAATATTTTAGTTTTTACTTCATCCTCATTATCAATATGTACCCCCATCCCCCTAAAATGATGTAATAGCTTAGATTTTACTTTCCGCATTTTACTTGATTTTCATGTATTGCTAGTAAATAGCATGCATGGCAAGATAAAATCAGCAAATAGACGACCTTCAAATACAAAATAAAACGTATGCAAACTAATACACTTGCACACTAACACCTCTAGGGAAATCTCACTTTTTCGCCTTTCGGAAAATAGTCATGCCCCTCGAATATGAAGCGTTTTAAGCAAAGACCCTTCGATAAAAAAGATCGTAGTCCCTCGATGACCCTCGATGTTGCCTTCGGTAAAACGATCTAGTCCCTAAACGACATTGCTAAAATGTCTCATAAGTTGCTTTCTATGACTATACAAACATCCCATACTCGTCCCTTCACATCCAACGATGGGACTTCTTACCAAAACAATGGTAAGATAGCCACGTCTAAAGGAGAAGGAAAAGCACATTTAATACCTTTTGAGTAGGTAGTTTCGCTCTTAGTTACTCGCTTGCTTGCAAATACAAAAAACACTTTGATACATCAATACTCTTATTTCAAAATATTTCCAAAAGATAAAACATTTTGTATACGTTCTTATAGAGACGAGAACCATTGCAAAATATCTTTCCGAAAACCACTTTCCAAATCACAATCCACAAGTACACCTTTGAATTATCTTTCGAAACAAAACTTTTTATACGTTCTTATAGAGACGAGAACCATTACAAAGATATTTCCAAAATACTTTCAAAGCCCACACCACAAAGCACATTTAAACAAAAGCAAGTTGATCTAGCGAGTAACTAAGAGCCCATGGAAAACCATGGATGAAAAGGGTGCTAACACCTTCCCTTTTCATAATCTACCCCCCCAAACTCAAGAAAACATCTATAAAGGTCTTTCCTGTGCTTTTTCACCTTTCCTTTTGGATAAAAGAAAAGTCAGTGGCGACTCTTGCTAAACCGCAACATTTGCAAACGCAAAACTTCAAGTCATTTCTCCCACCGTATCATAGAACTGGCGACTCTGCTGGGGATGACTACTTAAAAGTGGGGTTACCTTAGGGCTAGATCATATTTACTTGCTTACATTTCTTGATTTGTTTGCTTTACATTTTGGTTCCTTGTTTGAGTTTATTTTAAAATCCTACACCCGGATTTGGGGGCACCTTTTAGGTAAGTAGCAATAAACTGTGAGGGAGGTGTGTGGGGTATACCGACACGGTTGAAACAGTAGCTACGTTGATGTGACACTTTGGTTGGTATCGGTAACCCTTGAGTAGTCAAGGAGAGTACAGGGCCTCCGCGTGGTGTCGTGAAGCATCAACTGACCTTAGAACCTTACTTGACCAACTTGGCCATTAGGACGTAGTGAGCTGATCGACTTTGGTACAGTCCTAAGTTGGTTGATACTCGATGCTACACTCATTGAGGTTTGACTCTTGAGTTTTGTTTGGTTGCGAGTCAATCGCTTATTGAACGAAAATTGGGGGAAAGATCAGTGATATTGAGACCCCTTAGAACCCGGTTACTATTAACTAGGACAAGTTGAGCCAACTAAACTTCAAGAGGGTACTTACCTACAAACTCCATGCAAGCCTAAAACTAAGGACTTGTCTGCTTTGTGTGAATATGATTATTTGTATATACATTTGCTTACCTTTCATACTTGTACATAACATCATAACATCATACCATAGCATTTTCAATAACCATTTCAAGGATCTCGAGGGTCTTTGATGCAGGGTCATGTTGAACCAAGACGTCTATCAAGAGACAAGAGGATTTATTTCCCTTTAAACAAACACCGTCAAAATCAGGTACAACGAACTAGATTCAAGGGCTATGACCCACTCGATATGGTGAGCTTGACTCTTGAAGAAGGACTCCCAACGACACAAAGTTTTTTCAATCAAGCTGCAATCAAATTCTAACAGTTTCTTGTTTACCCCACGAGATCTTTGAAAACATTGCATATATATCATACATATCATTGCATAATAGGCATAACAGGTTTCTTATCTCCTTCGTTGTTTATTCCAGCAATGGCTCTTGAACAAACTATCAAGGACATCCAGGCTCAAAACGCTCAACTTCAAGAGATGTTCTTGACCCTATCCAAGGGGAAAGAAGAGGTCAAGGCGATCCTCACCAGGGGCATGACCATGGGGAGTCCGGAGGGCACCAAGGATGATCAGTTGGAAAGGAAACAAACTGAAATAGCAATAATGATGGTCCAAATGATGGGACAACTGGTGGGCCAGATGGCTCTTATCCAAAATCTGGCTCAAAGAGAGGAAGAGCTGAAAGTTCTTGTCAACCAACTTCGTCAAGACGGTTGCAACCATATGGGGCAAACAATCAGGGTTGGGAATCAAGTCATTGCTCAGCCTCCCATGAGACAAGATGTCGAGAGACCATCCCAATTTGCTGCCACGTCGCGAGCCCAACAACGACTTTGTCAACATCAAATCGAAAATCAGCCAAGGGTGGAAAGACCTCAAAGGCACTTCACCCAAATCAACATGCCATTGTCACAAGCATTACAACACATGTTGAGGATGAATCTGATTATGGTGATAAACCCTTATCCGAGCCCGAAGACTTCCTCTCCTAACTATAATCCGGAGGCAAGGTGTGCTTATCATTCTGATAGCCCTGGGCATGATACAAACGATTGTTGGGCGTTGAAGTATAAGATTCAAAACCTGATCGACGAAGGAATGCTGGAGTTCACACAAGATGGCCAGACTGAGTGCTTCTTCCGTCCATCAAAGGCTCACCATCTACAGTGACAAGTTCCAAAAAAGAGGCTTCTGTTCATTCGAATTTTCATTTGTAATTTCTTTTGTTATTCAAACAATTATCTATTAATGTCAAACTTTGTTTCATTAATGCATTGCATATGTTTGTCTTGATTTGATCCACTCATTTTCATTACATTTAAACTATGCTTTTTACTCACTTTATGACATTCAACTCTTGCTAAAAGTTACAAGCCTTTAGAGGGAGGATGACGAAAACAATACCTCCATCTCATACAATATGCTTTTGAACAGACTTTGCTGACGATGTACATGCATTCCTTCAAATCCTAAACACTGGAGTTATAAGGAAGATAATCCCTAGTCAACCCCTTCGAGCCAAAGAAGTAGACGTTTTCTTTCTTACACAAATTGAAACCTTTAATCAAAACCTGGGGTAGGGTAGTCTCTCAGTTAATTCAAACGCGCGTTTAGCCGCAAACTCTCATCTCGTAATACAACGAATGACATCAAGAAACATTCCTCTGGAATCAAAAGACAGTGATGGTTCCCTATCACATAGGTAGTCATTATCTCTCAAAAGAAAAGGCCCACTAAGTCAAAACCTACAAAGGAGACTAAAGAAAACTGGGGCGTCCCGCTGACTGTAATCTCAAAGCAAGAACAGTCAGGCAAAAATTAGGGATAACAAATCAAAAATAGGTCACTACAAATCCTCAACAACATGAAAAATGTTGCAAAAAATGACTGCTTTCTGACAAACTTAACTTGTCTGAACCATCACCAAAACGTCGTCCAAGACTCAATTGGAGTTCAAACGCACAATTAGTTGAGCTTAGGACTGAAGGACATCACGAAGAACGGGTGGGTACAAATACAGTTGAGCCTTTTATCCTTTGTTTCTTAAACCGTGAACCAAGCCACGTTACAACCCTCCAAAAGTCCTAATTGAAGCATGGGTTAGTTCGAAAGCATATTGTTACAAAAGGTATCCTGACTCCTGTAAGGCTTTACTCAAAATCCAGAGTTGAATTACAAACTTCTTTACTTGCTAAAAACGCATTTATCAAAACTTTAAGACAAACATAAACTTTGCATTACTTGAATATCACTGTTTGCATATGGCTATTTGTTTGACAGCAAATAAATTCACACAATGAATATTCGATGAACGAAAGCGCTCTCAGTGAACAAAATCACTTCAAGTGGGATGACGCTTCCATTAACGAACCTCCTATCAATATGGGGGCATTACATGTCGCTATCCAGCACACCTGGGGAAGTCCAGTCAAGATTCCAAGAAATCTCTCAAAGTGCAGGGTAACTAGGGGCAAGTCTCCATCTCCATCACTTGGGGCATTGAACGTCAACCTCAGCAAAAGGGTTACGTACAATTAAACATTTCCAGGAAATGCCACAAATACTCGCTACTAGGAGCAGTGACAAATCTCCCCAACAATCCTTCTCATAGGATGATTCCCCAGTAAGAGTTTAACCTCTGAAAACCTTTCCCCAACGAAGTCATCACCTCTCTAGCAGATCGACAACAGGGTTTATTTCCCCTACAAACGACATGAATCCCCAGCTTGAGGTGGCCTCTTCGACTACTACAAATCACAGGGCCACAACCCCTAATTCTGGTAAAGCCATCAGCAAAGCCTTTATTATTTCTAAGAGATGCTATGAAGCCTGGATCCGACCAGATATTAGCACAATTTTCAAGTTATTACTGAAACCCGGACTCGATCGGATAACATATGATCTCAAAATGCTATGAACCCTGGATCCGACCAGATAATAGCCTAACTTTTCAAATATATAGAAGAACCTAAACTCAAATCCGACCAAGGTTTAATTTCTTTTCCCCAGTAGAGTTAACCTCTCTATCCCCAATAAGGGACTGAGAAGCCTGGATCTGACCAGATATCATTCCTCATTTCCAACCTTTCAAGAAAGACACTATGAAGCCCGGATCCGAACAGATAGTAGTTACCATTCCAAGTTACCGTGGAGCCTAGAACCGACCAGATAATAGTTAACTTCCGTATCCCCAGCAAGTTACTGTGAAACCTGGACCCGACCAGATATCAGTTCAACCTGAATTCCCCAGTAGAGCAACGGATAACCGATACTCCTGAACTCTTTTCCCCGAGAAGGAATAAAAATTCTCCCCACAGAGTTTTCAATATTCCCCAGCGGAGTTCTCCTCAACAAAACAGGAATCCCCGGTGGAAACATTCTAAGCAAAGTTTGAAGACACACATACTCTTCAACAGCAGCTCAAGATTCAACAAACTCCTCGACATTTGTCAAGGATTTACTTTCCCAGACAGAAATACACTCATAAACATTTCATATTTCATACATCCTATTTACATACATGATAAGTGCATACAACACAATCTCATTTATTTTTAGAACATCATGACATCATGCATTTCATACATCATGACATTGCATACAACTAACTCTTTACCTTTTCAGGAAAGATCGATTGACAGATAAAGGTTATCATCCTTTTGGAGTAGTAATCATCCAGATTCCTTAATTACCTTTTGGAGTAGTAATCATTTGGATTCCTTCATTACCTTTTGGATTAGTAATCGTCCAAGATTCCTTCATCATCTTGTTGAGTTCAGATACTCTCCAGATACGGATGCCATCCTGATACTCATTCACATTCAGCTTCTAGATACAGTTCAGATACGCTCCAGATACGAATGCCATCCTGATACTCATTCAGATCCAGCTTTCAGATACAGTTCAGATACGCTACAGATACGGATGCCATCCTGATACTCATTCAGATTCATCTTCTAGATATAGTTCAGATATGCTCCAGATACGGATGCCATCCTGATGCTCATTCAGATTCAGCTTCTAGATACAGTTCAGATACGCTCCAGATACGGATGCCATCCTGATACTCATTCACATTCAGCTTCTAGATACAGTTCAGATACGCTCCAGATACGGATGCCATCCTGATACTCATTCAGATCCAGCTTTCAGATACAGTTCAGATACGCTCCAGATACGGATGCCATCCTGATACTCATTCAGATTCATCTTCTAGATACAGTTCAGATACGCTCCAAATACGGATGCCATCCTAATACTCATTCAGATTCAGCTTCTAGATACAGTTCAGATACGCTCCAGATACGGATGCCATCCTGATGCTCATTCAGATTCAGCTTCTAGATAGAGTTTAGATACGCTCCAGATATAGATGCCATCCTGATACTCATTCAGATCCAGCTTTTAGATACAGTTCATATACGCTACAGATACGGATGCCATCCTGATACTCATTCACATTCAGCTTCTAGATACAATTCAGATACGCTCCAGATACGGATGCCATCCTGATACTCATTCAAATCCAACTTTCAGATATAGTTCAGATACGCTCCAGATACGGATGCCATCCTGATACTCATTCAGATTCATCTTCTAGATATAATTCAGATACACTCCAGATATGGATGTCATCCTGATACTCATTCAGATTCAGCTTTCAGATACAGTTCAGATACGCTTCAGATACGGATGCCATTCTGATAATCATTCAGTTCCAGCTTATAGGTACAATCCAGCAATCACCTTCGGATGACATCTTTAAGCCCATCTCCAACAATTATCCATTACCTCTCCAAATGGCATCTTTAAGCCCATCTCCAACAACTTTTTATCATCTCTTCAAATGGCATCTCTAAGCCCATTCCCCCAACCATCACATCTTCGAGTGCAAATTTTCTGGGCACTCTAGTGTTCAGTCATCTTCCACCTTCAAGTCACGAATGGAAGATTTACTAATCTAACTCTTCAGGTGTAAGAAGATTGAACAGGGGCAGCTGTTGTACCCCGAAATTTTCCCTCTCATGTCTCAAGGACTCTTAGAATTACTTCAGTCAAGTTGTAAACCTCAAATCATAATTTTCTAAGAAGAACCATTCAAGTTGTCAAAAGGGGGCAAAATGAGCAAAATCAGAATTTCAGCTGGAAAAAGTCAATCGGACGCTAAAAATTCAAACTTTGACTTTTTGACCAAATTTGAGTCCCAAAAATCACATTATGTCAAGACATCCAAAAAAGGGAGTTTGATCATCAAAAATCAAGAGAATCAAATATCCAACTTTGCAAGACTTTGAATTTTTCTAAGTATTTTCTATACTAGGTTAATTTCATTTGCTTCATGACATTTGTTTACTACGATTCCAAATAATTCAAAAATGATGCAAGTAATTCAAGTTATTATAAAATGGAATTTTTGCAAGTTTACAAATCTTAAACTTTGTATTGCTTGGACTTTTTTCCTTTTGATTCAAAACCTTGCCACAATGCTTTAGACAAAATGGTTCTCCACATTGCAAAATATATTTCCAAATCACAAAATGGTTCTCCACCTTGCCACATTGCAAAATATATTTCCGAAAACCACTTTCCAAATCACAATCCACAAGTACACCTTTGAATTATCTTTCGAAACAAAACGTTGTATACGTTCTTATAGAGACGAGAACCATTACAAAGATATTTCCAAAATACTTTCAAAGCCCACACCACAAAGCACATTTAAACAAAAGCAAGTTGATCTAGCGAGTAACTAAGAGCCCATGGAAAACCATGGATGAAAAGGGTGCTAACACCTTCCCTTTTCATAATCTACCCCCCGAACTCAAGAAAACATCTCTAAAGGTCTTTCCTGTGCTTTTTCACCTTTCCTTTTGGATAAAAGAAAAGTAGGTGGCGACTCTTGCTAAACCGCAACATTTGCAAACGCAAAACTTCAAGTCAGTTCTCCCACTGCATCACAATGTCTCAAACCAATGAATCATTTGTTAGGTCAAAAATCAGAAGTTGCACTTTCTCAGTCAAAACCCTAATTTTGACCATTTTGCCCTTTTGATGATCTGATCAAATTTCATGTGGAATTGTGGTACAAACTTGATCAAATGACATATATGAGTTCATGATGTTGATATGGACCAAAAATTACGAAGTTTGACTGTAAATTGACCACAATTGACTTTTTCCCCAATATAGTTGATTTTAGGTCAATTGATCAGTTGAGTAGGAATAAATGTGATCCAAGACTTGAAACTTGACATGAGCATTCTTGAGAGTCCAAAATGATCCATGAAAGTCATATGGGGCATTAAAAGTCCATTTTTCCTTGTGCAATCCCAAACCCTAATTTTCAGTCATCAGTGCTTGATGAGGTGTCTTGAGTTGATCAATCCTTGTGCAGTCTTGAACCAAAGGAGATCTTGTAAGAGATAACTTGAGAAATGAGAGGGAAAATTTTGGGGTACAACAACTTCCCCTGTTCAATCTTCTTAAACCTGAAGAGTTAGATTGACGGATCCGCCATTCGTGACTTGAAGGTGGAAGATGATTGAACACCAGAGTGCCCAGAAATTTGCACTCGAAAATGTATTGTGAATGGGCTTATAGATGCCATTTGGAGGAATGATGGTACATACTAGAAGAAGTATCAACATAATTCTTTGGTTGATTTAGACTAAAACTTGATGTTTTACATGTGGGAAAAAAGTTTAGTCAAATGCAGATGTATGCATGAGATCATGCTAAATGCATTTTGTATGTATATGATATGATGTATGAATGTGAGATGTATGTTTGTATGGGAAAATAAATCCCTAACTGTTGCTGAGGAATTTTGAATCCTGGATTGTTGTTGGGGATGAAGAGTATACATATCTTTAAACTTTGTTGAAAGGACGCTTCCGCTGGGGAATATCCTTTGTATGCCAGCTGTTATCTGGTCGGGTCCAGGCTTCACAACTTGCTGAGGATGAGGAAGTCAACTGCTATCTGGTCAGATCCAGGCTTCACGGTAACTTACTCAGGATGAACAAATTAACTGTTATCTGGTCGGATTCCAGGCTTTGCAGAAAATTTCTTGAAATTGAATTGTTATCGGGTCGGATCCAGGCTTTACAACAACTTGCTGGGGATAAGGAAGTTAACTGTTATATGGTCGGATTCCAGACTTTGCAGTAACTTGAAATGGTAACTACTATCTGGCCGGGTCCAGGCTTTATAGTTTTTTGAGAAGTTGTACTATTATCTGGTCGGGTCCAGTCTTCATAGTGTCTTGCTGACATTGTAGCTAGCTGTTATCTGTTCGGGCTCTAGGCTTTACAATAACTTGCTTGAAAATACGAAGTTGAGCTGATATCTGGTCGGGTCTAGGCTTTACAGTAACTTAATGACATTGAACCGCTATCTGGTTGGATTCCAGGCTTTGCAAATTTCTGAGGTGGATGGGGTTAATTGTTATCTGATCGGGTTTAGGTTTCATAATAAACTTCTTGGGAACTTAGTTGTTATTTGGTCAGATTCCAGGTTTCACAACGAATTTCTGAAGGGAATTACTATCTGGTCGGATCCAGGCTTTACAATGACTTGTTGGGGTAGAGGCAAACTCTATTGGGGAAAAGAAGTTAAACCTTGGTCTGGTTGAGTCCAGGTTATTCTATATTTTTAAGAGTTAAACAATTATTTGGTTGGGTCCAGGTTTCATAGTACTTGAAAGTTGTACTATTATCTGGTCAGGCCCATGTTTCATAGTAGCTTGAAAGTTGCACTAATATTTGGTCGGGTCCAGGCTTCATAGCATCTTTTGGAGATAGTAAAGGTTTTGTTGACGACTTTACTTGGGATTAGGGGTTGTGGCCCCTTTGATTTGTAATAGTCTGAAAGGAAAACTCAAACTGGGGAGTGTAGAACTCAGTCGGGGAAGACAGACTCAGCTTGGGGAGGATATACTCAGTTGGGGATAACATACTCAACTGGGGAAAATAGACTATGCCGGGGGAATTTGAACTCGGCTGGGGAGTTATGTTACTCGTTGTTTGTTGGGGAAATAAACCCTGTTGGAAAAATAAACTCTGACGATGAATACTTGATGAACTGCTGATGAGGTGAGTTCTTCGAGGAAGAGATCCACAAGGTTTCTACTTGTAGGATCAACTTAGTTGAGGAGAGAGCTGCCGAGAGATTGAGACTCTGGTTGGAGATTATCCAGTGCAAAGAGGAATGGCTTATTGTAACCGTCTTATGGGGATAATGCTAATGAAATAACTCTGTGGGGATATTCCATATACATTAAAGATATGCTTGATATTGTTTAGCAGGACACATGTGCCAAATAGTTTTTATTATGTTCATATGCATATGTTCGTTCAATTTTAGTCATTGGACAAGTTTGTATTCAAAACAAAAACAGAAAGTTTGCACTTCAAAGTATATTTGTATTGATATTGTGCCCATGAATAGGCATTTTTGTACAAAGAGACAGAGATCCTAGTAAGAGGAAATCGTCGAAAGGAAAACAAAGATTGAAAAAAAAATAGCCATGTGAAATAATCTCATTGCATTCCAACTCTACTATTACCCTGATGTCTTTGAACGCCCCTTGCCATTGACAGAAGTTGATTGTATTGATCTTGGACCGTTTGAACTCGGACCTTGGTGATAAAGTTTACTGTGGTGATTCCATGTGACATAGTCATACACTTTCAATCCTTAACTTTTTCCCATACCGCCCTTTTGGGTTTTCAGCCCACTAGGACACCCATTTTTGCCCAAGTCGCCCTTTCGGGTTTTCAACTTGCCGGGTGTACAATATTTTGCATATATCCCTAATTTTTACCAAACCTTTTGGTTTGCCGAGATGCCCTTATTTTGCCTAGGTGTGTCAACCTAGCGGGTCTCTTATGCATAGTATTTTTTAACTATGTTCGTGTTTATAGGATGTGGGAAGTCTTTACCATCCATGGTAGACAACATTATGGCACCCCCCAGAGAAAACTCTCTTGAGAACAAATGGCCCTTCGTAGGTGGGGGTCCATTTTCCTCTGGGGTCGCCTTGTGGCAGAATGATGCGCTTTATCACCAAGTCACCAGCTTGATATACTTGAGGCTTGATCTTTTTGTTGAAAGCCTTGATCATACATTTTTGGTACGTCTGACCATGACAAACAACAGCCAATCATTTTTCATCGATCAAGTTCACCTGATCCCATCTCGTCTGAATCCACTCGTCTTTGCCTAAGCCTGCTTCATTCATAATCCTCAGTAAGGGAATCTTAACTTCCACTGGCAAAACAGCTTCTATGACATAGACTAAGGAAAAGGGAGTTGCCCCAGTTGTTGTTCTCGCTGAAGTGCGATAACCATGTAGTGAAAACGGTAACATCTCATGCCAATCCTTATAGGTTACTACCATCTTCTGCATAATCTTCTTAATGTTTTTGTTGGCCGCTTCGACTGCGCCATTCATTTTAGGTCTATATGGAGAAGAATTATGATGCTTGATCTTAAACTGAGTGCAAAGCTCAGTAATCATAGCATTGTTGAGGTCAGTCCCATTGTCGGTGATGATCCTTTCGGGGATACCATAGCGGCAGATGAGGTTGTGTTTGATGAATCTAGCTACCACATTCTTGGTGACTGAGGTGAATGAAGCGGCTTCGACCCACTTGGTGAAGTAATCAATAGCGACCAGAATGAAGCAATGTCCATTCGAAGTGGTGGGTTTGATTTCTCCAATCATGTCAATGCCCCACATTGCAAATGGCCACGGAGCAGTCATGACGTTTAGAGGGACATGAGGCACATGAACCTTGTCAGCATAGATTTGACATTTGTGACAAGTTCTTGAATGTTGATGGCAATCAGTCTCCATTGTTGACCAATAGTAGCTATCTCTAAGGATTTTCTTGGTCATCGTATATTCTCTTGAGTGAGTTCCAAATAGACCATTGTGAATGTATTCCATAATTTCCTCTGCCTCCTTCTTATCCATACATCGGAGTAGAGTAGAATCATGGTTGCGCTTGTACAATATTCTGTTACTTAGGAAGAATTTGGATGAAAATCTTCGTAAGAACTTTTTATCATTGATGGATGCTCCCTGAGGATACTCTTGTGCTTCAAGATATCTCATCACGTCATGGTACCATGGCTTTTCTGTGTCAGTGTCAAGCTCACAGCAGTGTGCAGGTTCGTCGAATCTTTCAATTGTAATCATGGGGGCTTCGTTGTCCCATCTGACTTTGAACATTGAAGACATGGTTGCCAAGGCATCAGCCAACTTATTTTCTTCCCTAGGGAAGTGCTCAAAGATGATCTCTTCAAAGTGAGGGATCACGGATAACACAAGTTCCTTGTAAGGGATGAGATTAGGGTGCTTAGTGTCCCAATCTCCTTTTACTTGGCTAATCACTAGAGCAGAATCCCAAACACATTCAAATTCTTGATCCTCAAGTCAATGGCAGCTTTCAGACCCAAGATGCATGCTTCATACTCAGCCATATTGTTCGTGCAATCAAAGCATAATCTGGCAGTGAAAGGGGTGTGGCAACCTTCAGGAGAGATGACCATAACACCAATTCTGTTACCCAAAGCGTTGGAAGCCCCATTGAAGACCATAGTCCATCGGGATCCTTGTTCAGGTCCGTCATACGGTCCAGGTTTCATGTAGTCTGTCACCAGTATGATGTTCTCATCTGGGAAGTCGAAGTTCATACACTGATAATCATCCACAGCTTGGTGGGCCAAATGATCTTCTAGTATGCTTCCTTTGATGGCCTTTTGTGTTGTGTATTGAATGTAGTACTCAGTCAAGATCATTTGCCATCTGGCTATCCGTCCGGAGAGAGCAGGTTTCTCGAAGATGTACTTGATTGGGTCCATCTTAAAAATCAACATAGTGGTATGAGTCAACATATATTGTCTTAGCCGGCGAGCAGCTCGTGCAAGAGTGCAACAATTTTTCTCGATCAGTGAATATCTGGTTTCACAGTCGATAAACTTTTTTCTCAGGTAATAAATAACATGCTCTTTTTGGCCAGACTCGTCATGTTGGCCCAAAACATACCCCATAGAGTTCTCTATTACTATCAAGGACATGATCAATGGTCTTCCTTCAACTGGAGGCATGAGAATATGAGGCTCTTGTAGATATTATTTGATTTTGTCAAAGGCAGCTTGGCATTCATCATTCCATCTGAATACTTGATCTTTCTTCAAGAGTTTGAAGATTGGCTCACAAGTAGCAGTCAAGTGTGATATGAAGCGGGCAATGTAATTGAGACGACCCAAGAATCCTCTAACTTCCTTTTCAGAATGAGGGACTGCAATTTCTTGGATGGCCTTCACCTTGGCAGGATCAACTTCAATGCCTTTATTGCTGACAATAAAACCTAGAAGCTTTCCAGATCGTACTCCAAATGTGCACTTGTTAGGGTTTAACCTCAACTTGTACTTTTTCAGCCTCTCAAATAGTTTGTATAGGTGATTGAGATGTTCCTCTTTAGTTTGTGATCTGTAAATCATATCATCCACATATACCTCTATTTCATGATGAATCATGTCATGAAACAAAGCTACCATAGCCCTTTGATATGTTGCCTCTGCATTCTTCAATCCGAACGACATGACCTTATAGCAAAAGGTGCCCCATTGCATAACGAAATTTGTCTTCTCCATGTCTTTTGGAGCCATCCTTATCTGATTACAGCCGGAGAAGCCATTCATGAAAGAGAAGACTTTATGTTGAGCAGTATTATCGACCAAGACGTCAATATATGGTAGAGGGAAGTCATCCTTGGGACTTGCCCTATTCAGATCCCTATAGTCTATGCACATGCGAACTTTTTCTTCTTTCTTCGGTACTGGCACCATATTGGCAACCCATTGGTGGTAAGATGTCACAGCTAGGAACTCTACATCAAATTGTTTCATTACTTCATCTTTTATCTTCTCAGACATATCAGATCTCATGCAACGAACCTTTTGTTTGACAGGCAGAAAATCTTCTTTTGTCGGCAGACGATGAACTACAATGTTGGTATCTAACCCTGACATATCTTCATAAGACCAAACAAATACTTCCACATAATCATGCAACATATGAACCAACTTTCTCTTGACATTGTCTTCTAAGTTAGGACCAATCTTGACTTCCTTCTTGTCTGTCTCAGTACCCAGATTGATGACTTCAACTGACTCTTCGTACGACTGAATAACTTTTTCCTCTTGTAACAGAAATCTGGCTAGTTCTCCCTGTATTTCACAATCTTCCTCACCTTCGTCTTCGGCTTGGTTAATTGGACATTAGAATTCATAGTTGCCATCAATAGATTCATTAGCAATATGATCCAGAGTGGATGAGGACCTGCAAGAATGTGTGTGTATGTGCATGTAAGATACATGGCTATTTTGAAAAATATATTTGAAGAAAAGAAATACAATGAACACAAAGATTTGAATGCAAAAGAGTCCAATGATTTGTATTGAATGATCATATGATTAGATGAACATAAATAAAACCCTTGACAAATGAACCAAAGTGCCCCGGGCCAGGCACATGGCTTAAAATTCATTGTTAAATATTACAGACAAAATGTTCTTGAATTGAAAGAAAAGCAATAACAAGTATATTACTCCTCAATGAAGGAGATGGGCACGAAGTCCTTTGCATGCCAATTCTTCAACTCCGTTGTAGTTGGATACACCCAATATTCAAATACATCTTCTTCATCAGAATCACCTACAGCGTTGACTTTATTGCTTCCAATATGAAGAGGTGGCTTTCCTGCACGAGCACGCTTCACTTCCTTCTGGGCCTTGATGGTGAAACAAAAAACAAACTTGTCCACCTTGAATGGGATATTGAGGAGTTGCCCCTAAGTATCACAACTTCCTTCTTCAATTGCAGCACGAGCATCTTTGACTGAAACCATCTTCGGCACGGCTTTAACAACTTTGGACTCATCAGAGGAACATTTGGTAGCAGCAACCATTGATGGTACAACCTCAAAGGCTTGACACGGGGTCTCAATGAATTCTCCATCCAACTCTACATACTTGAACGAGTTGAGGTGACTTACCATAAACTCTTCTTCTCCACAAACAATGACAATTCTTCCCTTGACTGGATATTTGAGTTTCTGATGGAGAGTTGAGGTTACTTCCCTAGCTTTATAGATCCAAGGACGACCTAACAAACAAGAATAGGCAGGACGGATATCCATGATGTAGAAGGTGGAGTTGAAAATTTGGGAGCCCACCTTGATTGGAAGATCTACTTCTCCATGAACTGTTCTTTTTGATCCATCGAAGGCCCTTACAATGATATCACTTGGCTTCAAGACTAAACCTTCACATTCTAGACGGTCTAACGCCCCCTCAGGTAGTATGTTTAGAGAAGAACCAGTGTCGACCAACACATGTGCTAGGGTGGATCCCTTGCACTCGACAGTAACATGTAGAGCTTTATTGGGGTTCTTCCCAAGTGGTGTTAGGTAAGCATCTGAAAATCCCAAGCCATTATCAGTCGTCAAGATAGTCACACAATTCTCAAATTGGCCCGTTGTAGTCTCATGGGGGACATGAGCCTTTTTCAGGAATTTGATTAATGTCCGAGCATGGGCATCGGAACAGAGTAGTAATGATAATATAGAAATCTTAGAAGGGGTTTTCCCCAACTGTTCCACAATCTTGAAGTCGCTTATTTTTATGATTTTCAAAATATCGTCCATCTCACGAGTGGAGGGTTCTCCATCAGCAACCTCCTTTGCGAGTATTTCTGTCACGATGTGCTCAACAACTTTTTCTTTCCCTCTTGTATCAGTACTTGGCCTGGCAGCAGTAATGCGGATGGGTGCCTTTACAACAAATGATGGTGAAATATTGGGTGAAAAGATTCTCCCAGTTAGAGTTACCTTACTTGATCCAATTATGTTACCAACATCATCATCTTTTTCTTCTTCGATCCAAGTGTCTTGTTTAATCCCATCATAAAACACCTCAGCACCATAGTTCCATGGCACTACCTTATTTGAAGAGTAGGGAATTGGTTCGAGATTGGTAATTATTAAGGGAGCAAAAGTGGGTTCATTTAAAATCCTAACAGGACCTTTGGAGGTGATCCTAAGAGGCTTGTTTGAGATGGTGATAATGGAGAGATCTTCATATTTGTTAGTCAAACTTTCGGCAAGAGGAGTCTTCTCAAATAGAATTTCATGGCTATCTATTAGGAGTTAAATGCCTTCCTTCATCCCTTCGTATCCATTGAGTTGTTGGGTACAATAAACACAGTCTTTTACACAGCCAGGGAAAATCCCAGCTTTCAACAAGTTCTTTTTGATGATATTTAACGGAGTAGTCAAGTCTTCAACAGAGGCAACAAAAATTGTATCTTCAACAACATTGACACCCTTGCCATGGTTAGGCATAAGTGTGGTGATTACATTCGGAGTTGGGGGAGGATCAAATTCAATAGTCTTGTTATCAATCAAATCCTGAATTTTATTCTTCAAGGCCCAACATTGGTCAGTCTCATGTCCGGGGCTGCTTGAGTGGTAAGCACATTTAGCGTTCGGATTATACTTTGGTGAAGAGGTATCTGGGTTGGCAGGAGGATCGCGTAATGTCACTAAATTAGCCTTGAGCAAGTGTTGTAAGGCTTGAGACAGTGACATGCCTAACCTCGTAAATTGTCTTCTCGGAGTTTCAAAACATTGATGATTAGCAGATGGTCTTGGAGTAGGAGTTGAATTGGATATTCAGACAACATTAACAGATGGATGATCATTCTTCTTGGTACGGGCCCTTGCCCCGTACACAACATTGATTTCCTTCTTTTCATCAAAAGGTTTCTTTACAGGATTTGAATTGGAGGGAGACGCCACAAAGATCTTCCCACTTTTAATGCCGCTTTCAACTCTTTCACCAGTTAAGATTAGCTCGGTGAATCCGGAAGAGGAACAACCTACCAACAAGTTAAAGAAAGGACCAGATAAAGTGCCCATAAACATTTCAATGTTCTCTCTATCAGTCAAAGGTGGTTGAACCCTACTGGCCAGGTCCCTCCACTTTTGTGCATATTCTTTAAATCCTTCGTTCTTCCCCATGGTCATATCTTGCAACTGAACTCTTGTCGGTGCTAAGTCGGTGTTATACTGGTACTGATGGTAGAAGGAGGTAGTTAAGTCCTCCCAAGTATTAATACGGGATCCATCTAAATGGTAGAACCATTCTAGTTGCGTTTCGGTCAAGCTCTCTTGGAAAAAGTGAACCCAGAGTTTCTTATCAGCAGTGTGCGGCTGTATCTTGCGCACATAAGGTTTTAGGTGATGTTTTGGACAAGAAACTCCATCGTACTTTACAAAGACTGGTATTTTGAATTTGTGGGGAATAAAAACCCCGGAGATCAAACCTAAATCATCAAAATCTAAACTGGGGACGGCTTGGATCTCAACAGCTTTCAACCCGTCTTCTAGTTGTTTGTACTTGATATCGGCGGGTGGATACCGCTCATTGAAATAATCATCATGGGACGTTTGATCATTAACACAGTCAGCCTGGGTACTCTTAACCTCACCAATCTGATTCTCATCTTCTTCAGATGAGTCTTCCACTACCGGGATCTGACGAACCAACTCTTTAAACCTTCTACCCATGTTGAGCAGAGCTTTCTTCTTGGGCTTCTTCTTAACTTCCAACAATGCCATCATATCTTGCTGCCCCTTGGCTAGGGCCATTAGTGTCTCTTGGAATTGAGAGTTTTGTGCCTGAAGATACTTCACAGTTTTCTCTAGATCCATCTTGCTGAAATAAACAACAGAAAGATAAGGAAACTTGTTATGTGAAAAACATGTCGTGTTATGATGCATGGAAGATGTATATGCAAACGGTTTCAAGGATTTATGGAATTTAAATTTTCATAGACAAAAGAATGAACAAACGTCAATTTTCATTACTTAGCTTGAAAAGATTACAACATGCCTCTTGGGCTTACAAAATAACTTTCTAAGATAAAAAGACTGAACGCATCCTCTTCGGAGCAAGGTAGGCGTTCACACTTTGCTCTTCTTGTAGATGCTTTGTAAGCCTAAGACCCTCTTCTTGCTAGCATAGAATTGAGATTCGAAAGTATCTCATTCTTCTTTAAGCTGAATCCATCCTTTTTGCAAGTCTTCAAGAGAGGTTGGTGTTGTACCCCAAAATTTTCCCTCCCATATTTCTCAATACATATCAAGAGAGGTCCTCAAATTGCTCAAGGAAGTCCAAAAGTTGACCAGACAAACTCTCTCCTAAGATAGTCTACCCCAAATCAGGGTTTCATTTTACATCAAGATGCTTGAGTCCAAAGGATCCCAAATCCTCACCATTGTCCTAATATGTTCTCAATATCATCCATGTCAAGTTTAGAGCCTTGCAGAAGAAGTTTGCTCAGTCAATTGCTCAAACACCTATAAATCGACTGTGCTAGGTCAAAAGTCAATTGTGGCCCACATACAGTCAAACCTTAGGATTTTTTGTCAACATCCTCATTTTGAAGTATCATTCATCATTTGATCAAGGGTTGATCATGATTCATCAAGGATTTCTCACAATTCATCAAAACTCAAAAGTTGTTAAATTAGGGTTTTGTAGGAAAAGTCAACTCAACTTTGACCAAGCATAACTTTCTCATACTTTATCAAAAATGACCCATCCAAAGCTCATTTTGAAGAGGATATAATTCCCTACAATTCATATTCATATCCCAAGTTCAAAATATGCACTCACAAGAAGATATGAATTTGAACATTATAGGTTATTTTGAAAAGTCAACAAAAACACCTTTTGGGTCAAAGCTTCATACATGAACATGTAATACTCAATTGAGATGAGACACAAAGGGTTTCTTAGAGTACATCTTAAGCTTTCTAAAAAGTCCAAGAACACCTCTCTAGGGTCAAAATTGAGAGAGTTATGCATTGGCCAAGTTGACCCTTTTTGCAAAATTGCCAAAAGTCAAATGTGTCCAAAATTGCATTTTTTGGTAAATGGGCCCAACTTTTTATGCTTGCACTGAGTTTGTAATGTGATCCACGACCCATGAGCCCTTCCATTTGTCATTCTTTTATTTTTTTTATTTATTTTGATTTTATTTCATTTAAATCAAATAAAATCAATATAAAATAATGAAAATATCAAAAACCAATAAAACCTTGAGATTTTGTGCATGATTAGAGTCATTATATAGTTGGAGACAAAATCAAATCGTGCAAGGTTTCATATGGACAGAAAAAGATTGAAAATGCTTGTTTTGGAAAGATTTGGTGCAAGGAATAAATCATTGATCAATCTTCATAAATGGCAAAGATTTGATGCAAACTTTAACCCTAATGCACTCTATTATAGATAGTGAACAAAGGCAGACCAAAGGGAGAGGTGGAGAAATCGTGAAAGAGGCAGAACCAATTGCAAAATTTCAAAGAAAAAGTGCAGACCAAATTCCAAGTTGCAGGCCTTCTCAAGCCATCCTAACCATACCAATCAATTGTTGGACGTCTCAGGATCGTGTTTCAATCATTAGCAAGCCTCCCTACGCCCTGAAACGCGTTGTAGCAGTCACACGGTTAGCTTAGAAATTCGTTTTCGTTTTTAATGATTCATACATCATTTGCACGTTTTGATTATATATTCTTATTCCTTATTGAGTTTGCAAGCTAATCACTATATTCAATTGCATTTTTATTGACTGTACGTAAAACTGCCATGGCTAGGGTTTGTTCTTTGTTTTTAGGGTTTTCTTATACAGGAAAAATCAAGCATTGATAATGGTACCATGATGCTCGTGATGTTGAAACGAGTTGATTGGTACCATTAGTTTTCATTTATCATGCGCGTACAAGATTTTGGAATGGATATGGGCTATACCTACGCTTGATGTCTGTAGGTAAGAGTCACAAAACCTAAAGTGACAGTGGGATGAAGAAGATGACAATACATGGCGCTCCCTGACTTTCCAGTTTGAATTTCGCGTGTTTTAAAGTTTAACATTTTTTTATCATATTATAATTGTTTTTAATTATATGTACAACTAAAACAGCCAGCTCAGTTGGAAAGCGTGCAAGGGAAGAATGCATAAGGACCTGGGTTCGATCCCCAGGTCCCAACTTTTATTCATGCTTTTCTTGAACAGGAAATCCAGCGTATTACATGTCAAGGGATCCACCATGTGCTATCCAGATCTGACCGTTCAATCCATCAAGGCTTCAGATCTAATGCCTTCTCCCTGAAGGACCACCATGCGCCCCAGTCAAGCGTGTACATGGGATTGGGAATAGTCAAAAAGGCCTAGACTTGTTGGGCTCAGAATTTCAAACACCCCCCTCTTTTGTTAATGCTATCAGGCCCATCTCTTCACTTTCTTATTTCTTTGTTTTTTTTTTAATTCTTTTAGTTATTTTGCTAAATTAATTTAATTAACAAAATTAATTTTTTTTTCACAAAATCATAAAATCAAGAGTTTACAAAAATTAGAATTAGGTTTTTTTATCAAATTTAATTTAATTTAGTCTAATTTAATTTAGGAAAATTCTAACCTTTTTTTTTAAATTAAAACCAATTAGAAAAATTAGGGTTAAACTCTTGATTTAATATTTATTTCTTTCTCAAAATAAAAATACAAAAAAAATAGGTTAATCTAATTATTTTTCTTAATTAAAATTAATTAGTAATTAGGTTTTTTTATTTTATTCAATTGAGCTTTATTTTCTCAAATAACAAAAACGACAAAAAATATTTTCCCTTTTACAATTAGGTATAGTTGGGGTCAAAACCCTAATTATCTTGGATTCGATTCATCGCGCGTGTTTATTATTTTTGCAATATTAATGTAACTGTCCACGGTATGTAACAGTTTAATCTAGGACTTTCTTTTATTTATCGTCTTTTGCGGTTTTTTTGGCTATGTAATTAATCCCTACCCCGAAGCCTTGTAATAGCGTAGGTTTATTTTCTCGCATTTTAACTCTCTCAAATATTAACTGTTTAGATGTATGTTGATAGGATTGTATGACAAGATTGCATGATAATTTAAAACGGCTAGAAAACCCTAATGTGCAAAGATAATAACTGAAATCAAATCACTCGCACATGTGCACTATTAGGGTATACTCTCACTTCGGTTTCCTTCGGTAAACGATCATTAAGTATACGGTGTCTTAGTGGTTTCCCTCCTGTCTAACAAAGATCAAATGTCCCGTTCGAAAATGTTGCCTCGGAAATGTTGCCTCGAATATGATCTCAAGACTTTAGGGTTATTACTAAGACGTCCTAACATTGCTTTAGTGATCATACATCCCTTTCGAATTGACCCTTACAACTCCAATGATTGTGCTATTTACTCCTCAATAGTAGGATAACGTTGTCTAAAGGAAACGAGAATAGAAACGATCCTTTTTCGAGTAGGTAGATGCTAGTAGGTACTTGCTCAAGTCAAAATTTTCACACTGACACTTTTCAAACAAACTTTCAAAACAACTTTGTCACACCTTTGAGGATTGATACAGAGGTTATCACGAAGTCAAAACTTTTCAAAACAAAGCACATACATAAGCAATTTTAAGATGAGCAAGTACCTAAGAGCCCATGGAAAACCATGGATAGAAAGGGTGCTAACACCTTCCCTTTCTATAATCTACCCCCCGTACTCAGAATATCTCAAAAAAGGATTTTTTCTGTACTTTTTTCCTTTCCGGTTGGATGAAATAAAAGTCGGTGGCGACTCTTGCTTACCGCGACATTTTGCGAACACAAAATGCAAAACACAAACTAGCATTTCAAAATAGTCGGTTCTTCCACCGTATCACAGTTGGCATGTCAGGATGGAGGATAGTGTAGGGACATCTCCTTCAACCACAAGTTCCATGATAACTAGTAAGATGGATGGATAAGGCATCACAAGTTTCTGAGCATGAGCTCGTACCCACTTAAGATAAGGCTCGAGGGGAATGGAATTATTGTGTCCCAACATCTTACTTTCCACTTTGCTCACCATCCTCCAAGCTCGGATAAACCTCTGGCGGTAGCTTTGATCGTCACTTTCGTAGTCGAATACCACTCCTTTAACGAGCATCTCATGTGGGCCATCCCTTTGGGAATAACCAAACTGTCGTAAGGTTAAGCAAGGGTTGTAGGTGATACCTCCTCTAATGCCAAGTGAAGGGACATTAGGGAATTCACTGCAACGTTCGATGATAGTAACATTCCCCAAGGATCGGGAATACCAATGAACATCTGAATGTCTGAGTGTCATCAACCTATGGGACCATCTTGAACCTTGCTCATTTTTTAAAACAAATCGGGGAAGATGCGAAATAAACCATTTTTCCAAGAGAGGAATGCAACACGTGAGGATCCCCCTCTTCCATAGTGCGAGAGTGAAAAGAATGTAGGATATCTACTAACAAAGTAGGCACTGGATTGCGAGACATGAAGATTTTGATAGCATTTACATCTATGAGTTGGTCAGGGTTTGGAAACAAAACCATCCCATAGATGAGAAGGGCCAAGATTTCTTCAAAAGCTTGTAAGTCCAAAGAGTTCCAATAATCTTGAGCTTTCTCGAACAAGAACTTGGCTAAGAAACCTTTGACACCACTCCTTGTTTCCCAATTGGTTGTGATATCAGATGGTTACAAGTGTAGTTCTTGGGCAATCTCCTCAGGTTTTGGATATATTTTAGTACCATTGAAGGGTAGTTGATTGAGAATGGGAATCCTCAAAAGTTGAGATAATTCTTCTAAAGTTGGCACAAGTTGATAATCGGGAAAAGTGAAGCAATGGTGTAGAGGGTCAAAGAATTGGAAAAACACCTTCATCATATCTTCATCAGTATTGGAGGTAACCAAGCTTAGGAGGCGACCATGTCTTTCGTTGAATGGAGAATTCTTAGTAAACCTTAATGTTAACTCTTTGATTTGAGGAGGAATTCTTACGAGATTGACTTGGATAGTATTCCTGCAGATAGAACCCATGTCCTACAAAACAGAACAAAGATAAATCCCAAAAATCCTTGAAATGGTTAGTGAGAATGAGTATGATGTTATGATGTTTATGATGTTATGTACAAGTAAGTATATACAAACAAGAAAAACAAGTCCTTAGGTTTAGGCTTGCGTGGAGTATCATAGGTAAGTACCCTCTTGAAGTTTAGTTGGCTTAAACTTGTCCTAGAAATAGTAACCGGGTGCTAAGGGATCTCAATATCAATGATCTGTCTTCTCGGGCATTATTTCAGCGTAAGCCTCTTTCGCAGCGACCGAAATATCCCAAAAATCAAACCTCAATGAGTTTAGTATCGAGTATCAACCAACTTCAGACTACACCAAAGTCGGTTATCTCACTACGTCCTAATGGCCAAGTTGGTCAAGGTTCTAAAAGTCAATTAGTGCTTCATGACATCACTCAGCGGACCCGTATTCTCCTTGACTTCTCAAGGACTACTGGTATCCACAAATATGTTACACTAACGTAGCTATTGCTTAGACCATGTCAGTATACCCCACACAGTTTCCATAACGTCTTGCTACTTACCTATAAGGTATCCCAAATCTGGGTAGAGGATTTAAACAAGCCCAAACAAGGAACCAAAATGTAAAGCAAACAAATCAAACAATGAAAGCAAGTAAATGTGATTTAGCCCTAAGGTAACCCACTTTTGAGATTTTCCCCAGCAGAGTCGCGAGTTCTGTGGTGCGGTGGGAGAACTGACTTGGGCGTTTTGCATTTTATCGTAAATGTTGCGGTTAGCAAGAGTAGCCGCCGACTTTTGTTTTATCCAAAAGGAAAGGCTGAAAAGAACATGAAAGACCTTTGAGATTCTTTCTTGAGTTCGGGGGGTAGATTATGAAAAGGGAAGGTGTTAGCACCCTTTTCATCCATAATTATCTATGGGATCTTAGTTGCTTGTTAGATCACTTGCTTTTGTTTGAAAATATGCTTTGTGTGGTTTTTTGAAAGTATTTTGAAAAGGCGCTCCATTTAGGAAAACTTCGTAATAGTTCTCGTTCGTAAGAACGTATACAAAGTGTTGAGCTTTTGAAAATGTTTCAAGTTTGGAAAATGTTTTGAAAGTGTTTTTGAAAGTGTTGGTGTTTGTTTTGAAAATAAGCAAGGATGTTTGATTTGAAATTGAGCAAGCAACTAGGAACAATCTACCTACTCAAAAGTATTTTGTCATTTCTTCCTTTCCTTTGACATTTCTATCTTACCATTGATTTGGTAAGAAACCTTAGCTTTGGATGTAAAGGGACGGGTGTGGGTCATCGTATAGCCATGATAGCAATGTTGTAAGATGTCTTAGCATTTCTCTTTGAGGAACTAAGATCATTTTGAAAGGCAACTTTTGATAGTGTCATCGAGGGACTATGATCTTGTATTTTTTATTGCTTTTTGCTAAGATACCCCACATGTATAACATGGTCATTTTTGTAAGGAAACAAAGTGGAATTACCCTAAGGGTGCAAGTGTGCAAATGTGTTTGATTTACATGCAGTGGTTTGTCTTGAATTAGGGTTTGCTAACTTGTTGATTTTATCTTTCCATACAAAACCCTAATTACTAGCATTTATATAAAGCGATAAATTGCAGAATAAAAATACTAAGCTATTACATAATTAGGGGAGGGGTATAAAAATTTACAAATAGGGATTTTGCAAGAAAATTAAACCTAATTATCTATTACAACCATATTGAATAAATGTACAAGAATTGAATAAATAATGTACAAATGCAAAAAGAAATGATTTTTGTTTGGTTTTCATAAAATGGGTTTTAACCTAATTAAGAGAGGTGATTAATTAAAAATTAAACAAAAACTTAAACCTAAGTTAATTAAGAAAGAAATTAAGTTTAAAAAAAGTATTTTTAGGATTTTTTATGAAAAGGTTTTAACTTAATAAAAATAAAATGCGAAATTAATTAATTAAGAGAAAAACCTAAATTCTAAGTCAATTTTAATTAAGAAATCGAAAACCTAAATCTAATTATTATTTATTGAAAAAAGGAAATTAAATTGTTAAGAAAATATTTTTTGTTCTTTTTGTTTTATAAAGAAAATAAAACATGTAGATGAGCATTTTTTAAATATGTAAATAAATAAAATAAAATATTTTTGGATTTTTTATCATTAATAAAAATAGTAGTAATAATAATAATAATAATAATAATAATAATAATAATAATAATAATAATAATAATAATAATAATAATAATAATAATAATAATAATAATAATAATAAGGAAAATATAATAAGGGGAAAAAAAGAAATAGAATAATAAAAAAGAAAATAATAAAAGAAAATGGGTCAGGGGTGCAAAAGTAGTCAGGGGTTAGAAAAAAACAAAAATGGAAGGCCCATCTGTTTGGAGGCCCAGCGCATGTTTGCTGAACAAAAAAGAAGAGGAAAATGTAAAAAAGGAGCAAAAGGGTACCACTGGGGCTCGAACCCAGTTCCCAAAGGTTAACAGGCGCACGCTTTACCATTGGGGTGGCTATACATTCACTGATATAAACAAAACAATAAATATGTAACATAAGTCAACTCCTGAATGAACTTCTTCTTCAACTTCCAGCCATGGATCCTGTAACTCACTCATTTCTCATCCATTCACAAAACTTCCAACATCAAACTTGTTAGAAATTTCCTCACGATTTTGAATATGTAAATAACTTAAGCTAATTCTCAAAGATGAGCATGAATTTCTAAAAGTACAAAATCCTGACCTAAATATTTTCAGAGGTTCAAACTCAAAATTCTCCCTACTCAAGCAACATAAATGAAATCTATGAACATGTATAGTTTCAGGGTAATGATGTATATATTTTATCTTCACAAATGCAAGCCTAACAGTGCCAAAATGACAAGATAGAAGTTCAAAAATATACCTCAAAACTGGAAATCGTGAAATGAGTTTGAGCTTGATTCAAGATGGTGCAATGATCATGTAAGCTTCGTTGAGCCTTTAGGAAGCTAATGCAATGCTTAGCTTGAGTTGAGAGTGGCTGAAATGGCCTGGAGAAGTCAAGTTGCAGATCCCTGTTTTTGAGCTTGGACAATGGTGAAAATGGTGTTACAGCCGTGTAACAGGGACAAGGATGAGTTATATTTGATATGTAGGAGCTTTTGGAAGTGAAAGGGCAAGAAATGCACGACGGAAATGGAAGTTTGATATGTAAAGTCAGAACTTGCACAACAATTGTATTTTGAGACAATTTCGACTAGAGGGAGTTCGGGAGTCTTTCAAATCATGCCTTTGCTTGCAATAGACTTGTGTATATGTATGGAGAATGTTTTTAATCAAATGCACTCAAGACTTCCGAGTTTTAGCCTTTTGGCTCTATAAATTGCTTTTGAAGAAAAGTGAAAAGACAAATCTCCAAGTATTGTACAAGCATGTTCTATGTTCCAAGAGGCCTTAGACACATTGCTTTTGGTTTATAGGGGTTGTGTGTGCAGAAAGAACAAGTTAGAATCTCAAGACAACTTGACTTTATGATTAAAGCAACTTTTCAAGAATGGAATGGTAACTTTGTGCTATAAATGGAAATGCAACTTGGATAATGGCTCAAATGCTTGGACAATGGCTCTATCAGTTGTGTAAGCACTTAATTATGGAGTGACAAACAAGTTTGAGGCCTGAAAAGCAAAGATTATGCAGCCTAAAATGGATTTGGTTCATGTGTTCATCAAGAAATGGCTTGTAATTCAAGTTTGAAAACCCTAACTTCTTGCCTTAGATTCTCCTTGCTCAAGTATGATCTCAATGAGTTCTTGGACAATTTGGAAATCTTGTAACATCCTATACAACCTATATGTTGGACATTTTTGAAAATTCATCTTGGAACTATGTGAAAAATTGCCATGAAGTTAGGTTAAAATCCTACCTAGACTAGGGCAAAATTTCACTAAGTTTCATGAACATGTATTCTAAAAATCATAACTTGAAATCCATGAATTTATAAAATAAGTTGTGTTCTACAATGTTTTATATCTCATTGAGATCTACAACTTTCATGTTGGAAGTTTCCTTTGAATCATCTTGCATCATGGTGAAAATTTGGCTCAAAGTTATGAAAAAATATGAATTTTCCAACACTTAGAAAAATTTGTAAGTTTAGAAATTTTGACTTTTAAAAATGAAAGCTTGACTTTTTGATTTCTTGATGAGAAAGTTTCATATTTTGACATGTCTTGATGAATTATGATCTTTGGTACTTGATTTTGACCAAAAAGTCAAAGTTTGACTTTTTCAGTGTACAGTTGACTTTTCATCAATTGACTGAAAATCATCTGTCAACCTATTGATCTTGAGAAATTTTTTGAGCCATGCCATTAGGTAAAAATGATGCATTTGAATCCTTGAGATCATGTCTCAAACCAATCAATCATTTGTTAGGTCAAAAATATGAAATTGCACTTTCTCTGTCAAAACCCTAATTTTGACCATTTGCCCTTTTGATGATATGATCAAATTTCTTGTGGAATTATGGTCCAAACTTGATCAAATGACATATATGAATTCATTATGTTGATATGGACCAAAAGTTATAAAGTTTGACTGTAAATTGACCATAGTTGACTTTTTCCCCAATACAACTGATTTTAGGTCAACTGATCAATTGACTGGGCAAAAATGTGATCCAAGACTTGAAACTTGACATGAGAAATCTTGAGACTCCAAAATGATCCATGAAAGTCATATGGGGCAATAAAAGTCCATTTGTCCTTGTGCAATCCCAAACCCTAATTTTCAGTCATCAGTACTTAAGGAGGTGTCTTGAGCTGATCAATCCTTGTTCAGTCTTGAACCAAAGGAGATCTTGTGAGAGATTACTTGAGAAATGAGAGGGAAAATTTTGGGGTACAACACTTAGCAAAAGAGAGTTCCATGTTCTGCTCTTGCCTTTCCAGCTCCAACTTGAGGCTATTTGCTTTAACTTGCTTATATAATTCTATAGGCACGAACTTGGGTACCTCTGAAATTGGCGCATGTGGAAGAGATGGGTTTCCGACAACGCTTGGTATTGATTGACTACAAATCATTGGATTAATAGTAGGTTGTGGATACATTGGCTCTTCCCTCCTGTAGGGCAATAGAGTTATCCTCACCTGGTTTTGGATCCACTGCATGTATGGATCAAGGGCTAGAGATCCTCTGCGACCAAAGAAAGCAGTCCCTTGCCGATGAACAAGATTCCAAGATCCTCTTATCCATGCCAATAAAATAGGATCTTCAACTTTTCTGAAATAAACGGTTTCCTCTACTTCACAATCAGTAGGCTTATCAGTCATAATGTACCCCAATTGACGCCGTGCTAGGGTAGGATTATAATTGATACAACCTTTAGCCCCCATGAGAGGCATATTAGGAAATGTTCCACAGTTTGTAATGATTTCTCTCACGCTTCTTATGTTGTTCCAGAAAATGTCATAAGAGGTGAGAGCCATGATCCTTCGCGACTAGAAGCGAGTATCTACAGAATCAACAAAAGGTCCTTTGGTAGGCATATGCATCATAAACCATTTGTAAAGAAGGAGGATACAATAGACAACACACCCTTTCTTTCCATATCAGGAGTGGATGGCATAATAGGTGTCAGCCAGAATTGTCGATACGGGATTTTCATTCATGAAGACACATATAGCTGCGAAGTCCATGAAATCCTCCACATTGGGGAATATGACAATACCATAGATCACAGTGGCCAACAGAGCATTGAATGCGACCCAATTTCTATTTTTTGCGAATTCTTTAGCCTTGGATATCAAGAACAACAGATGAAAACCTGGTGTATTACTCTTTTCGGTCCAATTATTTCTCACTTCGCTCAGGCCCAAATAAAGTTCCCTAGCGATAGTGGCGTAATCAGGAACTTCTACTACATGGGAAAAAGGAATGCAGCTAGTAATCTCAATATCCAGAATGTAAGCATATTCTTCGAGCGTTGGAGCTAACTGATAATCCTAGAATGTGAAGCGCCGCAGTTGTGGATCATAAAATTGCAACAACGAAACCATAGCCCACTTTTCATATCTGTCATTCAATAATGGCAATAAGTTCCCGTGTTGATCTCGAAAAATCTTCTCATTAGGCCCAGTCACAAGAGAACCCACCTCTCTCAATGGAGCCAAAGCAAATTCGCAAAAACTATAGCAAGATGTCTTCTTAAGCAACTCTCTTCCTACACCTATGCTGCTATCAATTCTTGATGAAAAGACGATCTCAGATTAACCTGGAAATGGTATGCACATGCGGGTTAGTATATAGTTTCATTTTTATGACTCTTTTTTTAAAAGTAAACATGCTATGATGTAATTCCAAGTGATCAAGGGGTTACTACTTCCACGATACTGATTTCTATTGTACTGTCTCTGCATAGTCTATTAGTACCGGGATCACTGGTTCAGAACATAAACCAAGGAAGTATAGTCACCAACATAAATCTAGAACATAACCATTAGAACCAATAGTCACCAATAGAAATCCAGAACATAACCATTAGAACCAATAGTCACCATCTGTACCTGTGATAAAATATTCCCGCCCCACTCACGGGTGAAGACTAGGTCAGGGTAAGGCAATGGTAACTCAAAATCACAAGTTCGCTTGAGAATACTATCATCATACACCTACGTGATAATGATGGTACCTAATTAAAACCTCATCTGAGCGAGGATGACACATCCATCTAGGGTAATCTACATCCCCTATCCGTCTTGTTCCACTCTATTCCAAGTGTTCCTATGGTTGTCACTTAGCCTGGGTATTGGGCCTTTTACCTCATAGTAACACCCGCCCAATCATGAAAACAAATCCAGCACAACAGATAACCAATATGGAAAGCGGTAAAATGCATGCACAAACATATACAAGCAGTGAGTATAAAGTTGTAAATAACTGGAAATAAATAAATACCCAAAGAATTAAACAAATAAGAGCTAGGATCGACTCCGGGATGGACCAACAATAGGTCTATTTGTCCTCAGTGAAGTCTCCAGCTGAAACAACCGACTGAACAATCAATTGATAATGAAATCAATGAAGTCTCCATCGAATGTTTTTTATCCCATAGGAAGGGAAAGTTAAACATCGAGTAAACATGAGAAGGGTGAAATCACATTCAAATAACTGAGAGATCGAGTAAGGGAGTCTGTTACACGAGGGAAAGGTATTAGCACCCCACACGCCTGTAGTACTCTACGGTATCCACTCTTGTTATCTAATCTTATGGATGTGTTTAATCTATGTCTAAGTTGTGCATGGAATGCATGCAAAATAAAGGAGAAAAGAATGTAGGGAAATTAAAAGTTGTGCTTGCTCGGGCTCTACCCCAATGCCTACGTATCCCTTTTAAGGAATCAGAGCAACCGTAGTTCGGCTTCAAAAGTTTTTGTTGGTTTGTATTTTTTTAATGAACAATATTAATTTTGCCTTTTGTCGCAACTCGACCTTTGGAGACTTAGGCGTCAGCACAGAAGTGATTTAACATGTTCTTTCTGAAAAGTTTGAAAGAAAAGCCCTAAAGCGCAAAAAGAGTTTGCATTCGTTGATATTTTTTTACCTTGAAGAAGGATTTGGAAGTTGTAAGATGTTTTAATATTTTTCAAAGAAATAGAAAGTTTTTGTTTTAAATGCAAGGATGCAAAAGAGAAGAAAAACATCTAAGGGAGACTAGCCTATCTATATCCCTAATTTTATCCTACAATGATTGATCCTAAGGTTGAGTTTTGAAGGGAAATCTCTACCCTATGCTGACATGCTTGGATAACAATCCTAATGTCTATCTCAAATCATCATCTATAGATGAATCAAGAAGCCCTAAAGGAGCATAGCAAGAGTATATCACCTAAAACCATGTTTATCTCGAATCATCATCTATAGTTGAATCGAGAGCTCCTAAGGGAACATGCCGAGGATATGTCATCTCAAAACATGCACACGAAGATGAAATCAAACAAACAAGCCAATAAGCTCAATAGAGCTAGCTCAAGAGAGCATATCTAGAGAGATCCTATCTAGGCTAGCATTACCTAAGAAAGTCTAACAAAAACTATCCTACGGGGAACATGCAATGAGAGTGAAGTCGTGATCTTAATTTCTAAATTGAGTGACTCATCGATCAATAATAAATAAAGGAAAGAGAAAAAATCCTATAGGGAGAATGCACTGAGAGCGAAGTCGTGATCTCAATTTCTAAATTGAGTGACTCATCGATCAACAAGAAATAAAGGAAAGCGATAAAATCATATAGGGAGCATGCACTGAGAGAGAAGTCGTGATCTCAATTTCTAAATTGAGTGACTCATCAATCAACAAGAAATAAAGGAAAGCGATAAAATCCTATAGGGAGCATGCACTGAGAGCGAAGTCGTGATACCAAAACTGGCTGCAGTGGCTGAAAGTTCACTATATCAACTCCGTTGTTACGATTTCAAGACCTCATAACTTTCCCAATAATGATCCAAATGCAACAAACTTGATATCGTTGGAAAGAGGACGAATGATAGAACAAGTTATAGTTCACCTCCAATCCGAATATGGCCTTAATCATAAAGAAAAACATCATGAATATACGCTTTGCAACTGCTCGACGAAACGACAGGCCTGGCAGGGCAAGTTCTATGCGTGACACCATGCATCTTGTCCGCTTTGACCTTCCTACTTTGCGCTTCGATATCTCTCTCCACAATGCACAAAATGAAACGAAATTTAAACCCAAAACAAAGAGTACGCAACACACTCCAACTTTCATGTTCAACATTTTTCGAAATGAGAATTAAATCCATGAGAAAAACATCCTAAACGTATGCACGCCACCTGTTCGATAAAATGCTGGCCTGGCAAGGCAAGTCTTGGCAGCATTTTGCCTCTCAAGCCTTCTAAATGTAAGCATTATAACTTTCTCTACGAGCCACCAAATGGTATGATTCTTGAATCAAAATCGGAGAGGAGACTCTGATCTTCGACTTTTATGTTTAGAGATTTTTCATTTGAGCCTAAACAGGACCCTAAAAATAGCCATGAAGTTTGCCACGTTTTGAAAAATCTTTTGAAAATTGTTAAGTGTTCATATTACTAAGAACGCAAGAAACTTCAAATTCGGCTGACTTTTTCGATTTTTCTCAACAACTTAACAAATTTTCTTATATTTTGACTTTTATCAATAATCTTGACCAAAAATCTCGTTTAGTCAACCTTTGACTTTTGTTGACTTTCACTCATGCACACTTAAATCTCTTCCTATTCAATCGACTCCGATTCTTCTGATAAAATGTGGAGATCAGTAGACAACATACAAATACTTTTAATGCAGATGGAGAACCACAAGACCATCTTAAGCTTGAAAAATCAATTAAATCATGCCATCAATCAAGAACACTAATTGAATTACAAAGATAAGAGATGTCGACCAATAACTCCAAACACTAATACAACTGGAATATCTTGAAGAACTCTTATACCCATATATCTCGTGACTTGAGATGATTTTTATGATGAAAAAGACTTCAGGTACTCAACCTTTGAAGACAAATCTTTTCGTTTTGGGCAGTGTTCACTCGTCTGGCCAAAACTCTTAATCCCACGTTACCGAGTAAATGCAATGCAAATGATGAACGTGATAATGACAAAACGTACGCTACTTTATTTACTAATAAGAGGGAAAATTTTGGGGTACAACAGGTGACACCAACAACACAAGCTTCTCAAAAGACTGCACAAAGGACTGCTCAAGCTTCTCAGCAAACTTCACAAAGGCCTAGTCAGGCTTCTCAGCAGACTGCATAAAGGCCTACTCAGGTTTCTCAATAGACTGCACAAATATCTGCTCATGCTTCTTAGCAGACTGCACAAAGACCATAACTGACCTCCGAACTGGACTATACCGGTGGTGAAAAACAAAATTGTGCAAAATAACAAAACATTGTATTGGTACATCATAACTAAACCATAACTGGTACATCATAACTAAACTGAAACTAAGAACTAAGATTCAACCGGTACATTCAACTCGTACATTCAACTAGTACATTCAACTAATACGTTCAACTGGTACAAAATTATAACTAAGAACTTAAGACATTCAAAAAACTAGAACTAAGAACATTACAACAAACAACATGCTCCAACATTTTTCCAACTTCAACATCGTGTTCATCTGACTCTGAATTTGATTCGTCTCTTTCCTTATTTCTTCATTTGACAACCTAACATTTTCAACCTCCATTTGTAAGTCTTCCATTTTATTTGCTAACTTTTCCAACCTATACATCACAATTTCCCCTTTACCATCTTCAACTTCCTCATAAAACCATTTGAAATACCAACATCCAGGTTGCACAGATTCCTGCAAGTCAGATAGATTAAAGTTCATACATACATACATACATACCTTAAAACATACATTCACATACGACTCTGTTGCATACAAAACATACCTTAAAATGAGGACAACCCCAAAAATATTTTCCATAACTCTTAATCGTCGTTGCACTACGTAGAATCGCTTTATCTCCACAATGGAAAACTGATTTCCATGGCAGTTTCGAGCTCGTATACGGTTGGTAGTTCAAACTTTCATGACTTCTCTGTAACATGAAGGATGAACAACATGCAGATTTCATGAATACTCCAACCCTAACATTCAATTTTTGGAAATGGAGAATAATTTCAGAAAAAAACCCTAGGCCCTAAATCGATTTTATGTTTGCCATGAAACTCATGTCCATTTGACAAAGATGAAAAAGCTTAGCCTCCATGCCATTTGCCATGCATACACTGCTAAACGTCTGTTTGCATTGAATGGACGAAAAGGAATTATGTACCACCTTTTTAATAGATAATGAATCTATTTGAACGCTTTAAAAATTAAGGGACTAAATGAACCCCAAAGTAAAGTTAGAGAACAAAAAATTGTATTTTACCTATAATATTTAACCCATAAAAAAAGCTCAAATTGACTATTTAATTTTAAAAATAAAATTTTGGTAAATTTTTTTTTTTGGTTTTTCATCACCGGTTTAGTGGGGTTAATTATAGCATCAAGTGGGTCTAATCCCGTCTCGATCACAGTTGTAGGAGGTCTAACTGTGATCTTTCTTATTAAATTCAATGTCAATCACCACTGAAATAACTAACCATTGATAATAAGTTTTAATAATTTAATTTATTAAATATCCACATGTATTACTTTCAAATACATATTATTATCATTTCATTTATGACAAGGTCAAGGTGATACAACATGAGGAAATTTATTTGAAGAAATAAAGGGAAAGTCTTATTTCCATTGGTGATGTTGGTGATACTAAGGAATGTTACGCTAATGCATTAGTACTATGATCAACTTGTCCAATACATGTAGATATTTGTCATCATCAAATAATCTCCATTAATGAATATGGAGTATTATTAAGTTCTTAAAAATTATTGACAAGTTTTTATTTGATTGGTGAATTTAATGAAAATAGTAACTTAATCCGAATTTGGTTCATACGTTTTGTAGAAAAGTTGCTGGTCAATGATATGATTTGCCATCAATTATCATTCAACAAAAAACATCAAAGAATTAAATATAGTAATAGTTCTACTTTTATACACACATGGTATACGACGAAAAATGAAAGAATCTTGTTCGAATTAAAAGATGATAAAAAATATAGTGAGACAGAGTCAAAGAGAACGTGAGAAGAAAAAAAAGTCAATATTATCATTTTCCTTTGATTTTGAAGGTTGCCTAGCAACTCTCTTATTTTGAACTCTCTTTACACATTGTTTCAACTGCGCGTATGTTGTGGAATAAAAATTATATTGATCCGACATTTTTAAATAAATATCAGTTTTTATGGAGTTAAAGTCACTCTTATGAAATTTAAAAATGCCCTTTAGCATCCGTATTTAGAATCCTAACACATCTATTCAACAATAAATTTTTTTTATCGAATAGGCTTTGATATCTCTCCAAAATTAAACTGGATATTAACTTTTAGATAAACAAAAGAGTGAGTTTGGAAAACAATTTTCGAAACTAGAGTCAAGATAGTAAGTTGTTTGGTAAGGTTTTTTTTTTTTATAAAAATTTTGATTTTTAAATAAAATGATATATAAAATATGCATAAATGTTATTTAATTTAATTGTTGACATTTGTCGTACAATTAAAATATTATATATTAAGTCAAAATAATGGTAAGGATGTTACCACCGTATATCATTTGTTATAAAAAAATCAAACATCATTGTTTAAAAAATACAAACCATAATATAAATTATTAAAATATTATGATCAAATATAGCATTAACATTTATGCAGATGACAATGGGAGGAACAGACACAACAAGGGCTCGAACTATCGCATGACTCGCTCAGGTAAATGTGGATACATCAGTCATGACCCACAAGCCAGTCAATCAGAGTAGAATGATATCACATCCAAGGGGTGTGCCTGACAAGTGATAGACATGTGGCATGAAGATAATATCATCTATCACGATGCAATTAAGATAAAATTGAAACGACTTGATCACTTGAATCCCTCTGAGCGGGATGATGGAGCAAGCACATGGAAAATCCTTAGAGTAGTCTTTTGCACATGCCTAGTCGAAGAGACGTGGAAAGTATTGGTGGATTCATGGCTAAAAATGGTTCAGATGAAATATTAGTAACGAAATAGCACAAGTATTATGAAATATTAGTAACAAAAATATTAATGTAAATAAACAGTAGTTTCCCGTCAACTCTCTAGTCTTCCATGTGAAATTTTCACCTAACTTTAAGTAGAGGTAAACCAAGCAAAAGGCCCCCCAATTGTACTCACAAATCCTCTCCAAGTCAATGAAGTGTCTAAGATAGAAGATATTGACATAAGTTGCACTTTTGGACACAAATATGGACACGCCAACAAAAACGTGAGGCATGCCCTGAATGCACATCCTCTATGATACATAACTTATGCATCATCACTATCAGCCTCCACTATTGCAATCGGGTGGTCTTTATACAACGTCTCGAGGAATGAAAATTTTCCATGACATCCTCTAATACCATCTATCTCCTTTTGGACATCACATGGTGTGATACGGTGGGAGAACTGACTTAAGGATTTGCGTTTGTGTTCACAAATGTTGCGGTTAGCAAGAGTCACCATCGACTTTTCTTTTATCCAAAAGGAAAGGTGAAAAAGCACCAGGAAAGACCTTTGAGATTGTTTCTTGAGTTCGGGGGGTAGATTATGAAAAGGGAAGGTGTTAGCACCATTTTCATCCATGGTTTTCCATGGGCTCTTAGTTACTTGCTAGATCACTTGCTTTTTGTTTTGAAATTGTGTTTTGTGCGGTTTTTGAAAGTATTTTGTAAAAGAGGCCATTTGTGTAGGAAATCTTTGTAATGATTCTTGTTCATAAGAATGTATACAAAGATGTTTGTCTTTTTGAAAATGTTTTCAATGTTTGTAAGTTGTTTGGAAATGTGTGTGTTTGTTTTGAAAATAGCAAGGATATTTGTTTGAAAATAGAGTAAGTAACTAGAAGCAATCTACCTATTTGAATGTCTTTCTTATGCATTTTTTATTCCTTTGACATTGTTGTCTTACCATTGATTTGGTAAGCAACCCTATCTTTGGATATAAACGGGACAGGCGTGGGTCATCATATAACCATGAGTAGCAATGTTGCAAAGTATCTCAGCATTTTTGAGGGACTAAGATCATTTTATAAGGAAACTTAGAATAGCGTCATCGAGGGACTATGATCTTTTGATTTTGTTTGTTTTACTAAGATACTTCACATGCGTAATATGACTATTTTTTGTATAAGGCAACCAAGTGGAGAAACCCTAAGGGTAAAGACTCAAAAGTGGTTGTGAGCATTAATGAGCATTAAATGGTGATGAGATTTGTCAAAATTAGAAATCTTGTAATATGAGATATGCATCATTACTTAAATCTGAGCCAGCAGTTCCACTTCAGCATAGTCCAAAACCAAGGACCCAAGTTCTGATCTTGGTATCCTGTTGCCTCAGCAAGTTCTGAGGGATCCTCATGCTTTCCAGCATGTTCTGAAAGAGCATTCAAATTTTTTCATCACATTTTATAATCTTCTGGCAACTTCTGACTGAGCTGGCATAGATGCTGAAGAGCTACATTCTGACTGAATGTTATGTGCTGAGCTAAGTTTTCATCTTCTGACTGCTCCTTCCTGGAGGTTGGTTCAGAAGTTCTGAAGTGTCAGAAAAATCCGAAGTATTTAGAAATTTGGCTTTTCCATAGTAAATTTGACTTTTGAACTTTAGATGGAACAAACTTCCTGTTTCAGCATGTTTTAATGAAATATGATTTTTGAGATTTGATTTTGATTAAACGGTCAAAGTTTGGTCTTTCAGCGTGTAAATGACCATTTTGCCCTTATGGGTGATCTTCATGAAAAATTTGTAATTCAAAGCTTGGGATTGGATGGAAGTAAACCTGAGGATCCAGGGTGATTTCTTGAGAAAAATGTGAGGGAAAATTTTGGGGTACAACAGCTGCCCCTGTTCAATCTTCTTTAACCTGAGGAGTTAGATTGACGAGATTTTCCATTCGTGACTCGAAGGTGGAAGATGATTGGACACTAGAGTCCCCAGAAATTTGCACTCGGTGACGATAGGAGGAATGGGCTTAAAGATGCCATTTGGAAAGGTAATAAAATCTTGTTGGGGATGGGCTTGTAGATGCCATCCAAGAATGCTTATTGAGATGTAATCTGTAAGTTGAACATCGGAATGGCGTCCGTGTCTGAAGTGTACCTGAAGGCGTCTTTGAATGAGTATCAGAATGGCTTCCGGGTCTGGAGCATATCTGAACCATATGATGAGTAGAATCTAAATGAGTACCAGAATGGCTTCCGTGTCTGGAGCGTATCTGCACTGTATCAGGAGGTGTCTTTGAATGAGTATCAGAATGGCTTCCAAGTCTAGAGCGTATTTGAACCGTGTCAAAAGTTGAATCTGAAGGAGTACCAGAATGGCTTTCATGTCTGGAGCGTATCCGCACTGTATCAGGAGGTGTCTTTGAATGAGTATCAGAATGGCTTCCGGGTCTGGAGCGTATCTGAACTGTATCAAAATTGCATATTGTCAATGGTAGCTGTTAATTGTATCCTGAAAAGGGTAAAATGTTAGCTGAAACACAAAGTTATGTTGCATGAAATGTATGATGCAATATATTTTCTTTATCCATGTTTATGATATGTAGATGCAATGTATGCACATGTGAGCTGATTTGCTGTACTGCTGTCTGATTGAGGAAAATAAATCCCTGAATGCTGCTGAGGATATGTTGAATTTCCGTGTCTTGAAGTTGAAGTACTGACGAACTCTTGTTGAGAGAAATAAATTCTGTTGTGAGGGCAACGCCATGTATTTCCTGTAAGATCTGCTTGGGGAAACCTGAGAATCTTGACGACTTCTACTGGGGATTAATCATTTGAAACTTTGTTCCACTTGGGGATTAGTGAAAACCCTATGGGGAGAATGTTTTGTTCCTTCTTGGGAAAAAGAATTCAGGAGTCTCGGTTGTTCGTTGCTTTACTGGGGAATTATCCTTGGCTGGAGAGAATCAAAAGTTAGCTGTTATCTGGTCGGATTCAAGGCTTCAGAACAACTTGCTGGGGAATTTGGAGAAATTGGGTGATTTCCACTGGGGATTGATAAACTAGAAGCTTCGTTCTACTGGGTAGTTGGGAGTTTTGTTCCGTTGGGGATTATTGAAAACTCTGTGGGGAATATGGAGTGGTCTAGGAATGTTTTCCTGTCTTTTCAACCTATCAATAATTGTCTTTCTCATCTTGTTTATTCGTAAACAGTGATTATGTTTAAATTCATATGTTTATCAATGAATCTTTGGACGTTTTTGCGAACAAACCATAATTGTAAAGAAAGGAAAAATATTTTTTGTACTTTCAAAGAGGTATCTTTGTATAAACATTTTGTACAAAGGAGACAAATATTCTAGTAAGTGAATGGTTCCATAAAAACAAGAAATATTTATGCAAAGAAAGATAGCTATGTGTAATAATCCCATGGGGTTCCCATTCTGCTATAGCTTTCGTATCTCTGAGCATCTTGTCTATTTGTTGCTTCGTCCAAAGATGATTGAATTGATCAGAAACTCCGAGTTTGTCAGTGGAAGTCAAATGTTGTCCGTTAAGTAATCCGACGGGACATAGTCATACGCTTTAATTCCCTAACTTTTGCCTGGACCGCCCTTTCGGGTTTTTAGTCCACCGAGAAACCCTTTTTTACCCAAGTCGCCCTTTCGTGTTTTCAACTTTCCGGGTGTACAGATTTTTTATTTTATCCCTAATTTTTGCTCGAACCTTTTTGGTTCGCTGGGATGCCCTTGTTTTGCCTAGGTGTGTCAACCTAGCGGGTCTCTTATGCGTAGTATCTTTTGACTATGTCCGCGTTCGCAGGGTGTGGCAAGTCGTCACCGTCCATGGTGGTCAAGATCATTGCCCCACCAGAGAAAATGTTCTTGATTACAAATGGTCCTTCATATGTAGGAGTCCATTTGCCCCTGGGATCACTTTGTGGAAAAATGATACGTTTGATCACCAGATCCCCAACTTGATATACTTGGCGTCTGACTTTCTTGTTGAAAGCCTTGATCATCCATTTTTGATACATTTGACCATGGAAAACAGCAGTAAGTCTCTTTTCATCAATTAAGCTCAATTGATCAAGTCGAGTCTGGATCCAATCGTCTTCATTCAAACCTGCATCCTTCGTAATCCTCAGAGAGGGGATCTGAACCTCAATAGGTAAGACAACCTCCATTCCGTAAACCAAAGAATAGGGCGTTTCCCCAGTTGACGTGTGAGCCGTGGTACGGTACCCGTGGAGAGCGAATGGTAGCATCTCATGCCAGTCTTTGTATGTGATTGTCATCTTTTGTATGGTCTTTTTAATGTTTTTATTTGCAGCTTCGACAACACCATTCATCTTTGGCCGATAGGGGGAAGAATTGTGATTCTGAATCTTGAATTGCTCGCACAAAGCGATGATCATAGTGTTGTTCAGATTTATACCATTGTCAGTGATGATCCTTTCTGAGATACTGTATCGGCAAATGAGATTTTGCTTGATGAAACGGGCAACAACATTCGTAGTAACGGAAGTGAAGGAAGCTGCTTCGACCCATTTGGTAAAATAGTCAATGGCCACTAGAATGAAGTGGTGTCCATTGGAGGTTGTCGGCTTGATCTCTCCAATCATATCAATTCCCCACATAGCGAAAGGCCAAGGAGCCGTCAAGACATTCAAAGGAACGGGAGGTACGTGCACCTTGTCAGCATAAATTTGATATTTATGACAGGTCCGAGAGTGTTGATAGCAATCTGCTTCCATGGTAGACCAATAATAGCCTGCCCGTAGGATTTTCTTCGCCATTGTATGCCCACTGGAGTGAGTGCCAAAAGTACCTTCATGTAATTCAGCCATGATCTTTTCCGCTTCAACCTTATCCACACATCGAAACAGAACGGAGTCATGATTATGTTTGTACAGGATGCCATTACTATAAAAGAACTTAGCAGAGAATCTCCTTAAGAACTTTTTATCATTGATTGAAGCTCCTTCTGGATATTCTTGAGCCTCGAGATACCTCTTGACTTCATGAAACCAAGGCTGGTCCACTACCTCTTCAGTATTAATCTCGTGACAATGTGTTGGTTCATCCGTTCATTCTATGGTTATCTGGGGAGCTTCATTATCCTAATTAAGTTTAAACATAGATGACATTGTAGCTAGAGCGTCGGCTAGCTGAGTTTCTTCTCGCGGGAAATGCTCGAAGGTAATCTTCTCAAAATGTGGTAGCAATGTCAAAACATGTTCTTTGTAAGGAATAAGGTTTGGGTGCTTAGTGTCCCATTCCCCTTTGATCTAAATGATGAATAGAACTGAATCTCCGAACACATCTAAAAATTTGATTCCCAGATCTATGGCAGCCTTGAGGCCCAAGATGCATGCTTCGTACTCTGCCATGTTGTTCATACAGTTGAAGCAAAGTCTGGCCGTGAAGGGAGTATGAAACCCTTCTAGAGATATGAGCACGGAGCCGATACCATTACCCAGTGCATTGGATGCCCCATCAAAGAACAGCGTCCATCGAGATCCTTGTTCAGGTCCGTCATATGGCCTGATTTCTTCACAATTGTCTAATGTCATGATGTCTTCATCCGAGAAATCAAACTTCATGGACTGATAGTCTTCCACAGCTTCGTGAGCAAGATGATCAACCAATACATTGCCCTTTATAGCCTTTTAGGTAGTATATTGTATGTCGTATTCTGTTAATATTATCTGCCATCTAGCGATTCTCCCAGACAGAGCAGGCTTTTCGAAGATGTATTTTATCGGATCCATCTTAGATATCAACAACGTAGTATGAGTCAGCATATACTGTCTTAGCCAGTGAGAAGCCCATGCCAGAGCGCAATAAGTTTTCTCGAGCAGTGAATATCTGGTTTCACAATCGGTAAACTTTTTGCTCAGGTAGTAAATAGCGTGCTCTTTTCGGCCAGACTCGTCATGCTGCCCCAATACACACCCCATTGAGTTCTCTAAAATGGTCAGATACATGATCAATGGTCTTCCCTCGACTGGTGGTATCAACATATGAGTCTCTTGTAAATACTCCTTGATTTTGTCAAAAGCAACTTGGCATTCATCATTCCATCTGATTACCTAATCTTTCTTCAATAGTTTGAAGATTGGATCACAAGTAGCTGTTAGGTGAGAAATGAATCTGGAAATATAGTTCAGACGTCCCAAGAATCCTCTTACTTCCTTCTCAGTACGAGGAGTAGGCATTTCTTGTATTACTTTAACTTTGGCAGGATTAACCTCGACGCCTTTGTTAATGACGACAAAACCTAGGAGTTTACCGGATCGTACTCCAAATGTGCACTTGTTTGGATTCAACCTCAGCTTATACTTCTTCAGTCTCTCAAACAACTTTTGCAAGTGATCGAGGTGCTCTTCTTCAGTTTGTGATCGGGATATCATATCGTCTACGTAGACCTCTATTTCATGGTGTATCATATCATGAAACAAAGCTACCATGGCATGCTGATAGATGGCCCCATCATTCTTCAGTCCGAATGGAATCACTTTGTAGCAGAATGTTCCCCACTGTGTGACAAAGGTAGTTTTATCTATGTCCTCGGGTGCCATTCTGATTTGATTGTAACCTGAGAATCCATCCATGAAGGAAAACACCTTGTGTTGGGTTGTATTGTCAACCAAGATATCTATGTGGGGAAGTGGAAAATCGTTTTTAGGGCTGGCCCTACTCAAATCTCTATAGTCCATGCACATTCGTACTTTGTCGTCCTTTTTAGGCACGGGAACAATGTTGGCAACCCATTGGGGATAGGAAGTGACCGCCAAGAATCCAGCATTGAATTATTTCGTGACCTCCGCTTTGATCTTCTCTGACATATCAGGTCTCATGCGGCAGACTTTTTATTTCACTGGTGGACAGTCTTTTCTTGTTGGCAGACGATGTACCACGATGTCTGCATCAAGTCCCGACATGTCTTCATATGACCAGGAAAAGATCTCAACATAGTTATGTAATAGCTGAATCATACGCTCCTTGACACTGACCTCTAGATTGACACCTACTTTGACCTATTTTCTATTCTCCTCGGTACCCAAGTTGATTGTATCCACCGGTTCCTCATGAGGATGAATAGCTCTTTCCTCTTTCTGGAGTAGTCTGGCAAGTTCCACTGGTACTTCACAATCTTCCTCACCTTCATCTTTGGCTTGGTAGATTAGATCCTCAGAGTCATGAAAGGCCATAGCAGTATCGTTAATCATGGGATCCAGAGTGGATGGGTACCTGCATTTGTGAGTGTGGGTGTGTGTAAGGGTATAGCCATCTTTTAAAAGGAAAATAAATGTAAAAGAAAAATAATGAGCATAAAAGTTTGTATGCAAAACGTCCGTGATTCATTGAATGTCATATGAAGATGAAATGATAACCCTTACAAATGGACCATTGTGCCTCGGGCAAGACACAAGGTTTTAAAATGTGCGAATTGCTTGCGAATATTATAAGTTCAACAGAAATGTAAAAGATAAATTAATGAGGGATGAAAGTTATTGGGACAAAGTCTCTGGCTTCCCAATTATGGATTCCTCCGTTGACAGTAGGAAAGATCCAATCCTCCAAGTTGCAATCCTCTTCACCATCTTCCACTGCATTGACCTCTAGGTTGCTAATCTTCAAGGGTGGCCCTCCAGCACGGGCACGGCGCACAGCCTTCTGAGCACTTGAAGTAAACCCTAAGCCAAACTTGTCAGATTTGTAAGGAATATCCGGAAGTTTCCCCCAGATGGTGCATCCACCCTCCTCTATTACTGCTTTGGCGTCCTTTAGAGATGATATCCGGAGCGGAGGTTTTGTAATCTTGGGAATTTGGGACATAGTCTTGGTTACTTCTACCTCTTGAGAGACTTCTTCAAAATGTTGAAAAGGAGTTTCAATGAACTCGCCGTCCAATTCCAAATACCAGAAGGAATTGAGGTGGCTAATCATATACTCTTCCTCTCTGTGGACAGTGATAATCTTTCCATGGACCGGATATTTCAGCATCTGGTGCAATGTAGAGGTGACAGCACCGGCATTATGGATCCACGACCGTCCTAGAAGACAGGAATAAGAGGGGCGGATGTCCATTACATAGAAGGTTGAGTTGAAAGTTTGAGTCCCAACCTTTATGGGGATGTCCACTTCCCCGTGGACCATCCTCTTTGAGCCATCAAATTCTCTTACAACTATGTTACTGGGTTTCAACGTCAGTCCTTCGCAGTCTAGTTTGTCAAGAGCCTTCTTTGGTAAAACATTCAAAGATGAGCCAGTGTCTACCAAGACATCGGCCAGAGTTGTTCCTATATATTCCATAGAGACATGCAATGCCTCACTGTGCTTTCTTCCCCTTGGTGTCAGATCAGCATCAGAGAAGTCTAGGCCGTTATCCGCTGTCAGACTGGCCACACAATCTTGAAATTGGTCAGCGGACTTCTCTTGAGGCACATGGGCTGTATTTAGAAACTTCACCAGGGCTTTCACATGTGCCTCGGAGCACAGTAACAATGCTAGCATGGATATTTTGGAGGGAGTTTGCCCCAACTGTTCAACTACGTCGCAGTCACTCTTCTTTGTTATTCTCATGATCTCCTCCATTTCCTTTTTGGAGGTTTCATGGGTAGTCAGTGGTTGAGCCTTCGTCCAGACAAGCTCTTCTTGAACACTTTTTCCTCGAATTTCAGCAGTAGGGGTATTGGTAGGGATAACGGCAGGGGTTGTGTCATCTTTGTCAGTAGAAGTACTTGCAGATATGATTATTGGTACAAAGGTAACCTTTGGAACAACCACGGGTAAAAAAACTGCCTTTGAAGGGGCAATTTCTGGAGAGAAGATTTTACCGCTACGGGTAATCTTACTGGTTCCGGCAATATTGCTAATGTCAGAGTTTTCTTCTTCGGAGCTCATCTCTTCGGCGGCCAGCCCGTCTTGTTTGATACCATGGTAGTAGATGTCTCCACCGTAATTCCACAACACTGTTTTTTCTGATTCATACGGGACCGGCCCGAGCATTTTGATTATAAGAGGAGTAGTTTTTGGAACCGATGTAATCCTAACGGGTCTTTTGGGGACCCTGGAAGAATTGGCGGAGATGGTTATGATTAAAACGTCTTCAACAGGAACAGGTGAAACAGGAGTACTTTCAAATAGAATCTCTTTGTTGTCTATCAAACGTTGAATGCTTGTCGTCAACAAAGGGCAAGCAGTTGGTGAGGATAAGCAGAGATGGCAGTCTTCATTACAACCCGGGAATATACCGACTTTCAAAAAGTTTATCTTAATGATTGGGAGTAGAGTCAAGAGTTTATCAACTATAGTAACAAACAAATCTTCTTCTATTGCATTGGTGTTGTGACCATGCCTAGGCATAGGAGCAGAAATGACGTATGGTTTCTCGGGTGCATCAAACTCAATCTCTTTTGCATCTATAAGGTCTTGAATTTTGTTTATCAGGGCCCAACAATTGTTGGTGTCATGACCCGGACTTTCGGAATGATATGCACAATGGGCATTTGGGTGATAATAAGGGGACACTATGTTGGGGTTCTTGGGAGCTTCTTTTATAGTTGTCAAATTGGATTTCAGAAGATGCGGTAAAACCTTGGCTAGAGTCATATTAATTTTGGTGAATTGTCGGACTGGCCTTTCTACCCTCGGTTGATTACTTCTTGGTTGATCAGATGTAGGCTTTGGGATCATAACAGCTCCTACCATTGGTCGGTGTTCAGCTCTCATTTGGTTCCTTTGTAGGTAAACAGCAGATACCTCATTCTTCCCAATGAAAGGCTTTCTCACAGCTGTAGAGGAAGATGAATCCTTCTGAATCTTTCCACTTTTTATGCCAGCTTCCACCCTCTCTCCGGTTAGTATTAACTCAGTAAATCCAGCATATGAGCTTCCAATAAGATGGTTGAAGAAAGGGCCCGATAGAGTGCCTAAGAACATATCCACCAATTCCCTTTCAGACAGAGAGGGTTAAACTCTCCCAGCTAGATCTCTCCATTTATGCGCGTAATCTTTGAAACCCTCATTTGAAGCCATAGCCATACTCTAAAGTTGAGTATGGGTAGGCGCCAAATCTGCATTATACTGGTATTGCTTATAGAAAGCTGCGACAAGATCTTCCCAGTTGTGGACGTCTGCCTTTTCCAATTGGTAAAACCAATCGAGTTGTGTTCCAGATAGGCTATCTTGGAAAAAATACACCCATAGATCTTTATCGGCAGAGTGCGGCTGGATCTTTCTCACATATGATCGGAGGTGCATCTTAGGACATGAAACCCCATCATATTTTGCAAACAACGGCACTTTGAACTTCGGTGGGATCACAATTCCCGACACTAGTCCCAATTCTTCAAAGTCTAGACCTGGTACCCTTTGTATTTCCATAGCGCTCAGACGCTCTTCAAGATGTCTGTACTTGTCATCAGCTGGCGAATATTGTTCTTCAGAGTAGTCTTCCTCTTCTCCCTCTTCCTCAGATTCTGACGGGACCGCTGTTTCCTTTCCTTTTCCTTCATCAGATGTTGTTGCGAAATTCAAGGTTCTTCTAGTCTGCCCTTGAAACCTTCTCCCCATGATTACAACATCGGTTGGTTTCTTCTCTTTCTTCTTCTTCTCTTTGGCCAACAGGGTCTTCAACTCCTCTTGTCCTTTGGCTAAGGTCATGAGTAACTGTTGAAACTGCGTGTTTTGAACTTGAAGATCTTTGACTGTCTGTTCGAGATCCATCTTACTGAAATAAACAGTAGAGAGATGAGGGAACTTGTTGCAAAAAGACCTGTTTATGTTATGATGAATGATATGTGCATATGCAATGTTTTCAAGGATTTCAAATATTCAAGTTCGTTTTAGACAAAAAGAAACACACATTATATTAATAAGATAGAGCTTGAATACAACAATGCCCCTTGGGCAAAATAATACACTCTCTAAGATAAAAAAATTGGTGCGCATCCTCTTCGGTGTAATGTAGGCATTTAGAGTCTACTCTTCGCGAAGTAGCCAAGTGAGTTATGAAACCTTCTTCTCACTTGCGTAGAATTGGGCTTCGAAAGTATCACGCTCTCCTTTGAGTTGTATCCAATCCCTTTGTAAGTCTTCAAGAGATGTGGGCATGTCAGGATGTAGGATATTGTATGGAACTTCTCCCTCCTTAACAGGCTCAATGATCACCGGGAGGATGGAAGGATAAGGCATCATAAGACTTTGAGCGTGGGTTCGTACCCACTTGAGGTAAGGCTCAAGAGGGATGGAATTCTTGGGTTCCAAAGTCTTGATATCCACCTTGTTTAGTGTCCTCCAAGCTCGGATGAATCTCCGGCGAAGACCTTGATCGTTGTTGTCGTAGTCGAATACCAAGCCTTGAATCAGCATCTCGTGCGGGTCATCCCTTCAGGCATAACCAAACTGTCTTATAGCTAAACATGGGTTGTAGGTGATGCCTCCCCTAATGCCAAGTAGAGGGACATTTGGAAATTCCCCACAACGGTCAACAATGATAACATTCTCTTTGGATCGGGAGCACCAATGAATGTCTGAATGTTTGAGCGTCATTAACCTTTGTGACCACCTCAAACCTTGCTCTTTCCTTAAGACTGATTGGGGAAGATGAGAAATAAACCATCTTTCCAAGAGAGGTGTGCAACACATAAGGACACCTTTTTTCCTCATTGTACGAGTGTGAAAAGAGTGTAGGATATCTCCAAGCAATGTAGGCACCGGATTGCATGACATGAAGATTTTGACGGTGCTCACATCTATGAGTTGTTCAGGATTGGGGAACAAGACCATCCCATAGATAAGAAGAGCCACAATTTACTCAAAAGCTTGCAAGTCTAAGGAATTCCAACAGATTTGGGCTTTCTCAAGCAAAAACTTTGCTAAGAAGCCTTTGACACCACTCCTAGTTTCCCAATGAGTTGTGACATCAGACGAGTGCAAGTGCAGAGCTTGAGCAATCTCTTCTGGCTTTGGGTCTCTTTCCATACCATTGAAAGGTAGTTGATTGAGGATGGGAATTCTCAAGAGTTGAGAGAATTCTTCCAAAGTAGGCACAAGCTGGTAGTCGGGAAATGTGAAGCAATGGTGCAAAGGATCAAAGAACTGAAAGAGCACCTTCATCATATCCTCATCTGTATTGGAGGTGACCAAGTTGAGTAGACGACCATGTCTCTCGGTGAAAGGAGATCTTTCAGGGATCCTTGAAGCTAGCTCCCTAAGTTGTGGAGGAATTCTTACAAGGTTGACTTGGATAGTTTTCCTGCGGAGTGAATTCATATCCTACAAAACAAGAACAAAGATGAATCTCCAAAAATCCTTGAAATGGTTAGTGGATGCATATGATGTTCATGATGTCCATAATGTTATGTACAAGTATGCGTATACAAGCAAAGCAATCAAGTTCCTAGTTTAGTCTTGCATGGGATTTTATAGGTAAGTACCCTCTTGAAGTTTAGTTGGCTTAAACCCGTCCTAGTAATAGTAATCGGGTTCTAAGGAGCTCAATATCACCGGATTGTTTCCTTGGTCATTGTTTCAGCTCAAGCCTCTTTAATGGCGACCGAAATATTCCAAGAAAACAGCCCTCAATGAGTGTAGTATCGAGTATCTACAAACTTCGGACTGCACCAAAGCCGGTCATCTCACTACATCCTAAAGGCCAATTTGGTCAAGTAAAGGTTCTAAAAGTTTGTTAGTGCTTCATGACATCACTCAGCGGCCCCGTATTCTCTTTGATTAACTCAAAGGCTACCGGTACCCATAAATATGTCACACTAACATAGCTATTGCTTAGACAATGTAAGTATACACCGCACATTTTCCATTACCTATTGCTATTTACCTATAATGTATCCCCAAATCCGGGTAGAGGATTCAAACCCAAACAAAGAACTGTAATGTAAAGCAAACAAATCAAATAATGTAAGCAAGTAAATGTGATCTAGCCCTAAGGTAACCCCACTTTTTTTTTCAATTTTCCCCAGCAGAGTCGCCAGTTCTGTGGTACGGTGGGAGAACTGACTTGAGGATTTGTGTTTATGTTTGCAAAAGTTCTAGTTAGCAAGAGTCGCCACCGACTTTTATTTTATCCAAAAGGAAAGGTGAAAAAGCACAGGAAAGACCTTTGAGATTGTTTCTTGAGTTCGGGGGGTAGATTATGAAAAGGGAAGGTGTTAGCACCCTTTTCATCCATGGTTTTCCATGGGCTCTTAGTTACTTGCTAGATCACTTTCTTTTTGTTTTGAAATTGTGTTTTGTGCGGTTTTTGAAAGTATTTTGTAAAAGAGGCCATTCGTTTAGGAAATCTTTGTAATGATTCTCGTTTGTAAGAATGTATACAAATATGTTTGTCTTTTTGAAAATGTTTTCAATGTTTGTAAGTTGTTAGGAAATGTGTGTGTTTGTTTTGAAAATAGCAAGGATATTTGTTTGAAAATAGAGCAAGTAACTAGAAGCAATCTACCTACTCGAATGTCTTTCTTATGCATTTTTTATTCCTTTGACATTGTTGTCTTACCATTGATTTGGTAAGAAACCCTATCTTTGGATATAAACGGGACAGTCGTGGGTCATCGTATAACCATGAGTAGCAATGTTGCAAAGTATCTCAACATTTTTTAGGGACTAAGATCATTTTATAAGGAAACTTAGAATAACGTCATCGAGGGACTATGATCTTTTGATTTTATTTGTTTTACCAAGATACTTCGCATGTGTAATATGGCTATTTTTTGTATAAGGCAACCAAGTGGAGAAACCCTAAGGGTAAAGACTCAAAAGTGGTTGTGAGAATTAATGAGCATTAAATGGTAATGAGATTTGTCAAAATCAGAAATCTTGTAATATGAGATTTACATCATTACTTAAATCTGAGCCAACAGTTCCACTTCAGCATAGTCCAAAACAACGCACCCAAGTTCTGATCTTGGTATCCTGTTGCCTCAGCAAGTTCTGAGGGATCCCCAGGCTTTCCAGCATGTTCTGGAAGAGCATTCCGATTTTTTCATCACGTTTTATAATCTTCTAGCAACTTCTGACTGAGATGGCGTAGATGCTGAAGAGCCACATTCTGACTGAATGTTATGTGCTGAGCTAAGTTTGCATCTTCTGACTGCTCCTGCCTGGAGGTTGGTTCAGAAGTTCTGAAGTGTCAGAAAAATCCCAAGTATTTAGAAATTTGGCTTTTCCATAGTAAATTTGACTTTTGAACTTTAGATGGAACAAACTTCCTGTTTCAGCATGTTTTGATGAAATATGATTTCTGAGATTTGATTTTGATCAAAAAGTCAAAGTTTGGTCTTTCAGCGTGTAAATGACCATTTTGCCCTTATGAGTGATCTTCGTGAAAAATTTGTAATTCAAAGCTTGGGATTGGATGGAAGTAAACCTGAGGATCCAGGGTGATTTCTTGAGAAAAATGTGAGGACAAATTTTGGGGTACAACACATGGGTCAAACTCTAAATAGGTCACCATCACCTCTTGTTCCTCAGGTCTATTACATATGGAGTACTTTAATAATCTTCCTATTATCGAAAGATGTAGGAAAGATAACACGTCATCAAGTGTGATGGAAATATCATTGACTGGAAGATGGAACAAAAATGTATATACGTGTCATCTCTCTATGAAAACAGACAATAAACCATGATTAATATAACCACGCCCACTACTGAATCTTGCAGTCCAGATGCATGCATGGCATCTTGAAACCATGGTTCATCAGGCTACGACAACTTTGCAATCTTTCTACCATGGTTGATACATTTCAATGTGTCATGGTACTATAAAAAAACATCATCATCAGAAAGTTCAAATCTTATAAGGCATATATTTAAAAGAATAATTAAATATTTATGTTACTTCTCCATATCGCATGTGCCTAGAAACCTGGTCTAGATATTGAGGATGTGGCACCAACGGTTGGACGAGACGGTCTACCTTTTTCCCTCTGAACGAAAGCATGTTAAGTCACTCTACCATGCATAAATTTTTCTTGGTTGTCATACATTTTACCTATAATTACTCCTGAAAAATAATATTATAATCAAAAAAGTAAAAAGCTAGAGGTCAAAAAAGTAAAAACCAAACAAATGAGGCAGAGCGGAAAAATTCATTTTTTTCTCTAGACTTTGGGTTCGGATTCCAATCTTCGGACGAAACAAGAGAGAAAAAAATGTGAACAACCAAAACAAAGAATATCCTAAACTTGAAATATATTAAATGCATGCATCACAAATCAATATGTTATGCTTTTAACTGCAATCTAATGTATCATAAATAACCTATTTAAGTAATGCATTCATCACAAATAAAAAAAAGGAAGGAAACGAAAAATGTGCCAAATTGTGAGAATGCTTGAAAAATGAGAAACTTTGATTAAATGAAGTGGAGTAGATGTTGAGTGATTTCACATGCTTGAATGCAATTCATTAGAAGTAGTGATAATTCTTGAAAATGATGGAAATAAATTTTACTCACGAGCTATGTTTCAGGTTCCAAGAAACTTTCTAAAATGAAGAAGGAATAGGGAAAGGTCTGGCGCGAGGATATAAAGAAAATGCGTCCGAAGATTAATCTTTGTAGAAAATTTGGAGATTGAAATTTGGATTATTTGAGTGTTGTGTTGTTTTAGATCTGAGACATGGGTGTGGTGATAGGGGGTCTGGATTCCAATCTCTGTAATTTTTTAGTTTTTTACATCCTCTAAATAAAATATTTTTTTTATTTTGGGCTAGAGAATTAAATCCAAATTTTAGGGGCATTATTGAAATTTCACCATGGTGGATAAGCAATCCATAGGATGGGAAAATCAATCCTCTATTTTAAAAAGGAACCTTTATGAGAGTTTGTTACGTGACAATTAATTATTCATACAAATATAAATGGAAATTTAATTCATCAAATATTGATTTACATTTTTTCCTTACAAGAGGGGACCTGCATTATATTTCATTGCACAAGAGCAATATCTCCTTCTATTAGAATTGTTGGTCTTCCTCCAACACCACCTGTGCTCCATGTATGACAAGTTGGATACACTTACAACAACATATCTTATATAAGTGTGACCTTGAGTAACATTTAAGAACGATTTAACACATCTTGCAAAGTTACACTTCAATTTCATGTTGACTTGAGTGTTTGTGGGCTAACCTTTTTTGCATGTACCCTATTTGGTCACCAAAGAATTGTAACCATAGCATTGAAAGTGTTTTCCTATTGATCTTCATAAACATATCAATCATTTTTTGTTCCAGTTGGAATAGTGGTATCCTCTATAGGGATCAACTTTCTTTGAATCTTATGAATATCTTTAATTTCACTATGTAATACGGTGGGAGAACTGACTTGGGATGTTTTACGTTTGATCTCAATGTTGCGGTTAGCAAGAGTCGCCACCGACTTTTCTTTTATCCAAAAGGAAAGGCCGAAAAGAACAGGAAAGACCTTTGAGATTATTTTCTTGAGTTCGAGGGGTAGATTATGAAAAAGGGAAGTTATTAGCACCCTTTTCATCCATAGTCATCTATGGGCTCTTAGTTGCTTGCTAGATCACTTGCTTTGTTTGAAAATGTGCTTTTGTGGTTGTTTTTGAAAGTATTTTTGAAAAGCGCCTTCGTTTAGGAAAACTTTGTAATGGTTCTCGTCTTGTAAGAACGTATACAAAGTGTTGGACCTTTGAAAATATTTCATGTTTTTGAAAGTGTTTGGTGTGTGTTTGTAAGGATGTTTGTTTTGAAAATGAGCAATCAAATAGGAGCGTTTCTACCTACTCAAAAGTCTTTGTTCTTTTCCTCCTCCTTTAGATGTTGCTATCTTACCATTGATTTGGTAAGAAGCTTTATCTTTGGATGTAAGGGACGGGCGTGGGTCATCGTATAGTCATGATAGAAATGTTGTGAGATATCTTAGCATTTCTATTTGAGGGACTAAGATCATTTGAAAGGCAACATTTAAAGCGTCATCTAGGGACTATGATCTTGTATTTTGATTGTTTTTCTAAGACGTCTCACATGCATAACATGACCATTTTTTAGGCAACAAGTGGAGTTAACCCTAGGGGTGCATGTGTGAATAGTGTGTTTGATTTGCATGCATTTAATCTTTGATTATGGTTGTCTACTTGTTAATTTTATCTTTCCATACAAATCCTACTTTACTAGCATTTATATGAAAGCGATAAATTGCGGAAAGTAAACATTCTACGCTATTATAATCATTAGGGGGATGGGGTGTATAAATTTACAAATGGGGATTGCAAGAAATTAAAGTTCTAATTATATATTACAATCATATTGAAATAATGTACAAGAAATATAAAAATGGATTTGTTTTGTTTTTGTTGAGAGAAGAAATGAATTGGCTTAAGAAAATATTTTTAGTCTTTTGGTTTTAAAAGAAATAAAGCAAAGTGTATAAATATAATTTTTTTTTTGGTGTTTTGATTAATGAAAATAAAAGTGATGATAAAAATAAAAAAGAAAAATAATTAGAATCAGTGCATTGCTGGAATAAGAGAGAACATAAGTTCTGACTCCGGTACACTGCAAGTCAGAAAGAAAATGTTAGAAGAAAAGGGGACGATCAGAAGTTTTGGGTCCTGGCACTATAAAGTTTTGAGGTTGCTGGGGACAATGGAAATCCTATAAGTTCTGATACAACTGGAAGCTTAGAAGTTCTGATGTTACTGGAAGGTCAGAAGTTTTGGTTGTTGAGAGAGTCTGGAAATTTTGATGTAGTTGGAAACCTAGAAGTTCTAGTGTCACTGGCAAGCTAGAAGTTCTGATCCAGTGTCACTAAACAAATGGGAAGGGTTTTATCTAGAAGTTCTAATCCAACTAATGGGGTAAAAATGTCAGGAAATAAACATAAAAAAAGGTGTTTCTGGGGCTAGAACTCAGGACCCTTAACACTAATGTCTTATGCATGTGCTCCCTACCACTGGGGTGGCTATACATCCTATATTAAAAAGAAAAACATAAACATATATCACAAAGCAAGTTCTGATGATGAACTTTATCTTCTTCTCCATGCAGATCAGAGCATCTGCAGCTTAGCCATTTCTTAACAAGACAGAAAATGCAAAGATAGCAGTTATGGCAGGTTTTATCATGGTCTTAGAAACATAAAGTATCAGAACTGTAAATCAGAAACAAGCATGAATTTTCTAATCCTAATTCTGAATCCTAATTCCCTCAAGAAGTTCTGAACTAAAATTCTCTCTACTTACGCAAAAAATAGATGAGATCTGTGAATATGTATAGAATCAGAGCCAGAATGTCTATATTGTAATTTTTGAACATGCAAGCCTATCAATGCCTAAGTAATGAGATACAAGTCATAAGAAACTTACCTTGCGGCTGGAAATTATTCTGAAATAGAGTCTGGTTCAAGCTGCTGTGATGTTCTGGTCAGCTTTCTCACATGCTCAGAAAGTTGGAACAACCCTTAAGTTGAACTATGAATGGCTGGAAAATTTTGGAACAACCAAGAAGTAATGTTCTAATTTTTTTGAGATGGAGATTGATGAAGAATGAATTGTAGTCTGTAAACAGAAGTTGGGATTTTTTCTAAATGTATATTAGAAATTGTATGGGTGATTTTGCTGGGAAATGCACAAGGAAAATTTGAACTTGGATGCAAAAAAACAGAAATTTGCAGAGGTTATATTTGTGTTTACAGTTTCAAGTTCTTTGAAATTTCAGCAAAGTTTCAAGGTTTTTTTCTCAAATTCTCCCCCCTTTACAGTTGCAAATGAATTTCAATTTATAGGCAAGGATTTAGTAGCTTGGAGAAGTCAGGAGTACAACCATCATATACTAGGGCGCTGACTTGTTCTTGAAGCAAGTTTAAACAAGTATGGTGGTTAGCAGCTTTAGCCGCACTTAATATGAATTTGTAAGCATGAATTAGGGAAAAGTACCCTCAGAAGCAAAGGTAAATTATGGGCCCAACATATACTTTTACAAAAGTTTGCTTTTCAAGGACAATAATGGTACTTCTATGTGACACGTGGGAAAATCATTTGGATAAAGACTCAAAAGTGGGTGTGAGCATTAAATGATGATGAGATTTGTCAAACAAAAAAATCTGCAATATGAGGTTATGTATCATAGCTTAGTCTGGATCAGCAGTTTAGCATCAGCCCAACTTAGAACAAATATCCAATCTTCTGATCTTTGAATCTCCCTGCTCCCGCATGTTCTGAAGGAGTTCTCAGACTTTTCAGAAAGCTTGTAACGCGCTTTGTATATCTTCTTTGAATTACTTTTGCAAATTCTGAATGAACCTATGTGAAAACTGACCCAGAAGTTCTAAACAAATTCTATCTTGGAGATGACCAGAATTTACTGAGTGTTGTAGTTTCATGGACGTTTCTTTGAAGATCTATAACTTGAAATCCCATTACTTCTAGAAGAAGTTCTGTTCTGCAATGTTTTAGATCTCATTGAGATCTACAACTCTTATGCCAGAAGTTCTTCCAGAATCAGCTTGCATCATGGTGAAAATCTGGCCAGAAGTTCTGAATTTATCATTTTTCCTAAACACTTAGAAAAATTTCCAAGTATTTAGAATTTTAACTTTTCCAAAGTAAATTTGACTTTGACTTTCTTGATGAAAAAACTTCAAATTCTAACATGTCTTGATAAAATATAATTCTTGAAACTTGATTTTGATCCAAAAGTCAAAGTCTGACTTTTCAAAGTGTAATTGACAATTTTAGCCTTGTGCCAATTCCAAGTCTAAATTGATGTATCAGTGATGTAAACTTGATGTCATGAGAGATTTTGGGAGGAAATTATTGAGAAATGAGAGGGAAAATTTTGGGTACAACAACTGCCCCTGTTCAATCTTCTTAAACCTGAAGAGTTAGATTGGTGAGTCCGCCATTCGTGACTTGAAGGTGGAAGATGATTGAAGAGTTCCCAGAAATTTACACTTGATGATGTGTTAGTTGACTGTGTAGGGAATGGGCTTAGAGATGCCATTCAGAGTGACTGGCGAAGGTACCAGGATAAATCTTTGGGTCGATTTAAACTGGAGTGGTGGATGCCTTTGTCTGTAGATTTTTCTGCAAGGGAAAAGATTAGTTGCATGCAGATGTATGCATAGTGTAATGATGTTTTCAAAATAAATGAGATTATGATGTATGTAATTGTCATGTATGTGTTATGATTTATGAATGTGATGCATTTATTGCAGCGAGTATTTTTCTAGGAAAATAAATCCTTAACAACATGCTGATGAACCTTGGGAAATGAGCTCCCAGACTACTACTGTGGATGAAGAGTATGTTCCTCTCATTTTAGGATGTTTCTGCTGTAAATTCCTGTTTCGTTGTTTGAGGAGAAAATCCGCTGGGGAATATTGGCTTGTTTAAGAAGACTCTGTGGAGAGTACTGATCTCTTCTTCGGAAAAGAGTTTAATGCTCTACTGGGGAAATATTCCTGAGTGAAGAGCATCGAAAACTGGCTGTTATCTGGTCGAAATCCAGGCCTGGCAGCAATTTGTTGAGGATAATGAAGTTGACTGCTATCTGGTCGTATTCCAGGCTTCACAGTGACTTGCAGGGTGTTGTACCGCAAAATTTGCCCTCTCATTTCTCAAAGGATCATCCTGAACCCTCAAGATTACTTCTATCAAGTTTCAAGTCTTGAATTACAACTTTTCAAGAAAATCATTCACAAGGGCAAAATGGTCAAAAGCACACTGAAAAGTCAAACTTTGACTTTTATATCAGAAATCAGGTTTCAACAATTATATTTCGCCAAGACATGAAACTGGTTCATCAAAAATCAGAAGTCAGAAATTACTTTGAAAAGAATCAAATTTCTAAACATTTAGAAAATTTTCTAAGTGTTAATAGAATATGATACATTTGAACTTCTGAGCCAGCCTCCATGCAAGTGCAGTCAGAATTTTCAAACATGGTTCAGAACATGATTCTTCAATTAGAACATGACTCTTCAGCATATGCTTCGATCAGAGCATCACCCTTCGAGTTTCACTCTGGTCTTCTTCGATCAGAACATCACAAAACCCCAAAAACCTTGTTCGAGCAGCCTGCTGCACTGCTATAGCGCAGTCCTGCAACCAGCTGCCACAACACTCCAAATTGCTATTGATCTAGTCCACGCCTGCATTTTTCTCAAACCCTATATTTGCACCAAATTAGCATACAAAAACTGTGATTAAAAAGCAATGAAACATTATACCAAAAAGGTTAAAATCCCATTTGTTCCCCCCCCCCCCAAAAAAAACCACAGCAAATCCATCTATAAATAAGTTGCTCCATCACACGTTAAAGGGGCTGGCTTTGGAGAGAGAGAATCATAAAAAGAGAGAAAATAAAATTGTGAAACCTTCATAAAAAATCCAGAATTCCCAAACAGAAAACCAAACCTTTGTTCTTCCATTTGAATCAAAGAATTTAGCATTTTCTCTTTCGTTGTTCTTGCTGACTCCAGAACATCTGAAGGCCGCAGTTCAAGTTCCAAGCACACGCTTCAGATTCAAGGTAAGTCTTTCTGACTTTGCATCTTTTCATATAAAACATCATTAAAATATGTAAATATCACAGTATTAATGTTGTCCATATCATTGCATAAGTAGAAAAACCGTGGATCATAACTTCTTGAATAAAGCTAGGCTCAGAATTAGACTTAGAACTTCCATAAACTGTTGTATTTTTGTCCTTCTGATTTTCTGTTAAGAACTGAATAAATTGCTGATAGGCTGATTAATATGAGGAAAGAGTTGAAATGTGGCACTGAACCTCTGATTTTTCACTCACTATTTTAGCATAACACATAACTTCTGAGTTCTCCTTACAGTTAAACACACTGAACTTCTGATGTTCACTCACTGTCTTAGTACAATACAGAACTTTTGAGTTCTCCCCACTGTTTCAACACGTACAGAGCTTTTAAGATTTTCTCACTGCTCTCACATTCAGAACTTCAGCACGTAGCAACCCAGAACTTCTGTGTTTTCCCTCTAACGTTTCTTGCAGAACCTCGGAGTGTATCAACTCAGAACTTCTGATTTCCTCTGATGTTTCTTTCTGAACCACAGTGCACCCGCATTAAAACTTTTGATCCCCCTTGCTTTGTTTTCAGCAACATGCTGATTCTTTTCTCTCGTTATTTTCCCTTTTAATCATTTTTAACATTAACATCCTTTTTATTAATACAAAGAAACAGACATAAAAGTATTTTCTTTTTTTAAATTAATTTATTTCTTTTTTTATTCATTAAGAGAAAAAAAACCATTTTCAAAACAAATCCTTTTTTCTTTCTTGCATTGTACATTTCAATATGGTTGTAATAGTCAAATAGGATTAAAATTCTTACAACCCCCCATTCATAAATTTGTACCCCCATCCCCTTAATGATGTAATAGTGTAGGACTTTACTTTTCCCGCATTTTTATTGCTTTCATATATTGTTAGTAATTAAGGTGTGTATGGCAAGATAAAAACAACAAATAGACAACCTAAAAATCAAAGACTAAAATGCATGAAATCAAATACACTATTCACACATGCACCCTTAGGGTAATCTCACTTGTTGCCTATCGAAAATTAGTCATGTCCCTCGAATATGGGCGTTTTAGCAAATACCCTCGATAAAAGATCGTAGTCCCTCGATGTTGCCTTCGGTAAATGATCTAGTCCCTAAACGACATTGCTAAAATGTCCCGTAGGTTGCCTTCTATGACTATACAAAAACGTCCCGTGCCTGTCCCTTCAAATCCAACGATGGGGCTTCTTACCAAAACAATGGTAAGATAGCAACATCTAAAGGAGGAAAAGAACATCTAAGACCGTTTGAGTAGGTAGATTCGCTCCTAGTTGCTCTCTTGCTCACAACAAAAACATTTTATACACCAACACTTTCACTTTGAAACATTTTCAAAAGACAACACTTTGTATGCGTTCTTATAGAAACGAGAGCCATTACAAAGAAAAACCCTTTTCAAAATCTCTTTCAAAAAACACATTCCACAAACACCTCTTTGAACTATTTTCGAAACAACACTTTGTACGTGTTCTTGTAGAAACGAGAACCATTACAAAGACATTTTCAAAATACTTTCAAAACCCACACCACAAGCACACATTCAAACAAGAGCAAGTGATCTAGAAAGAAACTAAGAGCCCATGGAGAACCATGGATGAAAAGGATGCTAATACCTTCCCTTTTCATAATCTACCCCCGGAACTCAAGAAAACAACTCTAAAGGTCTTTCCTGTTCTTTTCAGCCTTTCCTTATTGGATAAAAGAAAAGTCGGTGGCGACTCTTGCTAACCGCAACATCTGTGATCAAACGCAAAACAACCAAGTCAGTTCTCCCACCGTGTTACAGAACTGGCGACTCTGCTGGGGAAGTTTTAAAAAGTGGGGTTACCTTAGGGCTAGATCGCATCTGTTTGCTTTCATTTGTTTGACTTGTATGCTTTATATTTTGTTTCTTTGTTTGGGTTTGAATCCTCTACCCTGATTTACGATACCTTATAGGTAAGTAGCAATACATTGTGGAAATTGTGCGGGGTATACCGACACAGTCTAAGCAATAGCTATGTTAGTGCGACATATTTGTGGGTAACGATAGCCCTTGAGTAGTCAAGGAGAATACGGGGCCTTTGAGTGATGTCATGAAGCACTAATTGACTTTTAGAACCTTTACTTGACCAACTTGGCCATTAGGACGTAGTGAGATGACCGACTTTGGTGTAGTCCGAGGTTGGCAGATACTCGATACTCCACTCATTGAGGTTTGGTTTTCTTGCGCTGAAACAATGACCAAAGAAACAAACCAGTGATATTGAGCTCCTTAGAACCCGGTTACTATTACTAGGACAGGTGTAAGCCAACTAAATTTCAAGCAGATACTTACCTATGAGACCCCATGCAAGCCTAAACCTAAGGACTTGTTTGTTTTGTTTATATTTACTTGTACATAACATCATGAACATCATACTCATACTCACTAACCATTTCAAGGATTTTTGGGATTTATCTTTGTTTCTGTTTTGTAGGACATTTTATTCGCAGAAAAACCATTCAAGTCAATCTCGTAAGGATTCCTCCTCAACTCAAAGAGTTAGCATCAAGGATTCCTGAGAATTCTCCATTTACTGAAAGACATGGTCGCCTCCTAAACTTGGTTACCTCTAAAACTGATGAAGGTTCTCTTCTAGTTCTTTGATCCTTTACACCATTGCTTCACATTTCCCGATTATCAACTTGTGACAACTTTGAAAGAATTCTCCCAACTCTTGAGGATTCCCATTCTCAATCAACTACCTTTCAACAGTACGGAAAGAGATCCAAAGCCAGAAGAGATTGCTCAAGCTTTACACTTGCAACCATATGATATCACAACTAATTTGGAAACAACGAGTGGTGTCAAGGGTTTCCTAGAAAAGTTCTTGTTTGAGAAAGCCCAAAACTGTTGGAACTCTTTGGATTTGCAAGCTTTCAAGGAAATTGTGGCTCTCCTCATCTATGGGATGGTTTTGTTTCCAAATCCTGACCAACTCATAGATGTGAATGCCATCAAAATCTTCATGTCTCGTAACCCAGTGCCTACTTTGCTAGGAGACATCCTACATTCTTTTCACACTCGCACTATGAGGAAAAGAGGTATCCTTATGTGTTGTACTCCTCTCTTGGCAAGATGGTTTATTTCGTATCTTCCCCAATCTGTATTGAGGAACGAGCAAGGTTCAGGGTGGTCACATAGGTTGATGACACTCAAACATTCAGATATTCATTGGTGTTCCCGATCTATAGAGAATGTTATTATCGTCGACCATTGTGGAGAATTCCCTAATGTCCCCTTACTTGGAATTAGGGGAGGTATCACCTATAACCCCTGCTTAGCTTTAAGGCAGTTTGGTTATGCCTGAAGGGATGGTCCACATGAGATGCTGATTCAAGGGCTAGTATTTGACTACGAGAGTGACAATCAAGGTCATCGCCAGAGGTTTATCCGAGCCTGGAGGATGTTAAACAAGGTAGATAGCAAGACATTGGGGCACAAGAATTCCATCCCTCTTGAGCCTTACCTCAAATGGGTACGAGCTCATGCTCAAAGTCTTATACCCCTCCATTCTCCCGGTGATCATAGAGCCTACTGTGAAAGGAGATGTTCCATACACTATCCTACATCCTGACATACCCACCTCTCTTGAAGACTTACAAAGGGATTGGATACAACTTAAGGGGGAATGAGACACTTTCGAGGCCCAATTCTACGCCAGCAAGAAGAAGAATCTGGAGCTCACCAAACAGCTTCATGAGGAGCATACTCTAAACGCCTACATCGCACCAAAGAGGATGCGTGCAACCTTTTTATCTTAGAGTTTTTGTATTTCTTTGTAATCCCAAAGAGGCATGATGTACTCAAGCTTTGATTTATTAATATAACGTGTGTTCCCTTTTTTGTCTAAAACAAATTTGAATCTCTAATTTCCTTGAAATCATTGCATATACATATTATCCATAACATTGCATAAGCAGGTACCATTACAGGTGTCTCATCTTCTTAGCTGTTTATTTCAGCAAAAATGTCTCCTGAACAAAGCATCAAAGATCTTCAGGCACAAAATGCCCAATTTCAACAGATGTTCATAACTCTGGCAAAAGGGCAGGAGGATCTGAAGGCCCTCATCCTGAAAGAGAAGAATAAGAAGAAGAAGAATCCCGTGGGTGCCCTTAATATGGACATAAGATTTGGGGGGCCGTTAAGGCAACCAGTCGATCTGACCTCCTCGTCCAAAGAAGGGGAAAATCAAGAGGGAGAAACAAGGGAGGAGAACCCCAATCCTGAAGTCTCTAACAATGATACAAACTACAATAATGAGCAGTATCCTCCCACTATGGATAGGTACAAGCAGTTTGAGGATCGGTTAAGCGCTATGGAGATCCAGTGAATACCAGGGCTGGATTTTGAAGAGCTGGGATTGGTGTCTGGGGTAGTCATCCCACAAAAACTTAAAGCTTCGGTTTTTGCAAGGTATGATAGGGTGTCTTGTCCCAAGCTTCATCTTTGTTCCTCTGTGAGGAAGATCCAGCCTCACACTATTGATAGGAACTTGTGGGTTCACTTCTTCCAAGATAGTCTGTCAGGGACTCAGCTTGAATGGTTCTACCAATTGGAGGGAACCAATGTCCGAAACTGGGAGGATTTGGCTACTGCTTTTTATAAGCAATATCAATACAACGCCAAACTTGCCCCTACTCGTACTCAACTTTAGAGTATGTCCATGGGTGCAGGAGAAGGCTTTAAGGACTACGCGCAGAAGTGGAGAGATTTGGCTGGGAGAGTCCAACCCCCTTTGTCTGAAGGGAGTTGGTCGACATGTTTCTTAGGACGTTGTCTGGTCTATTCTTCAACCATTTGATCGGTAGCTCACTGGCTGGTTTTACTGAGCTGATATTAACTGGAGAGAGGGTAGAAGCTGGGATTCGGAGCGGTAAAATACAGAAAGACACATCTTCGAGTTCAGTGAAGAAGCCCTTCACGGGTAAGAAGGAAGCCAGTGCTATCTATAGCCCAAGAGGTCAGAGAAGAGTTGAACACCGTCTGATGGTAAGTGCTATAATGAGACCTAGGCATGTGGCTGCTCCACAATGCAACAATCAACAAAGGGTAGAAAGACCACAAAGGAAGTTTACCCGGATTAACATGACATTGACAGAGGTTCTACCCCATCTGCTGAGATCCAACTTGGAAACCTTGAAAGAGGTTCCCAAGAATCCAAATACCACCTCTCCTAGGTACAATCCAAACGCTCGGTGTGCCTACCATTCTGAGAGTCCTGGTCACAATACAAATGTCTGTTGGGCTCTAAGAAATAAAGTACAGGATCTGATTGAAGCCAAGGAGATTGAGTTCGATGCTCTGGAGAATCCCAATATCATAACTGCTCCCATGCCTAAACACAACCGTGGAGTTAATGTCGTTGATACCGATATGTTTGTGACCTCAGTTGATGAAGTTTCTACTCCCCTTATGACGGTTAAGAAGAACTTGTTGCTGGCCAGTTTATTTCTGGGTTGTGGTGAAGGTTGCCACATGTGTTCATCTCTTCCTTCTAGTTGCTATTTGCTGAAGACAGGTGTCCAGCGCCTGATGGACAGCAGAGAAATTTTGTTCGAGAAGACTTTTATTCCAACTGTTCTGTGTGAAGATGTTACTATTATAACCATTTCCGCCAATCCTTCCAAGGTCTCCTCGAGAAGACCTGTTAGGATTACACCCGCTCCGAGATTTTCCCTGTTAATAATAACTTCTCTTGGTCCTGTCCCATACGCCTCGGACAAAGCTGTCCCTTGGCATTATGGTGCTGATGTTTACTATCATGGCGTTAAACAGGATTTGAAGAATGAAGACGCCGATCTCGATGTCAGCAACATTGCCGGGACCAACAAGATTACCAGAAGTGGAAGGGTTTTCTCTCCTGTGATTTCCCCGAAGGCTGTCAATAAACTTGTTGTTATTCCATCTGATGTTCCTGCTAGTACTTCAGCTACTACTCCCGTTATTACTCCAGTTGTTACCCCTACCGATAAGTCATCTGGGACTCGAGACAAAGTTGTTGTGGAATCCTCTAAGCAAGAGATAGAGGAAATCTTAAAAATAATCAAAAAGAGCGACTATAATGTGGTCGAGCAGTTGGGGAAGACCCCCTCAAAGATATTGATGTTGTCTTTGCTGTTATGTTTTGAGGCCCATGCAAAGGATTTGATTTCATTCCTCAAGACCGCGCATGTGCCGCAAGAAACCTCAGTCGATCAATTCAAAGACTGTGTGGCCAGCTTGACTGCTGACAATAGGCTGGGTTTTTCAGATGCTGACTTAACTCTGAAAGGGAGAAAGCATAATGATGCTCTGTATGTCTCAATTGAATGCAAGGGTACCACTATGGCTCATGTGCTGATGGATATTGGGTCTTCCATGAATGTTCTGCCTAAGAAGGCTCTTGATCGACTGGATTGTGAAGGCTTGACCCTAAAGCCCAGTAACATTGTGGTAAGGGCTTTTGACGGGTCGAAGAGAATGGTGCATGGGGAGGTGGACATCCCTGTCAAGGTAGGCTCTCTGACCTTTGGGTCCACCTTCTACATGATGGACATAAGGCCATCGTACTCTTGTTTGTTGGGTCGTCCTTGGATCCATGAAGCTGGGGTTGTTACTTCTACACTGCACCAAATGCTGAAATATCCGGTGAAGGGGAAGATTATCATTGTGCATGGCGAAGAGGAGTATATGGTGAGCCACCTGAACTCCTTCAGATATATGGAGATGGACGGGGAATTCATAGAGACTCTGTGTCAAAACTTTGAAGAGGTTCCCCAGATTTTGGCGTCAACCGAGACTGCCACCAGCACCAAACCTCCTCTGAAGATGGCTTCTCTCAAGGACGCCAGAGCAGTGGTCGAAGAAGGTGGGTGTACCAATTGGGGACAGCTCCCTGATTTTACTCACAAAACTGACAAATTTGGTTTGGGCTTTACTTCAGGGGCTCAAAGGGTTGTTCAATGCGCTCGGGCTGGAGGACCTCCCCTACGCATCAGCAACCGTGGGGTCAACACTATTGAAGACAGTGAGGAAGAATCTGACATTGACAGCTAGATCTACCCGACTACCAACAGTCGACCGAGTAACTGGACGGCTAGAGATTTTATACCAGTTTCTTTTATTCCGCAGTAATTGTCTTACTTGTGTTCTGAATTTGTAATAAATAATTTTTAACTTTTTGACATTGTGTCTTACCCGAGGCACAATGGTTCTATCTGCGAGGGTTATTATATGTCATTTCATATGTCATCAATAAAGCATTGGCGTTCCTTGCATACAAATTTTGCGCTCTCTATTTTTCTTTTATGTTTTTACTTTATCAATACAACTATGTTCTTACACACACTCACGTATCAAACTGCAGATCCATATCCACTCTAGATCCCATTGACAACAATTATGTTACTTCCAGTTATGATTTCGAAAATTCGATCAACCAAGCCGAGAACGAAGGTGAGGACGATTGTGAGGTGCCTGGAGAACTGGATTGACTGTTACAACAGGAAGATAGGGCTATACAGCCTCATGAAGAGCCAGTTGAGACAATAAACTTGGGCACGGAGATGGACAGAACAGAAGTCAAGATCAGCACAAATCTGGAAGCTAAGATCAAACAACGGTTGATACAAATGTTGCACGAATACGTTGAGATCTTTGCCTGGTCATATGAAGACATGCCTGGTCTAGACACTGACATCGTGGTATACCGTCTGCCGACTAAAGAGGATTGTGCTCCGGTTAAACAGAAGGTTCGCCGCATGCACCCTGAAATGTCAGAGAAGATCAAAGCAGAGGTTATGAAACAGTTCAACGCTGGGTTCTTGGCCATCACCTCCTATCCACAGTTGGTTTCCAACGTCGTTTCGGTACCTAAAAAGGACGGTAAGGTACGAATGTGTGTAGACTACAGAGACCTGAACAGGGCAATCCCCAAGGATGACTTCCCGCTTCCTCACATCGATGTTATGGTTGACAACATTGCACAACACAAAATTTTCTCCTTCATGGATGGTTTCTATGGCTACAACCAGATCACGATGGCTCCCGAAGACATGGAGAAGACAACCTTCATCACACAGTGGGGGAACTTCTGTTACAAGGTGATGCCTTTTGGGTTGAAGAATGCTGGGGTAACTTATCAGCGAGCCATGGTCGCTTTGTTCCCTGATATGATTCATCGTGAAATAGAGGTTTATGTTGATGACATGATATCCAAGTCTCAAACCGAAGAAGAGCACCTCGACCATCTACAAAAGCTGTTTGACAGGTTGAAGACATACAAGCTGAGGCTAAATCCGAATAAGTGCACCTTCGAGGTAAGGTCTGGTAAACTTCTAGGGTTCCTTGTCAGTGACAAGGGTATTCAGGTAGACCCTGCAAAGGTAAAGGCCATACAAGATATACCGGCTCCCTGCACAAAAAAGGAGGTTAGAGGTTTCTTGGGACGCCTAAATTATATTGCAAGGTTCATTTCACATCTAACTGCTACTTGTGAGCCCATCTTCAAGATTCTGAAGAAAGATCAAGTGGTAATATGGAATGATGAATTCCAGACTGCTTTCGAAAGAATCAAGGAATACCTTCAGGAACCACCAATTTTGATGCCTTCGGTTGAAGGAAGACCTTTGATATTGTACTTAACAGTGCTAGACAATTCAATGGGGTGTGTGCTGGGGAAGCATGATAAGTCTGGTCGAAAAGAGCATGCAATATACTACCTTAGCAAAAAATTTACCGACGGTGAGGCAAGATACTCATTGCTCGAGAAAACTTTCTGCACTTTGGCATGGGCTACTCGCCGACTAAGATAGTATATGTTGACCCATACTACTCTGTTAATATCTAAGATGGATCCAATCAAATACATCTTCGAGAAGCCCGCTCTCTCCGGAAGAATAGCGAGATGGCAGATGATCTTAACTGAATACGATATACAATATACAACCTAGAAAGCAATCAAGGGAAGTGTATTGGCTGATCATTTAGCTCATCAGGTCGTGGATGACTACCAGTCCATGAATTTTAAGTTCCCGGACGAGAATATCATGCTAGTGACTGATTACGGAGAACTTGGACCGGATGAAGGACCTGAGGAGGGATCCTGATGGACTATGGTTTTTGATGGAGCTTCGAACGCACTCGGTAATGGCATTGGCACCGTAATCATATCTCCTGAGGGCTGTCATACTCCTTTCACTTCCCGACTATGTTTCAACTGCACTAACAATATGGCGGAGTATGAAGCCTGCATCATGGGTCTCAAAGCCGCTATTGACCTCAGGATCAAGTTCTTAAATGTCTTCGGGGATTCAGCTTTAGTGATAAGTCAGATCAAAGGCGAATGGAATACAAAACATTCGAATCTCATCCCATATAGAGAGCACGTACTGACATTGCTCCCACACTTTGAGGAAGTAACCTTTGAACATTTCCCGCAAGAAGAGAATCAATTAGCAGACGCGCTAGCTACCATGTCTTCTATTTTCAAAGTCAGGTGGGACAATGAAGCTCCCTGAATCACCATTCAGAGGTTGGAAGAACCAGTGCCTTGCTCCGAGATTGATACCGAAGAGGTAGCAGATGAACCCTGGTTTCATGAAGTGAAGATGTACCTCGAGACTCAAGAGTATCCCGAAGGGGCATCTGTCAATGATAAGAAGTATCTGAGAAGGTTCGCTGCAAAGTCCTTTCTCAGTAATGGAATCCTCTACAAGCGCAACCATGACTCTACCTTAATATGGTGTGTAGACAAGAGCGAAGCAGAGAGGATTATGACAGATCTACATGAAGGTACCTTCGGAACCCATTCCAGTGGACATACCATGGCTAAGAAGAACCTACGGGCAGCATACTACTGGTCCACTATGGAAATAGATTGTTATCAGCACTCCCGAACCTGTCATAAGTTCCAAATCTATGCTGATAAGGTGCATGTGCCTCTGGTTCCTTTGAATGTCTTGATAGCTCTGTGGCCCTTTGCAATGTGGGGCATTGACATGATCGGAGATATCAGGCCTACCGCTTCCAATGGGCATCGCTTCATCCTGGTAGCTATCGATTACTTCACGAAATGGGTTGAGGCGGCCTCCTCTGCTACCGTTACCAATACTGTTGTGGCGCGATTTATCAAGCATAACTTGATCTGTCGGTATGGTGTGCTAGAGAAAATCATCACCGACAATGCTATTAATCTCAACAACACGATGATCTCCAAGCTCTGTAAACAATTTAAGATACAACATCATAACTTTTCTCCCTACCGGCCGAAGATGAATGGAGTTGTTGAAGCGGCTAACAATAACATCAAAAAGATCATACAGAAAATGATGGTGACATACAAAGACTGGCATGAGATGTTACCATTCGCTCTTCATGGGTACCGTACCTCAGCACGGACGTCGACAGGGGCAACATCCTATTCTCTGGTATATGGCATGGAGGCAGTCCTACCCATCAAGGTCCATATTCCTTCTTTAAGGATTATGAAAGACGCAGGTTTAAACAAAGACGACTAGATCCATACTCGACTTGATCAACTAAATCTGATAAACGAAAAGAGACTCACTGTTGTCTGTCATGGTCAGACGTATCAAAAGCAGATAATCAAGGCATTAACAAAAAAGTCAGACGCCAAGAATATCAAGTCGGGGATATGGTAATCAAGCGCATCATACTTCCGCAAGGTGATCCCAGGGGAAAATGGACTCCCATATACAAAGGGCTATTTGTGATTAAAAACATTTTCTCGGGTGGAGCCATGGTTCTAACCACCACGGACGATGACGACCTCCCTCACCCTGTCAATGCAGACATAGTGAAAAGATACTACGCATGATAAAAGACCCGCTAGGTTGACTGGCCTAGGCAAAAATAAGGGCTTCCCGTAGAACCAAAAGGGTTCGGGCAAAAATAAGGGATGAAAAATAAATAAAAATTGTACACCCGACAAGCCGAAAACCTGAAAAGGCGGCTTGGGCAAAAAAGGGTATCCAGGTGGACTGAAAACCCGAAAGGGCGGTCCAGGCAAAAGTTAGGGATGTAAAACATATCATTATGTCCCATTGGATCACCTTGCAATCAGACCTCAATATCAACTGTCAAGCTCGAACGGCACCAATCAATCTAGTCAGCTTCGGACAAGCAGCAAAGTGATGAGACGCTCAAAGACATAGAGGCAATAGCAAAATTGGAACCCAATGGGTGTGTTGTACATAGTTATTTTCTTTTTACACAATATTATATAACTTCTATTCTTACGGTGGCGTTCTCTTACTAGAGCGTCAGCCTCCTTGTACAAAAACGCCTATTATAGGCTAACTTCGAAAATCAATACAAATCATGTTTGCAAAATAAAAAAACTATGTGTTTTCCTTTTCTGTTTTGTTTTGCAAGAACGTCCAATGGTTTATTCTTGACATATGCATTTGAATATGATTGCTGCTCACAAATGTTTGCATAAGAAACAGGGGCAAAAAACTAGAAAATGTCAAAACCTGATAGTTACTCTGTCCAATAGGTACCGAGGCATAGACAGCTTTGAAACATAATCATCAGTACCCACGACCTTGGGACATCTACACTTCCCAAAAAAGTGAAAGCAATCAAAGCGTTGACATCAGCTTTCCCAAGATAGGAAGTAATCTCCCTAGTAAGGGTCTTTCAAGAATCTGGCATCTATATACCCCAGCTGAATCTCGTAATCGTGAGCGGGTCATAAAATTTGTCTCCCAAGCAGAGTCTATTTCCATGAATACAGAAGCTTAAACCCCAACAGAGCTTATTACTTCAGCTACAGAAGTTCACCTTCCAACAGAGTCATTCCCCGCAGAGCTATTCTCGTACAAAGTCTCTCCCTGGCAGAATATTCACAAACAACAAAGAGAAAATCTTCGGCACAGTCATTTCCGTTCACCATCCCTGACGGAAGTAGAAGAATCACAATTCTCTACAACAGTCAGGAATGCTATAATCTCCAGCAGCAATCAGGGATTTATTTTCCCAGACTCAGACATGTCACAATAGCATTTCATGTTCATACATCATGACGTGCACACACATATTGCATATAGCATAATCTCATTTATTTTGAGAACATCATCACACAACACATTTTATGCATCACATATAATTAACCTTGTTATCTTTTTAGAGAAGACAACTATCACCAACGATTCCAGAAGTTATACATGTCATATCTGCAGACAGCTAATGAAAAAAATCAGTTCTCGAAACCAAACGGGTCAACTAATCTACATGATCAATTGAAGTAACCCTACGACCCAGGTTCCTTCTCATAGCCCTACTATCCAGGCTTTCATCGTGAAGTAACCTTACATTCCAAGTTCCTTCTCATAGTCCTACTATCCAGGCTCTCATCTTGAAGTAACCTTACGGTCTAAGTTCCTTCTCATTGACCTACTATCCATGCTCTCATCTCGAGGTAACCCTATGATCCAGGTTCCTTCTCATAGCCCTACTATCCAGGCTCTCACCTCGAAGTAACCCTACGATCCCTCATAGCCCTACTATCCAGGCTCTCGTCTCGAAGTAACCCTACTATCCAGGTTCCTTCTCATAGCCCTAATATCCAGGATCTCATCTCAAAGTAACCCTACTATCCAGGTTCCTTCTCATAGCCCTACTATCCAGGCTCTCATCTCGAAGTAACCCTACTATCCAGGTTCCTTCTCATAGCCCTACTATCCAGGCTCTCATCTCGAAGTAACCATACTATCCAGGTTCCTTCTCATAGCCCTACTATCCAGGCTTTCATCTTGAAGTAACCCTGCTATCCAGGTTCCTTCTCATAGCCCTACTATCCAAGCTTTCATCTCGAAGTAACTCTACCATCCAGGTTCCTTCTCATAGCCCTACTATCCAGGCTCTCATCCCGAAGTAACCCTACTATCTAGGTTCCTTCTCATAGCCCTACTATCCGGGCTTTCATCTCGAAGTAACCCTACTATCCAGGTTCCTTCTCATAGCCTTACTATCCAGGCTCTCATCTTGAAGTAACCCTACGGTCCAGGTTCCTTCTTATAGCTCTACTATCCAGGCTTTCATCTCGAAGTAACCATACTATCCAGGTTCCTTCTCATAGCCCTACTATCCAGGCTCTCATCCCAAAGTAACCCTACTATCCAGGTTCCTTCTCATAGCCCTACTATTAAGGCTTTCATCTCGAAGTAACCCTACTATCCAGGTTCCTTCTCATAGCCCTACTATCCAGGCTTTCATCTCGAAGTAACCCTACTATCCAGGTTCCTTCTCATAGCCCTACTATCCAGGCTCTCATCTCGAAGTAACCCCACTATCCAGGTTCCTTCCCATAAGCCCTACTATCCAGGCTTTCATCTCAAAGTAACCCTACCATCCAGGGTCCTTCTCCCTTATCTCCAGACATCAGTTTACAACACTGTAAGGCCCGGACCCGACCGGATACGATCAATTTCATATTTCCCCAGTAAGTCGTTGTACAGCCTGGACCCTGACTAGATATGCATTCTACTTTCACCTCTTCAATCAAGAGTTAATTCCCTAGCAGAGTGATGGACAACCGAAACTCCTAGACTCTACTTCCCATGATATAAATCAACATTCCTCGGTGAAGTCCTCCTCAACAGCAGGTACATGAATTCTCGCCAAGGAATCTCTTATGCAACTGATCTTTTCTGGATGGCATCTTTAAGCCCATCTCCGACGATTCTCCGTCGCCTTCCAAATGGCAACTGTAAGCCCATTCCCAATATCACCTATCAGTATTACTTCATGCGAGTGCAAATTTCTGGGCACTCTAGTGTTCAATCATCTTCCACCTTCAGATCACGAAAGGAAGACCAGCCAATCTACATCCTCGGGCTTAAGAAGATTGAACAGTGGCAGTTGTTATACCCCAAAATTTGCCCTCTCATTTCTCAAAGGATCATCCTGGACCCTCAGGATTACTTCAATCAAGTTTCAAATCTTGAATTACAACTTTTCAAGAAAATCATTTACAAGGGCAAAATGGTCAAAAGCACACTAAAAAGTCAAACTTTGACTTTTAGATCAAAAATCAGGTTTCAACAATTATATTTCAGCAAGACATGAAATTGGTTCATCAAAAATCAAAAGTCAGAAATTACTTTGAAAAAAATCAATTTTCTAAACATTTAGAAAATTGTCTAAGTGTTAAGAAAATATGATACTTCAAAACTTCTGAGCCAGAATCCACGCAAGTGCAGTCAGAATTTGCAAACATGGTTTAGAACATGATTCTTAAATCAGAACATGACTCTTCAGCATATGCTTCGATCAGAGCATCACCCTTCGAGTTTCACTTTGTTCTTCTTTGATCAGAACATCACAAAACCCCAAAAACCTTGTTTGAGCAGCATGTTGCACTGCTATAGCGCAGTCCTGCAACCAGCTGCCACAACACTCCAAATTGTTGTTGATCTAGTCCACGCTTGCATTTTTCTCAAACCCTATATTTTCACCAAATTAGCATACAAAACTGTGATTAAAAAGCAATGGAACAGTATACCAAAAAGGTTTAAATCCCATTTGTTTTCCCCCCCAAAACCACAGCAAACCCATCTATAAATAAGTTGCTCCATCACACGTTCAAAGGGATGAATTTTGGAGAGAGAGAATCATAAAAAGAGAGAAAATAAAACTTTGAAACCTTCGTAAAAAATCCAGAGTTCCCAAACAGAAAACCAAACCTTTGTTCTTCCCTTTGAATCAAAGAATTTAGCATTTTCTCTTCCGTTGTTCTTGCTGACTCTAGAACATCTGAAGGCCACAGTTCAAGTTCCAAGCACACGCTTCAGATTCAAGGTAAGTCTTTCTGACTTTGCATCTTTTCATTCAGAACATCATTAAAATATGTAAATATCACAGTATTAATATTGTCCATATCATTGCATAAGTAGAAAACTATGGATCAGAACTTCTTGAATAAAGCTAGGCTCAGAATTAGAATTAGAACTTCTATAAACTGTTGTGTTTTTGTCCTTCTAATTTTCTGTTAAAAACTAAATAAATTGCTGATAGGCTGATTAATATGAGAAAAGAGTTGAAATGTGGCATTGAACATCTGCTTTTTCACTCACTGTTTTAGCATAACATAGAACTTATGAGTTCTCCTTACTGTTAAACACACTGAACTTCTGATGTTCCCTCACTGTCTTAGTACAATACAGAAATTCTGAGTTCTCCCCACTACTTTAACACGTACAGAGCTTCTAATATTTTCTTACTGCTCTCACATTCAGAACTTCAGCATGTTGCAACCCAGAACTTCTGTGTTTTCCCTCTAACGTTTGTTGCAGGACCTCAGAGTGTATCAACTCAGAACTTCTGATTTCCTCTAATATTTCTTTCTGAACCACAGCGCACCCGGCATCCGAGCTACTGATCCCCCTTGCTTTGCTTTCAGCAACATGATGATTCCTTTCTCTCGTTATTTTCCCTTTTTATCATTTTTAACATTAACATCCTTTTTATTAATACAAAGAAACAGACATAAAAGTATTTTCTTTTTTTTAATTAATTAATTTCTTTTTTTATTCATTAAGACAAAAAAACATTTTCAAAACAAATCCTTTTTTCTTTCTTGCATTGTACATTTCAATATGGTTGTAATTGTCAAATATGATTTAAATTCTTACAACCCCCCCCCCCCCCCCCCCCCCCCTCATCCCCTTAATGATGTAATAGTGTAGGACTTTACTTTTCCCGCACTTTTATTGCTTTTATATATTGTTAGTAATTAGGGTGTGTATGGAAAGATAAAAACAACAAATAGACAACCTAAAAATCAAAGACTAAAATGCATGCAATCAAATACACCATTCACACATGCACCCTTAGGGTAATATCACTTGTTTCCTATCGGAAATTAGGCATGTCCCTCGAATATGGGCGTTTTATCAAAGACCCTCGATAAAATATTGTAGTCCCTCGATGTTGCCTTCGGTAAACGATCTAGTCCCTAAACGAAATTGTTAAAATGTCCCATAGGTTGCCTTCTATGACTATACAAAAATGTCCCGTACCCGTCCATTCAAATCCAGCGATGGGGCCTCTTACCAAAATAATGGTAAGATAGCAACATCTAAAGGAGGAAAAGAACATCTAATACCATTTGAGTAGGTAGATTCGCTCCTAGTTGCTCGCTTTCTCACAACAAAAACATTTTATACACCAACACTTTCACTTTGAAACATTTTCAAAAGACAACACTTTGTACGCGTTCTTTTAGAAACGAGAGCCATTGCAAAGAAAAACCCTTTTCAAAATCTCTTTCAAAAAATACATTCCACAAACACCTCTTTGAACTATTTTCGAAACAACACTTTGTACGCGTTCTTGTAGAAACAAGAACCATTACAAAGACATTTTCAAAATACTTTCAAAACCCACACCACAAGCACACATTCAAACAAGAGAAAGTGACCTAGCAAGCAACTAAGAGACCATGGAGAACCATGGATTAAAAGGGTGCTAATACCTTCCCTTTTCATAATCTACCCCCCGAACTCAAGAAAACATCTCTAAAGGCCTTTCCTGTTCTTTTCAGCCTTTCCTTATTGGATAAAAGAAAAGTCAGCGGCGACTCTTGCTAATCGCAACATCTACGATCAAACGCAAAACAACCAAGTCAGTTCTCCCACCGTGTTACACAGGGTAAGATCTGAATTAACTGTTATCTGGTCGGAACCCAGGCTTCGCATAAAATTTCTTAAGGTTGAACTGTTATCTGGTCGGGTTCCAAGCTTCATAATAACTTGAAGTGGTAACTATTATCTGGTCGGGTCCAGGCTTCATAGTCTTTGAAAAGTTACATTATTATCTGGTCGGGTCCAGGCATCATAGTGACTCGCTGGGGATGAATAAATTAATTGTTATCTGGTCGGGTCCAGGCTTCATAGAAAATTTCTTGGAGTTAAACTGTTATCTGGTCGGGTCCAGGCTTCACAGTAACTTATTGACATTAAACTGCTACCTGGTCGGATTCCAGGCTTCACAGATTTCTGAGGTGGATGAAGTTGATTGCTTTCTGGTCGGGTCCAGGCTTCACAATAACTTGCTCGAAAAGATGAAGTTGAACTAATATCTGGTCGGATCCAGGCTTCACAGTAACTTACTTGAAACAAGTTGTTATTTGGTCAGATTCCAGGCTTCACAACAAATTTCTGAGGGGACAAAGTTTATTGCTATCTGGACGGATTCCAGGCTTCACAATAACTCGCTTGACAAGATAAAGTTGAACTCATATCTGGTCGGGTCCAGGCTTCACAGTAACTTGCTGGGGTAGAGGCAAACTCTACTGGGGAAAAGAAGTTAAATCCTTGTCTGGTTGAGTCCAGGTTTTTTCAATATCTCTAGGAGTTAAACTATTATCTGGTCGGGTCCAGGCTTCATACTGTCTTGAGAAGTTAACTATTATTTGGTCAGGTCCAGGCTTCATAGTTACTGGAGTTAAACTATTATCTGGTCAGGTCCAGGCTTCATAGTTTTTTTTTTGAAAAGTTACACTATTATTTGGTCGGGTCCATGCTTCATAGCGACTTGAAAGTTGTACTATTATCTGGTCGGGTCCAGGATTCATAGTGACTGAAAGTTGTACTATTATCTGGTCGGGCCCAGGCTTCATAGTAACTGAAAGTTATACTATTATCTGGTCGGGTCCAGGATTCATAGTAACTTGTTTAAAAGAATAGAGTTGACTTTGTTGGCGACTTCACTGGGGATCAGGGGTTGTGGTCCTCTGATTTGTGATAGTCTAAGGGGGAAAACTCAAGCCGGAGAGGATAGACTCAGCTAGGGGCGATAGACTCGGCTGGGGAAATAAACCCTATTGGGGAAATAAACCCTGCTGAGGAAATAAACCCTGTTGAGGAATACTTGACAAATTGCTGATGAGGTGAGTTCTTTTATGAAGAGATCCACAAGGCTTCCTCTTTTGGGACCAACTTAGATGGAAGAAGGCTGTCAAGAGATTGAGACGCCGGGGACTACCCTATAAAAGGGATTTTATGGCGCAACTCTGTTGGGGGAAGGTTTATTGTAGCCGACCCTGTGGGGATAATGTTAATGAGATAACTCTGTGGGGATATCCCATATACATTAAGGAGATGCTTGTTACTGCTTAGTAGGACACATGTACTAAATAGTTTTAACTATGCTCTCATGCATATGTTCATTCAATTTTTAGTCATTGGACATCTTTTCATTCAAAATAAATAAAAAAAGAAAGTTTGCACTTTAAAGTATATTTGATTGATAGTTTTTCCCATGAATAGGTGTTTTTGTACAAAGAGACAGAGATCCTAGTAAGAGAAAATCATCGAAAGGAAAACAAAATTGAAAACAAAGATAATATCCATGTGGAAGTGATCTCATTGCGATCCAACTCTACTATTGCCCCAATGTCTTCTAATGTCCCTTGTCATTGACAAAAGTTGATTGGACTGATCTTCGACCGTTTAAACTCGGAACTTGGTAATAAAGTTGACTGTGGTGATTCCACAAGACATAGTCATACGCTTTCAATCCTTAACTTTTGCCTGGACTTCCCTTTGGGTTTTCAGTCCACCAGGATACCCATTTTTTCCCAAGTCGCCCTTTCGGGTTTTCAACTTGTTGGGTGTACAATCTTTTACGTATATCCCTAATTTTTGCCCAAACCTTTTGGTTTGCCAGGATGCCCTTCTCTTTCCTAGGTGTGTCAACCTAGCGAGTCTCTTATGCATAGTATTTTTTAACTATGTTCGCGTTTATGGGATGTGGGAAGTCTTCACCGTTCAGGGTAGTCAGCATCATGGCACCACCAGAGAAAACTTTCTTAACAACAAATGGCCCTTCGTAATTGGGAGTCTATTTTCCCCTGGGGTCACCTTGTGGAAGAATGATGCGCTTTATCACCAAGTCACTAGCTTCATATACTCGATGCCTGATCTTTTTGTTGAAAGCCTTGATCATGCGTTTTTTGTACATCTTCCCATGACAAACGGTAGCCAGTCGCTTTTTATCGATCAAGTTCAACTGATCCAACCTTGTCTGAATCCATTCGTCTTTGCCTAGGCCTGCTTCATTCATAATCCTTAGTGAGGGAATTTGAACTTCCACTGGCAGAACAACTCCCATGCCATAGACCAAAGAAAAGGGAGTTGCCCCAGTTGACGTCCGAACTAAAGTATGGTAACTATGAAGAGAAAATGGTAGCATCACATGCCAGTCTTTGTAAGTCACTACCATCTTCTGCACAATCTTCTTAATGTTTTTGTTGGCTGCTTCCACTGTGCCATTCATTTTAGGTATGCAAGGAGAAGAATTGTGATGCTTGATTTTGAACTGAGTGCAAAGTTCAGTGATCATAGCATTGTTAAGATTGGTCCCATTCATAATCTGGATACAACATTCTTTGTGACTGAGGAAAATGAGGAGGCTTCGACCCATTTGGTGAAATAGTCAATAGCGACCAGAATGAAGCGATGTCCATTGGAAGCAGTAGGTTTAATTTCTCCAATCATGTCAATGCCCCACATTGCAAATGGCCACAGAGCGGTCATTATGTTCAGAGGAATAGGAGGTACATGGACCTTGTCAGCATAGACTTGGCATTTGTGTCAAGTTCTCGAGTGGTGATGGCAATCAGCCTCCATTATTAATCAATAGTAACCAGCTCTCAGGATTTTCTTGGCCATAGTATGTCCGCTAGAGTGAGTCCTAAAGAGACCATCATGCATGTATTTCATAATTTCCTATGCCTCCTTCTTGTCCACACATCGGAGTAGAGTAGAATCATGGTTGTGTTTGTACAAAATTCCATTACTTAGGAAGAACTAGGCTGAGAATCTTCGTAAGAACTTTCTGTCATTGATGGAAGCTCCTTCGGGATACTCTTGTGCTTCAATATATCTCTTCACCTCATGGTACCATGGCTTTTCTGCATCAGTGTTGAGATCATAGAAGTGCACAGGTTCTTCGAATCTCTCAATTGTAATCATAGAAGCTTCGTTGTCTTATTTGACCTTGAACATAGAAGGCATTGTGGTCAAAGCATTGGCTAGCTGATTTTCTTCCCTAGGGAAGTGTTCAAAAGTGATATCTTCGAAGTAAGGAATCAGAGATAGCACAAGCTCTTTGTAAGGAATGAGATTAGGGTGTTTAGTATCCCAATCTCCTTTTACTTGGATAATCACCATAGTGGAATCCCCGAACAAATTCAAATGCTTGATCCTTAAGTCAATGCCAGCCTTCAGACCCAAAATGCATGCTTCGTACTCAGTCATGTTGTTCATACAATCGAAGCACAATCTGGCAGTGAAAGGAGTATGGAAAACTTTAAGGGATACGATCATAACACCAATTTCGTTACCCAAACAGTTGGAAGCCCCATCAAAGACCATAGTCCAACGGGACCCTTGTTCAGGTCCATCATACGGTCCAGGTTTTGCACAGTAGGTCACTAGCATGATATTCTTATCCAGGAAGTCAAAGTTCATGGACTGATAATCATCGACAGCTTGATGGGCCAAATGATCTGCTAATATAATTCCTTTGATATCCTTTTGCATTGTGTATTGAATATCATACTCACTCAAGATCATTTTCCATCTAGCTATCTGTCCGGAAAGAGCGGGTTTCTCAAAGATATACTTGATAGGGTCCATCTTAGAAATCAACAGAGTGGTATGGGTAAACATATACTGTCTTAGCCGGCGAGCAGCCCATGCCAAAGCGCAACAAGTTTTCTTGAGCAGTGAATATCTAGTTTCACAGTCGGTAAACTTTTTACTCAGGTAGTAAATAGCATGCTCTTTTCGACCAGACTCATCATGTTAGCCCAACACACACTTCATAGAATTCCCTAGCACTGTCAAGTACATGATCAAGGGTCTTCCTTCAACTGGAGGCATGCGAATAGGAGGTTCTTGCAGATATTCCTTGATTTTGTCGAAGGCAGCTTGGCATTCATCATTCCATCTGACTACTTGATCTTTCTTCAAGAGTTTGAAAATTGGCTCTCAAGTATCAGTTAAGTGAGATATGAAGCGGGTGATGTAGTTAAGACGGCCCAATAATCCTCTAACTTCCTTTTCAGAGTGGGGGACTGGCATCTCTTAGATGGCCTTCACTTTGGCAGGATCGACTTTGATGCCTTTACCACTAACAACAAAACCTAAAATCTTTCCAGATCGTACTTCGAATGTTCACTTATTAGGTTTCAGCCTCAACTTGTACTTTTTCAGTCTCTCGAATAGCTTGTATAGGTGATTGAGATGTTCCTCTTCAGTTTGTGACCTTGCAATCATATCAGCCACATATACCTCTATTTCATGATGGATCATATCATGAAACAAAGCCACCGTAGCCCTATGATATGTTGCCCATGCATTCTTTAATCCGAATGGCATTACCTTGTAACAAAAGGTGCCTCAATGCGTAAAGAAAGTGGTCTTCTCCATGTCTTCGGGATCCATCTTAATTTGATTATAGTCGGAGAACCATCCATGAAAGAGAAGACTTTATGCTGAGCAGTGTTATCGACCAAGACATCAATATATGGTAGAGGGAAGTCATCCTTGGGTCTTACCCTATTCATATCCCTATAGTCTATGCACATACGAATTTTACTGTCTTTCTTCGGCACCGGTACCATGTTTGTAACCCATTGGGGATAAGATGTCACAGCTAGGAATCCTGCATCAAATTGTTTCATCACTTCAGCTTTTATCTTTTTAGACATGTCAGGCCTCATGCGACGAACTTTTTGTTTGACAGGAGGACAATCTTCCTTTGTCGGCAGACGATGAACTACAATGTCGGTATCCAACCCTGGCATATCTTCATACAACCAAGAAAAAACTTCCACATAGTCATGCAACATCTGAACCAATCTTCTTTTGACACTGCTTTCTAGGTTAGTGTCGATCTTGACCTCTTTCTTGTTTGTCTTGGTACCTAGATTAATGACTTTAACTGACTCTTCATGCGGTTGAATAGATTTTTCCTCTTGCAATAGAAGTCTGGCTAATTCTCTTGGTATTTCACAATCTTCCTAGCCTTTGTCTTCAGATCGGTTAATTGGATGTTCGAAATCATAGTCGGCAATAGTAGAGTCATTGGCAATGATATCCGGAGTGGACAAGGACCTACAAGAGTGTGTGTGTGTGTGCATGTAAGATACATGGCTATTTTGAAAAATGCATTTGAAGAAAAAGAAAGACAATGAGCATAAAGGTTTGAATGCAAAAGTCCAATGATTTGTATTGAATGATCATATGATAAAATGAACATAAATAAAACCCTTAATCAAATGGACCATAGTTCCCCGGGCTAGGCACACGGCTTGAAAGTCATTGTTTGATATTACAGACAAAATGTTCTTAAATTAATAGAAAGAAATAAACAAGTAATTACTCCTCAATGAAGGAGATAGGGACGAAGTCCTTTGCATGCCAATTGTTGAGCTTTGTTGTATTAAGGTATACCCATTCTTCAAATTCACACTCATCATCAGAATCCTCCACAGTGTTTACTTCGTGACTTCCAATACGGAAAGGGGGCTTACCCGCACGAGTGTGCCTCACTTCTTTCCGAGCCTTGAAAGTGAAACCCAAACCACATTTGTCTGCTTTGAACGGGATCTCGGGGAGTTGCCCCCAAGTATCACAGCTTCCTTCTTCGACTGTGGCACGAGCATCTTTAAATGAAACCATCTTTGGCATCAATCTATTAGCTTTGGGCAGGTTGGAGGAGATTTTGGCAGTAGCAATCATAGGTGGCACAACTCAAAAGCCTGATACGGGGTTTCTATAAATTCTCCATCCATCACCACATATTTTAAAGAATTGAGGTGGCTTACCATGAACTCCTCCTCACCATAAACAGTGACGATCCGTCCTTTGACCGGGTATTTGAGCTTTTGATGAAGAGTTGATGTTACTGCCCCTGCTCCATGGATCCAAGGGCGACCTAGAAAACATGAGTACGCGGGATGGATGTCCATGATGTAGAAAGTAGAGTTGAAAATCTGTGAGCCCACCTTGATCGGGAGATCCACCTCTCCATATAATGTCCTTTTGGACCCATCGAAAGCCCTTACAATAATATTACTCGGGTTCAACACCAGTCCTTCACAGTCTTAACGGTCCAAAGCCCCCTTGGGTAGCATGTTTAAAGAAGAGCCAGTGTCAACCAGAACATGTGCTAGGGTAGTCTCTTTGCGTTTAACATAAACATGTAGAGCTTTGTTATGGTTCTTTCCAAGTGGTGTCAAATCAGCGTCCAAGAACCCTAAACCATTGTCGGTCGTCAAGCTTGCCACACAATTTTCAAATTGGTCAGTTATGGTCTCATGAGGGACATGAGCCTTCTTTAGGAATTTGATTAATTCCCGAGCATGAGCATCATAACAAAGTAGCAAAGATAACATGGAAATCTTGGAAGGGGTTTTCCCCAGCTGCTCCACTATCTTGAAATCACTCCTCTTTATAATTTTCAAGATCTCATCCATTTCTCGAGCGGAAGGTTCCTCAGTAATAATGTCTTTTGCAGGCGTTTCTGTCTCAGCAGGCTCAACTACTTTCTCTTTTCCCCTTGTGACAGCACTAGGCTTAGCAGTGGTGATGCAAACAGGTGCCTTTGTAGCGGTTGGTGGTGAAATGTTGGGTGAAAATATTATCCCAGTTCTGGTCACCTTACTTGAACCAGTAATGTTACCAACATCAACAGCTTTGATTTCTTCAACCCAAGCATCTTGCATTATTCCGTGGTAGAACACCTCAACACCATAGTTCCATGGCACTGCTTTGTTGGAAGAGTACAGAATTGTCCCGGGGGCGGTAATTATCAGAGGAGCCATAGTCGGTTCATTTGAAATCCTGATAGGACCCTTGGAGGAGATCCTAAGAGGCTTGTTTGAAATTGTTATGATGGAAAGGTCTTCAATCTTATCAGTCAAACTTTTGGCGGATGGAGTCTTCTCAAATATGATCTCATGGCTATTCATCAGGCATTGAATGCCTTCCCTCAGCCCTTTGCATCCATTGAGTTGTGTGGCGCAACAATCACAATCCTTCAAACAGCCAGGGATAAATCCTGGCTTGCAATAGATTCTTTTTGATAATGGTTAACAGGGTAGTCAAGTCTTCAACGGAGGAAACAAAAATGGTGTCTTCAACAGCATTGACACCCTTGCCATGGTTTGGCATTAGTGTTGTTATCACATTGGGAGTTGGAGGCGGATCAAATTCGATGTTCTTGTTGTCTATTAAGTCTTGAGTTTTATTCTTCAGTGCCCAGCATTAGTCAGTCTCATGCCCGGGACTATTCGAGTGATATGCACATTTGGTATTCGGATTATATTTAGGTGAAGAGGTATCTGGATTGGCCAGAGGATCGCGCAGTGTCACCAAATTAACCTTTAATAGGTGTTCTAAAGCTTGGGATAATGACATGCCTATACTCGTGTATTGTCTTTGCGGAGCCTTAAATCGTTGGCGATTGGAAGATTGTCTTTGAACAGGAGTTGGATTGAAAATCCAGATAGCATTAACGAAGGGGAGATCATCCTTCTTGGTACGGGCCCTTTCCCCATACACATCGTTCATTTCTTTCTTCCCAGTGAAGGGTTTATTTATGGTATTGGAGGTGGAGGCAGATGCTATGGGGATCTTCCCGCTTTTGATACCACTTTCAACTCTTTCACCGGTTAAGATCAGCTCGGTGAAACCGAATGAAGAACAACCAACCAATAAGTTGAAAAGTGGACCAGATAAAGTGCCCATAAATATATCAATGTATTCCCTATCGGTTAACAGCGGTTGGACCCTATTGGCAAGATCCTTCCACTTTTGGGCGTACTCTTTGAACCCTTCATTTTTCCCCATCATCATGTCTTGCAGTTGAACTCTTGTCGGCGCCAGGTCGGTATTATACTGGTATTGATGAAACTTGATTGTGACATATAATGAGGGAATATTGGCCAATTACTACCTCAGCAGGCAATGAAGGAATCTTTGTCGATTTCTACCTTAACAGATAATGAAGGAACCTTTGACGATTGCTACCTCAATAGATAATGAAGGAATCTTTGACAATTGCTACCTCAACAGATAATGAAGGAATCTTTGACGATTGCTACATCAGCAGATAATGAAGGAATCTTTGACGATTACAAAATCAACATATAATGAAGGAATCTTGGATGATTACTACCTCAACATATTATGAAGGAATCTTTGATAATTGCTACCTCAATAGATAATGAAGAAATCTTTGACGATTGCTACCTCAACAGATAATGAAGGAATCTTTGACGATTGCAACCTCAGCAGATAATGAAGGAATCTTTGATGATTACTACCTCAACAGAGTACCAGAAATTTGTCTGGTCATGTAAGTAGTTAATGATATTTGTCTGTTTATAGACTTTTACCTGAAAAGATAAAGAGTTAGATATATACAATGTCATCATGCATGAAGTGCAAATGATGCTCTCAAAATAAATGAGATTTGTAATATATGAATATGTGCTCCATATGTTATATCATCTGTAAAATGATGTATGAATGCAATGTATGAATGTGTCAGTCATTCCACTAATGTATTGTTAAACTAGGGAGAATGAATCCTTGATTGTTATTGGGGATGAATAATGTAGGTCTTCAAATTTTTTAAAGTTGAAACACTGGGAGATGAACTTTCGTTGTTAGAGAAATAAACTCTGGAAGGAAAACTACGTGAACTGCTTTGGGATTTTGTTGAAATCCTAGTGGGGAATCTTGAGAAGCTTGGCGACTTCACTGGGGAATATTTTCTTAGATGTCGGAGCAGTAGTTGGAGATTTTTGCCATGCCGAGGATATAAGAACACCTGACCTTATTAGGTTGTATGTAGAGAACGTGGTAGTGATCTTATAGTAGGACGCCCTTGCCTCTGTACCTGCCGGAGAAAGTATATGCTGGGATTTTGTGGATGGCCTAACTATTATCCCAACTCCTGGAATCCTTGGTGAATGCGGATCAGGGTGGTCAGCACTCTACTGATAGACAAGTGACGAGATTATGGGACATGGTCGTACGCTTTAATCCCTAACTTTTTCCTGGACTGTCTTTTCAAATTTTCAGTCCAACGGGATACCCTCTTTTGCTCAAGCCGCCTTTTCTGGTTTTCGACTTGCCGGGTGTACATATTTTTTTATGTATATCCCTAACTTTTTCCCGAACCCTTTTGGTTCGCCGGGATGCCCTTATTTTTACCTAGGCCAGTCGACCTAGTGGGTCTTTGTTTATGTGTAGTATTTTCCGACTATGTCCGTGTTCACGAGGTGTGGAAAATTGTCACTGTCCATAGTAGTAAGTCTTGCCACACTTCCAGAAGATGTTTGCTTGATCATACGTGATTCATTGCTGGAATTCATGTTCAATGCTCCAAGTGATTCAGATGGAGATCTTCCCCTAGATATTCGGCACTTTTGAGAGACTTCTCGAATCTTGACTTGACTGCCCCAGATTAGCTAGGCACCATGTCATTCCCATTGATTATGAAATGCTTGTTACTGGAAATGTCTTTCCAACTGAGGTGATTCTGTCCATTGAGAGGATTTTGTTCATTGAATATTCGTGGTGCAACTTTCTTTGTTGTTTGAACAAATAATCATATGCAAACAATAGTATTGAAGAATGCCAAGCTTATGTTTGTCTTGAAGTTTTAAAATTCATTTTTTAGTAAAACAAAACCAATTTTGTAAAAGTGTGATATCATCTCAGGATTTAAGCGAACCCTACAGGAGTCAGGATACCTTCTGTAACAGTATGCTGTCGAACTAACCCATGCTTCAGCTAGGACTTTTAAGGGTTATAATGTGGCCTGGTTCATGGTTTAAGAAACAAAGGATAAAGGCTCAAATTTTATTTGTACCCAACCCATTCTTCGTGATATTCTTCAGTCCTAAACTCAGTTAATTGTGTATTTAGATTTGAGTTGAGTCTGGAATCTTTGCTCTGATACTTGGTGATGGTTCAGAAATTAAACGTTTGTTTGAGAAGGCAGTCCTTTTATTTTTTGTTGAGGATTTGTAGGACCTCTTTTTATTATTTCGTTATCCCTACTTTTGCCTGAACTGTTTCTTATGATTACAGTCCGCGGGATGCCCCAGTTTTTCTTAAGTCTCCTTCATAGGTTTTTGACTTAACGGGCTTTTATTTTGAGGGATAATGACCGCCTGTCTTGACGATTATGAGGAACTATCATCATCTTTTAGAGGGTATCTTCTACACCATTGTTCGTGTATGAAGGTAGAGCTTGCGAATAAATGCACATATGAATTAACTGAGAAAACTACCCTGTCCCAGGTTATGATTAAGGGTTTTAGTTTGTATGAAAAGAAAAACTCATGCTTCTTAGGCTCAAAGGGGTTGACTAGGGATTATCTTCCTTATCACTCCACTGTTTAGAATTTGAAACAACACATGTACATCATCAGCAGGGTCTGTCAAAAAGCATATTGTAGAGATTATGGTATCTATTTCGTCATCCTCCCTCTAAAGGCTTAGAGCTTTTAATCGAGAGTTGAATATCACGAAAAGGAAGTAAAAACACAGTTTGAATATAACAAATACGAATGAAATAACTCAAGACAAAATATATGTGATGCATTAATATGAATAACCAAAGTTTGGCATAAAGACAAATGTTTTAAGCAAACAAAGAAATTACAACTGATAATTCAAATGAAATAGATGCTCTCAATTTTGGCCATGATTTAGCATGGGAACAGTGATCACATTGGGAGCCTTAGGAGGGTCAAATTCAATCTCCTTGTTGTCGACCAAATCTTGAATTTTGTTCTTCAAAGTTCAACAGTTGTCGGTGTCGTTTCCAGAACTATCAGAATGGTAGGCACATCTTACATTTGGATTGTACTTAGGAGAGGAGGTATCGGTATTTTGAGAAGGATCCTTTAGTGTAATCAGTTCCACTTTCAGTAAATGTTGTAACGCTTGAGACAATGGCATATTAATCTTAGTGTACTGCATTTATTGGTACTTTACCCTACGCCTATTTCCCTATCATTGTTGAACAGGTGTAGGATTAGAGATTAGCACTGCTCCCACGGACTGATGGTGGTCCTTTTTATTATGGCCCCTTTGACCTTGGACAACATTAATTTCTTCTTTACCACCAAATGGACTCTTCTCAGCATTAGAGGATGAGGCCATCAGGATCTTCCCACTCTTGATACCGCTTTCGGTCCTCTCCCTAATCAGAACCATCTTTGTAAAACTGGATGAAGAACTCCCAATCAGCACAATAAAGAACGGGCCTGTCAGAGTGCCCATGAACATGTCTACCATTTTCTGATCAGTCGTAGGAGGTTGCACCCTGCCAGCTAAATCTCTCCATTTTTGTGCATATTCCTTGAACCCTTCTCTTGAGCCCATGGACATATTCTGCAATTGCACTTGAGTTGGTGCCAGGTCAGTATTGTATTGGTACTGCTTGTAGAAAGCAGCAGCCAAGTCTTCACAAGTATGAATGTTGGTTCCTTCTAACTGATAGAACCACTCCATTTGAGTGCCAACCAAACTTTCTTAGAAGAAATGGACCCATAACTTTCGGTCAGCAATGTAAGGTTGAATCTGCCTGACATATGACCTCAAGTGCAACTTAGGACAGGAGATACCATCATACTTAACAAATGTAGGGACTTTGAACTTTGGTGGGATGACCACTCCAGAAACCAGCCATAACTCTTCAAAGTCCAAGCCAGGTATCTACTGAATCTCCATAGCATTGAGCCGATCCTCCAACTGTTTGTATTTATCATTAGCAGGAGGATACTTCTCCTCAGAATAGTCAGGTTCATCTTCCTCAGACCTTGAATTGTTGTTTTCTTCTACTGGCTTCTCTTCTTGATTGTCCCCCTCCTTTGACGAGGTTGCGAAATTTATAGCTTGCTTAACCGGTCCTCTAATTCTTCTTCCCAAATTCAATACACCAGCTGGTTTCTTTGCCTTCTTAGTCTTCTCTTTGATGATCAGAGCTTTCAGATCTTCTTGCCCCTGGGCCAGAGCCAGAAACATCTGCTAAAACTGAGCGTTTTGAGCTTGAAGATCTTTCACTGTTTGTTCAAGAGCCACTTCTTTTGCTGAAATAAACAGCGAAAAGAATAATAAACCTATCTTGAAATACCTGTTTATGCAGTGAAATGCATGACAATGTTTATGTAATGTTTTCAAGGATCTCGCGGGGTAAACACAAGAAGATGCTAGGAGTTGACTGCAACTTTGATTGAAGAACTTCATATTGTTTAATGTCCTTCTACGAGAATAAAGCTCACCATATCGAGTAGGTTATAGCCTCTGACTCAAGTTATCTTGTTTTGATATTTTGACGGCATTGGCTAGAGGAAAATAAATCCCCTTGCCCCTTTCTAGACGTCTGGTTCATCATAACCTGAATCACAGGCCCTTGAGATCCTTGAAATGGTTAAGGAAATGCTATGGTATGGTGATATGATGTGTATTCTATGCATCAAGAAAAATGTAGGGTGATGAATACAAGTATGTCTTGCAGGAAATCCGAGTTATTGGATGATGTATACAAATAAAGTCCTGCAAGGAATACAAACAAAAGCCCTACAATGAGTTCAAATTGTTAGATAATGAAGGAAAACAAGTCACACAAGTAGCCTTAGGTTTAGGCTCGCATGGATTCCATAGGTAAGTACCCTCTTGAAGCATAGTTGGTTCAACATGTCCTATCAATAGTAATCGGGTTCTTAGGAGTCTCAATATCACTTAGCTTTCTTCATCGAACATTATTTCAGCGCAAGCCTCTTTATTAGCGACCAAAATATATCGGAAGTAAAATCTCAATGAGTGTAGTATCGAGTATCAACCAACTTCGGACTACACCAAAGCCGACTATCTCACTACTTCTTAATGGCCAAGTCAGTTCAATTAAAGGTTCTAAGGTCAGTTGATGCTTCATGACACCACACAGCGGCCCCGTATTCTCCTTGAATACTCAAGGGTTACCGGTACCAACAAATGTGTCACACCAATGTAGATATTGTTTCAACCGTGTCAGTATACCCCACACAGTCCCCCGATCTATTGCTACTTACCTAAAAGGTGCCCCAGATCCAGGTGTAGGATCTTTAACAAATAACCCCAACAAGCCCTCAAAACTAAAGAAGACAAAGCATACAAGGTAAAGTAATTTAAAATGAACTAGACTCTAAGGTAACCCACTTTTTTATAATTCCCCAGCAGAGTCGCCAGTTCTGTGATACGGTGGCAGAACCGGCTGTTATACTGGTTTTGCATTTGTGTTTGCAAATGTTGCGGTAAGCAAGAGTCGCCATCGACTTTTGTTTTATCCAACAAAGGAAAGGGTGAAAAGAACAGAAAAAGACCTTTTCGAGAAATGTTTGAGTAAGGGGGTATATTATGGAAAGGGAAGGTGTTAGCACCCTTTCCATCCGTAATTTTCTATGGGCTCTTAGATGCTTAGCTCATTTTTTAAATACCTTGTGCTTTGTGTTTTTGAAAAGTATTTGGAAATACCTTAGTGTGGCGATTCGCTTTATGATAACTCTTGTATCAGTCCTCAAGAGTGTTGATAAAGCAAATGTTTTTTGAAGTTGCTTTTGAAATGTGTAAGTGTAAAAGTTCGTTTTGAGCAAGCATCTAACAAATTTCTACTTGTAATCGAAAAAGTCGTTCTTTTCCTCTTTTCCTTTAGACAGTTATATCCTACTATTAGAGAGTAGGTAGCCCTATTGTTGGATGTTCGAGGGACAATCAAATGGACGTTTTGTAGTCACGAAGATAATTGGGCAAGAAGCTTTAGTAACTACCCTATGGTTCTAAGATCATATTTTTACCGAGGCAACGTCGAGAGGGTCATCGAGCGACTTATGATATTTTTGAACCAGAGGGAAGCCACTAAAACCTCTCACATTTCGAGAGTTGTGACTATTTTCCAAAGGCAACCGAAGTGGGGTACCCTAGAGGTGTATATGTGCAATGTGTGTTATGTTCAGTTATTTTAGTCTTTTTGTTAGGTTTGCTAGCATTTTTATTTTAATCTTTGCCATACAATCCTATTAGTCATACATCTAGCAGTTAATATGAAAGCACTAAAAAATGCAGAAAGTAAGGGTCATACGCTATTACAACCAAATCGACGGGCAAGAAAAAATGTAAAAACAAAGAACAAAATAAAGAGGGGAAGTGAACCCTTCGATCCAGGCAGTAGACTCCTTCGATTCATCCTTCTTTTCCTTTCTTTCGATTGAGCTTGGGAGCTGGCGTGATCAACCTTCGATTGCACCCTTTCTTGCTTCTTTTGATTGAGGTTGGCAACTGGCATGATCAACCTTCAATTGCACCCTTTATTGCTTCTTTTGATTGGGGTGTGAGAAACCTTTGATTGCAACCTTCTCTGCTTCTTTCAATTAAACTATGAAGCAATATGGATCTGCATAGCAGCATGAGTGTATATCCTTCGTTCACACCCTTTTTGTCTCACATTTGAGTCTGTACAGGTTAGTTCCAACATATATTTGGACAAAAAAGCAAACAAATGAAAAGCACAGCAACAAAGAACATAACTAAAAGGCTATTTATATATTACGCTGAAACAAAAAAAAATAAGTGAAAGGCTATTCACATGCTAAGCTGAAACGAAACAACAAATAAAAGGCTATTTACATGTTATGCTGAAATGAGAGATGTAAGGTCAAGAGGACTTACCTTGCTTGAAACTGGAACTTGTGTGTGGATTGGAGTTGTTGGGTGCTCTTGGATTCGAAAGTAAAGAGGAAAGTGTGATGTGATCTTGTGGAATTTTGAGAATTTTTGGTATGCTTCTTTTAGGATGTGTATGCGTGTAAGGCAATATATGTGTAGTTTTTGGGCGTGTGTCCTGGCGAATGTTTTCTCCCTTTCTCTTGGCGAATGTGTGTGGCTTTGTATTTATAGGTATGTTAGGGTGGATGAAAATGGCAAGGGACAGCCATTTAACAAGGCTTTGAAAGCCATGAGAAAAGAATCCAACACATTGAAGGTTTGCCATATTTGGATAATTCTTGCCATTTTGAAGCCTTGAGTGAACTTGGACACATTTGACTCTTTCGGATACCTTCCAGCCTTGCTCTTCGATTGACCCTGAGTTGATTCCTTCGAATGGCTCAAGTCTTTCCCTTTGATTGACTCTGAGTTACTTCCTTCGAATGGCTCAAGTCTTTCCCTTTGATTGACTCTGAGTTACTTCCTTCAGATAGCTTAAATTATCATCATTTGGGTCTCTTCAATTGAGCCCCTACTCAGCTAGTCCAAACGAAAACTCTTTTCTGGCCAATCGAAGCTTCCTTTAGTATGAATTTGCTTGTGCAGGAAGTTTGAGTATCGCAATATATGGGATTTTGGGCCAACAAGCATCTTTGCATATTTCTCTTTCATTTTGACCAACTAGATCCAATATTTGACCAAACCCTTTTTTTTAGACAACACTATGTGTCCTTCTAACGGGCCTTTGAATTCTCCTTCGAATGGATCATTTACATGTCCTTCTAATGGGCCTTTTTCATGGTGTGCTGGAAAGTTGAGGGGTCTTGGCCTTGTGCATTGAAAGCAAGCGAAGAGGAAATCTTTTCCTTATGCGTTGAAGGCAGTCATAGAAGAAGCCTTTGCCCTTGTGAATCCTAGACAAGTCTGAGGGAGCCTCTGCCTTGTGGATCAAAGGGAACTTGTATGGGGTTCTTGCCTAAATGAAACTTGGACCAAGGCTTGCTCGAAGGGGAACCAACACGCAATCGAAGCTGATGTGCCAATGCTTGATCAAGGGTTTTAGATGCCCAATCGAAGCTTGTTGACATGCCAATCGAAGGACCCTTTGCTCTGAAATTCCAATCGAAGGACATTGTCTAGATGCCAATTGAAAGACACCGTTGACATGCTATCCAAAGGACATTGTTGACGTGTTAATCAAAGTACACTGTTGACATGTTAATCGAAGGACACTTGTCCATCATTAAAAAAAAATCATTTTCTTTAGGAAAGTGTTTGTAACCACCCATGTAAGAGAAAACCTTGGGAAATTTGAGAGGGAAAATTTTGGGGTACAACAGTAAGCTAGGCTCAAGACCTTCAAAATATTGCATTTTCTGGCTTATTTTTATCCATATCCACCATATGACTTAGTTGGATGGGGGTAGCAGCCACACGCTACTAGTTGGTCATTGTCCATGTAGATCTCCCTTTTGGTATCAAGATCTTAGAAGTCAAACTAAATTATCACTTGAGGGAAGAAAAGGAAAGCACATCTTTGGTCGGGCTTACTTATCAAAAACGTCAAAGGAAACTGGGCATAAGTCTCTAAAATGGCCCCAAAGAGTCTAGAACATAAAACTCTAACAAAGGACCGGTAAAGAACAGGTATACATCAAGTTTTCATATTAATTTTAAATGGTTAAATCGACCTCACCCTTTGAAATGTAACAATGAATACTTTATTTAAATAATGAATCAAAGGAAATTATAGGAAAATAGAAAGGAAAAATAACTTCAACTTCATTAAATATAAGTTGTTGACAAAGGCCACTACATGAGTATTGGAGATATAAAATTCAAAGCATGAAAGAACTAAGATTTAGGTACAACATGGACAATATTTTTGTCCAAGTCTATTTGATTATACTTGACCCTCTCTCTTGATATTTTGACTTCAGTATACAAATGCTTTATATTCCACATAGCATTGTCAAAATATTTTTGGATAATGGCAATATTATTGTCAAGAAGATGGGTAACCTCCTTGTCCAAGCATGTCCTGTCTGACTTCGTTGTATTCATGTGTTCTTGAACTTCCTTGAAAGCTTTCTCTTTTTTGGCCAGAGCCTCCTGGACTTTTTTTAAGGAATAATTTTTATCAATCAGAGCCCGAAATGCTTATCTGAGAGGGGTATCCTTTTCGGCCAAAAATGTATATGCCTCCTTGAGAATGACCTTTATATCACTAATAGATTTGTGTTGACTAGCCAAAATCTTATCATGAGAGTACATATTCTCCTTCAACTATGAAGGGTGCCAAAATTTATTGACATCTTGGACATGTTTGGAAATCCAGCCAGAGAACTATTGGTTATATTTTTAACAGCCTCAATACCTTCCTTCAGTTTCTCCTCTTTCTCAAGGGCAACTGACTTATTTGTGTTAGAGTCTTCAAATCTCTTCTTATAGATGTCTATCTCTTCACAGAGTTTCACAAATGCAAAGACCTTAGTTTGGCCTTGTTATATTATTAAGTGTCAACTTTTGAGTAATTTCTATATCATTTATTGACACTTTCAAACCCTTTATTATATTTTTTATTAGGATAAGCACTTATTTTAAGTCATTTTGCATAAATACAAATAATTTGGAATGTCTTGATATGTTTGTTAGTTTTTCAAAAAAAATTGTTTAGACATCGCGTCCTGAAGCCGGCTAAAAGTTGAAGTTTTAAGCTTGTAAATTTGGCCTTGCAAGGAAGTATCGCCCGACAAAGGCAGTGTTGCCCGAAAATGCAGAGAAAGCTTAGGTGTGAAGAGCTGAATTTTGGTGCAACTACTAGAGTGTCTCTCCCCTGGAGCGCCCGACGAAAGAAGAGTCGCCCGACGAAGCATCCTTGTCGTCGGACGATGGTTGATATTTTCTTCTTGTTAGATATATCTAGTACAACCACGTGGTTCACTTAGCTAGCGTCGCTCGACGATGATTTATGGTTTCCCGGTGATGGTAGGTTGACTTCCCTTGTTTATATGTCACTTTTTTGATATTTTGTATCATTCTTCTTCAATCTCTTGTACTTGGTAACCTAGAAACATCACTTTTGAGAGAAAAAAACCCATTTTCCTCCATTTTTACCAAAATCAAAGCTTTACAACCTCAATCTTTAATACTTAAAGGTGGATGTCCATAAAGCTTTGTTGCTTATTTGTTGATTAAGTTATCATGACTATGGAGAGGTAAACATCTCATGTGTCAAGATTAGAGGTAGTTAACCTAGCTATTATGTATTTCTTTTGATCATTTTGTATATGAACTTGGTTGATGATTAATATATGTTGAATATCTTTGCTTTCTTTGTTCTTTTTATGGTTTGGATCATTATTGAGAAGTAAGTTTCAAACTTGACCTAAGATATTCATCTATTAATGAGCAAACTCTAGACATAGATTTGAGAGTTAGTATTCACTTGTATCAAGCTTTAAATATTATCATGTTAATAGTTAAGTTGAGAGATCATTTAAGGATTAACATGATAATACTCACAATATTGCTTAGACATGAGTTGTATTGAGAGGATACGTGAATATATCGATCATCAATTAGTTCATATGCTTGGTTTATCGAATATGTATGAAATAGGTTAATGAAAACTAATCTTGACATGCTTTTTATCAAAACAAACCTTTCAAACAAAATCTCTCTTTTATCCAAATCACAACATCTTGCATGAAACTAAATCTTTTTGTTACTAAAACCCAATACCAAAACTTTGTGTATAAATATAACACTTAAATTCACTAAAACTATAGAACGGTAGTAATATCACACGAATCCCTAAGGAAAACGATAATATAAATACTTATGTTGAAAATATGAACAACAAAACGGCGTCGTTGTCGGGGATTGGCGTTTGATTTTGCAAGCATTACAATAGTTTAAGTTTTTTAAATTATTTTATATTATTAATATCTCTTGTTTTCCACTTGTTTTCTTAGTGTTTTCAGACGTTAGTTTATGCGAGGAAGTATTTCTGAAGATCAACTCCTTTTTTATCCTGAAATCAAAAGGACTTGCAGAAAACTTAATAGCAAGACTAGACGAAGGAGAAAGCTAGTGAAAGAAATGAGAGAAAGAGGAGAGGCGTCTACTTCTGCTATACCTTTGAACCAAGATATAGAAGAAATTATGGCGGAAGTTCCACCAAGAGGTCCTTGAGCAAATAGTCCAAGGTTGAATGCTCAGTTTGCTCGTAATGCAGACCAAAGGCATTCTAAAATGAAGATTGGAATTCTACAACTGTTGTATCATAACCCTTTCACTGGGTTAGATCATGAAGACCATTACACACATCTAACAAAATTCTATGAGATAGCGGGTGCTATAGGAGCTCCAGAGGAGGATGAAGAACAAATGTTTAAAAGACTATTTCCATATTTGTTGATTGGTAAAGCTAAGGATTGGTATCTTGACCAACCTAATCAAACCATGACGGATTGGAATTTTCTTGAAGAAAAATTTCTTAAAAGGTTCTTCCCACAATCACGTTTCTTGGAAGCCAAAATAGCTATTTCCGTGTTCTCTCAAGGCGGAGTCGAATCGTTAAATAAAGCTTGGGAGAGGTATAAATCTATGTTGAGAAAATGTCTGAGTCGTGGTTTTTATGCCACGACTCAAATGCATATTTTTTAAAATGGACTTTAACCACAACCAAAGATTTTATTAGATACTATTGTGGGAGGATCACTTATGGCAAAGACCATGCAAGAGGCGATTGAAATTATTGAAAGAATGGCAAGGAATGACCACCAAGTTCAATATGATCAAGGTATTGTTCAAAAGAAAGAGGAAGAAACTAATTCAAGATCAAATGAAGCTCTTTTGGCCCAAAACAAATTATTCGCTCAACAAGTGGAAGAATTGACCAAGAAAGTGGAAAAGCTCCCTCAATAATTCAGAGAAATTTAAGAAAGTCTTAGCAATCAAATACGACAAGTTGCTTGTTGTGAGTTATGCAAAGGTGATCATAAAACCAGATTTTGTCCTCTGGTTGAAGAGGAAGCTAATTACACGGGGAATCAAGACCAAGGATACCAACAAAGGCAACCATATCAAAATAACCAAGGTTACCAACAAAGAGGTAACCAAGGTTATCAACAAGGTTGGAGACAGGATGCTAACAATCAAAATAGACAAAACCCTTATCAAAACACAAATCAAAAATCACAACCTCAAGCTCGAAGTTCAAATTTACAAGACACTTTTGCTCAATTCATGCAAGCATCTATGGAAAATAAAAAGAGTAATGAAGCGGCAATTAAAAATTTGTAGACTTAGGTGGGGATACTAGCCAAGCAGTTGGCCGATCAAAATGTCGGATCATCATTTTCGTAAAATACTCAATCTAATCCTAAGGAGCATTGAAAGGAAATATTAACTAGGAGTGGTAGAGTAGTCGGAAGTGAAGTTGTTGATGAAGATTAAATTGAGGAAGTTGTAATATAAAAATAACTTGAAGAGGAGATTGTAGTAGAAAATAATCCTGAGGAGGAGTTAGTTGAAAAGGAGAAGTTGAAAAATATCAAGAGGGGGAAGGAGAAAGTTGTTAATTTACTGATTCAAAATTTACCATATCCTTATGCTCCTTCAAAGAAGGACGATGCAAGACAATATGCTCGTTTGATGGATATTTTCAAACAATTACAAATCAACATTCCATTTTCTGAAGCGATAGAAAAAATGCCTAAGTATGCAAAGTTTAGAAGGATATATTGACTAGGAAGAAAAGATACCTGGATCAAGAGACTATCATGGTTGATGCTAGTTGTAGTGAAATCATTCAAAGGACTCTACCAAAGAAAGAAAGTGATTTGCGACAGGTTACTTTACCCGTTACAATTGGTGACGTTTATGTCGGAAAAGGGTTGATCAATTTGGGCTCTAGCATAAATTTAATTTTGTTGTCTATTGTAAATATATTAGGAAATATAGAGTTGAAATCCACAAAGATAACATTGCAACTAGCCAACAAGTCTACTACTCATCCTCATGGAGTATCTTTAGATTTGTTAGTCAAAGTTGACAAATTCTTTTTCCTGGTGGACTTTGTTGTTATAGAGATGGAAAAATATATGGATGTACCTTTAATTCTTGAGTGACCTTTCATGAAGACTGCAAGAATGATGATTGACATTGATGATGGTTTAATGAAGGTAAGAGTTCAAGATGAGTAAATTTGTTTTAGTCTCTTTGAGGTAATGAAACATTATAATGACAAAAGAGATTACCTTAGAATGGATGATACCGAAGAAGAAATACAAGATGTGACTAGTCAAGTTCATCTTACAACACCTCTTGAGAAAACATTAACTAACTCTCTTGAAGTCCTAGATGATAGTGAGAAGAAAGAGCTTGAAGATTGTATGGCAGATTTAGAGATTTTGAAAGAAGTCCAGCCTTGGGAAGATGAGTTGGAAATTTTGAAAAAAGACCCAATTAAAGAAAAGTAAAGTTTAGAGTTGAAAGTGTTACCACCATATTTAAAATATGTGTTCCTTGAAAGTGGTGGGAACAAGTCGGTTATCATAAATGGATCATTATCTAGCAATGAAGAAGAAAAATTGATCATGGTTTTGAAAAAAATCAAAAAGTAATTGGTTGGTTTCTCTCTTGTATAAAAGGGATTACTTCGGCCTATTGTATACATAAAATCATGGAGGAAGAATTCAAACGAGTAGCTCATCCACAAAGGCGTTTAAATTCGGTGATGAAGGAAGTGGTGCGAAAGGAAGTTGTCAAGTTATTAGAGGCGGGCATGATTTATCCTATCTCAGATAGTACTTGGGTTAGTCTGGTGTATGTGGTTCCTAAGAAAGGTGGAATGACGGTAATCACCAATTAGAAAAATGAGTTGGTTCCGACAAGAAAAGTGACCAGATAGAGGATGTGTATCGATTACAGAAGGCTTAACAAAGCAACAAGAAAAAATCATTTTTGTTTGACGATGTGATCGATCTAGAAGGGGGGTTGAATAGATTGCTTAAAAAGTTATTTGCGCTTTTTAAAATTGTTTTTCAGAAATATATGTGAAATCTCCCAGAATCTCTAATCGTCTAAATGATCCTCTATTGAAAAGATCGGATATGCGTAATCGTATGGGATAAGATGACAAAGTAAGAATCAATATGTTTTACTAAATTGGTCAATGACTTAAACATCCTCAGTGAGTATGAATTACTTCCAATGAGTTAATTAAGATAAAGCTAAACATAATGAATAATTTATGGATGAATCAATTTATCAAACACCTTATGTGCAAAGCACCTTAGGTTTGATTTTACTAAATTGTAGCAGTGAGTTTTCTTAGGTATCAATCAAACGGATTGTTACCAATGTTATGAAATGATCTCAACACACCACAATTTCAGTACAAACAAATTCGACAATTTAATTCCCATAAATTATAGTAGTCAAGTATGAAAGTAAAGAAAAAGAAGAAGAACACACGATTTTTAAGGCAGTTTCCCTTGTCGTCCTCGCGTAGGGTACGTCTGCCCCCAATTCTAGAATCTAGAATTGAGATATTTGATATTAAGATGCAAATGTTACAAGAGAAGAGATAGTTCATAATACAAACAAACCATTGTTGCTGATGTAACAGTCTTCTTCCCTTTCCTTGGTTTGAGCCAAACCAAGTGCCAAATTCTTCGAACAAACCTCCGGTTAGCGCTACTTGATTTGCACAAACTCTTGTTCTGCAATACTTTCACTCGGCTGATTTCGATCGCAAGAAATTTGACCCAAAATCTTCCTTCACAATCCTCCGGTTACCGCTACTTGATTAAGAAAACCCACTGTTTCTTAATCCTTTCACTTGGCTGAATTCGATGAAGAAAAGAGTTATGCAAAACCCCCCACACCAATTGGAATCTTAGAGGAGAAAATCCCAACGATTTTATTCAAGAGCCGTCCATAATTGCTCAACCTAATCTGAACTGAATCTTTGATTTGAACGTTATCACCACAACACTTTTCTTGAATCAAAAACAATGATTATGTGTAGATGTTGAGTTTTGAGAAGAGAGGGTAAAGATGATGAGCACTATGTGTATCTTTCACTAGTTCTTGTTAACTACTCAAAAGGAATCAAAACTATATTTATATGTGTTAGTAAAACAAATAATATTTGAGAAAGAAAGAAAATAAGACAAACACAATTTTGAGTATGTTACGTGAGCAGTCGACTGCTCCAGAGGCTTGGGTTGGTGCAACACAACCCGCGCCTAGGAGATGAGTCAAACAGCTTGAATGTGTCGATCACGCCAGGGGGTTGCATCCATGCATCCTTCAATTTTCTTGACCATCAGGTTGAGCCGACCAAGGGGTCGGTGCAACACAACCCAGGAGAAGCACAAAGCTTTGAGTCGACCAGAGCTAGTTTGCATCGACGCAAGCTTCATTTTTCTTGCCAAAAAGGTTATTTTCATCCAAGCTTGCATCCTATGCTTTGTCCCAAGTATATTTTATGTAGCACACATGTCATTAAGGATAAGAGAGGTTTTGACATCATGAAAACATAAATCTTTCCCTCACATACTCCCCCCTTTTGATGATGGAAAAACCTACACAATATTGTCAAATCAAAAATCCAGCAAATGACATAAGAAGAAGGAACTCCCCCTTAGTTTGTACACATCTTCAGAACTCAGAAATTGTAAGTCTATCTCACTCTCATAGCACTTCTCCCCTTTGACAACATCAAAAAGAGAAAAGCATTTGATTAATAGTAGCAATCAAAAGTAGAGTAGAGATCATAAATTTGCACCTTAACGCACTAAAGACCATTCACATAAAATGAAAAATAGTGTAAATGAGATAATTAAACAGTCATCACAAAGTACTATATATACCAAATGAAAAATAAACTTAAACAAACACAAAGTATGTTTAAGGAAAGCGAATAAAGTTAGGAAAAACATGACAAAATTGTAGCAAGATGAAATTTAAGCTAAAAACAAGACACAAAGCAGGTTCAATTTTCATTATCTTGGTCTTGGGTTGAAGGACCTTGTTGAGGAGGATGCTGAAAGTGTTGCATGAAGGTGGATTAGAAGGAGGCTAAGTTTTCAGCTTGTGTTTGAATCATGCCATGCAAGGTTGAATACCTTTGAGCTTGGACATCCGAGTAAGAAGAAAAGGTTTCACTTTGGAATTGATAATATTGTAGAGGTTGGAGATTCGCTCATTTTGGAGAGAAGCATATTCATTGTTGGATCTGCATCCTTTCCAATTGAGCTAACACACTAGAGTTATTGCTTTGAGCAACAGGAGTATCCTCATCCACATCTTCAGCATTTTCATCACTTTCTTCTTCTTCACTCCCAATATCAATTTCATCATCCTCTTCACCATTACTGTTCTGGAATTGTACACGGTTACTTCTTACGATGTGTCTGTATCTTTGCCTTTGGGTATCCCACAGAAAACCCATTAAGGTGAGTGATTTGCTGGAGAATTCTTGGTCCATACCCAAACTCATGTAAGAGATATCGGGCACACGAATACTTTCTCTGTTGAGAACTTGTTGGATAAATGATGGGTAGCATAGTGCATTCCCTCTCTCAGACTTGTGTAGATTGAAGATCCTGCTAGCAAAGTAGTATGGCCAATGAATCTTGATCTTGTTCTCGAGCACATACATGAGCTGAACCTATGGCTTGTCCATGCGAGAGTACCCACCCGTTTTGGGTCGAATGATGTGGCAAACGATCCAAAACAAAATCCTATCAAGAGGAGCTAGGGCACCCGTGGTCACAGACTTGGGAAATAGATCATTGTTCATAATCCGCTCAGTGTAGGGTTTCTTGAGCATATAGTTCAAAGCAGTCTTAAATTCATATCCAGGAGCAACATTAGAGTCAGAAAATTTAATTGAATCAGAGTCAGCAGGGCACATCTGAACCAAATCTTTCCAAACATGATAACTTATCATATAATTTTTGTTATTCATCCTATACCTAAACTAAAAATCCTCAAAATTTCCTTGAACACCCGCAAAAAATATCCTAACCAGATTTTCATTATACTTATCCTTACATTCAAGAAAGTTGTGAAGTTTTTTAAATCTAATAAGATCAATGAGCTCAGGAAGGTGTAAATGACCCAAAGTTGTCATTTCCAAAAAAATATTCTTAACAACCTTTCTCTTTTCAAACTTAGCTTCATAAGATTCAACTATGTCATCAGAGAGAAGAGAAAGAGCATTTACCAGAGATTCGGAAGGAGCGTTGGAGGAACTACCTCTGAGGGTTCTCTTCTTTACAACCCTAGATGTGGCCATGATGAAGTTTTCTTGAAGAGTTTGGAGTAAAGGGAATTTCATTTTTGGTTTAGAGGAGTTTAGGGTTTGTGGGGTTTGGAAGAAATAAGGATAATTGAATTAATACAAACCACACAGCATACGAATAAAATTTTGAAAATTCATGAGATGCATCGACCAAACCAGGTCGTGCTTCGACGTAATATTAAAAAACTATATTGAAGAGTCTATATAAGAGTGCATCGATGCAATCTTGTAGTGGGTCGACTCATCCTGCGAGATTTTGAGATTTACTATATTTTTAAGGAAAGTTATGTAATAGGGGAAGTAACAATAAATCACACATGCATATAAATAGTATAATGAATGTAGAGCAAGAAGATGACCTAAATAAACACATATATATGATCAAGAAGGGGAAATAGATAGGATGGATATTACCTTCATGAAGATTGATGAGAGCTTTCACTAAAACTATCAATAAGTACATCAAACATTAAGAGAATATATGCAATAAAATAAGGAGCATGCAACTTAATTAAGTTGCAACCTATATGAGATATCGAGAACACCAAGTTCCCTACGGATGTGAAAGAAGGGTTTTGTAGTGAGTGGTTTAGTAAAAATGTCAGCAAGTTGATTTTTGCTATCAACATGCTCGAAAATGACATCACCCTTTTCCACATGATCCCTTAGGAAATGATGCCTAATCTCAATATGTTTTGTGCGAGAGTGCAAAATCAGATTTTTGGTTAGGTTGATGGAACTTGTATTGTCACAAAAAATAGGAATGTGATCAAGTCTAACATTGAAGTCGAGCAATTTTTGTTTGAGCCACAAGATTTGGGCACAACAATTAGCGGCTGCAACATATTCCGCTTCAACGGTTGACAAAGCAACGGAAACTTGCTTTTTGCTATGCCAACTGACCAAAGAATTTGAAAAGAAATGACAAGTATAACTAGTGCTTTTTCTTTCCGATTTGCACCCGGCAAAGTCGCAATCGAAATAGCCAACCAAAGAACAATCTCCACCCTTAGAGAACCAAAGTCCATACTTAGTTTTACCACTAAGATACCTGAGTATGTGCTTTACGACTTTTAAATGTGACTCCTTAGGACATGATTGAAACTGAGCACACATGCAAACACTAAACATGATATCTGGACGAGAAGTCGAAAGATAGAGAAGGGAACCAATAATACCTCTATACCTTTTTATATCGACGGATTTAACATTTTCATCTCGGTCTAAGTTCACGGCCATAGTCATAGGAGTATCGATTTCTTTTGAGTTTGTCATGTCGAATCGCTTGAGTAGGTCAAGGCAATATTTCGTTTGGCTCACGAATGTCCCTTCATTTAGTTACTTTATTTTTGAAGTCCGAGGAAGTAGTTTAACTCCCTTATCATGCTCATCTCAAATTCTCCCTGCATTAGCTTAGAGAATTCCTTGACCAAAGATATGTTAGAAGAACCAAAAATAATGTCATCTACATATATTTGAACTAAAATAGAATGTTTTCCTTCATGCTTAATAAAAAGGGTTATGTCAACCTTTCCTCTTGAGAATCCTTGATCTAGTAAGGAATTGCTAAGACGTTTGTACCAAGTCCTAGGGGCTTGTTTAAGACTGTATAGCGCACGCTTAAGTTTGTAAACATAGTTAGGATTCTCAAAATTCTCAAAACCGGGAGGTTGAGACACATAAACCTCTTCATTAATGTATCCATTTAAGAAAGCACTCTTTACATCCATTTGAAATAATTTGAAGTTTTGTGAGCATGCATATGCAAGCAAAAGGTGTATAGCCTCGATTCAGGCCACCGGAGCGTAAGTTTCCTCATTATCGATGCCTTCCTCTTGGTTATACCCTTGGGAAATAAGACGAGTCTTGTTGCAAGTTATAATTCCGTTTTCGTCTAGTTTATTCCTAAATACCTATTTAGTTCCAATAACTCGATAATATCACGGAGGAGGGACAAGGTCCCAAACCTCATTTCTTTTAAACTGATTTAGTTCCTCTTGTATAGCTAAAAACCAATGTTCATCGAGTAAGGCGTCTTTGGAATTTTTAGGCTCAATTTGAGAAACGAAAGCAAAGTGATTACAAAAGTTACTTATCTTAGAGCGAGTGGTGACTACCTTTGATATGTCTCCTAGGATGTTGTCGATGGGATGATCCTTAGAGGTTTTCCATTCCAAAGGAAGATCATTTTTATTACTTGGATGATCTTCCCCCTCTTTCTTCGGATACTTGATCCAACTCTTCCTCAATTTTAGTAGATTCTGAGTCCTTTTCTTTGGGATCTTTTAGTATGCTTTCTGAAGATATACCTGCACCATCATAAACACTACCCTTTCCGACTAATTTTGGATCAGATTCATCAAAGGAAACATGCACATACTCTTCAACAATATGTAACCTTTTATTAAATACTCTATAAGATTTACTTGATTGAGAGTATCCAAGAAAGATACCTTTGTCGGCTTTTGAGTCAAATTTACCTAGATTCTCCTTACCATTATTTAACACAAATCATTTACATCTGAAAACATGAAGATGAGAAATATTTGGTTTTCTTCCTTTTAAAAGTTCATAGGGAGTTTTGTTTAGAATAAGACGTATTAGAACCCTATTCAAAACATAACAAGTCATGCTAATGGCATCGGCCCAAAAGTATTTTGGAAGATGGTGTTCATTGATCATAGTTCTTTTGAGTTCTTCTAAAACATAATTTTTACGTTCCACCACTCCATTTTGTTGCGGAGTACGTGGGGCAGAAAAATTATGGTCAATGTCATATTTTTCATTAAACTTATCAAAGATATCATTCTAAAATTCACCACCGTGATCGCTTCGAATAGTAACTATGCTAGTGTTCAATTTGTTTTGAGAAATCTTGGCAAAGTTTTCAAATGCCGGAAAGGTGTCACTTTTATTTGCTAAGAAAATTTTCCAATAAAATCTAGAGTAGTCATCTACAATAACAAATCCATAGTAGTTACCACCTAGACTTTTAATTCTAGATGGTCCAAAAAGGTCCATAGGAAAAGTTCAAGAGGTCTCGTTGTATAAACAATGTTTTTAGATTTAAACGAGATTCTTGTTTGCTTCCTCATTTGGAAAGCATCACATAAGTGATTCTTGGAGAATTTTAGTTTGGGTAAAACAACTACTAAATCTTTTGAGACAATTTTATTTAACAAATCAAAATTCAAGTGAGCTAGACGTCTATGCCAAATCCATGAGTCCTCACTTAAAGTGACTAAACATTTAGCTCTGGTTAAGGATACATTATTCAAGTCAAGTATATATAGATTGTTTACCCTCAAGCCTTTGAACACGTCATATTTCTTATCATTGTATTCAATTATGCAACAATATTTTGAAAAAGAGACATTGTATCCTTTGTCACATAATTGACTAATGCTAATAAGATTGTGTTTGAGACCATCAATTAATAGGACATCAGAGATAGTAGTAGAAGAGATATTACCTACACTACCTTTACCGAGTATTTCTCCCTTTTTATTGTTGTCGTAGGTGACAAATCCTTTCTTTTTCACCACAAAGTCAAAAAATAGGGAGATGTCGCCCGTCATATGTCTTGAGCATCCACTATCGAGAAACCATTTTTTCTCTGTAGTCTCAAGACATTCCAGCTAAAAATTTAAACAAGGGAAATAGGTACCTGTTGTACCCTAAAATTTGCCCTCTCATTTATGAAGAATTTGCTCACAAGATCTCCTTGGACTCAAGACTACACTAGGGTTGATCAGCTCAAGACACCTCCTTAAGCACTGATGACCAAAATTAAGGTTTGAGATTGCACGAGGATATTTGAACTTCCAATGCCCCATATGGTTTTCATGGATCATTATGGACTCTCAAGATTACTCATGTCAAGTTTAAAGTTTTGAATCACACCTTTGCTCAGCCAATTGAGCAGGTGACCTAAAAATCAGCTGTATTGGGGAAAAAGTCAACCATGGCCAATTCCCAGTCCAACTTCATAATTTTTTACTCACATCAACATTTTAGACTCATATGTATCACTTGATCAATGTTGGACTACAGTTCCTCAAGAAATTTGATCAAATCTCCAAAAGGGCAAAATGGTCAAAATTAGGGTTTTGATTGGGAAAGGGCAATTTCTGATTTTTGACCTAGCAAATGATCAATTGGTTTAAGGCATAATCTCAAGAGTCTAATTGCATCATTTTTACCTAATAACATGGCTCAAAACATTTCTCAAGTTCAAAGGATTGACAGATGAATTTTCAGTCAACTGAACAAAAGTCAACTGTATACTGAAAAGTCAAACTTTGACTTTTTGGTCAAAATCAAATGCCAAAGATCACAATTCATAAAAACATGTAAAAATATGAAACTTATTCATCAAGAAATCAAAAAGTCAATATTTCATTTTGAAAAGTCATAATTTCTAAACTTAGAAATTTTTCTAAGTGTTGAAAATTTCTTATTTTTTCATAACTTTGAACAGAGTTTTCACCATGATGCAAGATGATTCAAGAGAAAATTTCAACATGAAAGTTGTAGATCTCCATGAAATATACAACTTTTAAACACACAACTTCTTCCAAAAGTGCTTGTATCTCAAGTTATAATTTTAAGAACATGTGGTCATGAAACAAAACACTTAGTGAAATTTTGCCCTAATTTGGTCAGGATTTTGACTCAAATTCATGGCACTTTTTCATATAGTTCAGAGGGTAATCTTTAAAATCAATTCAAATATGGGTTGTATATCACATTTTAAGCTTTCCAAAATGTCCAAGAACTCCTTGAGATCATTTTTTAGTAGGGAGAATCAAAGAGATGAAGTTAGGGTTTTGTCACTTGATTTACAAGGCATTTTGTGATGAACAAAATTCAAATTCAAAGTTGTGATGCATAACCTCTACTTTGCAGGCCTCAAACTTGTTAGGAACTCCATAGTTAATTGCTTTCACAGCTGTTAGAGGTCTCATTTCAAGCATTCAATACAAGGCCATGCTTTATATCCATTTTTGGAAGAAAGTGTACATTGCCATTTTGATAAAGTGCTTTTTTACACAAAAATTGTTCTTGAGCCTTGCACTTGTTCTCTTCTGATCATACATGTCTCATAACACATGAGAAAGGGTGTAGACACTTACAATAACCCATCCCATGCTTGTAATACACATTGAAACTTGGTTTCCCTCTTTTCTTGAAAATCAAGTAACATAGCAAATAGCTTGTGACTTGTACTTCTGATTGTCCAAACCACTCCAATCCTTTTTCTTATAGATACACAAACTATTTGCATCAAATACACGAATGCTTAAGCCCAGAAAACACCTAGAACTCGGAATCTCATTTCATACCTCCATTTTTACATAAACTGACCAAAAACTTGAAACTCATAACTCCCTCGTGCGTTTTCAAGCCTTTTGGTTCCTAAAGCTTCTAAACATCATTTAGAACTGATCTCACACCCTGTTACAAAACTGTAACACCATTAACACCATCCTCCGTTTTCAAAAATAGAGCTTTGCACTTGGACTTCTCCAGAACTCCTCAGGTACTTTCAGCTCAAGCTAAGCATCCCATTAGCTTCCTGGGAACTTGAGGAAGCTAACCCAACCATTATAACTCCTTGAAAGCTGCTTGTTGTACCCCAAAATTTACCCTCCCATATTCTTCAAGAAATTGCCAAGTCAAGCTTCAAAATTCCCCAAGGGTTGCACAGTTCAAGGGCCTCCTAACAGTCAAAAATAGGGTTTTGGTTCTGATCAAGAAAATGAAGTTTCCAAGGTTCCAATCAAGTCCCACATGCCTATAAACATGGTCAAGCATCCTCATACAAAGTTTCAAGACTTTCAGCACAAAATTGCACAGTCAAAACCCTAATTGCACTACAGTCAACTGTAGGGGCAAAATGGTCATTTGACAGTCAAAAGTTCAAATTTTTGGTCAACATCTCATTTTGAAGCCACAAACATCATTTGATCAATGCTTGATCATGATTCTCAAAGCTTGGCTCAAAAATCATCAAGATGCAAAAGTTTCCTTATTTGGATAGTTGAAAAAGTCAACTATAAATTGACCAGGACATAACTTTGGATTATCAGAAAAATCCCATCCAAATCTCATTTTGAAGAGAAAGACATTTCCTACAACTCCTCTTCACACTTCAAGTCCAAGAAATGCTCTCACAAAAAGTTATCAATTTCAACATTATAGGTCATTTTCAAAAGTCAACAAAAAGGGACTTTAACTCAAAGGCCATAACTTGAGATTGGTAAATCAACATGACATGGGACCAAAGGCATTGGTTAGAGGACTCAAATACCTTTCCAAAATGTCCAAGAACATGAGCAAAGCTTAAAAATTGAGCAAGTTATGCCTTGTGGAAGTTGGGAAATCTTTGGATATTTTGAAAAGTCAACATTGTTTCAAATGACCTAAAATTGCTAATGGGCCTCTTTTTCTTCCACAATTCATCATCCAAGGCATGTGCACGACCATTTGGCCCAAAGGGAAGTTTTTCTTCATTTTTTATTTATTTATTTGGATTTTTATTACTAATAATTCATTTAAATTAATTAAAATACATGAAAATACAAAACCTAGGTTTTTCAATCTTTTTGTGCACATAATATCTCCAAGATTTCGTGCCTAACCAAATATAGAAAGAATCAATTGAATTGGTCATGATTTGGTGGAAATTTGCATGAAAAGATTAGAAAATATCATGGCTTAAAAATCAAATATCATATTCATCAATTCATGGATTTTGGACCAATTTTCTTTGACCTAATCATTCCATACATAAGCTTGATCAAAACCCTTGTGCTCACTGACTCTAGGCTGCGCAGAAAAAGCATATGCAAACTTGGAATTTTTCAAGAAAACTCCAAATCTGAAAACCAATTTCCAGGACGATTCAAGGCCAAAGATCAATTCCATTAGCTTGCTGAGGCTTCAAAGAAGGGATTTGGATCAAAAACTACAAGCTTTCTGCCCAGAAACATGAGAACGATCTCACCTGTACAGAAAAAAATTTCATATTCGTGCATCTCAATTCATGCATCTTTTGTAATTTTTAACGCTTGGTTTATGTTCATTATTCAATTCTGAAGCTAACTGTGTGGTTTAATTTTGTTTTTGTACACTATGGAAGGATTCACCATTAACAATATTTAGGGTTTTGCAAGCTTTGAATTGGGCGTTTCCAAACGCGGTAAAATTAGACCACCATAGTACCATGAATGGATTCAGCACGATTGGACGATCAATAAGCAATCCTCGCGCCTAATTTATGAGGCCCCAGGGGCTATTCGCTATTTTTTAATATAGTGTCTATAGGAACGTTTACAAAACCGTTGCCTATGTTTTGTTGTATTTTCAGGAAAAACAACACGAGGAAGACGATGAGGTGTAGAGCATTGGTTGGTCCGTTCAAAGTTTCGCGCGAAAAAAGGAGCATTGACGTTTGTTTGTTTTATTATATTTATTGATTATATTATTTACAGATAAACAAGGCAGCATGGTTGGCAAGCGTGTACGTTGGTAATCTCCAGGACCTGGGTTCGAGCCCCAGGTCCCCACCCCCTTTCATATTGTTTTTCATTTAATATTCATATGCAGTTTCAACGTAGTGGACCACCGTACGCCTTCAAAATCAAGCTGTTCACTTGGCCAATGAGATCAATCAAAGGGCCACGATTCGGAGAGCATGGTGAACGCTAGTCAACGCGTATACACGCTAATGGAAAAGTCCACCAGGCCAAAGGCCATTGGGCCCAAATTACTAGCCATTCACCTCACAACTGGGGACAACACCCCCCTTAGGTTTGCAAACCCTTTTTTACATTCTTTATTTTTTTTCATTATTTTTTACTTTCTTTTAATTATTGTTTTTTTAATTAATTTAATATTTTCATAATATATAAAAAAAACACCAAAAAAATCAGAAAAGATAAAAAAAAATAATAAATATTTTTATTTTAGTATTTTTGTAAATAAATTGCCTTAATTAATTTTAGTTATTAAACTAGGTTTAATTGTAATATTTTCCTTAATAAAAATCTAAAATTGGTAGAATTAGGGTTTATAATCATTTTTTATCCCTTTTTCTTTTCTTTCATAATAATTAAATATTTCTTATTATTTATTTTTATAATTAAATGGCATGTAAATAATTAGGTTAAATATTAGGTTAAAATTTAATCTTTTCTTAAAAAACTAAAAACAACTAGAATTAGGGTTAGCAATTTATTTTAATTAATTCTTTTTTCATTAAAAATCATAAAATACAAAAATACCAAAAACAAATTTCTTTTTCCCTTTTAATTTTATTAATTTAATAATCGTTTAATTTAATTTAGTTAAAAAGGGTCCAACGCCCTCGTTTCAATTTTAATTCCAATTCGCATATTTATTTGTTATTCTTTATAATATTTATGTATCTCTCCCAAGGCCATGTAACATCTTTTATTTGTCGCACTTTTAATTCTTTATTTTTCTGTCAAATCGGGTTCTGGAAATTTTGGCGATGTGGACCCGCGCCTTTTGTAATAGCTTTAGAACTTTACTTTTCTCGCACTTTTAACTGTTAATCAAGGCACGCAAGAATGAATGGACAAAAATAAAAACAAACGCTAGATCACCTTTAAAACATGACAAGATAAAATATCCGAATCTGACACACAAATCACACACCACCCCTAGGGTACGCCTCACTGTTGCCTTGCCTCGAAAGGTGATCGTCGAGTAGAGGATGTCTTAGTAAGTCCTCATGATCCGGGAACCTGGCATGAGGGTAGCTTCTAAGGTGTCTTCCCATTGCTCTGGTGATCACCATGTCCCGAACCTCGAATTGACCCGAACACCTCCAACGGTGGTGCTACCTACCTCTCAATGGTGGGATAGCACTACTTTAAAGGACTTTTACACAGACGAATTCCTTAGGGTAGATAGGTTCTCGTAGATACTTGCTCTAATTTCAAAACAAATTCAAAAATACTTTTCACACCGACACCTTTTCAAAAAGCTTTCGAAAGCAATTTTTCAAACACTCTTGAGGACCGATACAAGAGTCGAACTGAAATTTTCAAAGAAACTTTTTAAAACCCACAGTTGAAAAGCAAACAAACCATTTTTGAAAACACAATGAGCAAGTATCTAAGAGCCCATGGATAACCATGGATAGAAAGGGTGCTAACACCTTCCCTTTCTATAACCTACCTCCCGAACCGAGAGCAATCTCTTTAAGGAATTTTTCTGTGCTTTTGTCCTTTCCATTTGGAGAAAATAAAAGACGGTGGCGACTCTTGCTTCCGCGACATTTCGCGAACCAGCGTTAAACAGTCAGTTCCAGATCCACCGATCACAGAACTGGCGACTCTGCTGGGGACTTAAACTTAAAGTGAGGTGTACCTTAGGGTTAGTTCATAACTGTGTTTTCAATTGTATTGATTTGTTTGCTTTACTATTGTGGGTTGCATGGGAGTTACATAGATCCTAACCCGGATCTGGGGATACCCTGTTTAGGTAGCATAAGCTGTGAGGGACCTGTCCGGCGTAGACCGACACGGGTGAAGCAGTGGCTACGTTGGTGTGGCACCTTGGTCTGTACCGATATCCCTTGTGTTGCAACGAGGAGAATATGGGTCTTCTGAGGAGTCATTAAGCACCAACAACCTTAGAACCTTAAATGACACAACTTGGCCATTAGAACAGTAGCAGTATGCTACGCCCATTGAGGCTAAACTCTCGTGATGGTTCTGGCTGCAAGAAAAGATTGCGATGCTGGAGTTATGACCGATTGAGGGTAGTCAATGATATTGGGATCCTCTAAGAACCCGGTTACTTTGATAGGATAGGTATGAACCAACAAACTGAAAGAGGGTAGTACCTAGACCTCATGCTGGCCTAAACTTTAGGGGCTTTCCTTGTGTGACTTGTGTGCCTTACCATGTTTGACTTTGTATCTATTTGTGGTGTGCTTTATCATAACATCATAACATCATGAGCATTGCATGCATCCTGCATAAGGACTGACCATTTCAAAGACAAAAGGGTTTCACCTTTGCTCTATTTTGTAGGACATCATGATGCATGTGCGAAGGAATACTATCCGGTTCAACTTTGTTCATTCACCTGAGTTGCTTGATGAGTTGGTTAGCAGAATTCCAAATACCACTTCCTTCATTCAGAGGCATGGTTCTCTTCTCAGTTTAGTCACTGCAAAGCGGGATCAACAGTTGATGAGTGTTCTGACCCAGTTCTATGACCCCCTGTACCAGTGCTTCACCTTTCAAGACTTCCAGCTGGTCCCTACCCTGGAAGAGTTCTCTGATGTGCTTGGTATCCCTATCTTGGATCAGACTCCCTTTACTGGTTGGGAAAAGACCCTCAGGCTTGAGGATGTTGCTACAGCTCTTCCCCTGACACATCAAGAGGTAATGGACAACTGGGTGACTAGAAGCGGAGTTAAGGGTTTCTTGGCCAAGTTTCTGATCGGTAAAGCTAACAGTTTCTGGAATGACCTGGACTGTAGGGCATATGAAGACATCTTGGCTCTCCTAATCTATGGGTTAGTCTTGTTTCCTAATCCTGATAACTTCATTAATGTCACTGCCATAAGGATCTTTATGTCTCAGAATCCCGTACCCACTCTCTTGGGTGACATCTTGCAACAACTTCATGCTCGTACTACCCGAAGACGAGGAACCCTATGGTGTTGTATCCCTTTGTTGGTGAGGTGGTTTATTTCGCACCTCCCCAAGTTCGTACTGAAGAACCAAGAAGGAAGAGGTTGGGCTCACAGGTTAATGTCTCTCACCGACAAAGACATCATTTGGACTTGCAGAGGTTTGGATGAGATAGCTGTTATTGATCGATGCGGGGAATACCCTAATGTTCCACTGATTGGTACTCAAGGAGGGATTTCTTACAATCCATGTCTAGCGCTCCGTCAGTTTGGAAGAGCAAGAAGAGCAGGCCCCCATGAGATGTTGGTGCCTCATATCAGTTTCGAGTTTCAGGTGGATAGTGACGAGCTACGTCATAGGTTCATCAAGGCTTGGGACAAAGTTCATAAAGCTGACCCACAAGAGTTGGGGCCAAAGACTTATTTACCTATGGAAGCCTACTACTAATGGGTTCGCATCCGTGCTCAGAAGTTAGGTATGTCGTATGAAGCCGTCATACCCGTCATTCTTGAGTATCCTGACAAAGATGGTGTTCCTCCAACTGTCCTTCCTCCTCAGATACCTACTGATTATGAGACATTGAAGAGATCTTGGTCGCAACTTCGAGAAGAACGGGATTCTTACCGGGAAAAGTTCAATGAGCAGGAATTAAAGATCCAGAAGCTGACAAAGCAGTTGGAGAATGAGCGAGCTCTGAATGCCTACGTCCGTACTGAGAAGAGGAGACCATGGGATCAATAGGGAGCTCCGGATGTTCTTTTACAGTTTTATTTCCCTTTTCAGTATTTCCTTTCATGTAACGCCTAAGGGCAACCTGTTGAATAATTTCAGTTTCAAAGTTGAATCTAATGAAGTGTGTTCCTTTTTGTTTACGAAGTTGATTCCCGATTGTCTTTGAAAACATAAATCATACGCATTCCATTCATCATGTGCATAACAGGTTTTCTCCTTTTCAGGTTGCTTACCGTTCTTCGCTGTTTATTTCAGCATCATGAATCATGACTCATCATCAACTGAGACATCCATCAAAGCTCTTCAGGCGCAGAATGCGCAATTTCAGGAATTAATCAAGGGCTTGGCTCAAGGCCAAGAATAGTTGAAGGCTCTGCTCCTGAAGAAGGAGAAGAAGAAGAAGAGAAGAACTATTCTGTTCAGCTCAGGCCGAAGGTTTGGCAACACTCTGCAGAATGAAGAGGCTGGTTCTTCCATTGGCAAGAGTACTCCTCAAGCAGAAAAAGGTCCTAGTCCGGTAGTCTCTGACAACGAGACTGATTTTGATGAAGAGCAGTATCCTCCTGCAGAAGACAGATACAAGCAGTTGGAGGATAGGTTGAATGCTATGGAGATCCAACAGGTACCTGGGCTGGATTTCGGAGATTTGGGTTTGTCTACTGGTGTGATTATTCCTCGGAAATTCAAAGCACCATCTTTCACCAAATATGACGGGGCGTCTTGTCCCAAGCTGCATCTAAGGTCCTATGTTCGGAAGATTCAACCGTACTCAGCGGATAAGAACTTGTGGATCCACTTCTTCCAGGAGAGTCTTTCAGGGACTCATCTCGAATGGTTCTATCAACTGGATGGGACCAAGGTTCGTAACTGGGAGGAGTTGGCTACTGCTTTCTATAAGCAGTATCAATATAATGCCGACCTTGCCCCTACACGTACCCAACTCCAGGGTATGTCGTTAGGTTCAAGTGAAGGTTTTAAGGAATACGCTCAGAAGTGGAGGGATCTGGCAGGCAGGGTGCAGCCTCCGTTGACTGGTCGGGAGTTAGTAGACATGTTCTTGGGGACCCTATCTGGGCCATTTTTCAACCATCTTATCGGGAATTCGTCTGCAGGGTTTACTGATCTGATTCTGACTGGAGAGAGAATTGAGGCTGGGTTGAAGTCTGGTAAGATCCCAAAGGGTGCATCTACAGGTTCAGAGAAGAAACCCTTCAAAAAAGAGGCCAGTATGGTGTATGGGCCTAGAAGGCAAGACAAACCAGAGCGCCGCCAATCTGTCAACGCATTGGTGTCTGCGAAGCCTGCAGCCGCTCCTCGGCAAGCTAACCAACCAAGGGCTGAGAGACCCAGAAGGGAATTCACCCGTTTGAGTATGACCTTGTCGCAGATCTTACCACAGTTGCTCTCAACCAACTTAGTAACCGTCAGAGAGGCTCCGAAGTTTGCAAATACCACATCTCCTAAATACAACCCAAATGCTCGTTGTGCTTATCATTCTGATAGCCCGGGGCATTCCACTGACGACTGTTGGGCATTAAGGAATAAGGTGCAAGACCTTATCGACGCGAAGGAGATACAGTTCGAAGCGCCTGAGAGGCCGAATGTGGTTACTGCTCTTATGCCTCAGCATGGGGTAAATGCTGTTGACGAAGATGTTTATGCTGTTTCTGTGGATGATCTAGCTACTCCTTTGAAGACCGTCAAGAGGAACCTACTGCTGGCCGGTTTATTTTCGGGTTGCAGTGAGGGTTGCCTGTTCTGTGCTGTTTCCCTATCTGGTTGTCCCTTGCTAAAGTTAGGCATCCAAAGCCTAATGGATAGCAAGGAGATTCTGTTTAAGAAGTCTACTGTTCAGTTGGTTCCGGTAGAAGAAGTTTCTGTGGTTACCATCTTCAATAATCCAATCAAGGCTCTCCCGAAGAAGCCTGTCCAAATCATGACTGCCGCACCTGTTGTTATCACTGTTCCGGGGCCTCTTCCCTACGTATCTGATAAAGCTGTCCCCTGGCACTATGGGGAAGATATGTATGTGAATAGGATCAAACAATAATTCAACACTGGCGCCAGTATCTGCGATATCACTGGTCCAGCCAAGGTTACCCGCAGTGGCAGGCTCTTCTCGCCTGACATTGCACCGCCCGCTACTCGAAGACCCCTCCTTATAACACCTACAAGTGCATCTGTTCCTGTTGCTGATCAAGTTGTTTCCCCTGCTGCCGAGTCATCCAATGCTCGGGGTAAGGGAGTTGAAGATGAGCCTGCCCAGATGGAGGCACCGATACCTGTAAATGCTGAGGCCTCCCAACAAGAGATGGAGGAAATCTTGAAAATTATAAAGAAGAGTGACTTCAATGTTGTGGAACAGTTGGGGCATACGCCCTCCAAGATCTCCATGCTCTCCTTATTGCTATGCTCCGAGGCCCATGCTAAGGCCTTAATCTCATTTCTCAAGACGGCCCATGTGCCACAGGAGACATCTGCAGTCCAGTTCACTGACTGCGTAGCAAATCTGACAGCAGACAATGGCTTGGGTTTCTCAGATGCTGACCTGACTGCAAAAGGAAGAGACCACAACGATGCTCTGCATGTCTCTATCGAATGTAGGGGCACTACTCTGGCACATGTATTGGTGGATACTGGTTCTTCCTTGAATGTTCTACCAAAGAAGGCTTTAGACCGTTTGGATTGTGAAGGCCTGGAATTAAAACCCAGCAATATCATCGTCAGGGCCTTTGACGGTTCGAAAAGGATGGTTCATGGAGAGGTCGACATTCCTATTCGTGTGGGCTCTCAGGTGTTCGACTCTACTTTTTATGTGATGGATATCCGTCCATCGTACTCTTGTCTACTGGGTCGACCTTGGATCCATAAGGCTGGGGCAGTGACCTCTACTTTGCACCAGAAGCTGAAGTACCCTGTCAGAGGGAAAATCGTCATTGTGCAGGGAGAGGAGGAGTATATGGTAAGCCATCTGAATTCCTTCAGATACATTGAGATGGACGGGGAGTTTATTGAAACCCCCTTTCAGCATTTCGAGGAGGTGCTTCCAATTTCAGCGGCAGCAGAAACAGCAGTAAAAGAGAATGTTCCTTTGAAGATGGCTTCCCTGAAGGACGCCCGGGCTGTGGTTCAAAAAGGTGAATGTGCTAACTGGGGCAGGCTTCCCGACTTTACACAGAAAGCTATGCGGAAGGCGAAGACCAGAAGACCTCCTGTGTTCATTACAAATCCAGGAGTAAATGCTGTTGGGGAAGACAATGAAGTGGATGAAGCAGAATTCAATAGTTGGATCTACCCGACAACCGAAGGCGGATTGACCAATTGGATTGTCAAAGACCATACTCCTGTTACTTTTGTTACGCAGTAATAAACTTCTTTGTTTCGTTATTTGTAATAAACAATAAATAAACTCTGTGGCCCGGTGTCTTACCCGAGGCACCGTGGTTTCATTTGTGAGGGCATATAAATTGTCATTTCATATATCATAAATGAAAAATCTTGGACGTTTTCTCGCATTTCAAATCTTATGCTCCTTTTCTGTCTTTTCTTCCTTTATACATATTTCAAAACAGCTGTATTTACACACACACACACTCACTCATACAGGTTTCAATCCACTCTGGATCTCACTGATAACGACTCTGCTACTGCCAGTTATGACTTCGAAAATCCGATCAACTTAGCCGAAGACGAAGGTGAAGATGATTGCGAAGTGCCTGGCGAGCTTGCAAGACTGTTACTTCAGGAAGAGAGGGCAATTCAACCACATGAAGAGCCAGTGGAAACAATAAACTTGGGTACTGAAGAAGACAGGAAAGAGGTAAAGATTGGTGCCAACCTAGAGCTCAGCGTGAAGCAACGGTTGACTAAGATGCTACATGATTATATGGAGATCTTTGCCTGGTCCTACGAAGACATGCCCGGGTTGGATACCGATATTGTGGTCCATCATTTGCCTACTAAGGAAGACTGCCCTCCGGTTAAGCAAAAGGTCCGCCGTATGCGTCCAGAGATGTCTGAGAAGATCAAGGCCGAGGTTATGAAGCAGTTTGATGTTGGGTTCCTTGCAGTGACTTCTTACCCTCAGTGGGTTGCTAATGTGGTGCCGGTACCAAAGAAGGATGGTAAGGTCAGAATGTGTGTCGATTACAGGGATCTGAACAGGGCCAGCCCCAAGGATGACTTCCCTCTACCTCACATTGACGTCCTTGTTGATAATACTGCTCAGCATAAGGTGTTCTCTTTCATGGATGGATTTTCAGGATATAATCAGATCAAGATGGCACCTGAAGACATGGAGAAGACAACCTTTGTCACTCAGTGGGGCACCTTCTGTTACAAGGTCATGCCTTTTGGACTAAAGAACGCTGGGGCAACCTACCAACGTGCCATGCTTGCTTTATTTCATGACATGATCCATCATGAGATAGAAGTATATGTTGACGACATGATCGCAAGGTCCCAGACCAAGGAAGAGCACCTAGATCATCTGCAGAAGTTGTTTGACCGGTTGAAACTATACAAGCTGAGGTTGAACCCGAACAAGTGCACCTTCGGGGTAAGATCTGGAAAGTTGCTAGGCTTCGTGGTAAGTGATAAGGGCATTCAAGTGGACCTTGCCAAGGTCAAAGCTATTCAAGAGATGCCAGTCCCTAAGACAGAGAAGGAAGTCAGAGGCTTTCTAGGACGCCTGAATTACATTGCTCGCTTCATCTCACACCTGACTGCTACCTGTGAGCCAATCTTCAAGCTGTTGAAGAAAGATCAGGTAGTACGTTGGAATGATGAATGTCAGGCTGCTTTTGACAGAATCAAAGAGTATCTCCAAGAACCACCCATCCTTATGCCACCGGTTGAAGGGAGATCTCTGATACTATACCTGACAGTACTTGACAATTCAATGGGGTGTGTGCTGGGGCAGCATGACGAGTCTGGCCGAAAAGAGCATGCCATTTATTACCTTAGCAAAAAGTTTACCGACTGTGAGACCCGATACTCACTGCTTGAGAAAACTTGTTGCGCTTTGGTATGGGCTGCTCGCCGGCTGAGACAGTATATGCTGACTCACACTACCTTGTTGATCTCAAAGATGGATCCTATAAAGTACATATTCGAAAAGCCTGCTCTGTCTAGGAGAATTGCAAGATGGCAAATGATCTTTACGGAATACGACATTCAGTACACGACCCAGAAAGCCATCAAGGGAAGTGTATTGGCAGACCACTTGGCACATCAGGCCGTAGATGACTATCAATCAATGAACTTCGAGTTTCCGGATGAAAGTATCATGATTGTGACTGATTGTGAAGTACCTGGACCGGATGAAGGACCTGAGGAAGGATCCCGATGGTCTATGCACTTTGACGGAGTCGCCAACGCTTTGGGAAACGGTATCGGCGCTGTAATCATATCACCGCAAGGCACTCATACTCCGCTCACTGCCCGACTATGTTTCAACTGTACCAACAACATGGCGGAGTATGAGGCGTGCATCATGGGTCTTCAAGCTGCGATCGACCTAAGGATCAAGTTTCTGAGTGTCTTCGGAGATTCCGCTCTCGTGATCAATCAGATCAAAGGAGAGTGGGATACGAAACATCTGAATCTTATCCCTTACAGAGAATGTGTGTTGACCCTGATCCCCCACTTCACGAAGATAACCTTTGAACACTTTCCAAGAGAAGAGAATCAGCTGGCGGACGCGTTAGCTACAATGTCTTCTATGTTCAAGGTCAAATGGGACAATGAGGCTCCCCGGATCATCATCTGGAAACTGGACGAACCGGCATACTGTTGCAATCTCGAGACTGAATTGGTGACTGAGAAGCCTTGGTACAATGAGGTGAAGAGATATTTGGAAGCTCAGGAATACCCTGAGGGTGCCTCAGTCAATGATAAAAAGTTCCTAAGAAGGTTCGTGGCAAAATTCTTCCTTAGCAACGGCATCTTGTACAAGCGAAACCATGATTCAACCTTACTGCGTTGTGTGGATAAGACTGAAGCAGAAAGGATCATGGAAGAGCTACATGAAGGGACCTTTGGTACACATTCCAGTGGACATACAATGGCAAAGAAGATCCTTCGGGCAGGGTATTACTGGTCCACAATGGAAGCTGACTGTTACCAACATTCCAGGAAATGCCATAAGTGCCAGATTTATGCAGACAAGGTGCATGTCCCTCCGGTTCCTCTGAATGTTCTGACTGCGCCTTGGCCGTTCGCAATGTGGGGCATAGACATGATCGGTGAGATTAAACCTACGGCATCTAATGGGCATCGCTTCATCCTAGTGGCGATTGATTATTTTACAAAGTGGGTTGAAGCAGCATCCTATGCTATGGTAACCAAGACTGTTGTGGCACGGTTCATTTGGCATAACCTGATCTGTCGGTACGGCGTCCCTGAGAGAATTATTATAGACAACGGTACCAATCTGAATAACAAGATGATCGCTGAGCTCTGCGAGCAGTTCAAAATACAGCACCACAATTCTTCTCCTTACAGACCGAAGATGAATGGGGCTGTAGAAGCAGCAAATAAGAATATAAAGAAAATCGTGCAGAAGATGACAGTGACTTATAAAGATTGGCACGAGATGTTACCGTTCGCTCTACATGGGTACCGTACCTCAGCTAGGACGTCAACCGGGGCAACTCCTTTCTCTTTGGTTTATGGTATGGAGGCAGTCTTACCGATCGAAGTGCAAATACCCTCTCTCCGGATAATGAAGGATGCAAATCTGAACGAGGATGATTGGATCCAGACACGACTTGATCAGTTAAACCTTATTGATGAGAAGAGACTTGCTGCTATTTGTCATGGTCAGACGTATCAGAAACGGATGATCAGGGCATTTAACAAAAAGGTCAGACCACAGGAATATCAAGTTGGGGATCTGGTAATCAAACGAATCATCCTTCCTCAAAGTGATCCAAGGGGCAAATGGACCCCTACGTACGAAGGGCCATTTGTGGTTAAACATGTGTTCTCAGGAGGAGCCATGATTCTAACCAACATGGATGGTGACGACCTTCCTCACCCCGCTAATACAGACATAGTAAAAAGATACTACGCATGAAAAAAGACCCGCTAGGCTGATATGCCTAGGCAAAAATTAGGGCTTCCCGGCGAACCAAAAGGGTTCGGGCAAAATGAAGGGATGAAATGAAAAATCTGTACACCCGGCAAGTCGAAAACCTGAAAAGGAGGCTTGGGCAAAAATGGGTATCCCGGTGGACTGAAAACCCGAAAGGGCGGTCCAGGCAAAAGTTAGGGATAAAAGCGTAATACTATGTCTCATTGGATCACTTTGCATCCAGAATCCGGTATCTACATCAAGTTCAGACGGCATTGATCAGTCAGCTTCATCTTCGTTTAGGTCATCAAGTGATGAGACGCTCGGAGTTATAAAGGCAATAGCAGAGTTGAAACCCAGTGGGATCATTCATTTCACACAGCTATTTTATTTTCTCTTGTACAAAATTTGTATAAACTCTTTTGCTCGGCGGCGTTCTCTTACTAGGACGTCAACCTCTTGTATATAAACGCGTATTTTCAGGCAATTCAAAATCAATACAAATATATCTTTCAGTTAAAAGTGCCAACTGTTTTTTCCTTTTCTGTTTTGTTTTGCGAAGAACGTCCAAGGTTCAATTTGTGATATATGCATTGACAATAATTTGCTAACTCATAAATATTTGCATACGAAACAAGGGATTAATTACAGGTAACATTAGAAACAGGGGCAATAAAGAGTTGTCTAAGCAATCTAATTGTTCTGTCCTCCAAGGTACCAAGGTAGGTTCAGCTAAAGAACACAACCCGATATCCCAATTCCCCAGAGAGTAAGTCAGCAAGACAGTATACTCTCCTCAAGCAAAGCTACTATCAAACTTAAAGAAGTTGGGTATCCTCCAGCAGATCTCAACATTCCCCAGCAGCATATATATTCTTAACAAGCATCCCCGGCAGTCTTGACCTAAAGATTGTTCCCCGGCGGTATACCAAATACTCAAAGGAATCACTTCCCCCGCAGTTCAAAACTTCCCCAAGAGAGTCCAATCCAGTTTCCACAGGAAAGTTGGAATTCACCTCCCCAGGCAGTAAGCTTATCCCCAGTATATTCTGGAAGCTTCTCCTCGCAGAGCACGAACGCGTCTCCCGGCTTTATTCAAAGAGTTATTTCCCTAACAGGATATAACTGGGTTATCCTCAGCCAAAAGCCACGGAAAGAGCATTCTCGACAAAGTCTTCTTATCCCCAGCGAAGTCTATCAACACTTCCAACACAACAATGGTATCCCCAGCAAGTTATTATCAACAACTCAGCAAAGTATCTCTCTCCCCACAGAGTATTGCTCCCCAACAAGATCGCTAGAGTATCTTTTCTCCCTGCAGAATTATCCATTCGCCAAGTTTATTCTCCAACGGAGTTATCTTCTCCCAACCGGTATCCTTGCAATTATCATCCCCAGCGGAAGCAAAATCCATTCTTCAAACATCAGCCCAGGAGTGACTTCCCGGCACCCGTCAAGGATTTACTTTCCTAGTCGAAAAATACATTCATAAACATCTTCATACATGATAGCATGCATATACGCATCATGAACATACAATCTCACGTATTCAGAGAGCGTCTCGCATGTCATACCACATGACATCGCATACAACTAACGCTTGTCTTTTCAGGACAAAAGTACAAAAATGATTACCATCAATGGTCGCAACTAAAGATCCGATGCCTGAATCTTGCCAGGGTGTATCTATTGACGACCAATTACCAGATCCGATTCCTGTATCTTGCCAGGGTGTGTCTGAAGAGTTCGAGGATCCGATGTCTGAATCTTGCCAGGGTGTATCCGTTGAAGACTAACATTACCAGATCCGATTCATGTATCTTGCCAGGGTGTGTCTGAAGAGTCCGAGGATCCGATACCTGAATCTTGCCAGGGTGTATCCGTTGAAGACTAACATTACCAGATCCGATTCCTGTATCTTCCCAGGGTGTGTCTGAAGAGTTCGAGGATCCGATGCCTGAATCTTGCCAGGGTGTATCCGTTGAAGACTAGCATTACCAGATCCGATTCCTGTATCTTGCCAGGGTGTGTCTGAAGAGTTCGAGGATCCGATACCTGAATCTTGCCAGGGTGTATCCGTTGAAGACTAACATTACCAGATCCGATTCCTGTATCTTGACAGGGTGTGTCTGAAGAGTTCGAGGATCCGATACCTGAATCTTTCCAGGGTGTATCCGTTGAAGACTAACATTACCAGATCCGATTTCTGTATCTTGCCAGGGTGTGTCTGAAGAGTTCGAGGATTCGATACCTGAATCTTGCCAGGGTGTATCCGTTGAAGACTAACATTACCAGATCTGATTCCTGTATCTTGCCAGGGTGTGTCTGAAGAGTTCGCGGATCCGATACCTGAATCTTGCCAGGGTGTATCCGTTGAAGACTAGCATTACCAGATCCGATTCCTGTATCTCGCCAGGGTATGTCTGAAGAGTTCGAGGATCCGATGCCTGAATCTTGCCAGGGTGTATCCGTTGGAGACTAACATTACCAGACTCGATTCCTGTATCTCGCCAGGGCACGTCTGAAGAATTCGAAGATCCGATTCCTGTAACCAGTCAGGACATATCTACACAAAGCATCTGAAGACCAGCGCCTGCAACATGTCAGGTACTCATTTTTCTTTTGCAGGTACGCAAGTTCTCGCTAAGGAATATCTTATGTGATCAACATCCAGATGGCATCTATAAGCCCATCATCCTATTCATCAATCTCTAAATGGCATATATAAGCCCATTCCACCATCACACTGCTACTATGTAAGCGCAAATTTCTGGGCACACTAGTGTTCAATCATCTTCCACCCTCGGATTACGAAAGGCACGTCGGCCAATCTGCATCCTCAGGTCTAAGAAGATTGAACAGGGGCAACTGTTGTACCCCAAAATTTGCCCTCCCATATTCTTCAAGAAATTGCCAAGTCAAGCTTCAAAATTCCCCAAGGGTTACACAGTTCAAGGGCCTCCTAACAGTCAAAATTAGGGTTTTGGTTCTGATCAAGAAAATGAAGTTTCCAAGGGTCCAATCAAGTCCCACATGCCTATAAACATGGTCAAGCATCCTCATACAAAGTTTCAAGACTTTCAGCACAAAATTGCACAGTCAAAACCCTAATTGCACTACAGTCAACTGTAGGGGCAAAATGGTCATTTGACAGTCAAAAGTTCAAATTTTTGGTCAACATCTCATTTTGAAGCCACAAACATCATTTGATCAATGCTTGATCATGATTCTCAAAGCTTGGCTCAAAAATCATCAAGATGCAAAAGTTTCCTTATTTGGACAGTTGAAAAAGTCAACTATAAATTGACCAGGGCATAACTTTCACATGGATTATCAGAAAAATCCCATCCAAAGCTCATTTTGAAGAGAAAGACATTTCCTACAACTCCTCTTCACACTTCAAGTCCAAGAAATGCTCTCACAAAAAGTTATCAATTTCAACATTATAGGTCATTTTCAAAAGTCAACAAAAAGGGACTTTAAGTCAAAGGACATAACTTGAGATTGGTAAATCAAAATGACATGGTACCAAAGGCATTGGTTAGAGGACTCAAAGGCCTTTCCAAAATGTCCAAGAACATGAGCAAAGCTTATAAATTGAGCAAGTTATGCCTTGTGGAAGTTGGGAAATTTTTGGATATTTTGAAAAGTCAACATTGTTTCAAATGACCTAAAATTGCTAATGGGCCTCTTTTTCTTCCACAATTCATCATCCAAGGCATGTGCACGACCATTTGGCCCAAAGGGAAGTTTTTCTTCATTTTTTATTTATTTATTTGGATTTTTATTACTAATAATTCATTTAAATTAATTAAAATACATGAAAATACAAAACCTAGGTTTTTCAATCTTTTTGTGCACATAATATCTCCAAGATTTCGTGCCTAACCAAATATAGAAAGAATCAATTGAATTGGTCATGATTTGGTGGAAATTTGCATGAAAAGATTAGAAAATATCATGGCTTAAAAATCAAATATCATATTCATCAATTCATGGATTTTGGACCAATTTTCTTTGACCTAATCATTCCATACATAAGCTTGATCAAAACCCTCGTGCTCACTGACTCTAGGCTGCGCAGAAAAAGCATATGCAAACTTGGAATTTTTCAAGAAAACTCCAAATCTGAAAACCAATTTCCAGGACGATTCAAGGCCAAAGATCAATTCCATTAGCTTGCTGAGGCTTCAAAGAAGGGATTTGGATCAAAAACTACAAGCTTTCGTGCCCAGAAACGTGAGAACGATCTCACCTGTACAGAAAAAAATTTCATATTCGTGCATCTCAATTCATGCATCTTTTGTAATTTTTAACGCTTGGTTTATGTTCATTATTCAATTCTGAAGCTAACTGTGTGGTTTAATTTTGTTTTTGTACACTATGGAAGGATTCACCATTAACAATATTTAGGGTTTTGCAAGCTTTGAATTGGGCATTTCCAAACGCGGTAAAATTAGACCACCATAGTACCATGAATGGATTCAGCACGATTGGACGATCAATAAGCAATCCTCGCGCCTAATTTATGAGGCCCCAGGGGCTATTCGCTATTTTTTAATATAGTGTCTATAGGAACGTTTACAAAATCGTTGCCTATGTTTTGTTGTATTTTCAGGAAAAACAACACGAGGAAGACGATGAGGTGTAGAGCATTGGTTGGTCCGTTCAAAGTTTCGCGCGAAAAAAGGAGCATTGACGTTTGTTTGTTTTATTATATTTATTGATTATATTATTTACAGATAAACAAGGCAGCATGGTTGGCAAGCGTGTACGTTGGTAATCTCCAGGACCTGGGTTCGAGCCCCAGGTCCCCACCCCCTTTCATATTGTTTTTCATTTAATATTCATATGCAGTTTCAACGTAGTGGACCACCGTACGCCTTCAAAATCAAGCTGTTCACTTGGCCAATGAGATCAATCAAAGGGCCACGATTCGGAGAGCATGGTGAACGCTAGTCAACGCGTATACACGCTAATGGAAAAGTCCACCAGGCCAAAGGCCATTGGGCCCAAATTACTAGCCATTCACCTCACAACTGGGGACAACACCCCCCTTAGGTTTGCAAACCCTTTTTTACATTCTTTATTTTTTTTCATTATTTTTTACTTTCTTTTAATTATTGTTTTTTTAATTAATTTAATATTTTCATAATATATAAAAAAAACACCAAAAAAATCAGAAAAGATAAAAAAAAATAATAAATATTTTTATTTTAGTATTTTTGTAAATAAATTGCCTTAATTAATTTTAGTTATTAAACTAGGTTTGATTGTAATATTTTCCTTAATAAAAATCTAAAATTGGTAGAATTAGGGTTTATAATCATTTTTTATCCCTTTTTCTTTTCTTTCATAATAATTAAATATTTCTTATTATTTATTTTTATAATTAAATGGCATGTAAATAATTAGGTTAAATATTAGGTTAAAATTTAATCTTTTCTTAAAAAACTAAAAACAACTAGAATTAGGGTTAGCAATTTATTTTAATTAATTCTTTTTTCATTAAAAATCATAAAATACAAAAATACCAAAAACAAATTTCTTTTTCCCTTTTGATTTTATTAATTTAATAATCGTTTAATTTAATTTAGTTAAAAAGGGTCCAACGCCCTCGTTTCAATTTTAATTCCAATTCGCATATTTATTTGTTATTCTTTATAATATTTATGTATCTCTCCCAAGGCCATGTAACATCTTTTATTTGTCGCACTTTTAATTCTTTATTTTTCTGTCAAATCGGGTTCTGGAAATTTTGGCGATGTGGACCCGCGCCTTTTGTAATAGCTTTAGAACTTTACTTTTCTCGCACTTTTAACTGTTAATCAAGGCACGCAAGAATGAATGGACAAAAATAAAAACAAACGCTAGATCACCTTTAAAACATGACAAGATAAAATATCTGAATCTGACACACAAATCACACACCACCCCTAGGGTACGCCTCACTGTTGCCTTGCCTCGAAAGGTGATCGTCGAGTAGAGGATGTCTTAGTAAGTCCTCATGATCCGGGAACCTGGCATGAGGGTAGCTTCTAAGGTGTCTTCCCATTGCTCTGGTGATCACCATGTCCCGAACCTCGAATTGACCCGAACACCTCCAACGGTGGTGCTACCTACCTCTCAATGGTGGGATAGCACTACTTTAAAGGACTTTTACACAGACGAATTCCTTAGGGTAGATAGGTTCTCGTAGATACTTGCTCTAATTTCAAAACAAATTCAAAAATACTTTTCACACCGACACCTTTTCAAAAAGCTTTCGAAAGCAATTTTTCAAACACTCTTGAGGACCGATACAAGAGTCGAACTGAAATTTTCAAAGAAACTTTTTAAAACCCACAGTTGAAAAGCAAACAAACCATTTTTGAAAACACAATGAGCAAGTATCTAAGAGCCCATGGATAACCATGGATAGAAAGGGTGCTAACACCTTCCCTTTCTATAACCTACCTCCCGAACCGAGAGCAATCTCTTTAATGAATTTTTCTGTGCTTTTGTCCTTTCCATTTGGAGAAAATAAAAGACGGTGGCGACTCTTGCTTCCGCGACATTTCGCGAACCAGCGTTAAACAGTCAGTTCCAGTGGTACCCTTTTGATTTTTTTCCATATTTTGGCATTTTCTGATTTCTTTTTTGCAGGTGCTGGGCCTCCTTGGGCCTTGATTGTTTTTGTTTTTGCTAGCTAACCCCCATGTTTCATTTACACACCCCTGGCCCAGTTTTATTTTATTTTCTTATTTTCATTTTATTTATTTTCTTAGTATATTTTCTAATATTAAAAAATCATAAAAAATACAAAACTAGTAGATTTATATTTTAACTTAGTTTATTTATTTTTTTCTCACAAAAAATATTTTATTTAACCATACTTTATTTATTTTACTAATTGTTCTTGTAAATGTAATTAAAACTAGGATATTATTTATTTTCTTTTACACCAATTAAAATATATTATTTTAATATAAAAAAGGCCAAAAATATTTTATAGTACTATAGATTATTTTCAAGACAAAAATACAAAAATACTTTTCTCAAATTTATTTTCTTTTAATCAATTAATGAATTAGGGTTTTATTAATTTCTTTTCCTAGTAAAACTAGATTTACTTTTATTATTTTAATTAATTGTTTTCTTTAATTAATTAGGTTAAAACAAACTCCCTTTTCCTAAAAATCCAAACAAAAATATCTATTTTCTTCTTATTTATATTCTTGTACATTTATTCAATTTTGTACTTTATATTTATTTCAGTTCTTGTACAAATTCAATTTGGCTGTAATAGATTAATTAGGTCTATATTCTTGCAATCCCCATTTACAATTTGTACACCCCCTCCCACAAGTATTGTAATAGCGTAGTAACTTTAAATTCCACAATTTATCGCTTTATATATAACATGCTAGTAATTAGGGTTTGTATGGAAAGATTAAAACCAATACTTAGAAAATCCTAATTCAACACAAAATCAAGCATGAAAACAATACACTTGCACACAAGCACCCCTAGGGTAAATCCACTTGGTTGCCTTTATAAAATGGCCATATTACGCATGTGAGGTATCTTAGCAAAAACAAGCAAATATAAGATCATAGTCTCTCGATGATGCTATCTAAGTTGCATTTCAAATGATCTTAGTCCCTCAAAGAGAATGCTAAGATATCTTGCAACATTGCTAATCATGGTTATACGATGACCAACACCCGTCCCGTTTACATCCCAATATAGGGTTGCTTACCAAATCAATGGTAAGATAACAATGTCAAAGGAAAAGAAAATGAACATGAAAGACTTTTGAGTAGGTAGAATACTCCTAATTACTTTCTCAATTTCAAAACAAACATCCTTACTACTTTCAAAAACAAACACCTACACTTTCAAAACCTCTTACAAACTTGAAAACATTTTCAAAAGATCAAACACTTTGTATACATTCTTACGAATGATAATCGTTATAAAGTCTGCCTAAACAATGGCCTCTTTACAAAATACTTTCAAAAAACCACACAAATCACAATTTCAAACAAAAGCAAGTGATCTAGCAAGTAACTAAGAGCCCATGGAAAACCATGGATGAAAAGGGTGCTAATACATTCCCTTTTCATAATCTACACCCTGAACTCAAGAAATAATCTCAAAGGTCTTTCATGTGCTTTTTCAACTTTCCTTTTGGATAAAAGAAAAGTCGATGGTGAATCTTGCTAACCGCAACATTTGCCATAAAACGCAAAACCTTCAAGTCAGTTCTCCCACCATATCACAGAACCGGTGACTCTGCTGGGGAAAATTCTAAAAGTGGGGTTACCTTAGGGTTAGATCACATCTACTTGCTTTCATTGTTTGACTTGTTTTATTTATATTATGGTTCTTTGTTTGGGTTTGAATCCTCTACTCGGATTTAGGATACCTTATAGGTAAGTAGCAATACATTGTGGAAACTGTGTGGGGTATACCGACATGGTCTAAGCAATAGCTACGTTAGTGCAACATATTTGTGGGTACCGGTATCCCACCTTGAGTTAATCAAGGAGAATACGGGGCCGCTGAGTGATGTCATGAAGCACTAATGAACTTTTAGAACCTTTACTTGACCAACTTGGCCTTTAGAACGTAGTGAAATGACCGGCTTTGGTGCAGTCCGAAGTTGGTATATACTCGATACTACACTCACTTAGGTTTGGTTTTTTGGGATATTTCGGTCGCCATTAAAGAGGCTTGTGCTGAAACAATGACCAAGGAAATAAACCGGTGATATTAAGCTCCTTAGAACCCGGTTACTATTACTAGGACAGGTTGAGCCAACTAAACTACAAGAGGGTACTTACCTAGCAAAGTTCTTGTTTGAGAAAGCCCAAAAATGTTGGAACTCCTTGGATTTGCAAGCCTTTGAGAAAATTGTGGCTCTCTCCTCATCTATGGGATGGTTTTTTTTCCAAATCCTGACCAACTCATAGATGTGAACATCGTCAAAATCTTCATATCCCGCAACCCGATGCGTACTTTGCTAGGAGACATCCTACACTATTTTCACACTCGCACTATGAGGAAAAGAGGTGTCCTTATGTGTTGCACTCCTCTCTTGGCAAGATGGTTTATTTCGCATCTTCCCCAATCTGTATTAAAGAACGAGCAAGGTTCAAGGTGGTCACAAAGGTTGATGACGCTCAAACATTCATACATTCATTGGTGTTCCAGATCCATAGAGTGTTCCTATTGTAAACCGTTGTGGATAATTACCTAATGTCCCTTTACTTGGCATTAGGGAAGGTATCACCTATAACCCCTGATTAGCCTTAAGACAGTTTGGTTACACCCGAAGGGATGGCCCGCATGAGATACTCGTTCAAGGTTTGGTATTTGACTACGAAAACGACGATCAAGGTCTTCGCCAGAGGTTTATCTGAGCTTGGAGGATGTTTAACAAGGTAGATAGCAAGACATTGGGGCATAAGAATTCCATCCCTCTTGAGCCTTACCTCAAATGGGTATGAACTCGTGCTCAGAGTCTTATGATGCCTTATCCCTCCATTCTCCCGGTAATCATTGAGCCTATTATGGAAGGAGATGTTTCACACACTATCCTACATCCTGACATGCCCAGCTCTCTTGAAGACTTACAAAGAGATTGTATACAACTCAAGGGGGAGCGAGATACTTTCGAAGCCCAATTCTATGCTAGCGAGAAGAAGGTTTTGGAACTCACTAAGCAACTTCATGAGGAGAGGAACTTGAATGCCTACATCGCACCAGAGAGGATGCGTACTACCTTTCTATCTTAGAGTTTTTGTATTTGTTTTGCCCAAGGAGCCATTGATGTACTCAAGCTTTAATTTATTAATATAATGTGTGTTTCCTTTTTGTCTAAAACGAATTTGAATATCCAAAATCCTTGAAATTATTGCATATGCATTTACCATTCATCATAGCATAAGCAGGTTTCTTGAAACAAGTTTCCTCATCTTTCTACTATTTATTTCAGTAAGATGGATCTCGAACAAATGGTGAAGGACCTCCAAGCTCATAATGCACAGTTTCAGCAGATGTTCTTAACTTTAGCCAAAGTACAAGAAGAGTTGAAGACCTTGTTGGTTGAAGAGAGAAAAAAGAAGACGAAGAAGATTCCAAGGACAAGCAAGAAGAACCCTAGACTTTTCAACGACATCCGGTGAGAAAGACAATCAAGATGGGAAGGGAAAAGAAACATTTGTCCAGTCAGAGTCAGAAGAGGAAGGGGAAGAATAAGATTACTCCGAAGAACAATACCCTCCAGACGATGACAAGTATAAGCATCTAGAAGAACGGTTAAGTGCAATGGAAATCCAAAAAGTTCTTGGATTGGACTTTGAGGAGTTGGGGTTAGTATATGGGATTGTCATTCCTCCAAAATTCAAAGCACCAATGTTCGCCAAATATGAAGGAGTTTCATGTCCCAAAATGCATCTCTGGTCCAATGTATTGAAAATCCAGCCTCATACCGCTGACAAGGATTTATGGGTACACTTCTTCTAAGATAGTATGTCTGGAACTCAACTTGATTGGTTTTATTAGTTAGAAAGAGCCAATGTTCATAACTGGGAAGATCTGGCCGCTGCCTTTTACAAACAATACAAATACAATGTTGATCTTGCGCCCACTTGTACTCAACTCCAGAGTATGGCCATGGTTTCAAGTGAAGGCTTTAAGGACTATGCGCAAAAATGGAGGGACTTAGTAGGAAGAGTCCAGCCTCCTCTATCTGAAAGACAGTTGGTAGACATATTTTTGGGCACCTTGTCTGGTCCTTTCTTCAATCACTTAATTGGGAGTTCATTAGCAGGTTTTATTGAATTGATATTGACCGGAGAAAGGGTAGAAGCCGGGATAAAGAATGGGAAGATTCAAAAAGATGCATCCTCTGCTGCTGTAAGGAAACCTTTCATCAGAAAGAAAGAGGTGGTTGTTGTATATCCTCAGAGAAATCAAGATAGGGCTGAACGCCGTCCAATTGTGGGGGTTGTCCTGATTCCTAAACCAATGCTTACTCAGCAAAGAAGAAACCAGCCAAGAATGGAAAGGCCAGTCAGATGATTCACCCGAATTAATATGACACTATCTCAAGTATTGCCAAATTTGTTAAGATCCAATCTGGTGACCTTGAAAGAAGATCCAAAGAACCCTAACACAACCTCTCCTCACTATCATCCTAATGCCCGCTATGCATACCATTCTGAGAGTCCCGACCATGACACTAACAAATGTTAGGCTCTGAAGAACAAAGTACAAGACCTTCTTGAATCCAAAGAGATTAAATTCGATGCGCCAGAAATTCCCAATGTCATTATTGCCCCTATGCCCAAACACGACCATAATACCAACGCAATTGAGGAAGATATGTTTGTTACTTCAGTTGATGAACTTGTGACCCCATTCCTGACTATCAAAAAGAACTTGTTAAATGCTGGTGTATTCCCAGGCTGTGATGAAAGCTGTCATTCCTGTTTGTCCTCACCAACCAACTGTCCTTTGTTAAAAGTAGGCGTTCAATGCCTAATAGATGACAAGAAGATTTTGTTCGAGAAAACTTCAATTCCAACTGTTTCTTATAATGATGTTTCCATCATGACCATTTCCGACAATTCTTCCAGGGTCTCCACCAAAAGACCCGTTAGAATTACATCAGTTCCTAAAGTAGCTCCTTTGATAATTACAATGCCTGGACCAATCCCGTATTCATCAGACAAAACCATACCATGGAATTATGGAGGGGATGTCTACTACCACGGTAGCAAGCAAGATTGGCCAGCTGCTAAAGATTCAAGTTCTGAGAAGGTTGACTCTGATATCAGTAATATTGCATGGACTAGCAATATTACCCGAAGTGGAAGGGATTTCTCTCCAGAAATTGCTCCTCCAAAGGTTGTTTCTATACCCGTAATCATTCTTGTTGTTGTTGCTCCTCCAAAGGCTATTCCCAGTCCTACAATAACCTCTTCTAATACTCATGTTGACAAAGCTGTTACAATCCTTGTTATCACCCCTACTGACATTCATGCTGCCGAGTCAACCGAGACTCGAGGTAAAGGTATTCTGATTAAGCCTGTCTGGACGAAGGCATAATCATTGTCTATCCCTGAGACATCCCGGAAAGAGATGGAGGAAATTCTAAAGATCATAAAAAGAAGCGACTACAATGTAGTCGAGCAACTGGGGAAAACTCCATCTAAAATTTCCATGATGGCTTTATTACTATGTTCCGAGGCACATGCAAAGGCCTTGGTAAAATTCCTCAAAACTTCCCATGTACCCCAAGAAACATCTGTCGATCAGTTCCAAGACTGCGTAGCTAGCTTGACTGCAGATAATGGCTTAGGTTTTTCAGATGCTGACTTAACGCCAAGAGGGAGGAAGCATAATGAGGCATTACATGTCTTAGTCGAATGCAGGGGCACGACCTTGGCTCATGTCTTGGTGGATACTAGTTTTTTCTGAATGTATTGCCTAAAAAGGCTCTTGATAGGCTTGACTGCGAAGGATTGACATTGAAACAGAGTAACATAGTAGTGAGGGCTTTTGACGGCTCAAAAAGGATGGTGCATGGGGAAGTGGATATTCCCATAAAAGTTGGAACCCAAACATTTGATTCAACTTTTTATGTAATGGATATTCACCCTTCATATTCATGCTTATTAGGCCGTCCGTGGATTCACAATGCTGGTATTGTTACCTCTACGCTGCATCAAATGCTGAAATATCCAATTCAAGGGAAAATTATCATTGTTCATGGAGAAGAAGAGTATATGGTCAGCCATCTAAATTCCTTCAGATATGTGGAACTAGATGGTGAATTTATTGAAACTCCATTCCAGCACTTTGAAGAAGTCCCGCAGACTGTGGCAGTAACCAAGGTTGTGTCTCAAGTTCCCAAGATTACAAGGCCTCCTCTCAAGATGTCGTCTTTGAAGGATGCCAAGGAAGTAATAGAAGAAGGTGGGTGCACTATTTGGGGACAACTCCCAGATATCCCATACAAATCTGACAAATTTGGTCTGGGTTTCACTTCAGGTGCCCAGAAGGCTGTACGCCGAGCTCGTGCCGGAGGACCACCCTTGAAGATCAACAACCACTAAGTCAGCACCGTGGAAGATGATGAAGACAGCTACTACCTGGAGGATTGGATTTTCCCAACTGTCAGTGGAGGGCTCAACAACTGGGAGGCTAGAGATTTTGTCCCTATCACTTTTATCCCACAGTAATTTGTATTTACATTTTGTCGGATCTGTAATATTAAAACAATTCAGATTCTTAAAACCTTGTGTCTTACCTGAGGCACAATGGTCCATTTGTAAGGGTTATTATCTCATTTCCATATGAGTTCAATGAATCATGGAAGATTTTGCATACAAACTTTGTGCTCATTGTTTTTTCTTTTTTACATTTTCATTTCTTTCAAAGATAGATATACTCTTACACACACTCACACTCACAATGCAGGTCTACATCCATTTGGGATCCCATGGGTAACGGTTCTGCTATGGTCTTTTGTTGCTCTGAAAATCTAATCTACCAAGCCGAAGACGAAGGTGAGGAAGATTGTGAAGTACCGGGGGAACTTTCCAGGTTACTAAAATAAGAAGAGAGGACCGTTCAGCCTCACGAAGAACCAGTGGATACAGTTAACCTAGGTACCAAAGAAGACAAGAGAGAAGTCAAGGTGGGTGCCAATCTGGAACCCAGTGTCAAAAAGCGTCTGTTTCAGTTGCTACATGAGTATGTTGAGATCCTTGCCTGGTCGTATGAATCGGGACTTGATGCAGATATCGTGGTACATCATCTACCAACAAAAGAAGATTGTCCACCGGTAAAACAAAAGGTTTGTCGCATGCGACCAGACGTGTCAGAAAAGATTAAAGCATAAGTCATGAAGCAATTCAACGCTGGATTCTTGGTCGTCACTTCCTATCCGTAATGGGTTGCCAATTTTGTTCTTGTGCCCAAAAAGGACGGCAAGGTACGAATGTGTGTGGACTACAGAGGTTTGAATAGGGCAAGCCCTAAGGATGATTTCCCACTTCCCCACATTGATATTCTAGTTGACAAAACAGCACAGCACAAAGTGTTTTCCTTCATGGACAGTTTCTCAGGTTACAACCAAATCAAAATGGCACCTGAGGATATGGAGAAAACAACCTTTGTCACACAGTGGGGCACATTATGCTACAAGGTTATGCCATTCGGACTGAAGAATGTTGGGGCAACCTATCAGTGTGCCATGGCAGCCTTATTTCACGACATGATACATCACGAAATAGAGGTTGTTGTACCCCAAAATTTGCCCTCCCATTTTATCAAGATTTCTCATCACAAGACTCTCTGAACTCAAGACCAAGCTAGGGTTTGCTCTGCTCAAGACATCTCCTTGCACTGTTGACCCAAATTAGGGTTTGAGTTTGCACAAGGAATTTTGGACTTCTAATGCTCAAAGTGACTTTCATGCTTCATGTTGGACTTATAAGTTTTCTCATATCAAGTTTCAGGCCTTGAATCAAACTTTTGCCCAGTCAATTGGGCAGTTGACCTAAAAATCAATTGTATTGGGGAAAAAGTCAATTGTGGCCAATTTACAGTCAAACCTCATAAATATTGATCCACATCAACATTATAAACTCATATGAGCCATTTGATCAAGTTTGGACCACAACTCCTCAAGAAATTTGATCAGATCATCAAAAGGGCAAAATGGTCATTTTTAGGGTTTTGACTACAGAAGGGCAATTTCTGACTTTTCACCTAGCCAATGGCAAATTGGGTTCAAGCATGGATTCAAGGACTCAATGGCATCATATTAACCTATTCACAAGGTTCAAAAGATCTCAATTGCATTGGATTGACAAATGAATTTTTCAGTCAACTGATCAAAATTTGACTGTACACTGAAAAGTCAAACTTTGACTTTTTGGTCAAAATCAAGTGCCAAGGGTCATTTTTCATCAATATGTGTCAAAACATGAAACTTGTTCATCAAGAAACCTAATTTTGCAAATTAGGGTTTAAGTTTGAAAATTTTCATAACTTAGAATTTTTCCAAGTTATGAAATTTTCTTTTTTTTTTCCAACTTTGCCCAAATATTTCACCATGATGCAATTGGATTCAAACAAAACTTCCAACATGAAAGTTGTAGTCCTTCACAAAATCTACAACTTTTATTCACAAAGTTTTCTCAAAAGAAGCTTTTATCTCAAGTTATAATTTTTGGAACAAGGGTCCATGAAACTTTTAACTTAGTGAAAATTTGCCCTAGTTTAGGCAGGATTTTGACCTATCTTCATGGAAACTTTTCACCTAGTTCCACTTAGAATCTCAAAATTCATTTCAAATATGGATTGTAGAGCATGTTACAAGCTTTCCGAAATGTCCAATAACTCTCCAAAATCATTTATGGTTAGGGAGAATCGAAGGTTTGAATTTGGAAAAAACTCATTTTTGATCCATGACATTTTCAAGTTGATACAAGTTGCAACTTCCATCCAGCATTGTTTGTACTTGATTACAGGTCCCTAAACCCTTTCATACTCAATAATTAAATGCAATTCCATTGGTTTGAGGCTTTGTTCTGATCATGGGAGGATTACACAAGAGATTTATCCAAAAATGGCAAAAAGGCAACATTGCCATTTTTGTCAAATTTTGCTTTATGTCAAATTGCATCCTTGAGCCTTGAACCAAATCTTGTACAGCAAACCAAATCCAAAAACTTGGGGCCAAGCTCACACAATGTATGCAGGGTTAGAGCTAGCCTGTACAGGCTTGCTCTTTGTCACTTCTCATTTTTGCTTCATAACCAAGAAACTTGCCAAAAAGCCATAACTTGCATATCTGTTATAACCAACTCTTGAAAGTATTTGAGATAAGTTTTGCACATTGTCTTGAGCCAGAAACACGATCCCTCCATCCCTCAAACACTCTTGAACATCAAAACACTAAAAACTTGCAAAACAGGGCACTCCCTGCAGTTTCACTTCCATCTCACAAGTTACTCGTGTGTTTTGCCCCAAACTTGTTACAATACATTCCATATAACCTATCCAAGCTATCCCAATCATTTGCCACTGACTGTAACTACATTTGCAAGCTTCACCATTTCTGTTTTCAGCTTGTGCAGGTTGAGTTCTACAAGCTTGTTCAAGAAAATCCAAAGCAAACTAATCATTGGAGAAGATCAGAGGAAGTTCAGGCAAGCTCCCAAGCACCTCAGGTCTCACTGAAAAGCTCCACATTGCCATACACGAGTTCAAATGAAATAGGTTTTTGTCAACTTCCTATCTCTCTATTTAGGAATCATTAGGCTTAGGTTTGTGAATAAAAAATGTAGTACCCATAGCCCTGAAGCTGTACATATGCTTAGATTTCATTTAAGTTAATCGTGTTAAGAGAATTTGATTCATGAACTTCTTGAAAAAATTAGGTTAGAAATTAGGGCCAGAGAAATTCTCTCTGGTCTTTGAGAGTCAGATTGAGTTCTTTACATGGTTGGAATCGTCTTGAAAAATGCTATAACTTTGGTGTTATGAGTTTTTGCATTAAAGCACGTATGCAGGTTTTCTAGATTTTGTACAGGCGCGCGTGTTTCGTTTGACAAAGGTTGAAGATGAAGTAGAAATGGGCTGGGCTGGCTTGTTTCTGATTTTGACACCCCCTGCATTACTGAATGCACCCCCTGGCCCATTTGTTTTATATTTTTATATTATTTTCATTTCTTTTTATTTCTGACTTCATTTTATTTTTTCCAAATATAAAAAATTACTAAAGATATTTTCCTTAAATTTTCACATTTTTATTATTTATTTTATTTTATTTTTGACACAATATTTAGTTTATTAGGTTTACTATATTTATTTTCTCAAATAAAAAACTTGTGAATAACATATAAAAATATTATATTCTTTTTTTTATAGTATTTATATACTTAAATAATATTTTCTCATATATTATTATTTTCTAAACAATTGTATATATTCATATTTATTTTCTTGTACATAAAATAAATAATATAATATATATTATCTTAAAACAAAAAACTAGGGTTTCCATCCTTATTAAAAATAATATATTTTTTTCTAATATATTTTTTATTTTTGGAACACTTATATATATTTTTTTTTATTTTTATTTTTTTGTACATAAATAAATAATATTACAATTTTCATACATATTCTTCAACCAAAAATTAGGGTTTTACCCTTAACAAAAATAACTTTTTTTATTTTCTTTTTAATACATTAAAAATCATATTTTTATACCACATAAAAATAAACAAAAAAAAACATTTTTTTTGCATACTTATAATATTTTGCATATTCATACTTAATTTTTTTATTGTTTATTTATTATTTGATACAAAGGAATTCAATTTGGATGTAATAGTAAATCTTAGGGTTTTATTTTCTTGCAAATATTCCCCATTCAAAAATGTATCCCCCTCCCCATATCAATGTTGTAATAGCTTAGGTTTATTTTACGCATTTTATGCTTTCAAATATGTCATGTTAGAGATTATGGTTTGTATGCAAATGTCCAAAATCAAACAAATAGCTTGACTAATACAAAGACAAAAAAGCATGAAGATTGACAACGCAATGCACACATGCATCCCTAGGGTTTCATCCACTTGTTGCCTTTAAAATGTCCATGTTATGCATGTTGAGTATCTTGGCAAAACAAAAACAAAACAAAAGATCATAGTCCCTCGATGACGCTATCTTGGTTGCCTATACAAAATGATCTAGTCCCTCAAAAATTTGCTAAAGATACTTAGCACAATTGCTATCATGGTCAATACGATGACCCGCGCTTGTCCCGTTTAACATCCAAATACAAGGTTCTTTACCAAATGCAATGGTAAAACAATAATTTCAAAAGGGTTAAAAATGTGTAGGAAAGATCTTTGAGTAAAATAGGGTAGACAACTCTTAGTTACTTGATCAAAACTTGCAAAACATCCTTGCTATTTTCAAACACACCTCACAACTCAATTTCAAAACATTTCCCAAATCATACTTTCAAACATTGAAATATCTTTTCAAAAGAAAAATACCTCTGTATATATTCAAACAAGAATCATTACAAAGGTTGCCTAGACAAGGCCTCTTTTTCAAAGCATTTTCAAAAAAACCACACACAAAGCACCATTTCAAACAATTTAAAAGCAAAAGCAAGTGATCTAAACAAGTAACTAAGATCCCATGGATAACCATGGATGAAAAGGGTGCTTGCACCTTCCCTTTTCATAATCTACCCCTCGAACCCAAGAAAACATCTCAAAGGTCTTTCTTGTGCTTTTTGACCTTTCCTTTGGATAAAATAAAAAGTCGGTGGCGACTCTTGCTAAACCGAAACATTTGCGAACACAAATGCAAAACCTCAAGTCAGTTCTCCCACCGTATCACAGAACTGGCGACTCTGTTGGGGAAGTTCTTAAAAGTGGAGTAACCTTAGGGTTTAGATCACCTTTACATGCTTACTTTGTTTGCTTTGATTGCTTTACATTTGGTTCTCTTGTTTGGGTTTAAATCCTCCACCCGGATTTGTGGGAAACATTCATAGGTAAATAGCAATACGTTGTGGAAACTGTGCGGGGTATATCGACATGGTTGAAGCAATAGCTATATTAGTGCAACATATTTGTGGGTATCGGTGGCCTTTGAGTCAATCAAAGAGAATACGGGGCCGTTGAGCGATGTCATGAAGCACTAATGGACTTTTAGAACCTTTACTTGACCATCTTGGCCTTATTATGGGTAGTGAGATGACCGGCTTTGGTGCAGTCCGAAGTTGGTAGATACTCGATACTACACTCATTGAGGGTTGTTTTCTTGGAATATTTCGGTCTCCAGTAATGTGGCTAAACTGAAACAATGAACACAGAAAATAATCCAGTGATATTGAGCTCCTTAGAACCCAGTTACTATTTATAGGACAGGTTAAGCCAACTAATTTCAAGAGGGTACTTACCTATGAAACCCCATGCAAGCCTCAAATTAGGATCTTATGTGATTTGCTTGTACATATACTTGTGCATACATCATGAACATCATGAAGCATTATATGCATCCACTAACCATTTCAAGGGTTTAGATCTTCCTCTTTGTTCCTGTTTTGTAGGTTATAGAATCACTTCGCAGGAAAACAATCCAGGTCAACCTTGTGAGAATTCCTCCTCAACTCAAGGAGCTTACTTCCAAGATTCCAGAGAATTCTCCCTTCAGTGAAAGACATGGTAGACTTCTCAAATTGGTCAACTCCAACATTAAAGAAGACATGGTGAAAGTCCTCTTCCAGTTCTTTGATCCCCTACACCATTGCTTCACATTTCTTGATTACCAACTAGTACCTACTTTGAAAGAATTTTCTCAACTCCTGAGGATTCCTATTCTCCATCAACTACCCTACAACGGTACGAAAAGAGAGCCAAAGCCTGAAGATGTTGCTCAAGCCTTACACTTGCAACCGTCTGATTCAAAGGTCATTGGGAAACCAGAAGTGGTGTCAAGGGTTTCTTGGCAAAGTTTCTGTTTGAGAAGGCACAAGACTGTTGGAATTCTCTAGATCTGCAAGCTTTTGAGGAGATTGTGGCACTTCTCATCTATGGGTTGGTCTTGTTCCCAAACCCTGATCAGCTTATAGATTTGAATGCTGTCAAGATTTTCATATCTCGGAATCATGTGCCTACATTGCTTGGGGACATCCTCCACTCATTTTACACACGAACAATGAGGAAAAGAGGTGTTCTCATGTGTTGTACTCTTCTTCTAGCAAGGTGGTTTATTTCTCACCTTCCCCAGTCAGTCTTGAAGAATGATAAAGGCTTAAGGTGGTCACAACGGTTGATGACTCTTACACATTCTGATGTTCATTGGTGTTCTCAGTCCAGAGAAAATGTCATCATCATTGATCGTTGTGGGGAATTCCCTAATGTCCCATTACTTGGCATTAGGGGAGGCATTACCTTAACTCCCTTTTGGCTTTGAGAAAATTTGGGTATGCCCGAAGGGATGGCCCTCATGACATTCTGATTCTGGACTTGGTTTTTGACTTCGACAATGACGCTCAAGGACTTCGATAAAGGTTTATCCGAGCTTGGAGGATGCCCAACAAAGTGGACGGTAAGACACTGGGACACAAGAATTCCATTCCCCTTGAGCCTTACCTCAAGTGGGTATGAACCCACGCCCAGAATCTTATGATGCCTTACCGCTACATTCTCCCTATGATCAAAGAGCCTGTTATGGAAGGAGAGGTTCCATACACCCTCCTACATCCGGACATGCCAACATCATTGGAAGATTTGCAAAAGAGTTGGATACAGCTCAAGGAAGAACGAAATACTTTTGAAGCCAGCTTCTATGCCAGTGAGTAGAAGGTTTTGGAACTTACTCATTGACTCCACGAAGAGCAGACTCTTAACACCTACATCGCACCAAAGAGGATGCACAACGTCTTTTTACATTAGAATTTTGTATTTATTTTGCCCATGGGGCATTTATGTACTAACAAAGTTCTTCTTATTAATATGACGTGTGTTCTTTTTTGTTTGCAACAACTTTGAATTTTTGAATCCTTGAATACATTACATGAATACATATCATTCATCATATGCATAAACAGGTCTTCACACCAGGTTTCCTTATCTTTTTGCTGTTTATTTCAGCAAGATGGATATAGAGCAGACTGTCAAAGACCTACAAGTGCAGAATTCACAGTTCCAACAACTCCTCATGACCTTGGAAAAGGGTCAGGAGGACCTTAAAGCATTGTTAGAGAAGGAAAATGAAAAAGAGAAAAAGAAAAAGAAAAGAGTTGGTGTGGCTACTCTGGGTAGAAGATTTGAGAACCAAGCTAGAAGGGTCCTGGATTTCCTCTCAACATCTGATGAAGGGGTAGGTAAAGGAAAGGGAGTTGCAGTACCATCTGAGTCTGAGGCTGAAGAATAAGAAGAAGAAGAGGATGAAGACTATTCAGAGCAGCAGTACCCTTCTGCAGACGACAAATATAAGAATCTGGAAGAACGTCTGGCAGCCATGGAGGTACAAAGGGTGCCTGGGCTGGACTTCGAAGAGCTAGGTTTGGTTGTTGGGATTGTGATTCCCCCTAAATTCAAGGTGCCTACATTTGCTAAATACGATGGTTTGTCTTGCCCGAAGATGCACCTACGGTCTTACGTCAGAAAGATCCAACCTCATTCTTCTGATAAGGATCTGTGGGTCCACTTTTTTCAAGATAGTCTTTCGGGTACGCAATTGGACTGGTTCTACCAGCTTGAGAGGGCTGACGTACATAATTGGGAGGACTTGGCTGCTGCCTTCTACAGACAATATCAATATAATGCAGATTTAGTGCCTACTCGTACTCAACTATAGAGTATGGGTATGGTCTCTAATGAAGGCTTTAAGGAGTATGCCCAGAAGTGGAGGGACTTGGCTGGAAAGGTGCAGCCACCATTGTCTTAAAGAGAGCTTGTTGATATGTTTTTGGGGACACTGTCTGGTCCATTCTTTAATCACCTGATAGGGAGTTCATCAGCGGGGTTCACTGAATTAATTCTGACTGGTGAAAGAGTCGAAGTTGGCATCAAGAATGGTAAAATTCAGAAAGATACATCTTCTTCCGTTGCCGTCAAAAAAACCTTTCCAGCAAAGAAAGAGGTGTCATCTATTTACTTTCAGAGAGGACGAGGAAGGATGGAACGCCGGCCAACAGTGGGGGCCGTATTGATTCAAAAGTCCGTGTCTGATCAGCCTAGAAATAGTCAACCAAGGAATGATCAACCCAGAACCTACCAGCAAAGGGTAGAAAGGCCACAACGGCAATATACCCAGATAAACATGACACCCGCTCAGGTTCTCCCCCATCTCCTGAAATTAAACCTTGCTAATTTGAGAGAGGCGCTGAAGAATACAAATACCACTTCTCCATATTACCATCCCAGCGCCAAGTGTGCTTATCATTCGGATATCATAGGGCACGACACCAACAATTGTTGAGTCCTCAAAAACAAAATCCAGGATTTAATAGATGCCAAGGAGGTAGAATTCGACGCGCCCGAAAAGCCGAATGTGATTTCTGCCCCTAATGCCCAAGCATGGTCACAATGTCCATGCTATTGAAGAGGATTTGTATGTTACTGCTGTTGATGACTTAATGACCCCTTTACCAATATTCAAGATGAATCTATTGAAAGTCGGGATCTTCCCAGACTGTGAAAAAGATTGTTACCATTGTTCGTCCCTACAATCCGACTGTCTATTATTGAAGTTAGGCGTTCAACGCCTAATGGATAATCAATAGATCCTCTTTTAGAAAACTCCTGTTACTCATGTTACTCCTGTTACTCCAATCAACGACATTGCTATAATTACCATTTCCGATAATCTTTCCAAGGTCTCCAAAAGACCTGTTAAGATTACACCTGATCCAAAGATTGTACCGCTGAAGATTACTATGATGGGGCCTATCCAATACAAGTCCAACATGACCATACCGTGGAATTATGGAGGAGAGATCTTCTACCACGGTGTTAAGCAGATTGAATCAGTAAAGAGAATTCCGATGAAGAAACTCCTGACATAGGAAATATTGCGGGGATAAGTAAGATCACTCGTAGCGGAAGAATCTTCTTTTTGGAGATTGCTCCTCCAAGGGCAATCTTCGAACCCTCAAGTGCTCCTGTGCCGGTCAACATCTCTGTGCGAAGTCCAGTTATTGAAGAAATTGTTACTCCCGTAGTTGTACCCTCTGCTGTTGCTACTGATAAAGGTAAGGGGATCCAAGAAGCGCCCGTCAGGACAAGGGCTCAGCCTTTGGTCATCCCCAAGACCACCCAAAAGGAAATGGAGGAGATTTTAAAAATAATTAAGAAAAGCGACTACGATGTCGTAGAACAATTGGGGCAAACCCCTTCAAAAATCTCCATGCTGGACCTATTGCTCTGTTCCAAGGCTCATGCCAAATCCTTGATCAAATTCCTGAAGACAGCGCACGTGCCTCAAGAAACTTCTGCGGATCAGTTTCAAGAGTGTGTAGCCAGCCTAACCGCCAACAATGGTCTTGGTTTCTCTAATGACAATCTAACACCTAAGGGAAGAAAGCATAATGATGCACTACATGTCTCGATGGAATGAAGAGGGACCACACTTGCTCACATTCTGGTTGATACCGGGTCATCTTTAAATGTCCTGCCAAAGAAAGCATTGGACAAACTAGACTGTGAAGGTTTGACCTTAAAGCCCAGTAATATCATTGTTAGAGCCTTCGACGGTTCTAAGAGGATGGTCCACGGAGAGGTGGACATCCCAATTAAGGTGGGAACGGAAATTTTCAACTCTACATTTTATGTGATGGACATCCGTCCTTCATATTCTTGCTTGTTGGGAAGACCATGGATCCACAACGCTGGGGCAGTCACTTCTTCTCTACACCAAATGCTCAAATACCCAGTCCAGGGGAAAATTATAACGGCTCATAGTGAGGAGGAGTATATTATAAGCCACCTTAACTCTTTCCGCTATGTGGAGTTAGATGGTGAATTCATAGAAACCCCTTTCCAACACTTTGAAGAGGTTTCCCCTGAAGTTGCGGCAGCTAAGACAATGACGTCTGTACCCATCATTAGCAAGCTTGTGTCCCGGATGTCATCCCTTAAAGATGCGAAGGTTGTGATCGAGGAAGGAGGAAGTACAATGTGGGGTCAGCTACCAGATTTTCCTTTCAAGGAAGATAAGTTCGGTTTGGGTTTAACTGCTGCTAGTCAGAAGGTTATGCATCACTCCCGGGCTGGAGGGCCACCATTAAAAATCACTCATCACGGAGTTCATGCTTTGGAAGATGCTGAAGATGAGAGCAATTTTGAAGATTGGATTTTCCCGACCATTGAAGGAGGATTGAACAACTGGGAGGCGAAAGACTTTGTTCCCATTACTTTAATAAATCAGTAATTTATCTTTCGAACATTTCTATTGGTCTGTAATAATTATTAACAATTCGTACACTCTTTTTGCCTTGTGCCTTACCCGGGGCATATAGGTCCATTTGTAAGGGTTTTGATTCTTCATTTTCATATGCCATTTTTAATGAATCATGGACGTTTTCATATATAAACTTTTGTGTTCATTTTATTTCTTTTTTCATTTTATTTTGTTTAAAGGTGGCTATCCCTTACACACACCCACACTCACAAAATGCAGGTACCCATCCACTCCGGGTTCCATGGGTAACAATTCTGCTATGGCCTTCAATGACTTTGAAGATCTGATCAATCATGCCGAATACGAAGGTGATGAAGACTATGAAGTGCCTGGAGAGTTGGCTAGACTTCTACAACAGGAAGAAAGGGCAATTATGCCCCATGAAGAGTTGTTAGAAACTATCAACTTGGGTACTGCCGAAGACAGAAGAGAGGTTAAAGTGGGTGCCAACCTAAAGCCAAATGTCAAAGAGCGCTTAGTTCAGCTGTTGAATGAATATGTTGAGATCTTCGCCTGGTCCTATGAAGACATGCCGGGACTCGATACAGATATTGTGGTTCACCGTCTCCCTACAAGAGAAGACTGTCCACAAATTAAACAGAAAGTCCGTCGAATGAGGCCCGATATGTCTGAAAATATCAAAGCCGAAGTGATGAAGCAATTCAATTCCGATTTCCTTTCTATTACCTCCTATCCATAATGGGTTGCTAACATTGTTCCCGTGCCTAAAAAGGATGGCAAAGTAAGAATGTGCGTGGATTACAGAGACTTAAACAGCGCTAGCCCTAAAGATGACTTTCCACTACCATACATTGACATCTTGGTTGACAACACAGCTCACCATAAGGTATTTTCTTTCATGGATGGATTTTCAAGGTATAAACAGATCAAAATGGCCCCCGAAGACATGGAGAAGACTACTTTTGTTATGCAGTGGGGTACCTTCTACTATAAAGTGATGCCATTCGGACTGAAGAATGTCGGGGCAACCAATCAGCGAGTCATGGTAGCTTTGTTTCATGACATTATACATCATGAGATCGAAGTCTACGTAGACGACATGATAGCCCGTTCACAGACAGAAGAAGAACACCTCGACCATCTGCAAAAGTTGTTTGTCAGGTTAAAGGAGTACAAGCTCAGATTGAACCCTAGCAAGTGCACTTTCGGAGTCAGGTCCGGTAAACTCTTGGGATTCATCATCAGCAACAAGGGAATCGAGGTTGATCCTGCCAAAGTAAAAGCCATACAAGAAATTCCTGCCCCTCGCACTGAAAAGGAGGTCAGAGGTTTCTTAGGACGCCTAAACTACATTGCAAGGTTCATTTCTCACCTAACATCTACCTGTGAACCAATCTTCAAGCTGTTGAAGAAAGATCAGGTGGTTGAATGGAATGATGATTGTCAAGTTGCTTTTGATAAAATCAAGGAGTATTTGCTAGAACCTCCTATCTTGATGCCACCCGTCGAAGGAAGGCCGCTAATCATGTATCTGACTGTTTTGGATAACTCAATGGGGTTCGTACTGGGCTAACATGACGAGTCTGGTCGAAAAGAGCATGCCATTTATTACCTTAGCAAAAAGTTTACCGATTGTGAGACTCGCTACTCACTGCTCGAGAAAACTTGTTGTGCTTTGGTATGGGCTGCTCGCCGACTAAGGCAGTATATGTTGACACATACCACTCTGCTGATTTCTAAAATGGATTCGATCAAGTACATCTTCGAAAATCCTGCTTTATCTGGAAGAATCGCTAGATGGAAAATGATCCTGACCGAGTATGATATCCAGTACAAAACCCAAAAATCTATAAAGGGGAGTGTACTAGCTGACCATCTAGCTCATCAAGCTGTCGAAGATTACCAATCCATGAAGTTCGACTTCCCCAACAAAGACATTATGACATTGGACAACATTGAAGGTAACAGACCGTATGATGGACCTGAAGAAGGATCCCGATGGACCCTGTACTTTGATGGTGCTTCAAATTCACTTGGCAACAATATCGGCGTTGTACTTATCTCTCCACAAGGTTGCCATACACCTTTCACTACTAGACTCTGCTTCAGCTGCACCAACAACATGGCCGAGTATGAAGCTTTCATCTTTGGTCTCAAGGCTGCTATTGACTTGGGAATCAAATCTTTGATTGTGTTTGGGGACTCATCTTTGGTTATCAGTAAAATCAAAGAAGAGTGGGACACTAAATATCCTAATCTCATCCCTTACAAAGAACATGTCCTGACGTTGTTACCTCATTTCGAGCAGATTACCTTCGAGCACTTCCCGCGAGAAGAAAATTAGCTAGCAGATGCTCTAGCTACAATGTCATCCATGTTTAAACTTAACTGGGATAATAAGGCTCCCTAAATCACCATTGAGTGAATGGATGAACCTGCACATTGTCATGAGATTAATACCGAAGAAGTAGTGGACCAACCCTGGCTTCACAAAATCAAAAAGTATCTCAAGACCCGAGAATACACTGAAGGAGCTTCAGTCAACGACAAAAAGTTCTTGAGGAGATTTTCTGCCAAGTTCTTCCCGAGCAATGGTATCTTGTACAAGCGCAACCATGATTGTGTTCTGCTTCGTTGTGTGGATAAGGTTGAAGCTGAGCAGATCATGACTGAACTGCATAGTGGTACATTTGGCACCCACTTGAGCGGACATACAATGGCTAAGAATATTCTAAGGGCAAGCTACTACTGGTCTACCATGGAAGCTGACTGTCATCAATATTCCCGTACTTGTCACAAATGCCAAGTCTATGCGGACAAGGTACATATACCTCCAGTTCCTCTCAATGTCTTAACAGCTCCTTGGACATTCGCAATGTGGGGTATCGACATGATTGGAAAGATCAAGTCTACAGCGTCCAATAGACACCGCTTCATCCTGGTGGCCATTGATTACTTTACCAAGTGGGTCGAAGCAGCTTCCTTCGCCTCCGTTACAAAGAATATGGTTTCCCGCTTCATCAAGAAGGACCTCATATGTTGGTATGGTATCCTCGACAGGATCATCACGGACAACGGTACAAACCTGAACAACACTATGATCACCGCTATGTGCGAGCAGTTCAAGATTCAACATCACAATTCATCTCCATATCGGCCAAAGATAAACGGTGTTGTCGAAGCTGCGAACAAAAATATCAAGAAGATCATTCAAAATATGACAGTCACCTACAAGGACTGGCATGAGATGTTACCGTTTACTCTGCACGGGTACCGTACCATGGCGCGTACTTCAACTGGGGTAACCCCCTTTTCTTTGGTATACAGTATGGAAGTTGTTTTACCTATGGAGGTTCAGATTCCTTCCTTGAGAATTATGAAGGATGTTGGTTTAAGTGAAGACGACTGGATTCAGACCCGGCTTGATCAACTTAACTTGATTGACGAGAAGCGACTTACAGCTGTTTGTCATGGTCAGACGTATCAAAAACGGATGATCAAGGCTTTCAACAAGAAAGTCAGGCACCAGGTATATCAATTCGGAGATCTTGTAATCAAACGGATCATCTTGCCGCAAAGTGATCCCTGGGGAAAGTGGACTCCTACCTACGAAGGACCATTTATGATCAAAAACATCTTTTCTGGTGGGGCTATGATTTTAACCACCAAGGACGGTGACGACCTGCCGCACCCTGTAAACGCAGACATAGTCAAAAGATACTACGCATAAACGACCCGACAAGTTGAAAACCCGAAAGGGCGACTTGGGCAAAAATGGGCATCCCGATGAATCGAAAACCCGAAAGGGCGGTTCAGGCAAAAATTAGGGATAAATAAAAAAATCTGTACACCCGGCAAGTTGAAAACCCGAAAGGGCGACTTGGGCAAAAAAGGGTTTCCCGGTGGATCGAAAACCAGAAAGGGCGGTCCAGGAAAAAGTTAGGGAATTAAAGCGTATGAATATGTCTCGTCGGATCACTTTAAGGACAATCTCTTCACGGACAAGCTCCATGCTTCTGATGAATCCAATCATCTGCGGACGAAGCAACGAATGGACAAGATACTCAGAGTTACAAAGGCTATAGCAGAATGGGAACCCCATGGAATTGTTACACGTAGCCATCTCTCCTTGTATAAATTTTTCTCAATTTTATGACAACATTCTCTTACTAGGATGTCTGTCTCCTTTGTACAAAATACTTACACAAAGTTAATACAAAGATACTTCAAAGTGCAAAAAATTGTTTGCCTTTTCTTTCTTTTTATACTTGTGTTTTATTTGAAAACGTCCAATGATTTATTAAATGAGCATATGCATTTGAATATAATCACTGCTTACAAATAAAGCGAAAAGAGAAAGAATAATTACTGATAGGATGAAAGTATAGGAAAACGTCTTTAGGCTATTCCCGGAGAAATCCCCTGCAGTACATCATCCATATCCCCAGCGGATTTAAGTTTCATATCCCCATCAGAGTTGAGTTTTCAAACTCCCAATCCCCAGCGGAGAGAAAACTTTGATCTACCAATCCCCAGCGGAAACCATTCAGTTTTCCCCTGATACCCCAACAGAACGGAGATCCTCATTCTTGAAGTCCCAGTAGATTGGTATACAACCCAAACTCCTGATCTCCCCAGCAGTATAGTTTCTCCCCACAAAGGTTGTCAAAGATCCCGAATCTCCAACAGTGGTCTAGGATTTATTTTCCCCGACAGCAGTCAAAGATTTTATTATCTCCAGTTATCCAAGATTTATTTTCTCAGCAAAACAGCTTATCAGCTTACATGCGCATACATTACATTCATATATCATGAACATGGATAAAACACATATATTGCATCATACATTTCATGCAACATAACTTTGTGTTTCAGCTAATATTTTACCCTTTTCAGGATAAGATTAACAAGCTACCAATTCAAGGATCATGAAAACAGTTTATGGATGCTTCCAGACACAGATGTTAATCTATCGCTTGTTCAGATTCAGCTCATGAAAACAGTTTACGGATGCTCCAAACACGGATGCTAATCTATTGCTTATTCAAATTCAAAGATCATGAAAACAGTTTACGGATGCTTCCAGACACGGATGTTAATCTATCTCTTGTTCAGATTCAGCTCATGAAAACAGTTTACGGATGCTCCAAATGCGGATGCTAATCTATTGCTTATTCAAATTCAAGGATCATGAAAACAGTTTACAGATGCTTCCAGACACGGATGTTAATCTATCGCTTGTTCATATTCATCTCATGAAAATAGTTTACGGATGCTCCAAACACGGATGCTAATCTATTGCTTATTCAAATTCAAGGATCATGAAAACAGTTTACGGATGCTTCCAGACACGGATGTTAATCTATCGCTTGTTCAGATCTAGCTCATGAAAACAAGTTACGGATGCTCCAAACACGGATGCTAATCTATCGCTTGTTCATATTCAACTCATGAAAACAGTTTATAGATACTCCAGACACGGATGATATTCTATTGCTTGTTCAGATCTCCAGTTCAGAGATGCTCCAGACACGGACACCATTCTGACGCTCACCTACAACTTACAATTCAACAAACATTATTGATGGCATCTTTAAGCCCATCACCAACAAGATTCAATCACATCTCCAAATGGCATCTTTCAGCCCATTCCCTCAACTACTCTGACGAGTGCAAATTTACGGGCACTCTAGTGTCCAATCCTCTTTTACCTTCGAGTTACAGAAGGCAAACTCGCCAATCTAACTCTTCAGGTTCAAGAAGATTGAAAATGGGCAGCTGTTGTACCCCAAAATTTGCCATCTCATTTTATCAAGATTCTCATCATAAGACTCTCTGAACTCAAGACCAAGCTAGGGTTTTCTCTGCTCAAGACATCTCCTTGCACTGTTGACCCAACTTAGGGTTTTAGTTTTCACAAGGAATTTTGGACTTCTAATGCTCAAAGTGACTTTCATGCTTCATGTTGGACTTATAAGTTTTCTCATATCAAGTTCCAAGCCTTGAATAAAACTTTTGCCCAATCAATTGGGCAGTTGACCTAAAAATCAGTTGTATTGGGGAAAAAGTCAACTGTGGCCAATTTACAGTCAAACCTCATAAATTTTGATCCACATCAACATTATAAACTCGTATGAGCCATTTGATCAATTTTGGACCACAACTCCTCAAGAAATTTGATCAGATCATCAAAAGGGCAAAATGGTCATTTTTAGGGTTTTGACTACAGAAGGGCAATTTCTGACTTTTCACCTAGCCAATGGCAAATTGGGTTCAAGCATGGATTCAAGGACTCAATGGCATCATATTTACCTATTCACAAGGTTCAAAAGATCTCAATTGCATTGGATTGACAGATAAATTTTTCAGTCAACTGATCAAAATTTGACTGTACACTAAAAAGTCAAACTTTGACTTTTTGGTCAAAATCAAGTGCCAAGGGTCATTTTTCATCAAGATGTGTCAAAACATGAAACTTGTTCATCAAGAAACCTAATTTTGCAAATTAGGGTTTAAGTTTAAAAATTTTCATAACTTAGAATTTTTCTAACTTATGAAATTTTCTTTTTTTTTTCCAACTTTGCCCAAATTTTTCACCATGATGAAATTTGATTCAAACAAAACTTCCAACATGAAAGTTGTAGTCCTTCATTAAATATACAACTTTTATTCACAAAGTTTTCTCAAAAGAAGCTTGTATCTCAAGTTAGGATTTTTGGAACAAGGGTCCATGAAACTTTTAACTTAGTGAAATTTTGCCCTAGTTTAGGCAGGATTTTGACCTATGTTCATGGAAATTTTTCACCTAGTTCCACTTGGAATATAAAAATTCATTTCAAATATGGATTGTAGAGAATGTTACAAGCTTTCCAAAATGTCCAAGAACTCTCCAAAATCATTTATGGTTAGGGAGAATCGAAGGTTTGAATTTGGCAAAAACTCATTTTTGATCCATGGCATTTTCATGTTGATACAAGTTGCAACTTCCATCCAGCATTGTTTGTACTTGATTAAAGGTCCCTAAACCCTTTCATACTCAATAATTAAATTCAAATCCATTGGTTTGAGGCTTTGTTCTGATCATGGGAGGATTACACAAGAGATTAATCCAAAAATGGCAAAAAGGCAACATTGCCATTTTTGTCGAATTTTGCTTTATGTCAAATTGCATCCTTGAGCCTTGAACCAAATCTTGTATAGCAAACTAAATCCACAAACTTGGGGCCAAGCTCACACAATGTATGCAGGGTTACAGCTAGCCTGTACAGGCCTGCTCTTTGTCACTTCTCATTTTTGCTTCATAACCAAGAAACTTGCCAAAAAGCCATAACTTGCATATCTGTTATAACCAACTCTTGCAAGCATTTGAGATAAGTTTTGCACATTGTCTTGAGCTAGAAACACGAGCCCTCCATCCCTCAAACACTCTTGAACATCAAAACACTAAAAACTTGCAAAACAGGGCACTCCCTGCAGTTTCACTTCCATCTCACAAGTTACTTGTGCGTTTTGCCCCAAACTTGTTCTAATACATTCCATATAACCTATCCAAGCTATCCCAATCATTGGCCACTGACTGTAACTCCATTTGCGAGCTTCACCATTTCTGTTTTCAGCTTGTGCAGGTTGAGTTCTACAAGCTTGTTCAAGCAAATCCAAAGCAAACTAATCATTGGAGAAGATCAGAGGAAGTTCAGGCAAGCTCCCAAGCACCTCAGGTCTCACTGAAAAGCTCCACATTGCCATACACGAGTTCAACTGAAACAGGTTTTTGTCAACTTCCTATCTCTCTATTTAGGAACCATTAGGCTTAGGTTTGTGAATAAAAAATGTCGTACTCATAGCGTTGAAGCTGTACATATGCTTAGATTTCATTTAAGTTAATCGTGTTAAGAGAATTTGATTCATATACTTCCTGAAAAAATTAGGTTAGAAATTAGGGCCAGAGAAATTCTCTCTGGTCTTTGAGAGTTAGATTGAGTTCTTTACATGGTTGGAATCGTCTTGAAAAATGCTATAACTTTGGTGTTATGAGTTTTTGCACTAGAGCATGTATGCAGGTTTTCCAGATTTTGTACAGGCGCGCGTGTTTCGTTTGACAAAGGTTGAAGATGAAGTAGAAATGGGCTGGGCTGGCTTGTTTCTGTTTTTGACACCCCCTACATTACTGACTGCACCCCTGGCCCATTTGTTTTATATTTTTATATTATTTTCATTTCTTTTTATTTGACTTCATTTTATTTTTTCCAAATATAAAAAATTACTAAAAATATCTTCCTTAAATTTTCACATTTTTATTATTTATTTTATTTTATTTTTGACACAATATTTAGTTTATTAGGTTTACTATATTTATTTTCTCAAATAAAAAACTTGTGAATAACATATAAAAATATTATATTCTTATTTTTTTTTTAGTATTTATATACTTAAATAATATTTTCTCATATATTATTATTTTCTAAACAATTGTATATATTCATATTTATTTTCTTGTACATAAAATAAATAATATAATATATATTATCTTAAAACAAAAAACTAGGGTTTCCACCCTTATAAAAAATAATATTTTTTTTCGAATATATTTTTATTTTTGGAACACTTATATATATTTTTTATTTATTTTTTTGTACATAAATAAATAATATTACAATTTTCATACATATTCTTTAACCAAAAATTAGGGTTTTACCCTTAACAAAAATAACTTTTTTTATTTTCTCTTTAATACATTAAAAATCATATTTTTATACACATAAAAATAAACAAAAAAACATTTTTTTTTGCATACTTATAATATTTTGCATATTCATACTTAATTTGTTTATTGTTTATTTATTATTTGATACAAAGGAATTCAATTTGGATGTAATAGTAAATCTTAGGGTTTTATTTTCTTGCAAATATTCCCCATTCAAAAATGTATCCCCCTCCCCATATCAATGTTGTAATAGCTTAGGCTTATTTTACGCATTTTATGCTTTCAAATATGTCATGTTAGAGATTAGGATTTGTATGCAAATGTCCAAAATCAAACAAATAGCTTGACTAATACAAAGACAAAAAGCATGAAGATTGACAACACAATGCACACATGCACCCCTAGGGTTTCATCCACTTGTTCCCTTTAAAATGGTCATGTTATGCATGTTGAGTATCTTGGCAAAATAAAAACAAAACAAAAGATCATAGTCCCTCGATAACGCTATCTTGGTTGCCTATACAAAATGATCTAGTCCCTCAAAAATTTGCTAAAGATACTTAGCACAATTGCTATCATGGTCAATACGATGACCCGCGCCTGTCCCGTTTAACATCCAAATACAAGGTTGTTTACCAAATGCAATGGTAAAACAACACTGTCAAAAGGGTTAAAAATGTGTAGGAAAGATCTTTGAGTAAAATAGGGTATACAACTCTTAATTACTTGATCAAAACTTGCAAAACATCCTTGCTATTTTCAAACACACCTCACAACACAATTTCAAAACATGTCCCAAATCAAACTTTCAAACATTGAAATATCTTTTCAAAAGACAAACACCTTTGTATATATTCAAACAAGAATCATTACAAAGGTTGCCAAGACAAGGCCTCTTTTTCAAAGCATTTTCAAAAAAACCACACACAAAGTACCATTTCAAACAATTGAAAAGAAAAAGCAAGTGATCTAAATAAGTAACTAAGAGCCCATGGATAACCATGGATAAAAAGGGTGCTTGCACCTTCCCTTTTCATAATCTACCCCCCGAACCCAAGAAAACATCTCAAAGGTCTTTCCTGTGCTTTTTGACCTTTCCTTTGGATAAAATAAAAAGTCGGTGGCGACTCTTGCTAAACCGAAACATTTGCGAACACAAAAGTAAAACCTCAAGTCAGTTCTCCCACCGTATCACAGAGGTCTATGTGGAAGACATGATAGCTAGATCTCAAACAGAATAAGAGCATCTTGACCATTTACAGAAACTGTTTGAGAGACTAAAGAAATACAAGCAGAGGTTGAACCCAAATAAATGCACATTTGGGGTGAGGTCTGGTAAGCTCCTAGGTTTTGTTGTCAACAATAAAGGTATTGAAGTAGATCCCGCCAAGGTGAAAGCAATACAAGAGATGCATGTTCCTCGTACTAAGGGAAGTCAGAGGATTATTTGGACGTTTAAACTACATTGCCAGATTCATTTCTCACCTGACAGCTACTTATGAACCAATCTTCAAATTACTGAAGAAAGATCAAGTAGTCAAATGGAATGATGAGTGCCAAACTACTTTTGATAAGATCAAAGAGTACTTACAAGAGCCTCCTGTTTTGATGCCACCAGTCGAGGGAAGACCATTGATCATGTATCTGACCGTTTTGGAAAATTCAATGGGGTGTGTGCTGGGGCAGCATGACGAGTCTGGTCGAAAAGAGCATGTTATTTATTACCTGAGAAAAAATTTTACCGACTATGAAACAAGATATTCACTGCTTGATAAAACTTATTGCGCTCTGGCATGGGCTGCTCGCCGGCTAAGACAGTATATTTTGACCCATACTACCTTGTTAATATCTAAAATGGATCCAATAAAATACATCTTCGAGAAACCTGCTCTCTCTGGGAGAATAGCGAGATGGCAGATGATCCTGACAGAATATGACATACAGTATACTACCCAGAAAGCAATAAAGGGTAGTGTACTAGCTGATCACCTTGCTCACCAAGCTATGGAAGACTACCAGTCCATGAAGTTCGAATTCCCAGATGAATACATCATGATGGTAAACGACTATGAAGAATTCAGGCCATATGACAGACCTGAACAAGGATCCCGATGGACCCTGGTTTTTGATAGGGCATCCAACGCACTTGGAAATGGTATTGGTGTTGTACTCATATCTCCTGAAGGGTGTCACACTCCTTTTACGGCAAGACTCTTCTTCAACTGTACAAATAACATGGAAGAATACGAAGCGTGCATTTTTGGTCTTAAAGTTTCCATATATTTCGGGATCAAATCCTTAAATGTATTCGGGGATTTAGCTTTGGTCATCAGCCAGATCAAAGGGGAATGGGACACCAAACACCCTAACCTTATCCCTTACAAAGAACATGTGTTGACATTGCTCCCACATTTTGAGAAAATTACCTTCGAGAATTTCCCGCGAGAAGAAAATCATCTAGCAGACGCACTAGCCACAATGTCATCCATGTTTAAACTTAAATGGGATAACGAGGCTCCCCAGATTACCATCGAACGAATGGATGAACCAGCTCACTGTCACGAGATTAATACTGAAGAAGTAGTGGACCGGCCTTGGTTTCACGAAGTCAAGAGGTATCTCGAGGCTCAAGAATATCCAGAAGGAGCTTCTGTCAATGATAAGAAGTTATTAAGGAGATTCTCTGCCAAGTTCTTCCTTAGTAATGGCATTCTCTACAAACGCAATCATGACTCTGTGTTACTTTGGTGCATAGACAAGGTTGAAGCGGAAAAGATCATGGCTGAATTACATGAAGGCACTTTTGGCACCCGTTCTAGTGAGCATACGATGGCGAAGAAGATCCTACGGGCAGGCTATTACGGGTCTACCATAGAAGCAGATTTCTACCAACACTCTTGAACCTTCCATAAGTGTCAGATCTATGCTGACAAGGTGCACGTACCTCAGGTTCCTCTGAATGTCTTGACGACTCCTTGGCCCTTTTCTATGTGGGGCATCGATATGATTGGGGAAATCAAACCAATAACCTCTAATGGATACCGCTTCATCTTAGTGGCCATTGACTATTTTACAAAGTGGGTGAGGCGGCTTCTTTCGCTTCCGTTACCAAGAATGTTGTCGCCCGGTTCATTAAGAAAAATCTCATATTTCGGCACGGTATCCTGGAGAGGATCATCATAGACAATGGTACGAATATAAACAATACTATGATCACCGCCCTGTGTGAGCAATTCAAGATCCAGCATCACAATTATTCCCCTTACCGGCCAAAGATGAATGGTGTTGTCAAAGCCGTAAATAAGAACATTAAAAAGATCATACAGAAAATGACAGTCACATACAAAGACTGGCATGAGATGCTACCATTCGCTCTCCACAAATATCGTACCACAGTGTGCACATCAACCGGGGTAACACCCCTACTCTCTGGTATACAGTATGGATGTTGTCTTGCCTATTGAGGTCCAGATCCCCTCTCTGAGAATCATGAAGGATGCAGGGCTGAATGAAGAAGATTGGATCCAGCCTCGACTTGATCAACTGAACTTGATTGATGAGAAAGGCTTACTACTGTCTGTCATGGTCAAATGTATCAAAAATGGATGATCAAGGCTTTCAACAAAAAGGTCAGATGCCAAGTATATCAAGTCGGGGATCTGGTGATAAAGCGCATCATACTGTCGCAAGGTGATCCCAGGGGAAAATGGACTCCTACATACGAAGGACCTTTTGTAATCAAAAGCATATTCTCTGGTGGAGCAATGATCTTGGCCACCATGGATGGCGATGAACTACCGCACCCTTTGAACGCGGACATAGTCAAAAGATACTATGAATAAGAGACCCACTAGGTTGACACACCTAGGCAAAACAAGGGCATCCCGGCGAACCAAAAAGGTTCGGGAAAAAATTAGGGATAAAACAAAAAAAATTGTACACCCGGTAAGATGAAAACACGAAAGGGCGGCTTGGGCCAAAAAGGGTATCCCGGTGGACTAAAAAACCCAAAAGGGCGGTCCAGGAAAAAGTTAGGGATTTAAAGCGTACGACTATGTCATGTTGGATCACCTTACAGACAACCTTTGGCTTCAACTTACAAACTCAGTAGTTCTGATCAATCCAATCAACTTTGGACAAGGCAGCAAATAGATAAGATACTCGGAGACACAAAGGCTGTAGCAGAATGGGAACCCCATGGGATTATTGCACATAACTATCTTTTCTTTGTATCAAATTCTCATTTTTTACGACGGCATTCTCTTACTAGAATGTTTGTCTCGTTGTACAAAAATACTTACTCAAAGTCAATACAAAGATATCCCTTTGAAAGTGCAAAACTACCTATTTTTCTTTACTCTTGTATTTTGTTTACAAAAGCATCCAATGATTTATTTTTTAACATATGCATTTGAACATAATTACTGTTTACAAATGAACAAAATAAAAAGACAATCACTGATGGATTTAAGGTAGAGAAATCTCTCTAAGCTACTTCCATAAATCCCCCGCAGTGTGTAGTTTAATCCCCAGCGGAACAAGACTTCAGTTATCACTCCCCGGTAGAAGTCACCAAATTTCTCAGGATTCCCCAACAGGATTTTACAAGCAGTATACGGAATTTCCCTTACAGCAGAGTTTATTTCTCTAAGAGGAAATTTGTCAACACTTCAACTTCCCAACATGAAGATCCACACTCCATATCCCCAGCGAGTCAGGGATTTATTTTCCCCAATCCAACAGCAGTACAGCAGATTAGCTCACATACGCATAAATCGCATCCATATATCATAAACATTGATAACACGAATGCATTATACCATGCATTTCATACAATATGACATTGCATGTTAGCTAACATTTTACCCTTTTCAGGATAATATTAATCAACAGCTATCATTAACAATGTTCAAAGTTTTCAGATACAGTTCAGATACGCTCTAGACACGGATGCCATCCTGATACTCATTCAGAATCCACTCTCCAGATACAATTCAGATACGCTTCAGACACGGATGCCATTCTGATACTCATTCAGATTCAACTATCAGATACAGTTCAGATACGCTCCAGACACGAATTCCATTTTGATACTCATTCAGAGTCAACTTTCAGATACAGTTCAGATACACTCCAGACACAGATGCCATTCTGATACTCATTCAGAGTCAACTTTCAGATACAGTTCAGATACGCTCCAGAAATGGATGCCATTCTGATAACTCATTCAGAAACAACTTTCAGATACAGTTCAGATATGCTCCAGACACGGACGCCATTCTGACACTCACTCAACTCTCAGATATAGTTCAGATACGCTCCAAACACGGACGCTATTCTGATACTCATTCAGTTTTAGCTTACACATACGGTTCAACAATCATTTATGGATGGCATCTACAAGCCCATCTCCAACAACTTTCCATCATCTCTCCAAATGGAATCTTTAAGCCCGTTCCCTCAACCATCACATCACCAAGTGTAAATTTCTAGGCACTCTAGTGTCCAATCATCTTCCACCTTCGAGTCACTAATGGAAAAACTCACCAATATAACTCTTCAGGCTTAAGAAGATTAAACAGGGGCAGCTGTTGTACCCCAAAATTTTCCCTCTCATTTATCAAGAATTTTCTCACAAGATCTCCTTGGACTCAAGACTGCACTAGGGTTGATCAGCTCAAGACACCTCCTTAAGCACTGATGACCAAAATTAGGGTTTGAGATTGCACAAGGATATTTGAACTTACAATGCCCCATATGGTTTTCATGGATCATTATGTACTCTCAATATTACTCATGTCAAGTTTCAAGTTTTGAATCACACCTTTGCTCAGCCAATTGAGCAGGTGACCTAAAAATCAACTGTATTGGGGGAAAAGTCAACCATGGCCAATTCCCAGTCCAACTTCAGAATTTTTGATCCACGTCAACATTTTAGACTCATATGTATCACTTGATCAAGTTTGGACCATAATTCCTCAAGAAATTTGATCAAATCTCCAAAAGGGCAAAATGGTCAAAATTAGGGTTTTTACTGGGAAAGGGCAACTTCTGATTTTTGACCTAGAAAATGATCAATTGGTTTAAGGCATGATCTCAAGAGTCTAATTTCATCATTTTGACCTAATAACATGGCTCAAAACATTGCTCAAGTTCAAAGGATTGACAGATGAAGTTTTAGTCAACCGAACAAAAGTCAATTGTATACTGAAAAGTTAAACTTTGACTTTTTGGTCAAAATCAAATGCCAAAGATCACAATTCATCAAAACATGTCAAAATATGAAACTTATTCATCAAGAAATCAAAAAGTCAAGATTTAATTTTGAAAAGTCAAAATTTCTAAACTTAGAAATTTTTCTAAGTGTTGAAAATTTCTTATTTTTTCATAACTTTGAACAAAATTTTCACCATGATGCAAGATGATTCAAGATAAACTTCCAACATGAAATTTGTAGATATCCATGAAATATACAACTTTTCTTCACACAAATTCTTCCAAAAGTGCTTGGATCTCAAGTTATAATTTTAAGAACATGTGGTCATGAAACAAAACACTTAGTGAAATTTTGCCCTAATTTGGTCAGGATTTTGACCCAACTTCATGGCGCTTTTTCATATAGTTCCAAGGGTAATCTTCAAAATCAATTCAAAAATGGTTTGTAGAGAACATTTCTAGCTTTCCAAAATGTCAAAGAACTCCTTGAGATCATTTTTTAGTAGGGAGAATCGAAGAGATGAAGTTAGGGTTTTATCACTTGATTTACAAGGCATTTTGTGATGAACAAAATTCAAATTCAAAGTTGTGATGCATAACCTCTACTTTGAAGGCCTTAAACTTGTTAGGCACTCCATAATTAATTGCTTTCACAGCTGTTAGAGGTCTCATTTCAAGCATTCAATGCAAGGCCATGCTTTATATCCATTTTTGGAAGAAAGTGTACATTGCCATTTTGATAAAGTGCTTTTTTATTCAAAACTTGTTCTTGAGCCTTGCACTTGTTCTATTCTGATTATACATGTCTCATAACACATGAGAAAGGGTTTAGACACTTACAATCACCCAGCCCATGCTTGTACTACACATTGAAACCTGGTTTCCCTCTTTTCTTGAAAATCAAGTAACATAGAAAATAACTTGTGACTTGTACTTCTGATTGTTCAAACAACTCCAATCCTTTTTCTTATAGATACACAAACTATTTTCATCAAAGACACAAATTCTTAAGCCCTGAAATCACCTAGAACTCATAATCTTATCTCATACCTCCATTTTCACATAAACTGACCAAAAACTTGAAACTCATAACTCCCTCGTGCGTTTTCAAGCCTTTTGGTTCCTAAAGCTTCTAAACATCATTTAGAACTGATCCCACACCCTGTTACAGAACTATAACACCATTAACACCATCCTCTATTTTCAAAAACAGAGCTTTGCACTTGGACTTGTCCATAACTCCTCAGGTACTTTCAGCTTAAGCTAAGCATCCCATTAGCTTCCTGGAAACTTGAGGAAGCTAACCCAACCATTAGAACTCCTTAAAAGCTGCTCAGACTTCAAACCCGATACCTCTTGCAAGGTAAGTTTTCTAACTTTAGAACTTTTCATATAGGCATCATCAATGATTTATTTGTGAATGAACCATGTAGATATCATTGCCCTAAAGCTAACCATGTCCCTAGTTTCCATTAATTTTGCTTGAGCTTAGAGAATTTTAAGATTGAAGTTTCTGAGATTTTTAGGGTTCATATTAGGGCCAACGGAATTCATGCTTATCTTTGATCTATAGTTTTAATGCTTTAAATTTCTGAAACTGTAAGGAAATTTGCTACAAGTTTCATGTTTACAGTTTTCATTTTTGTTGAGAAATGAACAAGTTACAGTTGGTCTGGCTGGAGGTTGAAGATGAAGTGTAAATCATGGCGCGTTTTGTATCATATAGTTATTGTTTTGCTTATGTTAACGGGTGTATAGCCACCCTAAAGGTAGAAGCGCGTGCATGTAACCTTTGGGACCTGGGTTCGAGCCCCAGTGGTACCCTTTTGATTTTTTCATATTTTGGCATTTTCTGATTTCTTTTTTGCAGGCGCTGGGCCTCCTTGGGCCTTGATTGTTTTTGTTTTTGTTGGCTAACCCCCCTATTTCATTTACACACCCCTGGCCTAGTTTTATTCTATTTTCTTATTTTCATTTTATTTATTTTCTTAATATATTTTCTTATATTAAAAAATCATAAAAAAATACAAAAATAGTAGATTTATATTTTAACTTAGTTTATTTATTTTTTTTCTCACAAAAAAATATTTTATTTAACCACACTTTATTTATTTTACTAATTATTCTTGTAAATGTAATTAAAACTAGGATATTATTTATTTTCTTTTACACCAATTAAAATGTATTATTTTAATATAAAAATGGCCAAAAATATTTTATAATACTATAAATTATTTTCAAGACAAAAATAAAAAAATGCTTTTCTCAAACTTTTTTTCTTTTAATCAATTAATGAATTAGGGTTTTATTAATTTCTTTTCCTAGTAAAACTAGATTTACTTTTATTATTTTAATTAATTATTTTCTTTAATTAATTAGGTTAAAACAAACTCCCTTTTCCTAAAAATCTAAACAAAAATATCTATTTTCTTCTTATTTATATTCTTCTACATTTATTCATTTTTGTACTTTATATTTATTTCAATTCTTGTACAAATTCAATTTGGTTGTAATAGATTAATTAGATTTATATTCTTGCAATCCCCATTTACAATTTGTACACCCCCCTCCCACAAGTATTGTAATAGCGTAGTAACTTTAAATTCCGCAATTTATCGCTTTATATATAACATGCTAGTAATTAGGGTTTGTATGGAAAGATTAAAACCAATACTTAGAAAACCCTAATTCAAGACAAAATCAAGCATGAAAACAACACACTTGCACACATGCACCCCTAGGGTAAATTCACTTGGTTGCCTTTACAAAATAGCCATATTACGCATGTGAGGTATCTTAGCAAAAACAAGCAAATATAAGATCATAGTCCCTCGATGACGCTATCTAAGTTGCCTTTCAAATGATCTTAGTCCCTCAAAGAGAATGCTAAGATATCTTGTAACATTACTAATCATGGTTATACGATGACCCACTCCCGTCCCGTTTACATCCAAAGATATGGTTTCTTACCAAATCAATGGTAAGATAACAATGTCAAAGGAAAAGAAAATTAACATGAAAGACTTTTGAGTAGGTAGAAATGCTCCTAATTACTTGCTCAATTTCAAAACAAACATCCTTGCTATTTTCGAAAACAAACACCTACACTTTCAAAACCTCTTACAAACTTGAAAACATTTTCAAAATATCAAACACTTTGTATACATTCTTACGAACAAGAATCATTACAAAGTTTGCCTAAACAATGGCCCCTTTATAAAATACTTTCAAAAAACCACACAAAGCACAATTTCAAACAAAATCAAGTGATCTAGCAAGTAACTAAGAGCCCATGGAAAACCATGGATGAAAAGGGTGCTAATACCTTCCCTTTTCATAATCTACCCCCCGAATTCAAGAAATAATCTCAAAGGTCTTTCTTGTGCTTTTTCACCTTTCCTTTTGGATAAAAGAAAAGTCGGTGGTGACTCTTGCTAACTGCAACATTTGCGATAAAACGCAAAACCTTTAAGTCAGTTCTCCCACCGTATCACAGTAACCAATTTTTATTGGGTCCTTGTGTGTGAATGATACTTGAGTTAAATTTTGGCATCCATTTGAAACTGCCTTGAGGAGCCAAAAACCTCCTAAATCGACATTTGCCAATGGTGTAGCCTCTTTTGCAACAATATAAACAAGTTAAAGTTTTGGGTAAGTTACTTTTGTTTGGAGGATCTCTTATTTCATAAGTGTATTTTTTATAAGGATTAATCATACTACTTCTGAAATTTGATCTATCAATGCTAAAATTAATTTGGGTTGTAAAGCCTTGTCAAGTTTGGCTTTGAGAGTTTTTACATCCAGCCCAATCATGCCAAGAAAACTTGTCATCTTTGCTATCAGTTTTGATTTTTCTCTACCGTAGATGCTTTGAGGGCTTCCAACTCTTTTTCTGAATTGGACACTTTTTGCTTAAGGTATGAAAAAAATTTCTTGTTTGAGGCTAATTGTTTAAAAGCATCTTTAGCCTTATTTTATAGAGTATCAAAAGCTCTTTGCAATTTTATGTGAGACATTTTATCAATATGACCATATTTAGAGTGACTTACATTCCTTTTCTTCTTTTTATGAGCCATGAGACAAAGGTTGACCATTTCTTATTCGTCACTAGTGTCACTTTTTCTTGAAGCTTCACTATCACTATCCCAAGCAATGTATGCTCTTCTAGCTTTGTTAGGTCTCTTTTGGAATTTGTCTTTTCCTTTGTCTTTCTTGAGCAATGGGCAATCCAGTTTATAGTGACCGGGTTTTCTACATTTGAAACATGATCCTCTTGATTTAGATTTCTTACCTTCATCTTGTCTTGAAGGTTTTGATTGTCTTCTATAATTGATGAGATATTTGTCCGAGTGTTAGAATTTATTCTTTCGGAGATATCTATGATATTTTCTCACAAACAACCCCATGTCTTCACTTGAACTTTCATCATCATCACTAGAATCACTCACACATGAGTTATTGGTGGAGGACTTTGAGCTTGAAGCCTTTAATTCAATAGACTTCTTTTCCGTGTCTTTTGGTTTTTCTTTCTTTTCCTTTTTCTCGTGCTTGTTGAGATTTATGAGCTCTTGCCCATGCTCTTGAAGCTTCCCAAACAATGTTGTTATGTCAAGTGTAGCTAGATTGTTGGCTTCCTTGATTGTTGTAACTTTAGGTTTCCATTCTGTTGTACCCCAAAATTTGTCCTCCCATTTTTCACTTAAGATTTTATCCCAGGGTTTTCTTAAATACTCAATTTGGCTCAAAAGTTGATCAAACAGATTTTATTCCTAGGCAACCAGTCAGCAATTAGGGTTTAGCACTTCTCAAAGGTTTGCCCAATCCATGGTCCAGATAACTACAAAGGCATTTGTGTGATTTCTATTTGTTTTCTTAACTATAATCTGCTAAAGATTGATGCTACTTTTGAGGGCATATTCTGTTTGAATAAGGTGCGAGGTCTAAAGCTATCATCTTTAAGCAATCATGATTGAGGGTTCAATTAATCATTTGGGTTTGAGCTTTTAAACATTTATTTTGTTTAAGAGTGCAAGATACATGATTTATCCTATCATATTATATTTACTTGAAGTGCAAGTTATCAAGCCAGGATGCTTATTCAAAACATTAAAACCAAGAATTTCAAAATTAAAGTAAAAACTCAGAAGTTTTTCACAACAAATTTTCATTATTACTCAAGCTTTGTTCATTACAGTTTGGTGGGTCTTTCACAAATGATTACAAGTGATTACAAAAATTACAAGTAAAATACAAAGTTTAAATCTACAAAGGAAAATTTACTTCTTCTTCAAGACTCCTTGCTTAATCCTCAACCCCCATTTGCTATCCATTGTCTTGCTTGCCATTTGTTTGTACATGTGACAGAAGAAAAGAAAATGTTAGCAAAAAAATCAATATTAAAAAGCCCAAGCTAATTTGATTTTTTTTCATCATTAGGGTTTGCTTTTAGGAATCAGAATTTTGTTTGTCCATTTTTCCCTATTTTTTGCAAATCTAAAATCCTAGGTTTTGGTTCACAAAAAAGTGGAAAAAGAAATAAATATACAAATTGGACAGACAAGGCAACAAGTTCAAACAGCAGCAGTCAAAATGCACAAGTGAAACAATACCAAACATCCAAACTGCATCACAAAAAATGGCAGTGCTTTGCAAAGAAATTACAGCAACACAAGATGCAAGGCAACAGGCTGCAAATAGCAGACAGCAAGCAAGCTATCCAAATCAGAAATCAAAGGCAGCAATACAAAGCTACAAGAGAATAAAACAAACAATAGGCAAACAACAAGCCAAAAGCACCAAATGTTGTAATGTAATTCATCATCATCATTTTCCCAAAGAAATAAAGCAAACCCTTCAGAAATGCATCAAAAGCAAAAATGTTTTATCTCACAAAGAGAGGAAAGAGAAAAGATATCACCTAGCCAGCAAATGCCAAGACAAACAGGTTGCTATAAGCAACAGTCCAAGAAGACCTGCTCAAAAAGCCTCCCTATGCTGCGCATAGCAGTCCAAAGATCTGTCTGAGTTCTGCATAAAGGCATGTCAACATAAACCATAGCAACTAGTCTGAAATACATTCCAAAAATGCCCAGACTTGCACCAAAATGGAAACAGTCCAAGCTGCACTCAAAAGCCAAAAACTAGAAAAGCCAAAACTGTTAAAATTCAAAGTTGTTTTCCCTCCTATTTTTTCACCCTAATCAGATAACAAGTTTACTGTTTTATAGAGGAGAGAACCATAAGATATCAGGAGGAGAGATATACAGAACTAAAAAACCAAAACAGAACTAGCAAACCACAAAAAACTCAGAACCAAAAAAGTTCAATAAATCCCTTTATTTCAAACCAACTGAAACATCATCAAAACCATCTCCAAACCAACAGAACATCATCAAACCATCTTCAAACCCAACTGAAACATCATAGAACCATCACAAAAAACCAAAACAGAACTAGCAAATTAGCAAACCACAAAAAACTCAGAATCAAAAAGTTCAAGATATCCTTTTGTCTCAAGCTAGCTGAAACATCATAGAATCATCACAAAAAAACAGAACAAAACTAGCAAACTAGAAAACCACAAAAAAATTCAGAACCAGAAGTTCAAGAAATCCCTTTGTTTCAAATCAACTGGAACATCATAGTATTCATCAAAAACAACTATCCCAATCCTTATCCAAAAAACAGCAGACAACAAAAATAGAACCAAAGTCCAAACCTTGTCATCAAACATCATTATTCAGAACCTAACAAATTAGTAATAAACAAACAACAAAAACCCTAATCTGATAACCAGGATAACACGAACTCAGAAGCAGAAAGAAGCCATTCACAAACACAGGGTCAGAGCTATCTTACCAAAAAGAACGTTAGGAGGTTAGTAAGGTTATAGATCTGGACCTCACCAAACGATCTCTTTCTTTTCTTTCCTTCCTCTCATTGAATCTACCGTTGCATGCATCGCTATCTTCGCCATTTTCATCAAACGAAAATTAGGGTTTCACTTTCCCCCTTTCTAGATTTAGGGTAACCAAGTAAAAATATGCTGAAATAAGTCACGAATTAGTAACTAGCAGAAAGAGACGATTAGAAAAACGTAAGAAAAGTAAGGTTTTGAGACACGTTGCCGTCGTCACCGCCGTGAGGAGATTTCCGGCGCGGCCAAAGGGTCTTCTCCGGTGAAGGCCCATGTTAAGAGAGAAGAGAGAGGGCAGAGCATTCAAGAGAGAGAAAGAAATTTGAGTTATGAGGCCTGGCTTAAGTGTAAGTGGGTTTTGTGTTGTTTGGTAACAAGACTTTGGTCCAATTCGGTGGTGACACTTGTCACCACCTCTTTAGTTGCCCTGAATGATCCCCCACCTGCAACTCCATGATAATTTGATGTGCCCTCATCATCTATCCCTTTGATCAATTATCACATCCTTTCAACGCGTCTTAGATTCATGTCCATGGTACACCTCCAAGGAGTTGCTGCACTGGATTAGCCAGAAGCATTTGGGCCTATTAATTTCTGCACCCCCTGTTTTTACTTTTTTTTGCAGGCCCATTTCTAATTTTCTTCTTTATATTTTGTTGTTAATATTTTCTTCTTCATTATTTGATTTTTATTTTATTCTTTAGCATATATCTAAAAAATGTAAATATGTTAACATTTGTTTTAAATAATTATTAATTTTAAAATAATTTTTGTTTGACATTATTAATTAAGTCCTTAATTAATCTTATCAAATGAAAAGAGTTTTAACCTAAATAATTATTTAATGGTTTGGATTTGTATTGCGTAATTTAAATATTTATTTCTTACTGTCACCCCCATTCATTAATTTGTACCCTAATTTTCGAAGCTCTGTAATAACGTAGAATTTTCAATTTCCGCATTTTTATTATTTTACTCAATATTGTATAATAATTATGAGTGTATGGCAAGATTAAAAAAATCAATCGTTAGTTAACCTAATTTCAAAGATCAAATTAACTTGAATCAAACACACTTTTCACACGCGCACCTCTAGGGTAACCTCGCTCGTTGCCTCGGAAATACAGTTAAGTCCCTCGAGTATGGGACGTTTTAGCAAATGACCCTTTGATAAAAAGGTCGTAGTCCCTCGATGACCCTCGACGTTGCCTTCGATAAAACGATCTCGTCCCTTTCGAAAATTGCTAAAGCGTCACATAAGTTGCTTTCGATGACTGTAAGATTGACCCGCGCCTGTCCCTTTACATCCAATGATGGGGCTTCTTACCAAATCAATGGCAAGATAGAAACATCTAAAGAAGGAAGAAAAGAACCTTGAGACTTTTCGAATAGGAAGATTCGCTCCTAGTTTCTCGCTTGCTCATGACAAAAAAATTTTACACCAACACTTTCATCTCAAAACATTTTTAAAAGACAAAACTTTGTACGCGTTCTTATAGAGACGAGAACCATTGCAAAACATCTTTTCAAAAACACTTTCCAAAACACAATTCACAAATATATCTTTGAACCATTTTTTTCGAAACAAAACTTTGTACGCGTTCTTATAGAGACGAGAACCATTACAAAGAAATTTTTCAAAACCACTTTCAAAGCTCACACAACAAGCACACTGTAAAACAAAAGCAAGTGATCTAAATGAGTAACTAAGAGCCCATGGAAAACCATGGATGAAAAGGGTGCTAATACCTTCCCTTTTCATAATCTACCCCCCGATCCCGAGAAATAATCTCGAAAGGTCTTTCCTGTGCTTTTTTGCCTTTCCTTTTGGATAAAAGAAAAGTCGGTGGCGACTCTTGCTATCTGCACAAATGCGATCAAAACGCAAAACACCAAGTCAGTTCTCCCACCGTATCACAGAACTGGCGACTCTGCTGGGGACAACTTGTTCTAAAAGTGGGGTTACCTTAGGGTTAGATCACCTTTACTCACTTTCATTATTTGATTTGTGTGCTTTATATTTAGTTCTTTGTATTGGGCTTGCTTTGATCCTCCACCCGGATCTGGGACACCTTTTTAGGTAAATAGCAATAGATTGTGGAGACTGTACGGCGTAGACCGATATGGTTGAAATAATGGCTATGTTAGTGTGACACATTTGTGGGTACCGGTATCCCTCATGGTGAATCGAGGAGAATACGAGGCCGCTGAGTGGCGTCATGAAGCACTAATTGACTTTAGAACCCTAATTGAATAAACTTGGCCATTAGGACATATTGAGATAGCCGATTTCGGTGTAGAGCTGAAAATTGGTTGATACTCGATACTACATTCATTAAGGCTAGACTTTTGGGATATCTCAGCTGCAAGAAAAGATTGTTGTGCTGAGACAATACCTAAGAGAAAGGTCGGTGATATTGAGTTCCTTTTGAACCCAATCACTATTTCTAGGACAGGTTGAGCCAACTAAACTTCAAGAGGGTACTTACCTACAAAACTCATGCAAGCCTAAAACATAGGGACTTGTTTGTTGTGTGTGTATATATTTACTTGTACATAAACATCATAAACATCATAAACATCATGAACATCATACGCATGCTCACTAACCGTTTCAAGGATTTAGAAATTTATCTTTGTTTCGGTTTTGTAGGATATGAATTCTCTCCGAAGAAACACCATCTGAATCAGCTTTGTAAAAGCACATCCTCAACTTCAAGAGCTAGCATCAAGAGTGCCCGAGGATTCTCCTTTTACCAAGAAATATGGTCGAATCCTCAGCTTGACTACATCCAACTTCCAAGAAGAGATGATGTGTGTACTATTCCAATTCTTTGATCCTGTACATCATTGTTTCACGTTCCCGGACTATCAGTTGGTACCTACATTGGAAGAGTTCTCTCTGCTCTTAGGGGTGCCCGTGCTTGATCAGATACCGTTCACCGGTCTAGAGGGGATTCCAAAACCTGAAGTCATCGCTGAAGCTTTGCATATGAAGAGGGCTGACATCATAGCCAATTGGGAGACAAGGAGCGGGGTTAAAGGCTTTCTAGCTAAGTTTTTATTCTGGGACGACATGGATTTCCAAGCTTTCGAAGACGTCCTGGCTCTTCTCATTTATGGTTTGGTTCTGTTCCCCAATTAGGACCAATTCATAGACATTAACGCCATAAAAGTCTTCCTCTCTCGCAATCGAATACCTACCTTACTAGGAGACATCTTGCATTGCCTTCATACCCGCACCATGAAGAAAAGAGGTACTCTTTTATGTTGTATCCCCCTACTCGCTAAGTGGTTCACTTCACACCTACCTCAGTCAGCATTGAAGAACGAGCAAAGACTGACATGGTCCCAAAGGATGATGTCTCTCACCCACTCTGATATTCGTTGGTGTTCGAGATCCTTTGAAGATATCTCTATCACTAACCGCTATGGGGAGTTCCCTAACGTACCTCTGCTTGGTATTAGGGGGTATCACCTACAACCCTTGCTTAGCTCTTCGACAGTTTGGGTATGCCCGAAGAGACGGCCCTCACGAGACGCTCATCCAAGGTCTAGTGTTCAACTACGACAAAGAAGACCAAGGTTACCGCCAGAGGTTCGCACGTGCTTGGGGAATGGTTAACAAGGTGGACAGTAGGACTTTAGGACACAAAAACTCTATCCCTCTCGAGCCTTACCTTAGGTGGGTACGGGCTCGTGCTCAGAGTCTCTTGATGCCTTACCCTTCCACCCTTCCCGTCATCATGGAGCCTGTTGTTGAAGGAGACGTCCCATACACCATTCTTCATCCTGACATGCCTACCTCTCTCGAAGACTTGCAGAAAGCTTGGGTCCAGTTGAAGGAAGAGCGAGACACCTTTGAAGCCCAGTTTTATGCCAGTGAGAAGAAGGTTCTGGAGCTCACCAAACTTCTTCATGAAGAGAGAAAAACATGAATGCCTACATTGCTCCAAAGAGGATGCGTTAAGTCTTTCTGTCTTAGGAGCTTTGTTGTATTTTGTTTCTTTTGTTGTAAGCCCAAGGAGGCATGATGTATTCAAACTTGGATTTTAATATAATGTATGTTCTTTTTTTGGTTTGAACAAATTTAAATCTCTAAATTTCCTTGAAATCATTTGCATATTGCATCTTCATTCATCATAACATCATATAGGTTTCTCATAACAGGTCACCTTATCCTTCTACTGTTTATTTCAGTGAGATGGATGTTGAATAGACTGTGAAAGATCTTCAGGCATAAAATGCCCAGTTTCAACAAATGCTCTTGGCTCTAACAAAAGGACAAGAGTAGTTGAAGACTCTGCTGGCCAAAGAGAAGAAGAAGAAAGCGAAGAAATCAACCGGTGTTGTGATCATGGGAAGAAGGTTTAAAGGACAAGCCAGACGGACTTTGGACTTTGCGACGTCATCGGGCAAGGGAGATAATCAAACCCAGGAAGTAAACAACGACTCAGCATCCGAGGAAGAGGAAGAAGAAGAGCCTGATTACTCCGAGGAACAATATCCTCCTGCTGATGATAAATAAAAACAGCTAGAGGATCGTTTGAATGCTATGGAGATTCAGAGGGTACCCGGTTTGGACTTTGAAGAATTAGGACTCATCTTAGGGGTTGTCATCCCACAAAAATTCAAGGTCCCCACTTTCTCCAAGTACGACGGTGTCTCTTGCCCGAAGCTACATCTAAGGTCATACGTCAGAAAGATTCAACCCCACACGGATGACAAGAATCTGTGGGTGAATTTCTTCCAAGAGAGCTTATCTGGGACGCAGTTGGATTAGTTCTATCAATTGGAAGGGACCAATGTTCGCAATTGGGAAGAGTTGGCTGCCGCTTTCTACAAACAATATCAGTACAATGCTGATTTGGCTCTGACTAGGACGCAATTGCAAAGCATGTCTATGGGGACAGATGAAGGTTTCAAAACCTATGCTCAAAAATGGAGGGATCTCACAGGCAGGGTCCAACCCCCTCTATCCGACAGAGAATTAGTGGATATGTTCCTAGGCCCTTTGTCAGGACCATTTTTCAACCACCTAATTAGGAGTTCCTCAACTGGGTTTACTGAATTAATCATGACTGGTGAACGGGTCGAGGCCGGTATAAAAACAGGCAAAATTCAAAGAGATGCATCCTCGAGCATGATGAAGAAGCCTTTTGTTGGAAAGAAAGAGGTCAGTGCTACATATGACTATAGAAATCAAAACAAAACTGACTGTCGCCCAGCGGTAGGGGCTGTCATGATTTATAACCCTGTGCCAAATCAACAGCGAAATTATCAGCGCAAACCAGAAGCGCCCATGAGACGGTTTACCCGGATCAACATGACCATGTCTCAAATTTTGCCACACCTTCTGAAGACCAATCTGACAACTTTAAAAGAAGCTCCCAATAACCCCAATACTGCTTCTCCTCGCTATAACCCGAACGCTCGATGCGCCTACCATTCTGAAAGCCCGGGGCACGATACAAATGACTGTTTGGCCTTAAAGAATAAGGTGCAAGACCTTATCGATGTGAAAGAGATTGAGTTTGATCTCCCAGAAACGCCTAATGTAATAATTGCGTTGATGCCCAGACATGGCCAAGGTATCAACGCCATTGATGATAATCGTTTTGTTTCCTCTGTGAATGACTTAATTACTCCTTTGTTGACCATTAAACAGAATCTATTGCAAGTTGGTCTATTTCCGGGTTTGGATGAAAATTGTCACTTGTGCAAGTCTCTACCGAATGGTTGTTTATTACTAAATATAGGCGTCCAGCGCCTGATGACTAGAAAAGAAATCTTATTTGAAAAGCTACCTCTTATCAAAAGTTCTTATCAAGATGTTTCGATAATCACCATTTCCGATAATCCTCCCAGGGTCTCCACCAAAAGACCCGTCAGGATTACATCTGTTCCAAGATCTGCACCTTTAATCATCACTATGCCAAGACCAATATCATACTCTTTGGATAAAGTTGTTCCCTGGATTTATGGGGCTGACACTTATTACTATGGCGTCAAGCAAGATCAGTTGGCTATCAAAGACGAAGTTGCGAGAGATATTGATCCCGATATCGGTAACATCACTGGGACCAGCAAAATAACAAGAAGTGGAAGAGCCTTCTCACCTGAGATTTCTCCAAAGACCATTGCTACTCCTATGATCATTCCTACTGCCACTCCTACCAACACTCCCAGTGATACTCCTACTGTTACCCCTGCTACCGATATAAGGGGCAAAGAGGCTTTGTTTGAGCCTGCCCAAGCAAGAGAGCGCCCCGAGATCATCCTTTTAGCTTCTAGAAAAGAGATAGAAGAAATACTTAATATAATCAAGAAAAGTGACTACAACATTGTCGAATAGTTAGGGCAGACCCCCTCGAAGATATCATTGTTGTCCTTACTTTTGTGTTCTGAGACCCACGCCAAAGCCTTGGTAAAGTTTCTTAAGACCGCCCACGTACCCCGAGAGACCTCCATCGACCAATTTGAAAATTGTGTGACCAGTCTAACTACTGATAACAGATTGAGCTTTTCCGATGCTGATTTAACCTCTAAGGGAAGGAAGCACAACGATGCCTTGCATATTTCCATTAAATGCAGGGGCACCACACTTGCCCACGTTCTGGTGGATATCGGCTCATCATTAAATGTTTTGCCCAAAAATGCTCTCGACCGTCTGGATTGCGAGGGGCTAATCTTGAAACCTAGCAACATCATAGTAAGGGCCTTTGATGGCTCAAAGAGGACAGTGCATGGAGAAGTTAGTATCCCCATAAAAATTGGGACTCAGACTTTTGACTCAACTTTCTATGTGATGGACATCCTCCCTTCGTACTCTTGTCTATTGGGTCGACCTTGGATCCATGGTGTAGGTGCCGTCACTTCAACCTTGCACCAAATGCTAAAATACCCGATTAAAGGAAAGATTGTCACAGTTCACGGAGAGGAGGAATACATGGTTAACCATCTGAACTCTTTTAGGTATGTTGAAATGGATGGTGAATTCATCGAGACTCCCTGTCAGAACTTTGAGGAGGTTCCAGCAACGGTCCCGGCAACCAAGTCCACTCCAAAGGTCCCGAAGATTACCAGACCTCCACTGAAATTGGCCTCTTTGAAAGATGCTCGAGCAATAGTTGAAGAAGGAGGGTGTACCATCTGAGGTCAGCTTCCGGATATTCCCTACAAGTCCAACAAGTTTGGGTTGGGGTTCACTTTAGAGGCCCAAAGAGCTGTTTGACGTTCTCGCACTGGGGGACCACCTCTACATATCAACAACCAAGGAGTCAATGCAGTAGAAGACAGTGATGGCAGCTGTGACATGGGCGAATGGATTTTCCCAACCACCGGTGGAGGGCTCAACAATTGGGAGGCCAAAGATTTCATTCATATTACTTCTATTCAAGAGTAATTGTCTTTTAATATTTCCAGGCTTGTAATATTAACAATTCAGACTTTTAAAACCTTGTGACTTACTCGAGGCACAACGGTCCATTTGTGAGGGTTGTCACTTCATTCTCATATGTCATTAATGAATCATGGAAGTTTTTACATCAAATTTTATGTTCTTTGTCTTTCTTTATTACATTTTATTTCAAAAGTAGCTATGCTCTTACACACACTCACATATTAAAATGCAGATCTACATCCACTCAGGATCCCATGGGTAACAGTTCTGCTATGGCCAATTGTGACTTTGAAAATACGATCTACCAAGCCGACGATGAAAGGGAGGAAGATTCTGAGGTGCCAGGGGAGTTGGCCAGGTTGTTGCAACAGGAAGAAAGGACCACTCAGCCGCACGAAGAGCCGGTCGAAACAGTTAACTTAGGAATTGAGAAGGATAAAAAGGAGGTCAAGGTGGGTGCCAATTTGGAACCTAATGTCAAGGAGCGTCTGATTCAGTTGCTGCACGATTATGTTGAAGTCTTTGCCTAGTCGTACGAAGACATGCCGGGACTTGATATACACATTGAGGTACATCGTCTGCCTACAAGGGAAGGTTGTCCCCCAATAAAGCAAAAGGTTCGTCGCATGAGGCCTGATATATCGGAAAAGATCAAAGCAGAAGTCATGAAGCAATTTGATGATGGATTCTTGGTTGTCACCTCTTATCCTCAATGGGTTGCCAATGTTGTTCCTGTGCCCAAGAAAGACGGTAAAGTGCGAATGTGTGTGGACTACAAAGATTTGAATAGGGCAAGCCCCAAAGATGATTTTCCACTCCCCCACATCGACATTCTAGTTGACAATACAGCACAACACAAAGTGTTTTCCTTCATGGACGGTTTCTCAGGCTACAACCAAATCAAAATGGAGCCTGAGGATATGGAGAAAACAACCTTTGTTACACAGTGGGGCACTTTCTGCTATAAGGTCATTCCATTCGGACTGAAGAATGTTGGGGCAACTTATCAACGCGCCATGGTAGCTTTATTTCATGACATGATACATCATGAGATAGAGGTCTACATAGACGATATGATATCCAGATCGCAAACGGAAGAAGAGCACCTTGATCACTTACAGGAGCTGTTTGAGAGGCTGAAGAAGTACAAGTTGAGATTGAATCCAAACAAATGCACATTCGGAGTACGGTCTGGTAAACTCCAAGGCTTTGTCGTCAGCAACAAAGGTATCGAGGTTGATCCTGCCAAAGTTAAAGCGATACAAGAAATGCCATCTCCTAGTACTGAGAAGGAAGTCAGAGGATTCTTGGGACGTTTGAATTACATCGTCAGGTTCATTTCTCACCTGACAGCTACTTGTGAGCCAATCTTCAAACTCTTGAAGAAAGATCAAGTAGTCAAATGGAATGACGAATGCCAAGTTGCTTTTGACAAAATCAAAGAATACTTACAAGAGCCTTATGTGTTTTTACCACTCGTCGAGGGAAGGCCTTTAATCCTGTATTTGACTGTTTTAGAAAACTCAATGGGTGTGTGTTGGGGCAGCATGATGAGTCTGGCCGAAAAGAGCATGTTATTTATTACCTAAGCAAAAAGTTTACCGACTATAAACAAGATATTCACTGCTCGAGAAAACTTGTTGCGCTCTGGCATGGGCTGCTCGTCGGCTAAGATAGTATATGCTGACCCATACTACTTTGTCGATATCTAAAATGGATCCAATAAAATACATCTTTGAGAAGCCTACTCTTTCTGGGAGAATAACGAGATGGCAGATGATCCTGATAGAATATGACATACAGTATACTACCCAGAAAGCTATAAAGGGTAGTGTATTAGCTGATCACCTCGCTCACCAAGCTGTGGAAGACTATCAGTCCATGAAGTTTGAATTCCCGGATGAAGACATCATGACATTAGACAACTGTGAAGAAATCAGGCCATATGATGGACCTGAACAAGGATCCTGATGGACCCTATTCTTTGATGGAGCATCCAATGCACTTGGAAATGGTATTGGTGTCGTACTCATATCTCCAGAGGGATGTCATACTCCCTTTACTTCCAGACTCTGCTTCGATTGTACAAACAACATGGCAGAATAGGAAGCGTGCATCTTTGGTCTCAGAGCTGCCATAAATTTGGGGATCAAATCTTTGGTTGTGTTTGGAGACTCCGCTTTGGTCATCAGTAAGATCAAAGGGGAATGGGACACCAAACACCCCAACCTTATCCCTTACAAAGAACATGTGTTGACATTGTTGCCGCATTTTGAGAATATTACCTTCGAGCATTTCCTGCGAGAAGAAAATCAGCTAGCAGACGCACTAGCTACAATGTCATCTATGTTTAAACTTAATTGGGATAACGAGGCACCTCAAATCACCATTGAGAGGATGGATGAACCAGCCTACTGTCATGAGATCGGTACTGAAGGAGTAGTGGATCAACCTTGGTTCCATGAAGTTAAAAGGTATCTCGAGTCTCAGGAATATCCAAAAGGAGCTTCAGTGAATGACAAGAAGTTCCTAAGAAGAATCTCAGCTAAATTCTTCCTTAGTAACGACATTTTGTAGAAACGCAATCATGACTCTGTATTACTTTGGTACGTAGACAAGGTTAAAGCTGAAAGGATCATGGTTGAATTACACGAAGGCACTTTTGGTACCTATTCCAGCGGGCATACGATGGCAAAGAAAATCCTACGGGCAGGCTATTATTGGTCTATCATGGAGGCAGACTGCTATCAACACTCTTGGACTTGCCATAAGTGTCAGATTTATGCTAATAAAGTGCACGTACCTCTGGTTCCTCTGAATGTCCTAACGGCTCCTTGGCCCTTTGCTATGTGGGGAATCGATATGATTGGGGAAATCAAGCCAATAGCCTCCAATGGACACCACTTCATCTTAGTGGCCATCGACTATTTTACAAAGTGGGTTGAGGCAGCTTCCTTCGCTTCTGTTACTAAGAATATGGTCGCCCGGTTCATCAAACAGAATCTCATCTGTCGGTACGGTATCCCAGAGAGAATCCTCACTGATAATGGTACGAATCTAAACAATACTATGATCACCGCCTTGTGCGAGCAATTCAAGATCCAGCATCATAATTCTCCCCCTTACCGGCCAAAGATAAATGGTGTTGTCGAAGCTGCAAATAAAAACATTAAAAATATCATATAGAAAATGACAGTCACATACAAAGACTGGCATGAGATGCTACCTTTCGCTCTCCACGTGTATCGTACCACAGCTCGCACATCAACTGGGGAAACACCTTATTCTTTGGTATACGGCATGGAGGTTGTCTTACCTATTGAGGTTCAGATCCCCTCTCTGAGGATCATGAAGAATGTTGGTTTGAACGAAGAAGATTGGATCCAGACTCGACTTGACCAGTTGAACTTGATTGATGAGAAGAGGCTTGTAGCTATCTGTCATGGTCAGATGTACCAAAAATGCATGATCAAAGCTTTTAACAAAAAGGTCAAACGTCAGGTATATCGGGTCGGTGACTTGGTAATCAAGCGTATCATTTTGCCACAAGGTGATCCCATGGGCAAATGGACTCCTACATATGAAGGACCGTTTGTAATCAAAAGCATATTCTCTGGTGGAGAAATGATCTTGACCACTATGGATGGCGACGACCTTCCTCACCCTGTCAATATGGACATAGTTAATAGATACTACGCATGAACAAGGACCCGCTAGGTCGACTGACCTAGGAAAAAATTAGGGCAACCCGGAAAACCAAAAGGTTCGGGCAAAAATTAGGGATAAAATACAAAAGAATTTGTACACCCGACAAGTTGAAAACCCGAAAGGGCGGCTTGGGCAAAAAAGGGTATCCCGGTGGACCGAAAACCCGAAAGGGCGGTCCAGGCAAAAGTTAGGGAATTAAAGCGTATGACTATGTCCCGTTGGATCATCTCGCAGACAATCTTCAGCGTTGACCAACCAACTCAAACGGTTCTAATCAATCCAATCAGCATCATCGACGTGACTAGTAGACCAGACACTCAGAGACATGAAGACTATAGTAGAATGGGAATCCCATGGGATTATTGCACATAGCTATCTTTTCTTTGTATCAATTTTCATTTTTTATGACAACATTCTCTTACGAGAATGCTCGTCTCATTGTACAAAGAAAAATACTTATTCAAGTTAATACAAATATATCCCTTTTGAAAATAAACCATCTGTTTTTCTTTATTTTTGTGTTTTGTTTACAAAAACGTCCAATGTTTTATTTTTGAACATATGCATTTGAATGTGATTATTGTTTACAAATGAACAGAAAACGGAAAGACAATTACTAATGGCTTTAAGAAATAGAATAATATATATTGGCCATTCCATAAAATCCCCGCATGAACCTTCTCCAGCAAGAGCAGAAGTAATTACATCCTACTACAGGTTCATTAACGTATCCCCAGTATGCAGCCTGTGGTATCAAGCGCTCTCATACCCCTGACAGAGCAGAACTTCCAACTAACTCTCCAGAGGTTCCCCAGTGAAAGTTGACCAACTTCTCAGGATTCCCCAGCAGGATTTCACGAAGTCCACAAGCAATGTCTGGTGTTTCCCTTCTACAACAGAGTTTATTTCTCTAATGATTGGAAACTCACTCATCAGTGCTTCAAAAGGGATTTATTTTCCCCGCTTCCAGCAACACTACGACACGAATAATCTTTAAGTCCATACATTTGCACTCATACATCATAACATTAAGTATATACAGTGCAATCTCATTTATTTTTGAGGTACAACATCACACCATGAATTGCATACATCATAGCATTGCATACAATTAACTCTTCACCTTTTGCAGGAAAGAGTCAATCGACAGGAAATTATCATCAACAAAGTTCTAACAGACGGATATTTTCAACAAGAAAAGACTGGTCGACCATCTACATAACAAAATATTTCTTCCAGATTCTTACTGGTTCAGATAAATCTCTCAACGGTTTATTCTGATTTGTTTCCAGATTTTCACTGGTTCAGATAAATCTCTCAATGGTTTATTCTGATTCGTTTCCAGATTCTTACTGGTTCAGATGAATCTCTCAACGGTTTATTCTGATTCATTTCCATATTCTTACTGGTTCAGATAAATCTCTCAACGGTTTATTCTGATTCGTTTCTAGATTTTCACTGGTTCAGATAAATCTCTCAACGCTTTATTCTGATTCGTTTCCAGATTCTTACTGGTTCAGATAAATCTCTCAATGGCTTATTCTGATTCGTTTCCAAATTTTCACTGGTTCAGATAAATCTCTCAACGGTTTATTCTGATTCATTTCCAGATTCTTACTGGTTCAGATAAATCTCTCAACAGTTTATTCTGATTCATTTCCAGATTTTCACTGGTTTAGATAAATCTCTCAACGGTTTATTCTGATTCGTTTCCAGATTCTTACTGGTTCAGATAAATCTCTCAACGGTTTATTCTGATTTGTTTCCAGATTTTCACTGGTTCAGATAAATCTCTCAACGGTTTATTCTGATTCGTTTCCATATTCTTACTGGTCCAGATAAATCTCTCAACGGTTTATCCTGATTCGTTTCCAGATTTTTACTAGTTCAGATAAATCTCTCAACGGTTTATTCTGATTCGTTTCCAGATTCTTACTGGTTCAGATAAATCTCTCAACGGTTTATTCTGATTCGTTTCCAGATTCTTAATGGTTCAAATAAATCTCTCAACGGTTTATTCTGATTCGTTTCCAGATTTTCACTGGTTCAGATAAATCTCTCAACAGTTTATTCTGATTCATTTCCAGATTCTTATTGGTTCAGATAAATCTCTCAACGGTTTATTCTAATTCAGTTCCAGATTCTTACTAGTTCAGATAAATCTCTCAATGTTTTATTTTGATTTATTTCCAGATTTTCACTGGTTCAGATAAATCTCTCAACGGTTTATTCTGATTCGTTTCCATATTATTACTGGTTCAGATAAATCTCTCAACGGTTTATTCTAATTTGTTTCCAGATTTTCACTGGTTCAGATAAATCTCTCAACGGTTTATTCTGATTCATTTCCAGATTCTTACTGGTCCAAATAAATCTCTCAACGGTTTATTCTGATTCGTTTCTAGATTCTTACTGGTTCAAATAAATCTCTCAATGGTTTATTCTGATTCGTTTCCAGATTCTTACTGGTTCAGATAAATCACTCAATGGTTTATTCTGATTTGTTTCCTGTTAAAATCAAGTTCAGACTTTCTGTCAACAATCATCTTTGGATGGCATCTATAAGACCATCTCCGACAACTCTACATCACTTCTCCAAATGGCATCTTTAAGCCTATTCCCTACACAATCAATCAGCGCATCATCGAGTGCAAATTTCTGGGCACTCTAGTGTTCAATCATCTTCCTCTCTCAAGCCACGAACGACAAACATGTCAATCTCGCTTTTTGAGTTTAAGAAGACTGAACAGGGGAAGCTGTTGTACCCCAAAATTTGCCCTCCCATTTTTCACTCAAGATGTTATCCCAGGGTTTTCTTAAATACTCAATTTGGCTCAAAAGTTGATCAAACAGATTTTCTTCCTAGGCAACCAGTCAGCAATTAGGGTTTAACACTTCTCAAAGGTTTGCCCAATCCATGGCCCAGATAACTGCAAAGGCATTTGTGTGATTTCTATTTGTTTTCTTAACTATAATCTGCTAAAGATTGATGCTACTTTTGAGGGCATATTCTGTTTGAATAAGGTGCGAGGTCTAAAGCTATCATCTTTAAGCAATCATGATTGAGGGTTCAATTAATCATTTGGGTTTGAGCTTTTAAACATTTATTTTGTTTAAGAGTGCAAGATACATGATTTATCCTATCATATTATATTTACTTGAAGTGCAAGTTATCAAGCCAGGATGCTTATTCAAAACATTCAACCCAAGAATTGCAAAATTAAAATAAAAACTCAGAAGTTTTGCACAACAAATTTTCATTATTACTCAAGCTTTGTTCATTACAGTTTGGTGGGTCTTTCACAAATGATTACAAGTGATTAAAAAAATTACAAGTAAAATACAAAGTTTAAATCTACAAAGTAAAATTTACTTCTTCTTCAAGACTCCTTGCTTCATCCTCAAGAAATCCCCCATTTGCTAGCCATTGTCTTGCTTGCCATTTGTTTGTACATGTGACAGAAGAAAAGAAAATGTTAGCAAAAAAATCAATATTAAAAAGCCCAAGAAAATTTGATTTTTTTCATCATTAGGGTTTGCTTTTAGGAATCAGAATATTTTTTGTCCATTTTCTCTATTTTTTGCAAACCTCAAAACCTAGGTTTTGGTTCACAAAAAAGGGGGAAAATAAATAAATATACAAATTGGACAGACAAGGCAACAAGTTCAAACATCAGCAGTCAAAATGCACAAGTCAAACAATACCAAACATCCAAACTGCATCACAAAAAATGGCAGTGCTTTGCAAAGAAATTACAGCAGCACAAGATGCAAGGCAACATGCTGCAAATAGCAGACAGCAAGCAAGTTGTCCAAATCAGAAATCAAAGGCAGCAATACAAAGCTACAACAGAACAAAACAAACAATATGCAAACAACAAGCCAAAAGCACCAAATGTTGTAATGTAATTCATCATCATCATTTTCCCAAAGAAATAAAGCAAACCCTTCAGAAATGCATCAAAAGCAAAAATGCTTTATCTCACAAAGAGAGGAAAGAGGAAAGATATCACCTAGCCAACAAATGCCAACACAAACAGGTTGCTATAAGCAACAGTCCAAGAAGACCTGCTCAAAAAGCCTCCCTATGCTGCCCATAGCAGTCCAAAGATTTGTCCAAGTTCTGCACAAAGGCATGTCAACATAAACCATAGCAACTAGTCTGCAATACAGTCCAAAAATGCCCAGACTTGCACCAAAATGGAAACAGTCCAAGCTGCACTCAAAAGCCAAAAACTAGAAAAGCCAAAACTGTCAAAATTCAAAGTTGTTTTCCCTCCTATTTTTTCACCTTAATCAAATAACAAGTTTATTGTTTTATAGAGGAGAGAACCATCAGATATCAGGAGGAGAGATATACAGAACTAAAAAACCAAAACAGAACTAGCAAACCACAAAAAACTCAGAACCAAAAAATTTCAAGAAATCCCTTTGTTTCAAACTAACTGAAACATCATCAAAACCATCTCCAAACCAACAGAACATCATCAAACCATCTTCAAACCCAACTGAAACATCATAGAACCATCATAAAAAACCAAAACAGAACTAGCAAATTAGCAAACCACAAAAAACTCAGAATCAAAAAGTTCAAGATATCATTTTGTCTCAAGCTAGCTGAAACATCATAGAATCATCACAAAAAAACCAGAACAAAACTAGCAAACTAGAAAACCACAAAAAAATTCAGAACCAGAAGTTTAAGAAATCCCTTTGTTTCAAATCAACTGGAACATCATAGTATTCATCAAAAACAGCTATCCCAATCCTTATCCAAAAAACAGTAGACAACAAAAATAGAACCAAAGTCCAAACCTTGTCATCAAACATCATTATTCAGAACCCAACAAATCAGTAATAAATAAACAACAAAAACTCTAATCTGATAACCAGGATAACACGAACTCAGAAGGAAAAGGAAGCCATTCACAAACACAGGGTCAGAGCTATCTTACCGAAAAGAACATTAGGAGGTTAGTAAGGTTATAGATCTGGACCTCACCAAATGATCTCTTTCTTCTCTTTCCTTCCTCTCATTGAATCTATCATTGCATGCATCGCTATCTTTGCTGTTTTTATCAAACAAAAAATAGGGTTTCACTTTCCCCCTTTCTAGATTTAGGGTCACCAAGTAAAAGTATGTAGAAATAAGTCACGAATTAGTAACTAGCAGAAAGAGACGATCAGAAAAATGTAAGAATAGTAAGGTTTTGAGACACGCCGCCGCCGTCACCGCCGTGAGGCGATTTCCGGCGCGGCCAAAGGGTCTTCTCCGGTGAAGGCCCATGGTAAGAGAGAAGAGAGAGGGCAAAGCGTTCAAGAGAGAGAAAGAAAGTTGAGTTATGAGGCATGGATTCAGTGTAAGTGGGTTTTGTGTTGTTTGATAACAAAACTCTGGTCCAATCCGGTGGTGACACTTGTCACCACCTCTTTAGTTTCCCTGAATGATCCCCCACTTGCAACCCCATGATAATTTGATGCGCCTTCATCATATATCCCTCAGATCAATTATCACATCCTTTCAACACGTCTTGGATGCATGTCCATGGTACACCTCCAGGGAGTTGCTGCACTAGATTAGCCAGAAGCATTTAGGTCTATTAATTTCTGCACCCCCTGTTTTTACTCTTTTTTGCAGGTCCATTTCTACTTTTCTTCTTTATATTTTGTTGTTAGTATTTTATTCTTCATTATTTGATTTTTATTTTATTCTTTAGCATATATCTAAAAAATGTAAATATGTTAACATTTGTTTTAAATAATTATTAATTTTAAAATTATTTTTGTTTGACATTATTAATTAAGTCCTTAATTAATCTTATAAAATGAAAAGAGTTTTAACCTAAATAATTATTTAATGGTTTAGATTTGTATTGCGTGATTTAAATATTTATTTCTTACTGTCACCCCCATTCATTAATTTGTACCCCCATTCCCGAAGCTCTGTAATAACGTAGAATTTCAATTTCCGCATTTTTATTGTGTTACTCAATATTGTATAGTAATTATGCGTGTATGCCAAGATCAAAAAAATCAATCGTTAGTTAACCTAATTTCAATGATCAAATTAACTTGAATCAAAACTTTTTCACACGCGCACCTCTAGGGTAACCTCGCTCGTTGCCTCGGAAATACAGTCAAGTCCCTCGAGTATGGGACATTTTAGCAAATGACCCTTCGATAAAAAGATCGTAGTCCCTCGATGACTCTCGACGTTGCCTTCGATAAAACTATCTCGTCCCTTACAAAAATTGCTAAAGCGTCACATAAGTTACTTTCGATGACTGTAAGATTGACCCGCGCCTGTCCCTTTACATCCAATGATGGGGCAACTTACCAAAGATAGAAACATCTAAAGGAGGAAGATTCTCTCCTAGTTGCTCACTTTCTCACGACAAAAAAAATTTTAAAAGACAAAACTTTGTACGCGTTCTTATAGAGACGTGAACCGTTGCATAACATCTTTTCAAAAACACTTTCCAAAACACAATTCACAAACATATCTTTGAAACATTTTTTTAAGCAAAACTTTGTACGTGTTCTTATAGAGATGAGAACCATTACAAAGAAATTTTTCAAAACCACTTTCAAAGCCCACACAACAAGCACACTGTCAAACAAAAGCAAGTGATCTAAACGAGTAACTAAGAACCCATGGAAAACCATGGATGAAAAGGGTGATAATACCTTCCCTTTTCATAATCTACCCCCTGAACCCGAGAAATAATCTCGAAAGGTCTTTCCTGTGTTTTTTTACCTTTCCTTTTAGATAAAAGAAAAGTCAGTAGTGACTCTTGGTATCCGCACAAATGCGATCGAAACGCAAAACACCAACTCAGTTCTCCCACCGTATCACACATTCCCTATTAAGACATCTCAAAATTTTGTTAGTAGTAATAACATTGGGAGTAAGAGGACCACGAGTGTGTAAGCGATTGATTATATGAGAAAATCTCTTTTGCATATCCGCAATGGTTTCACCATGCTTCATGTGAAATAGATCAAACTCTTGAGTCAATGTATTAATTTTAGCTAGTTTAACATCATTTGTCCCCTCATGGGCAATTTGTAGAGCATCCCACATTACCTTAGCAGTAGCACAATGTGAAACTCTAAAATACTCATCAACACCTAAAGATGCAATAAGCATATTTCTACCTTTCCAATCATAGCTATACTTTTTCTCGTCTTCCTCATCCCATAGTGCTTCCGGTTTTGGTATGGTAATGTTATCCTCATTGTTCATGGTTATTTGTATAGGACCGTCCTCGATAACTTTCCATATCTTTCTATTAACAGAGTTAATATGCACACGCATACAATCTTTCCAATAGCTATAGTTTTCACCGGTGAAAGCAGGAGCTCTCATATAAGCCATTTTTTGATTGTTCTCCATATTCTACAAAGTAATGTGCGAAGTACTAGATAAACTGGCGCTCTGATACCACTTGTTAGACGATATGATCAATCTAGAAGGGGGTTTAATAGATCGTTTAAAAAATTATTTGCGCTTTTTAAAATTGTTTTTCAGAAATATATGTGAAAGCTCCCGGAATCTCCAATCGTCTAAACAATCCTCTATTGAAAAGATTGGATATACGTAACCGTATGGGATAGGATGAAAAAGTAAGAATCAATATGTTTTACTCAATTGGTCAATCACTTAAACATCCTCAATGATTATGAATTACTTCCAATGAGTTGATTAAGATAAATCTAAACACAATGAATAATTCGTAGATGAATCAATTTGTCAAACACCTTATGTGCAAAGAACCTTAGGTTTGACTTTACTAAATTGTAGCGGTGATTTTTCTTAGGTATCAGTCAAACAGATTGTTACCAATGTTGTGAAATGATTTCAACACACCATAATTTTAGTACAAGCAAATTCGACAATTTAATTCCCACAAATTATAGTAGTCAAGTATGGAAGTAAAGAAAAAGAAGAATAACACACGATTTGTTAAGGCAGTTCCCCTTGTCATCCTTGTGTAGGGTACGTCTGCCCCCTACTCTAGAATCTAGAATTGAGATATTTAATATTAATATGTAAATGTTACAAGAGAAGAGATAGTTCATAATACAAACAAACCAATGTTGCTGATGTAACAGTCTCCCTCCCTTTCCTTGGTTTGAGCCAAAACAAGTGCCAAATTCTTCGAACAAACCTCTGGTTACTGCTACTGGATTTTCATGAACTCTTGTTCTACAATACTTTCACTCGGCTGATTTCAATTATAAGAAATTTGACCCCAAATCTTCCTTCACAATCCTCCAGTTACCGCTAATTGATTAAGCAAACCCACCTTTTCTTAATCCTTTCACTCGGCTGAATTCGATGAAGCAAAGACTTGTGCAAAAACCCCCACACCAATTTGAATCTTGGAGGAGAAAATCCAAATGATTTTATTCAAGAACAACCTATAATTGCTCAACCCAAACCTGAATTGAATCGTTGATTTGAACGTTATCACCATAACACTTTTCTTGAATCAACAACCATGATTATGTGTAGATGTTGATTTTTGAGAAGAGAGGATGAAGATGATGAGCACTATGTGTATCTTCCACTAGTTCTTGTTAACTACTCAAAAGGAATAAAAACTCTATTTATATGTGTTAGTAAAACAAATAATATTTGAGAAAGAAAGAAAATAAGACAAACAGAATTTTGAGTATGTTAAGTGAGCGGTCGACCGCTCCAGAGGCTTGGGTCCGTGCAACACAACTCGTGCATGGGAGATGAGCCAAATATCTTGAATGAGCCAACCGCGCCAGGGGGTTGCATCGATGTAGCAATCAATTTTCTTGACCATCAGGTTGAGTCGGCCAAGGGGTCTGCGCAACACAACTCAGGAGAAGCACAAAGCTTTGATTTGACCGAAGCTAGTTTGCATCGACACAGGCTTCATTTTTCTCCCCAAAAAGGTTATTTCATCCAAGCTTGCATCCCATTCTTTGTGCCAAGTATATTTTATGTAGCACACATATCATTGAGGATATGAGAGGTTTTGACATCATGAAAATATGAATCTTGCCCTCACAATTTTCCTCTTTCTTTCATGGATCAAATGTTGGAAATATTATCGGGTCAACAATATTATTGTTTTTGGATGGTTATTCCGGATACAATCAAATATCAGTCAATCTAGAAGATCATGAGAAGACTGATTTCACATGTCTGTTTTTGTGTTTTTGCATATAGACGTATGCGTTTTGGCTTATGTAATGTGCCTGCTACTTTTCGAAGACGTATGCAAGCAATTTTCCCATATATGATTGAGAAGACCATTTAAGTTTTCATGGATGACTTCTCTTATTTTGGAGTGTCATTTGATTTGTGTTTGAGCAACCTAGAAACCATACTGAAACAATGTGTTGAAACAAACTTGGTTCTAAATTGGGAGAAGTGCAATTTCATGGTGACCGCAGGAATTGTTCTTGGGCATAAAATTTCATCAAGAGGAATTAAAGTAGATAAAGCCAAAGTTGATGTGATTGAGACACTTCCCCCACCAACAAATGTCAAAAGAACCCGGAGTTTTCTTGGCCAATCGGGTTTTTATAAGAGATTCATCAAGGACTTCTCAAAAATTGAAAGACCATTGAGAAATCTTCTCAACAAAGATAAGTCTTTTCTTATTTATAATGATTATTTAATAGCTTTTGAAAAATTGAAAGAAAATTTTATTAATGCACCCATAATCATTACACCAAACTGAAAAATTGATTTTGAACTTATGTGTGATGCAAGTGATTATACGGTAAGAGCCATTTTAGGGCAAAGAAGGAATAAAAATTTTCATGCTATACATTATGCAAGAAAAGTTTTAAATGATACTCAAATGAATTATGCAACAATAGAAAAAGAGTTGCTTGCTATTGTGTATGCATTGGAGAAATTTTGTTCTTATCTTATTGGCTCTAAGGTTGTAGTTTTTACTGACCTTTCGGCGATTAAATATTTGCTTACCAAACCCGATTCAAAACAAAGGCTTATTCGATGAATCCTTTTGTTGCAAGAATTTGATCTTGAAATTCGTGACAAGAAAGGATCTGAAAACTTGGTAGTGGATCACTTATCCCGTTTGATAAATTTAGAAGTCACAATAAATGAAAAAGAAGTAGAGGAATCATTCCCGGATGAGCAACTGATGGTTCAGGAAAGACCTTTGTTCACAAATTTTGCAAATTTCAAAGCTACCGGTATCATTCTAGAAATTTTCAATGCACAACAAAGGAAAAAGTTTCTTAGAGATGCAAAGTATTTTGTGTGGGATGAACCCTATTTATTCAAATTAGGGGTGGATAATTTGTTGAGAAGATGTGTGAGCAAGGAAGAAGCAAGTAGCATCTTGTGGCATTATCATAATTCTCCTTATGGTGGACATTATAGTGGTGACTGGACTTCCGCAAAGGTTTTACAATATGGGTTTTATTGGCCATCATTTTTTAAATATTCTTTTGAACATACGAAAAATTATGACAATTGCCAAAGAGTGGGAGGAATAACAAAAAGACATGAAATTCCTCCTCAAAATATGCTTGAAGTGGAGGTATTTGATTGTTGGGGGATAGACTTTGTTGACCCTTTTCCTTCCTCATTTTCTAATGAGTACATATTGGTAGCAGTGGATTATGTGTCAAAGTGGGTTTAGGCAATAGCATCTCCAAAAGTGGATGCCAAGACTGTGATTAAATTCCTGAAGAAAAATATTTTCACACGTTTTAGTACTCCAAGAGTTTTGATAAGTGATGGAGGTTCACATTTTTGCAATTCCCAATTGAAGCGAGCTTTGGAGAATTATGGAGTTAAGCACAAGGTTTCTACATCGTATCATCCTCAAACCAATGGCTAAGCTGAAGTGTCAAACCGGGAAATAAAAAGAATTCTTGAGAAAACCGTTTCTTCGTCAAGAAAATATTGGTCTTTGAAGTTGGACGAAGCTCTTTGGGCATATTGTAACGCCCGTAATTTAATTAATTACTTAATTAAATGATTTTTGGGTTATTTATGAAGTTGTGTTACGATGATAGATGTTGGGTGTGATTAATTAAATTAATCTATTCTATTAAGTTGTGGAATAATATTAGAATAATAATATTATTTGATGTGGGCTTATTTTTAAGGATTAGAAATAGTAGAAAGGGGGTGTATGAGTTTTAAGCCCATTAATACATAATGAGAATTATAGTGTTATTATATTAGTTATTTAGAATTAATAAGGAAAAAGAAGTAGCAGTAAGAAGAGAAGGAAATAAGGGTTGGAAGTGAATGTGAAAGTTGCAGAAAAGAAGGAAAAGAGCAAAACAGAATTCAATCGGAAAAGAATCGTAGAGCAACATTCAATCCAAGGTAAGGGTGGGTTTCTGACTCTATAATTGGGTTATGATGAGTAGTATGTGGGATTGGATTTGAAAAGTTGTTTTGTTTATGATTGAAATATATAGATTGTTGTTTGATGAGGATCAATGATTTAGAGATGAATATGATGCCCTAATGCTATATAATTGATGTAGAAACATAGGATCATTATAATTGAGGATTACCTATGATTAGAGGATTTTTTAGGACCTAGGGCAGGGAAATCGCAGTGAAAACACAGTGAAATCGCAGAAAATATTCAGCACAGCTCAGTATGAGTCGACCTCAAAGACCATGCATCGACACATGCAGGAATTAAGACTCAGGATGAGTCGATGCATAGGATCATGCGTTGATACATGTAGTGTTTCAGACTCAGTATGAGTCGACACAAGTGGATTACGCATTGACTCATATAGGATTTCAACCCGGTACGCGCCGATCTAAGAAGTATGCATCGACTCATGCAGTCTGATTTTTGACAGATTCTTCCAAAGGCTGTAACTTGTGTATCCGGACTCCGTTTGAGGTGTCGTTTTAAGTGTTGGATATCTAACGCGACGAACTTCATTCTTAAGGATTAAAATGAAGGATAATAATAATAATCCTAGTACCCAAATTAGGATTAGAGTTAGCTTCCCGCGTTAATCGCTATGATGATTTTGTAAAGTATGATGAGGATAAGACGATATTATATTATTGCTTGGTTCATGACAGTAAGATTTATAATGATAATGATATAGTATTACAGAATAATAATATGTATAGGTTTTGAAATTAGAGATAAGCCTTAGATGATTAATTAATTATAGGCATTATCATGTTGTAGGCATATGGCCGACGTTGAGGGATTGTCGATCTGTCGTTGTATTATTGTTATGGCTGAGTTGCTGTGGAATTATGTTGATGAATTATGTTGATGAATTATGTTGATGAATTATGTTTATGAATTATGTTGATGAATTATGTTGATGAATCATGTTGATGAATTATGTTGATGAATTATGTTGATGAACTATGTTGATGAATTATGTTGATGAATTATGTTGATGAAATATGTTTTTGAATCATGTTGATGAATTATGTTGATGAATGATGTTGAGATGCCTCTAATAATTGGCAGCTATTAAGATGTAGGTTTCTGGCCAACGATGGTGTTGTGTTGAGATGTTGTTAATTGTGGTTGTTATTACTACATTCATGATTGTGTTGCATACATTGCATATCAAGATGGAAATTATGCTCATTAAGATGGCTTGTATTGGCGAATATTAAGATGAAGGCTTATGCCTTGTTGATGCCTCTATTTATTGGCAATTATTTTGAGATGGGAGTTATTCTCCAATGGTACCATATGCATTTGCATAGTATTGAGTCGCATTATATGATTGCATAAAGAAGTTGTGTATTGATGCGGTAATGTTGTATGTTGTTGATGTTCTGTTGCGATTATTGTTGTTTATAAGATGTGAAGTGGTGATATCATATAATCTGATTTAATATATTATTTATCATACGTTTTATTATATTTTTAGATATCTCACCCCTTCTGTTTGAATGTTACCCTTACGCTGGTAACATGCAGGTAATCCAGAGTGAAGGCTGTATACCTTCAGTAGTTCGAGTCGGTGTCATTGCTCTGATACGTAACACTCAGGGGGGATGAACGCTCGTTGCTTTTATTTATTGATTATTTCAGTTGTCGAACTTTAATTTGATTGTTTCTAAGTATGTGTTATTTTAAAGTTGTTGAAATGTTGGACAAAGATGCTATTATGATTCTGCTGTGTAGTTGTTTAAGTTGTTGAATTAAGAGATTAAATTATTTTATGGTTGGTTCATCCGAAGTTTTAAAAGTTTTATGTATCCATGTTGAATGCAATGTGTTTTTAAGTTGAATTTGTGGCATCCTGATTCAGTTGTATGAATTTTATAACTTTGATTTACATTTATAATTGCTGGGTAGAATTAGGGCGTTACACATATCGTACGGAATTCAAAGCTCCAATAGGTCTTACTCTGTTTCAAATGGTTTACTGGAAATCATGCCATCTTCCGGTGGAACTTGAACATAAGGCGTTTTGGGCATTGAAGTTTTTGAATTTTGATCAAGATCAAGCCGGCTCGAAAAGGAAAGAAGAATTACATGAATTGGATGAATTGAGATTGTATGCTTATGAATCTTCAAGGATTTACAAAGAAAAAGTCAAGAAGTATCATGATAAAAAAAGAAGTCCAAAGCATTTTGAAGTTGGTCAATTGGTTTTGTTGTTCAATTCTCGGTTAAAGTTATTTCCGGGAAAACTAAAATCTAAATGGTCGGGGCCATTCTTGATAAAAGAAGTGAAGCACTATGGATCTATTTTGTTAGAGGACCGTATCTCAAAGTAAAGTTGGATGGTGAATGGTCAGCGTTTAAAAATCTACCTCAGAGGGGAGGTGAACCAGAGCACTAGTGTTATTCGTCTTGGTGATATGTGATCGCCTTGGACCGTCAAACTTGAAAATATGTTAAACAAAGCGCTTGTTAGGAAGCACCCTAACATTGTAAGTATTTTCGTTTTTTTGTCATTTTCAATTAGTCTGCTGCCGAATAGGATTTGTGAAACAAATTCTGCAGCAAAAAAAAAATTATGTTTCTGTCAAGGATCGTCGGACGATCGTCTCTGTCGCGGGGCGACGCTGTTTTGACAGCACTTATCTGCTGCGGTTTTGTTTTTCAATTTGGTGGGTTATTTTAGGCCCACGAGTCATTCTTTTAATATAAGACAGTTTTGACCTATTTGGGGTCATTTTCACCAATTCTATCTCAAAAACCCTTGTGCCTTCATTCCCAATTTCAACATCAAAGGTAAATTTTCTTTCTCTTCTTTATGGTTAGTAAATTAGGTTTGATAGTTTAATTTTTTAGTTTTGATTACTATGTCCTTGCTTAGTAAATTAGGGTTTAGTAATTTAGGATTTTATAGTCTTGATTAGTTTGCATATGGTTAGGATCTTCATTTCCCATTGTTTGCAATTATCACTCACCATAAATTTGTCTGAAATCACTAAGGCATTTTGGTTTGGAAGTGAAAAGAATAGCATTTGTGAGTGAAAAATTCTACAGAATTTTCCTGTTCGCAGGGTGTCGCCCGATGATGCATGTCAGGGGAAACATCTCTGTTTTATCTTTTGTGTTCTGCATTTTTGTTATTTTTTATGTCTAACAGAAAGGTTTGTCTGTTGTTTTATTTTGATTTAATGTATTGCAGATGGGTCCTAAGAGAGCTTTTTGCTTGAAACATGTGAGGGAAACTGATGGGGATAGTTCACGCCAACCATAAAACTTTGATAAAAGCCGATTTGTTAGTGCTAAAGCTAAAGCAAGATTCTACCTTCTAGTGGGAAGGAAATTTGTGTCAGAGAAAAAGTTTGTGATTGACACCAACGGTCCTTATGGGAAGCCAATGCAGATTTTCCTAAGAAAGAAGTGGGTTGTGCTGATTGATCCGGTTGACCGAATAAGCTATGATTTGGTCAGGAAGTTTTACGCAAATGCTCTTCCTGCTGAGGGGGAGAAATTTCTTTTCAAGACTGTGAGAGGAAAATCATTGCATTTTGATGCGGACTCCATAAACAATTTTTTAGGTAACCCTCTTCATTTGTGTGTTCACGAGATATATGACTTCAACAAGGAGCTTGGCAAAGTAAAAAACCATGATTCTATTTCTAGTGCAATTCTCTTGGAAGGAAGAAGTGTAGAGTTGAATGCAGCGGGTCTTCCTTTAAGATACAATCAGGATGATATGACGGCTGAAGCACAAGGTGTACTTCTTTTTATTTTAAACAACATCAAACCTAATCTTCATGGGTCAACTATTCCTATTGATGTTTCTATTCTTGTGAAATATATCTTGGGAGACAGGTTGGTGGATGCTGCTGGCATTATTTCTAAGTAAATGAAGCAGTTTGTTGAAAGCACTAAGACTAAGGAGGTAAACTATTGTGTCCCTCTACCTTTTCCTTGTCTTATTACTGCTATGTTCCTTGACAAAGGAATTTTGATGCCGGAAGAAATTAATGAAAAAGTGAGGGGTTACTGATGATGATTATTTGGGCTGTTACTGTTTGGGAAAGTTGGCTATGAAGAGGAAAAATAGAAGTGGTAGGGGTGAATCGTCTGGTACTCAAGAGGCATTCACGGGTCTTGATTATGCAAATTGGGATCCTAGGATGAAAGAGACTTGAAACTATACTTGGGACATGTTGGAATCCCATCAAAGGTCTAGAAGTTTTCTTCACGATTCCATGGAGAAGCTGTTTCTTAATCAGTCTAATCCTCGAGAGGCAGTTTCTTTCCCTTTCCATGCTGAATATGATGTCTAATGTAATTGGCCTGTGGACAGGCACCCGTTCTTTTTAGAGGGGTCAGCACAGGTTGGTGATGTTGGTGGTGATAATATGGAGCAGTGAAGATTATGTGTCTTAAAGTGAAGAGTTTTTATTTATTTTGCAACTTTTATTTATTTTTCAGCTTTATGATTTTAGAATTTAATTGTTGGAACAATTTACTTTTGTTTTGAAATTTGGTGGATATTGGTACCCTTTTTTGTTGGTGTTTTACACCAAAGAAAATTTATTTTATTTTATGTTTAAGTATGTTTAATTCTAGTTTTTTTTATTTCAAAAATTAGTAGTATTATATTTTATTATGGTGTATACATAGTGCCGTACCCTAAATTTATCCCTCTCCTTTCATTCAAAAATATCCCTCCATACTCCTAGGGTTTTTAATCACTTAAAGCACCTAAGGTTCATGGTTTAATGGTTGCACAATATTAGGGTTTACACTTGAGTTTATCTTGAGTTAGGTTTTAATTCATGATAAAAGTTGTTGAGTTTGAGGACTCTTTGATAATATATTGTTTGCTTGTGAATAAAGTTAACCGAAGTTGAATTTGAGATTGGGGTTTTCTCATCTTTTGGTTTGGTTTTGTTGATAATTATCAATGGAAGATTTGCTGGAGATTTATGTCGAATCTCACACATCTTCAAAGTTCACTAAGGCATCACCATTGTGATTGGGCATTTAAATATTTTCTTGGAATGTAGAAGTGATTGAATTTAATATCATTGCATAATGGACATCGAGATTTTTGAATTCAAATTTAGAAAACAAAAGAGTTTTAGACTTGGTATGAATGAGCAAGTTCATGTTTTCTTATGAATTCAAATTTGTTTCTTTTCAATTACAAATATGGAGTTCCTTTTTATCTCAAGTTTCAAAGCTTCACTTGTTATCTCAAATTCACTTTCAAGAAACCGAATTACATTCTTCATACAAGTTTCAACATCCGTTTGGAATCAAATTCAAAAAATGGAGAGTTTTCCATTTGGCATTATTGAATCTTAAAGGACTACAAAGCTTCATATTTGTTCCAAATTTTCTAAGATTTATCGAATGTATTACAAAATAAAAGAATTAAAGCTTGCTCAAAGTTTCAGATGGCATTCAAAATTGTAAATGTACATAGTCCTAAGTTCCAAAACTACTCCTTAATGTTACAAAGACGTTCATGCTTCTTTGGCCTAATCACAAATTCCTATATCTAATGCTATTCACATTGAGAATTTGCCTATGTACTCTCTCATTCAAGTATCGCCTCGGTTTCATCTTCAAAGTCTTCCTTCATCATCTTTCCAAGATCATATCAATACCAAGTACATGAAACAAGAGAAAAAGAATTAATTAGCAAACAATCAAATGTGAACAAGAAAGTTTTCAAGCAAATATTTCAAATTCATCATTAGGGTTTGGTCAAGGAATCAAATTTTAGGGCCTAAATCTATTACAAATCACAAAACAAAATTTGGTTCACAATAAGAAAATACAAATCAAAGGGTCCAAATCAGAATTTCAAACTCAACATCATGTTTTCACGTAACAATCCCAAAAGGCCTAATGTTTGTTTTGTTTCAATGAAAAGTCAGAATTGCAAACTCAAATAATAGGCCTAGCCTCCTACTGCAAACCTCAAACAAATATATAAAATATTTGCTTGGTTCATAGTAAAGTTGAAAAATTCAAAAAGCATTGTACTGCACAAGTACAAAATCAAAAAGCCAACAAGCAACAAGTACAAAGCATAGCAAAAGCAACACAGAAAATTACAAAGCCTGTTATATCAAGTTAAACCAAGCAAGCAACATAATAGAAGTGACAAGTTTGTTATCTCAAGACAGTCCCAAAAGTCAAACCCTTCATAGTTCACAAACAAGAAAGTTCACAATATAAAAACAGGAACATAGTTCACACAAGAGGAGGCAGAACCGGGGAGCCACAATAACACAAAAAATAACATCCATTCATTTTTGTTCTATAACAGAAAATAAGATTATGGAACCACAACAACAAAACCTCCATTCATTTTTCTGTAACACAAAAACAGAGTCGTAACCACAAAAAAACCCTAGGTTCAAAACAGTTCATAGAAACAGCAACAACACGTATATCCCGTTCAAAAAAATTGTCACAAAGAGAAAAGAGAGAATACATAAACCGAGAGGGGCAACAAACACAAACCCAAATCTTTATTCCATTTTCCATCACAAAAACACCCTTCAAATTCATTCACAGATAATACACAAAAACCAACCGAGCTACAGTTTAAACAAAAACATAATCACAAACCCTAAGTTTGTTTCATCACTTTCCTAAGATAACCCTTCAGAAAGTGATTTTCAGAGAAAAGAAGAAGAAAAAAAATCATAGAAAGATATTACCGGAGAAAGGTTAAGAGATCGCGAATTCGAACCTCACGACCTCCGTGTCTCTCTTTTCTTTTCATTTTCTTTTCCATTCACGCATCCAACACCGCAAATCTTTGTTATTTTTCAAATCTGAGCACTTAGGGTTTTCAAAACCCCTCTTTAGATTTAGGCCGGATCCCTCACCATCTGCAAAATCAAACCAACGATTAGCAAAGAGGAGAATAATATAAATCAAAAGATGTAAAAAAATTCATGATCGGAGCTTCTCCGTTGCCGTGAAGGCGATTTCCGGCACGGCCATTTTCTCTTCTTCGGCGAGAGTACTTCAGAGAATGAAAGAAAACGTTAAGATAAAGAGCGAGAGAGAGAGAGAGAGAGAGAGAGAGAGAGAGAGAGAGAGAGAGAGAGAGAGAGAGAGAGAGAGAGAGAGAGAGAGAGAGAGTATTTTGACATAATGTACTTGTTTTTTTTATCTTTTATTTGATAACAACCCATCTCTGGGCCCTCAACCAAAACCTTTTTCAGGCCAAATTATGTTCCGTTAACACCACCTTCTCTTTTCTATTTCACCATCCTTTTGTTACTTCCTTTTGTTTTCTTTTTTTCATTTTGGGGCCCAGACTGTCTTAAGCCCATCTCCGAAACCCAATTCCTTTCCACTTGCGCACCCCCTTTCTTTTCCAATGCAGCACAACAACAACATTCTGGGCTTTTTACTTTTACTCACTAACCCCCATATTTGCTTAATATTATGCCAGCCCATTACATCTTGTTTTTTTATTTTATTTTTATTTCCTTATACAAAACAGACTTTGGGCTAAGTCAACAAAAAATGTTTTACTTTCTAACACCCTTTTTACTTTCAAACCCCGACCCAACATTTATATTTTTATCTTGTTTTCTTTTCCTTTCTTTTAATATTATTATTATTATTATTATTATTAAAAAATACCAAACAAAATATATTCTATTAAATACTTAGACTAAAAGTTATTATTTTATTTTCACTTTAGTTAATTTCCTTTAAACAAAAGATCAAAAATACTTTCTTAACAAATTAACTTCTTTTCTTAATTAAAATTAATTTACACATTAGGATTTTCATTAATTAATTTCTTTTTTTAACTAAGTTTAATTAGGTCAACTATAAACCCCTTTTCATACAAAAAAAAACACAAAAACAATCTTCTTCCTAATTTCTCTTATATTTACATTCATGTACATTTTATTTTATATTATTCAATTTGGTTGTAATAGTAATTAGGTTTTAGTTTCCTTCATTCCCATTTGTAATCTGTATCCCTATCCCCTAAAATGATGTAATAGCATAGAACTTTTAATTTCCGCAATTTATCGCTTTCCATATTATTGCTAGTAATTAGGGTTTGTATGGCAAGACTTAAAACAAACAAGTAGATAACCCTAAATTCAAGACAAATGCATGAAAACAAAACACTTCGCACACTTGCACCTCTAGGGTTAACCCACACTTGTTGTCTTAGAATAAAATAGTCATGTCCCTTGAACGTGGGATACTTTAGCAAAGACCCTCGATTACAAGATTGTAGTCCCTCGATGACCCTTCAATGTTGCCTTCGGTAAACGATCTTAGACCCTTATAACAAATTAATAAGTTATCCTACAATGTTGCCTTCTATGATTGTACGATGACCCACGTCTGTACCTTCACATCCAATGATATGGTTTCTTACTAACTAATGGTAAGATAAAATAATCTAAAGGAGGAGGAAAATAACAAAGACTTTCTTTTGAGTAGGTAGAACGCTCGTAGTTGCTTGCTCATAAATATTTCAAAACAAAACATCTTTCAAACACACCAACACTTTTATGAAATATTTTCAAAAGTCAACACTTTGTATACATTCTTATAGAGACGAGAATCATTACAAAGTTCGCCTAAATGAATGCGCTTTTCAAAAATACTTTCAAACAAATACAGACACATTTCACAAAGCATTTTCAAAATGAGCTAGCAAATAAGAGCCCGTAGATAACTACAGATGAAAAGGGTGATAACACATTCCCTTTTCATAACCTACCTCCCGAACTCAAGAAAAATCTCAAAAGGTCTTTCCTGTTCTTTTCACCCTTTCCTTTATTGGATAAAAGAAAAGTCGGTGACGACTCTTACTATCCGCAACAATTGCGATAAAATGAAAAACACACAAGTCAGTTCTCCCACCGTATTATAGAACTGGCGACTCTGCTGGGGATGAACTTTAAGTGGGGTTATCTTAAGAGCTATATCACATTTATTGCTTTACTTTTTGATTTTTTTTGTTTATATTTGTGTGTTATGCTTGGGTTTATTCTTGTAAAAATCCTATACCTGGATTTGGGGGCATTTTAGGTAAGTAGCAATAGATCGTGGGGACTATGCGGCATATACCGACATGGATGAATTGATGGCTACATTAGTGTGACATATTTGTTGGTACCGGTATCCCTTGTGGCGGATTGAGGAAAATACGGGGCCGCTGTGTGGTGTCATGAAGCACTAACTGACCATAGAACCTTTAGTTGAACAAGTTGGCCATTAGGAAGTAGTGAGATAATCGGCTTTGGTGTACATATGAAGATTGGTTGATACTCGATGTTACACTCATTGAGATCGGACTTTTGATATATTTCGGTCGCTAATAAAGAAGCTTGTGGTGAAACAATGCCTAATGAAGAAAGATCAATGATATTGAGATTCCTTAGAACCCAGTTACTTTTGTTAGGATGGGTTGAACCAACTAAACTTCAAGAGGGTACTTACCTATAAACCCCATGCAAGCCTGAACCTAAGGTTAATTGTGTGATTTGTTTGAATTTATGATCTAACAAATTGAACTCCTTACAGGGTTTATCCGTATCTAACCAAACTTGAATTCCTTGAAGGGCTTGTTTGTAGTCACTACCTTAAACTTTTTCTTGATGCATAGCATATACATCATAACATCATACCATATCATTTTTAATAACCATTTCAAGGGTCTCAAGGGCCTGTGATGCAGGGTTACATTGAACCAGACGTCTATCAAGAGGCAAGAGGAATTATTTTCCTCTAACCAAAAGTTGTTAAAGACAAAAGCATGATAACTTAAGTCAAGGGATATGACCCACTCGATATGGTGAGTTTGCTTCTCGTAGAAGGACGTTCAACGATACGAAGTTCTTCAATCAAAGTTGTAATCAAAGTTCAACTTTTGACATTTTCATATGTTTACCCTACGAGATCCTTGAAAACATCGCATCCACATATCATGCATCATGCCATAACAGGTTTTCCCCCATACAGGTTTTCTCATCTGCTTACTATTTATTTCAGTAAAAATAGCTCTCGAACAGAGTGTCCAAGATCTTCAGACCCAAAATGATCAACTTCAAGAATTGTTCCTGAACCTATACAAGGGGAAAGAATAATTGAAAGCACTCCTCATTGAAAGCATGACCAAGAAGAATCCTGAAGACAACGAGGATGGCCAGCTAAAACAATTGCGAGTTGAGATAGCAACGATGAAAATCCAGATGTTGGGACAGATGGATCTTATCCAAAAATTAGCTCGAGGATAAGAAGAGTTGAGAATCCCCGTGAACAAGCTTCATCAAGACGAATACAACTGTATGGAACAAACGGCTAGAATTACGGATCAAGTCATTAATCAGCCCTTAATAAGACAAGAAGTTGGCTTGGTCGAGAGAAGACCTTTCAAAATTTCTACTACATCGCGAGCCCAACAATGACTTCGCCAACAACAACAGGGTAGTCATCCTAAGTGGAATACGCCCAAAAGACAATTTACCGAGATCAACATGTCCTTGGCTCAATCATTGCATCATATGTTAGAAGCCAAGCTGGTTACATTGAAGGAGCCTCCTCAAAAACCCAATACTTCTTATCCTTGTTACAATCATAAAGAAAGGTGTGCATACCACTCCAACATTCGTGGACACGACACTAACATATGTTGGACGTTGAAGAACAATATTCAAGACCTGGTCGACGAAGGAGTGTTGTAATTTACACAAGATGGTCAACCTGAGTTTTTTTGTCATCCCTTAAAGGCACACCATCTGAAGTGAGAAATTTAAGTGGAGAAGCTTTTGTTCATTCGAATTTTCAATTGTAATTTATTTATTTGTTTAAACACTTACCTTTATATCCGACTTTGGTTGTTCTCATCAATGCATTGCATATGTTTATCTTGAGTTAATCCATTCGTTTCCACTATACTGAAACTATGCTATTACTTTTTTATGATATTCAACTCTCGATTAAAAGCTATAAGCCTTCAGAGGGAGGATGACGAAAATAATACCATAATCTCTACAGTATACTTTCGAATAGACGTTGCTGACGATGTACTGGCATTTTTTCAAATCCTAAAAAGTGGAGTTATAAGCAATATAATCCTTAGTCAGCCCTTTTGAGCCTAAGAAGTAGGAGTTTTCTTTTTGCACAAATTGAAACCTTTAGTCATGAATTGGGCAGGGTAGTTTCTCAGTTAATTCAAATGTGCAAGCTTTCACTTCATACACAACAAAAACATCCTTATGAATCAAAATACGGTGATGGTTCCCCGTAAAATAGGCGGTCAATATCTCTCAAAAATAAAATCCCACTGAGTCAAAACCTATGAAAGAGACTTAAGAAAAATTGGGGCATCCTGCTAACTGTAATCTCAAAAGAAAAACAGTCAGGCAAAAATTAGGGATAATAAATCAATAAAAGAAGTCGTTACAAATCCTCAACAAAAAGAAAATGTTACAAAGGTGACTTCCTTCACAAATAAACTTACAGTATCCGAACCATCACCTAAAATATCATTCCAGACTCGATTAGAATCTAATCGCACAATTGACTAAGTTTAGGACTGGAGTACATTATGAAGAACGGATTGGGTATAAACAAACTTTGAGCCTTATCCTTTGTTTCTTAAACCGTGAACCAGGCCAAGTTACAACCCTTTATAAGTCCTAATTGAAGCATAGGTTAGTTCGAAAGGATACTGTTACAAAAGGTATCCTAACTCCTGTAAGGCTTACTGTAAATCCTGAGTTAAATTCATATTCTAACAAAAAAAATTTGCTTATTAAAAATGCATTTTTCAATTTTTTTCTCAAGACAGACATAAACTTTGCATTGTTTGAATACCACGATTTTCATATGGCCAATTGTTCGACAACAGAGAAATTTGCACGACAAATATCCAATGAACAGAAATTATCTCAATGAACAAAATCACTTCAAATGGGAAGACGCTTCCAATGACAAATTTCCCATAATCAAGGGGCGTGACATGATCATTTTCCAACACATTTGGGGCAGTCAAGTCGAGATTTAAAAAATCTCTTAAAAGGTGTTGAATAGCCAGGGGCAGATCCCCATCCGAATCACTTGGGACAATATTACATTGATCAGGGGTTTCAGCAAAAGCCATTTGATCAAAAGATCTCAGGTACCACCAAATTTTTTGTTTGTGCCAGTAGTATCAGATGATGTCAGTATCATGTATTCGGATCCTTCCATGATAGTTCTTAGAAAATATTGAGGAAGACTATCAGAAAATTAATCAAAGATCTTTAGTACCACCAAATTACTTGTCTGTGCCAGTAGTATCAGATGGTGTCAGTATCATGTCTTCAGATCCTTCCATGACAGTTCTTAGAAAATACTGAGGAAGACTATCAGAAAATTAATCAAAGATCTTCGGTACCACCAAATTGCTTGTGTGTGCCAGTAGTATCAGATGGTGCTAGTATCATGTATTTGGATCCTTCCATGACAGTTCTTAGAAAATATACCTAGGAAGTTCAAGACTATCAGAAATTTGATCAAAAAATTAAAACATCAGGTGCACTAGACTAACTCCAGGGGAAAACAGGCTCCCACATATGAAAGGTCATTTGCGATCAAGCAAATATTTTTTGACATTTCTACAACACTTGCTATCATAGACAGTGACAACTCTCCACACGTGGACATAGTCGGAAAATACTACGCATGAAAAGAGACCCGCTAGGTTGACATACCTAGGAAAAATAAGGGCATCCCGGTGAACCAAAAAGGTTCGGGCAAAAATTAGGGATATATACAAAATATTATACACCCGACAAGTCAAAAATCTGAAAAGGCAGCTTGGGCAAAAAAGGGTATCCCGGTGGACTAAAAATCTAAAAAGACGGTCCAGGAAAAAGGTAGGGATTAAAATCGTACGACTATGTTCCGTTATCTCATTACTTGTCTATCAGTAAGAGATTTGTCACTCTGGCCAGCATTTACAAAGGACTCTAGGAGATAAGACAAAGTTCAAGTTGTCCACAAATCCCCACAGGGCCATTTCCATGGATTATCCCCACAAAGTAATCCTCACAAGATACATTCCCCACAAGGCTATCCCTGACAAGTCTAGAAGCACCTTCAAACAGAAAGTGGGGCATCCTCTATCCGATGACATAGTCAAACTCTCCAGCAGATAAAGGAGTTTGATCTTCTCCCAATGAACGCACACATCATGCCAGTTCCCAAACAGAAGGATATTTCCAACAGTTTCTCATCTTCTAGATACATTTCAGATACAATCTAAATACAGATTCATTCTGACACTCTTTCCAGATTCTCTTGCAAATGTAGTTTAGATACGATCCAGACATGGATGTCATTCTAATACTCATTCAAATGCATCTTCCTAGATATAGTTCAGATACAATCCAAATACATATTCATCCTAATACTCATTCTAGATCCTCTTGCGGATACAGTACAAATACAATCTAAATACAGATTCATTCTTGCAGATACAATACAGATACAATCTAGATACAGATTCATTCTAGCACTCATTCTCTTCCCGATACAGTTCAGATACGATCCAGATATGGATGTCATTCTGCTACTCATTCAATATATCCTCAGATAAAATTAAGGCTTGAATTTATTCTAACATTCCCTAGCCGAGTTTGGTCTTCCAAAACTGGAAAAAAAAACCTTGCAAAAGTTTTTCCCCAAAAGAATTCATTTCCCCAGTAAGGTTGCAAAAATACTTTCCTCAACAGGGTTTATTTCCCTAACAAATTAAAATCTCCCTAGCTTGAGTCCATTCCTCAGACTACTATAAATCACTGACAAAACTCTTCTTCCCCTGTAGAGTTGTCACTATCCCCAGAAAGTTACTGCAAAGACTAGAACCCGACCAGATACCAGTTAACTTTTATCCTCCCCAAACAAGTCGGAATATTATCCATCTCTTTTATCCCTAGTCAGGGCATGTAAAAATTAAATTCCCCAGTAGAGTTGTCACGATCCCTAAAAAGTTACTGCAAAGCCTGGAACCCGACCAGATACCAGTTAACTTTTATCCTCCGCAAACAAGTCGAAATACTATCCATCTCTTTTATCCCTAGTCAGGGCATGTAAAAATTAAATTCCCCGGAGAGCAATGAGCGGCTAATGTTCCTGAACTCTATTCCCCAAGCAAAGATCAATATCCCCTGCAGAGTTTCCTCAAATAGAAAATAGGAATTCCCAGCGGAAGTATTCTAGACAAGATTGAAGATACACATACTCTTCATCCACGGCAGTAGTCAAGGATTTATTTTCCCAAACAAAGTTACACTTCAATAACATTTCACATTCATAATTCATAGCATTAACATGACAAAATGCATGTAGCATAGTCTCATTTATTTTTTAGAAAATCATTATGCAATACATGCATCTGTATGTGTTGTACCCCAAAATTTTCCCTCCCATTTTCACTCAAGACATGCTTCTAGAGGTCCTCAATTGCTTAAGGTTGACCAAGAATTGATCAGACAAACTCTCCTCCTAAGCAATGAACCTCTAATTAGGGTTTCACTTTACATCAAGATGTGTAAGCTCCGAAGGTCACAAATGTTTGCCATGGTCCTAATATGCCTTCAAGATTGTCCATGACAAATTTCATGCATTCCACAACAAGTTTGCTCAATCAATTGCTCAAATGCCTGAAAATCAATTGTACTAGGTCAAAAGTCAAATGTGGCCTATATACAGTAAAACTTCAAGATTTTTGGTCAACATTAACATTTTTAAGTGATATTCATCATTTAATCAAGGGTTTATCATGATTCCTCAAGGAAATCCCTCAGATCATCAAAAGTCAAGATTTGCTAAATTAGGGTTTCCTAGGAAAAGTTAATTGAACTTTAACCAGGTATAACTTTCACATACTTCATCCATTTTTCCCCAAACAAAGCTCATTTTTAATAGAATCCAATTCCATACAACTTCTCTTTTATCCTCAAGTTCAAGAAATACACCATTTGAAAGATACAAGCTCATACATTACAAGTCATTTTCAAAAAGTCAACAAAAAACACTTTTTGTCAAGACAACTTACATCAAGATAATGTCTTCAAAAGAAAAAATGATAAACATAGAGATTATATAGGACATCTTGTGATTTCCAAAAAGTTAAAGATAATCTTTAAAATATGAAAATTGAGCAAGTTATGGTTTGCACAAGTTGGGCAAATTTGTGAAAATGCATGAAGTCAACTTTGAGCAAAAATGCATTTTTAGGTTAATGGACCTAACTTTTAGGTTCAAACATGTTTATGATATACCCAAGAACCTCTAAACCTAACCATTAATTACTTTGACTTTTATTTCTATTTATTTGGATTTTTATTCATTTAAATATGAATTAAATCAAATAAATTAAATAAAAATACAAAGAATAATGGGCCATGACATTTGGGTTTGATTTGATCTATTAGAAGGTCCATATTTTCATGAAAGATACATACAAATGGTCCAGGTTCATTGAACATTCAAAAAGAGACAAGGATCTTCAAAAATGGCAAGAACAAACTCAAAAAATAGAAAGTTTTCAATATGTTTGATTTTTGTTTTATCATGGTTTGGTTAATTGATTCCTTGCCATGTATGTTGCCCCATTCATACCTATATATAAGAATAAGAAAACCATGTGCAAAGGGGAACTAAATTACTCTTCAAAAATCTCTTCAAAATCTCTTCAAAAAGCTCTCTCAAAATTCTCAATATCGTTCAAAAGTTGGGAAAATTCAAACCCTGATCTTTAGCTTTCCTCCATCCAATCTCGTGCCATCTTTGCACTCCTGAGGTCCCTAAGAGTCATTTCCATTACTCACCTTGGCTTGGAGCGTGTCTGAGTCTTCCATATAAGTTGCATCGTTTGGTGTAGTTTATTTAAATCTAATCTTGTTAATTTGCATTTATTAATCTATTTGACGTTTGCATACATGTTTGTAGTCGTACATATAGCAGGTTGGACATGAAGCATGTAAGTTTTGAGGCCTGGTTTATGAGATTCCATTCTCAACACCGATCAGAAGCTTGGCTTCGAAATACAAAATTCAGAGACCTTTAGCCAAAACTAATGCCGGATTTCTTTATTTACTTCTTTTTATATTTACTTTTTCAAAATCATTTTTATTTAATCAAAAAATCAAAAAAATCAAAAAAATCAAAAAAAATAGATTTAGGTTTGTTTATATATAATTAAATTTAATTCGTGCAAGTTAATTAATTATATTTTAATTTATTTCAAGTAATTTAAAATCAATTAGAACTTAGACTTAATCATTTCAAATCTTTTTCTCAATAATAAAAATCCAAAAAATGTTAGAATTAGTTTCCTTTTGATTAGTTTTAATTGCATCTTATTTATCACTCTTTTCTTTATGTAGTTAAAAAAAATTAATTTAAGTATTTTTCTTAATAAATATGACAAAAAAAGTGCTAAGTATGTAGAAGTATTTTAGGGCTTACCTCACTTTCCATATTCGCGCGTCTATTTTAAATTTTGTTCATTTTATATTTATGTAACTGCAAAAGATTGTAATAGTTAAATTTAGGATTTTTTACTTTTTGTTTCCCTATTTGGACATGTAAATACCCCCTCTCCGAAGTATTGTAATAGCGTAGGATTTACAATTCCCTCACTTTAAATTTTTGCAAGATATTAACTGTTAGTAATTAGGCTTGTTTGGAAAGACTGTAAATAAAGCGTTAGCAAACTTAACACAAGACTAAAATAACTGAAAACCAATACAATTGCACATATACACCTCTAGGGTACGCCCACTTTGGTTTCCTTTCGGAAAATAACAGTCATGTCCCTCGAGAATAGGGATGCTTTAGCAAAGACCCTTTGAATCAAAAGATCATAAGTCCCTCGATGACTCTACGGTGTTGCCTTTTGGTAAATGATATAGTCCCTTAAGAAAAATTGCTAAAGTGTCTCTACATGTTGCCTTTATGATTGTATGTCCCTTCGAATGTTCCTCAAACTTCCAACGATAGGGCTACCTACTCACTAATAGTAGGATAGCGTTGTCTAAAGGATAGGGGGAAAAGAACAAACATTTTGAGTATAAGTAGATATTTTATAGATGCTTGCTCAATAACAAAACTTTCACACTTACACAAAACACTTTCAAAAACATTCGCTTTGTTAACACTCTTGAGGACTGATACAAGAGTTATCATAAAGCGAATCACCGCACTAAGGCATTTTCAAAACGATTTTCAAAACACACAAAGCACAAGAAATTTTAAAAACATGAGCTAAGCCTCTAAGAGCCAGTAGAAAACTAAGGATGGAAAGGGTGCTAACACCTTTCCTTTCCATAATCTACCCCTCTTACTCAGAAAATTCCCAAAAAGGTCTTTTTCTGTTCTTTTCACCCTTTCCTTAATTTGGATAAAAGAAAAGTCGGTGGCGACTCTTACTTACCGCAACATTTGCAAATATAAAATGCAAAACCAGTATAAACAGTTGGTTCTGCCACCGTATCACAGAACGGGCGACTCTGCTGAGGGAATACAAAAGTGGGGTTACCTTAGAGTTAGTTCATTATTTAACTGCTTTGTGTGCTTTGATTGCTTTACTTTTGAGGGCTTTGTTTGGGTTACTATAGATCCTACACCCGGATCTGGGGCACCTTTTAGGTAAGTAGCAATAGATCATGGAAACTGTGTGGGGTATACTGACACGGTTCAAGCGATAGCTACGTTGATGTGACACTTTGGTTTGTACAGGTAGCCCTTGAGTAATCAAGGAGAATACGGGGCCGCTGTGTGGTGTCATAAAGTATCAATTGACCTTAGAACCTTTAATTGACCAACTTGGCCATTAGGAAGTAGTGAGAAGTCGTATTTGGTGTAGTCCTAAGTCGGTTAATACTCGATACTACACTCATTGAGATTTGAATCCAGTGTTTTGTTTGGTGGCAAGTCATTTGTCGATCGGAATGAAACTTGTGCGAAAGATTAGTGGTATTGAGATCCCTTAGAACACAGTTACTATTACTAGGACAGGTTGAGCCAACTAAATTTCAAGAGGGTACTTACCTACACACCCCAAGAAAGCCTAAACCTAAGGTTGCTTGTGTGATTTGTTTGCTTTCAACTTGAGCTACTTGCAGGGTTTTTATCTAACAACATGATCTCCTTGCAGGATTTGTTTACAGTCATTATCCAGTAACCTGGACTTCTTAGACTCACTTGTCTTCATCACCTTACATTTTTGCTTAACGCATAGCATATACATCATAACATCATGTCAGGGCATTTCCTTAACCATTTTAGGGATCTCAAGGGTTTATGATGCAGGTTATGATAAATCAGACGTCTAGCAAGGGGAAAGGGGTTTATTTTCCTCTAGCCAATGTCGTCAAAAGAACAAAACACAAAAAATTGAGTCAGGGATATAACCCACTTGATATGGTGAGCTTAACTCTCCTAGAAGGACACTCAACAATACGAAGTTCTTCAATCAAAGTTGCAAATTTCAACTTCTGACATTTTCTTGTTTACCCCGCAAGATCCTTGAAAACATTGCATGCATGCCATTTCTTAACAGGTCTTCTAGTACAGGTTTCTCATCTTTTCGTTGTTTATTTCAGCAAAAGAAATGGCCCTTGAATAAGTAGTAAAAGACCTTCAAGCTCAAAACGCTCAGTTCCAACAAATGTTCATGGATTTGGTCCAGGGGCAGGAAGAACTGAAAGCTCTCGTCATCAAAGAGAAGAAGAAGAAGGCAAAGAAACCGGTGGGCATCTTGAATATGGGAAGAAGACTAAGAGGAACGGTTAAATGAGCTCTAGATATCACAACTCTATCAAACGAAGGGGATAATCATGAAGAAGTCAACAACCCCGAGGCTGATGACGGAGAAGATGATTACTCTGAGGAACAATATCCTCCTGCTGACGATAAATACAAACAGCTGGAGGATCGTCTCAATGCTATGGAGATTCAGCAGGTACCTGGCTTGGACTTTGAAGAGTTAGGGCTGGTTCCTGGATTGGTCATCCCACCAAAGTTCAAGGTTCCCACATTTGCTAAGTATGACGGTGTATCCTGCCCTAAGTTGCACTTAAGGTCCTATGTCAAGAAGATCCAGCCTCACACTGCTGATCGAAAGTTATGGGTCCATTTCTTCCAAGAAAGTTTAGCTGGCATGTAACTGGAGTAGCTCTATCATCTAGAAATAGCAGACATTCATACCTGGGAAGACTTGGCTGCTGCTTTCTACAAGCAGTACCAATACAATGCTGACCTCGCTCCAACTTGTACACAACTTCAAAGCATGCCTATGGATTCTAGCGAAGGCTTCAAGGAATATGCCCAAAAATGGAGGGATCTAACTGGCAGGGTACAACCTCCTCTTAATGATCGGGAAATGGTAGACATGTTCATGGGCACTCTGACAGTCCCATTCTTTAATCTGCTGATTAGGAGTTCCTCATCCGGGTTCACAGAGATGGTTCTAACTGGAGAAAGGATTGAAAGTGGTATCAAGAGTGGGAAGATCCCGATGGCTGCATCTTCTAATGCTGAGAAGAAGCCATTTGCTGGTAAGAGGGAAGCCAATGTTGTGTATGGCCAGAAGGGTCATAATAAGGCAGACTACCACCAATCTGTAGGGGCAGTGCTGGTCTCTAATTTGGCACACATGCAACAACCACAACAATGGGGTAATCAGCAAAGGCAAAACTAGCCTAAGAGACAGTTTACAAAGATCAACATGCCGTTGTCTCAAGAATTACAACATATGTTAAGGATGAATTTGATTACGTTGATAGGACCTCATCCAAATCCTAAGACTTCTTCTCCTAACTACAATCCTGATGCAATGTGTGCCTATCATTGTAGCAGTCCTGGGCACGATACTAACGATTGTTGGGCACTGAAATACAAGATTCAAAATATGATTGACACCAAGGAGATTGAGTTCAACCCTCCTAAGACTCCAAACGTAATCACTGCTCCCATGCTAAATCATGGCCAGGATTGAGAGCATTTTTGTTCATTTGAATTCTCAAGTTGTATTTTCTTTTTTTGTTCAAACAATTATTGTCATGTCAAACTTTATTATTTAATTAATGCATTGCACATGTTTGTCTTGAATTAATTTGTTTTCATTATGCTTAAACTTCTTTCTTACTTCCCTTTTGTGATATTCAACTCTTGATTAAAATCTATAATCATTTAGAGGGAGGATGACAAGAACGATACCATAATCTCTACAGTATACTTTTGAACAGACCCTGCTGGCGATGTACAAGCGTTGTTCCAAATCCTAAACAGTGGAGTTATAAGGAAGATAATCTCTAGTCAACCCCTTTGAGCCTAAGAAGTAGGAGTTTTCTTTTCACACAAATTAAAACCCTTAATCATAACCTGGGGAAGGGTAGTTTTCTCAGTTAATTCAGATGTGCATTCAGTCGCAAGCTTTCCCTTCGTACACGACAAATAGTGTAGAAGATGCTCTCCAAAAGATGGTGATGGTTACACATAATCATTAAGAACATGCAGTCATTATCTCTCAAAATAAAAGCCCATTAAGTCAAAACCTATGAAGGAGACTTAAGAAAAAAAATTGGGGCATCCCGCTGGCTATAATCACAAAAGAAACAATTCAGGAAAAAGACAGGGGTAGCAAAATCAAAAAAGAAAGAGGTCCTACAAATCCTCAACAAAAAGAAAAGGTCACAAAAACGACTGCCTTCTCAAACAAACATTCAATTTCTAAACCATCACTGGAATATCGGGCCCAACATTCCAGAACTCAACTGGGATTCGAAATGCACAATTAACTGAGCATAGGACAGAAGAATATCACGAAGCGCAGGTTGGGTACAAATTAAATTTGAGTCTTTATCATTTGTTTCTTGAACCATAAACCAGGCCATGTTATAACCCTTAAAAGTCCTGGCTGAAGCATGGGTTAGTTCGAGAGCATACTGTTACAAAGGTATCCTAACTCCTGTAAGGTTTTCTATAAATCATGAGTTGATATCACATTCTTGTAAATTATGTTACTACAAAAAATGCATTTTCAAAAAATTTCAAGACAGACATAAGCTTTGCATTCTTTAAATCACATTGTTTGCATATGGTTAATTGTTCAAATGGCAGAGAAATTCACACAACGAATATTCAGTGAACGAAGACCCCCTCAATGGACAGAATCACCTCACACGGAAAAACATTCCCAATAACAAGCCTTTCATAATCAAGGGGCATGACATGGTGTCTAATTAATATGGGGAAGTCGGATCAATATGCAAAGAATCTCTCCAAAAATGTTGAATAGCCAGGGGCAGATCTCCATCTGAATCACTCGGGGGCTGTTACATTGATCCAGGATTCCAGCAGAAAATCACCGTGAAATTTGAATCTTTGGTACCACCAGATTGCTTGTCTGTGCCAGTAGTATCAGATGGTGTTAGTATAATGTCTTCAAATCCTTCCATGACATTTCTTAGAAAAGATACCTAGGAAATTCAAGACTATCAGAAACTTGATCAAACATCAGGTGCACCAAATTCATCCTGAAGCAGTCCCACACAGGCTCCCACGTATGAAAGGGCACATGCGATCACATAAACATTTTCTGGCATTTCTACAACACTTGTTGTCATAGACGGTGACAACTCTCCATATCCTGTGAGCGCGGACATAGTCAGATAATACTACGCATGAAAAAGACACGCTAGGTTGACAAGCCTAGGCAAAATTAAGGGCATCCCGGTGAACCAAAAGAGTTCGGGCAAAAATTAGGGATATATACAAAAAAATTGTACACCTGGCAAGTTGAAAGCCTGAAAAGGCAGCTGGAGCAAAAAAGGGTATCCCAGTGGACTGAAAACCCAAAAGGACGGTCCAGGAAAAAGTTAGGGATTAAAAACGTACGATTATGTCCCGTTATCTTGTCATTTGTTTATCAGTAGAAGACTTATCATCCTGATCAGCATTTACCAAGCACCCCAGGAGTTGGGATGACACTCAAACCATCCATAAAATCTCTGCAGGTACTTTCTTCAGCAGGTACAGAGGCAGGGGCATCTTACTAAAAAGTCGCCACCATATCCTCAGCTTATAACCTAGTGTTGTCAAGTGTTCTTGTATCTCCGGCAGAACAGGAATTTCTAATTATTGCTCTGACATCAGGTTATCCCCAGTAAAGTCGTCAAACTTCACAGGATTCCCCAATAGGATTTCACAAAATCCTTAGGCAGTTCACAGAGCTTTCCTTCCCTAACAGAGTTTATTTCTCTAACAATGGAAGATCATCTCCCAGCAGTCCAGCTTCAACAAAATCTGAAGACCTACATTCTCCATCGCCAGCTGCAATCACGGATTTATTTTCCCTAATCAACAGCGCTACAATAGAACAATTGATACACTCACATATTGCATTCATACATCATTCTACAAACGTCATAGCATCTGCAGTACAAATGCATACATCCCAATCTCATTTATTTTGAGAACACCATTACACAATGCATTTCATACATCATGACATTGCATACAACTAACGCTTTACCTTTTTAGGAAAGATCAATCAACAGATATTTATCATCAACAATTTTCAACAGGTCCGGGATTAGCTCCTGAAACAAAATAGAGTAATTATTTGTGCGACCAAATACAGCTTTACACGGGCTCATCATGAAGCAATCTTACACGGGTTTCTTCTGACTTCCAAATACAGCTTTACACGGGCTCAACATGAAGCAATCTTACACGGGTTTCTTCTGACTTCCAAATACAGCTTTACACGGGCTCATCATGAAGCAATCTTACACGGGTTTCTTCTGAATTTCAAATATAGCTTTACACGGGCTCATCATGAAGCAATCTTACACGGGTTTCTTCTGACTTTCAAATACAGCTTTACACGGGCTCATCATGAAGCAATCTTACACGGGTTTCTTCTGACTTCCAAATACAGCTTTATACGGGCTCTTCATGAAGCAATCTTACATGGGTTTCTTCTGACTTCCAAATACAGCTTTATATGGGCTCTTCATGAAGCAATCTTACACGGGTTCCTTCTCCCTCCTTCTGAAGTTTTACACAGACTCATCCTGAAGCAACCCTACCCAGGTTCCTTCTCACAATCTCCAGATGCAGTTTTACACGGACTCATCCTGAGGCAACCCTACCCAGGTTCCTTCTCTTGAACTTCTAGATGCAATTTTACACAGACTCATCCTGAGGCAACCCTACCCAGGTTCCTTCTCTTGAATTTCCAGATGCAGTTTTACAGACTCATCCTGATGCAACCCTACCCAGGTTCCTTCTCTTGAATTTCAAGATGCAGTTTTATACGGACTCATCCTGAAGCAAACTTACCCATGTTCCTTCTCATAATCTCCAGATGCAGATTTACACGGACTCATCCTGAGGCAACCCTACCTAGGTTCCTTCTCTTGAATTTCTAGAGGCAGTTTTACACGGACTCAACCTGGGGCAACCCTACCCAGGTTCCTTCTCTTGAATTTCCATATGCAATTTTACACGGACTCATCCTGAAGCAACCCTACCCAGGTTCCTTCTAACAATCTCCAGATGCAGTTTTACACAGACTTATCCTAAGGCAACCCTACCCAGGTTCCTTCTCACAATTTCCAGATGCACTTTTACACGGACTCATCCTGAGGCAACCCTACCCAGGTTCCTTCTTACAATTTCCAGATGCAATTTTACCCAGACTCATCCTGAAGCTGCCCTACCCAGGCTCCCTCTCATATATCTCCTAAAACATCCCTACCCAGGTTCCTTCTCATACACTTCCAGATGAAGTCTTACCCGGACTCATCTTGAAACATCTCTACACAAGTTTCTTATGATACATTTCCAGATAGTAGTTAATTTCATTCTCCCTAGCAAATTACTGCGAAGCATGGATTTCAACCAGAAAACAACAAACTTTTATCTCACCAATCCAGAGATAACCCCTCAATAGAGTCATGGACAACTGAAGTTCCTAGACTCTATTCCATACATATTTTTCCTCAAACAGGAAAACAGCAGAAATAAACATCTCCCAGTGGACTCCTCCTCAAACAACAGGAACAAGAATCCCCATAAAGGGACCATTTATGACTCTTAGTCATCTACTTCTGATGGCATCTTTAAGCCCATCTCCAACGACTCTCAGTTATCTACTCCAAATGGCTTGTGTAAGCTCATTCCCGATTAGCATCAACCAACAGTGTTACTACATGCGAGTGCAAATTTATGGGCACTCTAATGTTCAATCCTCTTCCACCTTCAGATCATGAAAGGCAGACAAGTCAATCTAAATCCTCAGGTTTAAGAAGATTGAATAGGGCAAGTTGTTGTACCCCAAAATTTTCCCTCCTATTTTCACTCAAGACATGCTTCTAGAGGTTCTCAATTGCTCAAGGTTGACCAAGAATTGATCAGACAAACTATCATCCTAAGCAATGAACCTCTAATTAGGGTTTCACTTTTCATCAATATGTGTAAGCTCCAAAGGTCACAAATGTTTGCCATGGTCCTAATATTCCTTCACGATTGTCCATGACAAATTTCATGCATTCCACTACAAGTTTGCTCAGTCAGTTGCTCAAATGCCTGAAAATTAACTATACTAGGTCAAAAGTCATGGTATTCATCATTTAATCAAGGGTTGATCATGATTCCTCAAGGAAAGTCCTCAGATCATCAAGAGTCAAGATTTGCTAAATTAGGGTTTCCTAGGAAAAGTCAATTGAACTTTGACCAGGCATAACTTTCACATACTTCATCCATTTTTCTCCAACCAAAGCTCATTTATAAGAGCATCCAATTCCCTACAACTTCTCTTTTATCCTCAAGTTCAACAAATGCACCATTTGAAAGATACAAGCTCATACATTACAGGTTATTTTCAAAAAGTCAACAAAAGACACTTTTTGTCAAGACAACTTACATCGAGATAATATATTCAAAAGCTAAAATGGTCAACATATATATTGTATAAGACATATTGTGATTTCCAAAAAGTCTTAGATCATCTTCAAAAGATGAAAATTTAGCAAGTTATGGTTTACACAAGTTGGGCAAATTTGTGAAAAATGCATGAAGTCAACTTTGAGCAAAATTTCATTTTTAGGTTAATGAACCTAAATTTTAGGGTTAAAACATTTTTATAACATGCCCAAGGACCTCTAAACCTAACCATGCACTATTTTTATTTTTATTTCTATTTATTTGAATTTTTATTCTTTTAATCATGAATTAAATCAAATAAATTAAATAAAAATACAAAGAATAATGGGCTATGACATTTGGGTTTGATTTGATCTATTAGAAGTCCCATTTGTTTGGTTCAAGATACATCCAAATGGTCCAGGTTCATTGAACATTCAAAAAGAGACAAGGATCTTCAAAAATGGCAAGAATAAACTCAAAAAATGGTAAGTTTACAATATGTTTGATTTTTGTTTTATCATGGTTTGATTAATTGATTCATTACCATGTATGTTGCCTCATTCATACCTCTATATAATAATAAGCAAACCATATGCAAAGGGGCACGAAATTACTCTTCAAAAATCTCTTCAAAAGATCTTCATAAAGCTCTCTCAAAATTCTCAAAATCGTTCAAAAGTTGTGAAAATTCAAAACCTGATCTTCAGCTTTCCTCTATCCAATCGCGTGCCATCTTTGCACTCCTGAGGTCCCTAGGAGTCATTTCCATTCCCCGCCTTGGCTTGGAGCGCGCCCGAGTCGTCCATACAAGTTGCATCATTCGTTATAGTTTATTTAAATCTAATCTTGTTAATCTGCATTTATTAATCTATTTGACGTTTGCATACATGTTTGTAGTCGTACATAGAGCAGGTTAGACATGAAGCATGTAAGTTTTGAGGCCTGTTTCATGAGATGTCATTCTCAACATTGATCCGAAGCTTGGCTTCGAAACGCAAAATTCAGAGACCTTTAGCCAAAACTAACGTTGGATTTCTTTATTTACTTCTTTTTATATTTACTTTTTCAAAATCATTTTTATTTACTCAGAAAATAAATAAAAAATAAAAAAAATAGATTTAGGTTTTCTTATATATAATTAAATTTAATTTGTACAAGTTAATTAATTATATTTTGATTTATTTCAAGTAATTTAAAATCAATTATAACTTGGACTAAATCATTTTAAATCTTTTTCTCAATATTAAAAATCCAAAAAATGTTAGAATTAGTTTCCTTTTGATTAGTTTTAATTGCATCTTATTTATCACTCTTTTCTTTATTTAATTAAAAAAAAATTAATTTAAGTATTTTTCTTAATAAAAATGACAAAAAAGTGTTAAGTATGTAGAAGTATTCTAGGGCTTACCTCGCTTTCCATATTCGCGTGCCCATTTTAAATTTCGTTCATTTGATATTTATGTAACTGCAAAAGGTTGTAATAGTTAAATTTAGGATTTTTTACTTTTTGTTTCCCCATTTTATATTCATGTCTTTCGGTGAATGGAGAATTCTCAGGAACCCTTGATGCTAACTCTTTGAGTTGAGGAGGAATTCTTACGAGATTTACTTGGATAGTATTCCTAGGGATAAAAGCCATGTCCTACAAAACAGAACAAAGATAAATCTCAAAAATCCTTGAAATGGTTAGTGAGAATGAGTATGATATTATGATGTTTATGAAGTCATGTACAAGTAAGTATATACAAACATGGAAAACAAGTCCTTAGGTTTAGGCTTGCATGGAGTCTCATAGGTAAGTACTCTCTTGAAGTTTAGTTAGCTCAAACCTGTCCTAGAAATAGTAATCGGGTTTTAAGGAATCTCAATATCATTTATTTGTCTTCTCGGGCATTGTTTCGGCGCAAGCCTCTTTCACAGTGACCTAAATATCCCGAAAAGTAAAACCTCAATGAGTGTAGTATCGAGTATCAACCAACTTCGGACTGCACCAAAGTCGGTTATCTCACTATGTCCTAATGGCCAAGTTGGTTAAGTAAAGGTTCTAAAAGTCAGTTAGTGCTTCATGACATCACACAGCGGCCCTGTATTCTCCTTGACTACTCAAGGGCTACCGCTACCCACAAATATGTCATACTAACATAGTTATTGCTTAGACCATGTCGGTATACCCCGCACAGTTTCCATAACGTGTTGCTACTTACCTATAAGGTATCCCAAAATTTGGGTAGAGGATTAGAACAAGCCCAAACAAGGAACCAAAATGTAAAGCAGACAAATTAAATAATGAAAGCAAGTAAAGGTGATCTAGCCCTAAGGTAACCCCACTTTTAAGTTTTTTCCCCAGCAGAGTCGCCAGTTCTATGATACGGTGGGAGAACTGACTTGGTTGTTTTGGGTTTTATCGCAAATGTTGCGGTTAGCAAGAGTCGCCACTTACTTTTCTTTTATCCAAAAGGAAAGGCTGAAAAGAACATGAAAGACCTTTGAGATTATTTCTTGAGTTTGAGGGGTAGATTATAAAAAGGGAAGGTCTTAGCACCCTTTTCATCCATAGTTATCTATGGGCTCTTAGTTGCTTGCTAGATCACTTGCTTTTGTTTGAAAATATGCTTTGTGTGGTTTTTGAAAGTATTTTGAAAAGGCGTATATAAAGTGTTGATCTTTTTGAAAATGTTTCATGTTTGGAAAAGGTTTTGAAAGTGTTTTAAAAGTGTTGGTGTTTGTTTTGAAAAATAAGCATGCGTGTTTGATTTGAAAATGAGCAAGCAACTAGGAACAATTTACGTACTCAAAAGTTTTAGTTCATTTCTTCCTTTGATATTGCTATCTTACCATTGATTGGTAAGAAGTCTTATCTTTGGATGTAAAGGGACGGGCATGGGTCATCGTATAGCCATGATAGCAAGGTTATGAGATATCTTAGCATTTCTCTTTGAGGGACTAAGATCATTTTGAAAGGCAACATTGATGGCGTCATCGAGGGACTATGATCTTGTATTTTGATTGCTTTTGTGCTAAGACATCTCACATGTATAACGTGGTCATTTTTGTAAGGCAACAAAGTGGAATTACCCTAAGGGTGCAAGTGTGAAAATGTATTGATTTACATGCATTGTTTTGTCTTGAATTAAGGTTTGCTACTTGTTGATTTTATCTTTCCATACAAACCCTAATTTACTAGCATTTATATAAAGCGATAAATTGCGAAAAGTAAAATTACTAAGCTATTACATCATTTGGGGAGGGGCGTACAAATTTACAAATGCGGATTTTCCAAGAAAATTAAACCTAATTATCTATTACAACCATATTGAATATTGTACAAGAACTGAAAAGAAAATAATGCAAGAATATAAATAGAAAAAGAAATGATTTTTGTTTGGTTTTCATGAAAGGGTTTTAACCTTGACATAATTAAGAAAATGATTAGTTAAAAATAAAAAATAAAAATTTAAACTAATTAAGAAAAGAACTAAGTTAAAAATATTTTTTAGGGTTTTTTATGAAAAGGTTTTAAATTAATAAAAATAAATTGAGAAATAATATTTTATTTAAAGAAACCTAAGTTCTAAATTAATTTTAAATAAAAAATAAAAGTAATAATTAAACCTAAATCTAAATATCAATTATTTAAAAAAAGAAATTAATTTGTTTAAGAAAATGTTTTTAGTCTTTTTATTTATAGATAAAATAAACTAAATAAGTGTAAAAATAATAAACAAAATATTTTTTGGATTTTTTATTAATAAAAATAATAATAATAACAATAGTAATAATAATAAAAAATAATAAAGAAAATATGAAATGAAAATAAAATAAAAATAAAAATAAAAAAAGAAAATGAAATAATAAAGAAAATAAATGGGCCAGGGGTGCAAAAGTAGACAGGGGGTCAGAAGCCAGCAAAAACAATAAAGCCCACTGAGGGAAGCCCATGCGCCTGCTGTTTGGAAACAAAAAAAAAGGAAAAATTTTGAAAAAAATACAAAAGATAGCGTTGGATGTTGAACCCATGACCTCCAACACAAGACATTGCTCATTATGGACCCCCAAGATTACTCATGTCAAGTTTCAAGCCTTGGATCACATTTTTGCTCAGTCAATTGAGCAGTTGACCTAAAAATCAATTGTATTGGGAAAAAGTAAACTATGGTCAATTTACAGTCAAACTTCATAATTTTTTATCCATATCAACATTATAAACTCATATGTATCATTTGATCAAGTTTGGACCATAATTCCTCAAGAAATTTGATCAGATCATCAAAAGGGCAAAATGGTCAAAATTAGGGTTTTGACTGAGAAATGACAATTTTTATTTTTAACCTAGAAAATGGTTAATTGGTTTGAGACATGATCTCAAGAGTTCAATTGCATCATTTTGACCTAATGGCATAACTCAAAACATTGCTCAAAGATCAATTGATTGATAGTTGATTTTCAGTCAACTGATCAAAAGTCAATTGTATATTGAAAAGTCAAACTTTGACTTTTTGGCCAAAATCAAGTGTCAAAGATCAAAATTCATCAATACATTCAAAAATATGAAACTTGATCATCAAGAAATCAAGAAAGTCAAAATTCAATGTGAAAATTCAAACTCTTCAAGACTTAGAAATTTTTCTAAATGTTTTTTATACATGGTAATTTCATTTCTTCATGCTAACTTTTCACCATGATGCAAGGTGATTCAAGGAAATTTTCCAACATGAAAGTTGTAGATCTCAATGAGATCTAAATCTTTGTAGTGAAGGACTTTTTCTATAAATGCTTAGATTTTGAGTTATAAATTCATGAAGTCGTGACATTTTTGAATAAACACTTAGAGAAATTTTCAGCAGCTTTGGTCAGGTTTTTACCCCAACTTCTTGGCCAATTTTCATCAATTTCCAGTTTGATTTAGCAAAAGTGGTTAACATGAAAGTTGTAGAGGGTTTTTCAATATTTCCAAAACATCCAAGAGCATGAATTTATCATATTTGAGCTAGGATATTCAAGGATCTGAAGTTGGACATTCATTCTTGATTTACAAGGCAGATTTGTGATGAACAATGAACCAAAATCTTAGCCATTCTGCATAATCTTCACTTTGCAGGCCTCTTTACTTGCAAATCTATCCATAATCATCTGTTTACATAATTGATTAAACCATTATCCAAGTGGTTCAAGTATTTTCCATTGTATCTTTCTATTTTTGGCACAAAGTCACCATTGCCATTCTTGCAAAGTTCACTTTAATCATAAAGTCAACTCTCCTTGAGCCTCTAACTTATTTCTTCTATACACACTCAACATATAAAATCAGAAGGGCATGCTTAAAGCGTCCAACAACTCTATGCAACAAAGTACAAAACATTGGAACTATGACCTTCAAGCTTGCTTCATGTACAATCTAACCTAGCCATAACATATGATTCAAAATCTGAATTTGTTTCAAGTCTCAAACCTTCTATATAAATAGAGAGGCCAATTGCAAGAGAAAGGGGCCAGAAAAATAGAAGGAGAAACTAACACTCAAAATCATTTTTGCTGTCAAAAACCAGATTTGTCCATAAAACCTCTATTTTTGAGCTTTGCAGTCCAAATCTTTGAATCTCATACCTTGCAAGTTTTCTACAAACAAACCATCCAAACACTTCACATACACCATATAGAAGTTGTTAAAACATAAGAATAACTTATGTAACATTACTATCACCATCTTCCAAACTCAAAGAAAATATACATTGCAACTTGACTTGGTTGGAGAGGTTCAACCATTTTCAGCACAAAGGGAAGGTTGGAGCTACTTCAAGAAGGTTCAAAGGAGCTCGATCAATCACCACTTTGCACCCGAAAACATCCATACGTGTTATAAAGCTTACGCTTCGAGAGGTAAATTTTCTCAAACTGTGATATCATTGTCCATACATCATTTGCTTTTGCGTTCAAAAGATATAACAAGACAGATTAAAGAAAAAAACTAGCAAAAATCCAGACCAGAGGATGACACTGGTGCCTGTGTCACACGACACGGCACGTGTCAGCTTAGTTGGGTTGAAAAACACAGTAAAATGCATGGACAGAGGCTGACACGGGTGCCTGTGTCACACGACATGGCCCGTGTCAATGTTACCGGTGCGTACACGAGCAGAAAAAGATGGACAGGGGCTGACATGGATGCCCGTATCACGTGACACGGTTGTGTCAGATTGGATGGAACCAAAAAATGCAGAAAAGTTATGGATAGGTCCTGACATAGGTGCCCGTGTCCACTGACACGGCCCGTGTCAGCTCAAGCACCAAATTTCTTGATTTTTGAGATTCTATAGTTTATTTTAGACATGTTGCATTTCTTGGAAATGGTCTAACACTATCAAACCTTTGTTTTCAAATGAAACCTCAAAAACATTTTTCCAAACAATTAGTTTTTTTTAGTTAATTTAGACTTAGGTTTTTCTTCAATGAAATTAATTACAAAACCTTTTCTATAAAAAACCCTAAAAGAACAATTTCTCTCACTTTACATCTTCTTGCATATTTTAATATTTTTGCATTATAAATTATGTAATTGTCAAAGTCTTGCAATAGTAATTAGGGTTTACTTTACTTGTCATCCCCATTTTTAAATTTATATCCCCCATCCCCAAGTGATCTAATAGCGTAGTAATTTTACTTTCTATAATTTATCGCTTTCATATAAATGTTAGTAATTAGGGTTTGTATGGAAAGATAAAACCAACAAGTAGATAACCTTAATCCAAGATTAAATGCATGTAAATCAACACACTTGCACACTTACACCCTTAGGGTAATCCCACTTTGTTGCCTTATAAAAATGGTCATGTTATGCATGTGGGAAGTCTTAGCAAAAGCAATCAAAAATACAAGATCATAGTCCCTCGATGACGCTATCCATGTTGTCTTTCAAAATGATCTTAGTCCCTAAAGAAAATGCTAAGATATCTTATAACATTTCTAATCATGGCTATATGATGACCCTTTCCCATCCCTTTTACATCCAAAGATAGGGTTACTTACCAAATCAATGGTAAGATAACAATGTCAAAGGAAAGAGGAAATAAACATGAAAGACTTTTGAGTAGTTAGATTGTTCCTAGTTGCTTGCTCATTTTGAAAATCAAAACATCCTTGCTATTTTCAAAACAAGCACCCACACTTTCAAAACATCTTACAAACTTGAAAACATTTTCAAAAGATCAACACTTTGTATACATTCTTACAAACGATAATCATTACAAAGTTTACCCAAACGATGGCACCTTTTCAAAATACTTTCAAAAACCACACAAAGCACATTTTCAAACAAAAGCAAGTGATCTAGCAAGTAACTAAGAGCCCATGGAAAACCATGGATGAAAAGGGTGCTAATATCTTCCCTTTTCATAATCTATCCCCCGAACTCAAGAAAATATCTCAAAGGTCTTTCATGTTCTTTTCAGCCTTTCCTTTTGGATAAAAGAAAAGCCGGTGGCGACTCTTGCTAATCGCAACATTTGCGATCAAACGCAAAACAACCAAGTCAGTTCTCCCAGCGCGTTACAGAACTGGAGACTCTGCTGGGGATAAGTTTTAAAGTGGGGTGACCTTAGGGCTAGATCACATTTATTTGCTTTCATTGTTTCATTGTTTGACTTGTATGCTTTACATTTTGGTTATTTGTTTGGGTTTGAATCCTCTACCCGGATTTGGGATATCTTATAGGTAAGTAGCAATACGTTGTGGAAACTGTGCGGGATATACCGACATGGTCTAAGCAATAGCTACATTAGTGAGACATATTTATGGGTATTGGTAGCCCTTGAGTAGTCAAGGAGAATACGGGGCCGCTGAGTGATGTCATGAAGCACTAACTGACTTTTAGAACCTTTACTTGACCAACTTGGCCATTAGGACATAGTGAGGTGACCGGCTTTGGTGCAGTCCAAAGTTGGTTGATACTCGATACTACACTCTTTGAGATTTGACACCCGAGCTTTATTTGGTGGCAAGTCAGTTGTCAATCGGAACGAAGCTTGTGGGAAAGGTCAGTGATATTGAGATCCCTTAGAACCCAGTTACTATTAGTAGGGCAGTTTGAGCCAACCAAAACTTCAAGAGGGTACTTACCTACAAACTCCATGCAAGCCTAAACCTAAGGACTTGTCTGCTTTATGTGTATATGATTATTTGTATATAGACTTGCTTACTTTGCATACTTGTACATAACATCATGACATCATACCATAGCATTTTCAATAACATTAAACCATAGCATTTCAAGGATCTCAAGGGTCTTTGATGCAGGGTCACATTGAACCAAACGTCTATCAAGGGGCAAGAGGATTCATTTCCCTCTAACTAAACACCGTCAAAAATCAAATTACAACAACTTGATTCAAAGGCTATGACCCACTCAACATGGTGAGCTTAATTCTCGTGGAAGGACATCTACCAATACAAAGTTCTCCAATCAAAGTTCTAAGTGACTACTAACATTTTCCTCGCGAGATCCTTGAAAAGATTTGCATGTCATATACGTCATTGCATAACAGGTAGTCTCCAGTACAGGTCTCTCATGTTCTCGCTGTTTATTTCAGCAATGGCTCTCCAACAAGACAACGAAGATCTTTAAACTCAAGAGGCTCAGTTCTGGGAAATGTTCCTTAACCTATCCAAGGGGCGATAAGAATTGAAAGCACTTAACGCTGGGAATCTGACCAAGAAACGTCCTGATAACAACAAGGATGACCAGGTTGAATAGCTGCAGGTTGATATGGAAGCAATGAGAATCCAATTGCTGGGCCACATGGCTCTCATTCAAAACTTGGCTCAAGGACAAGAAGAACTAAGGACCCTTATCAACAAGCTCCGTCAAGACGGCTGTAACCAAATGGGGCGAACAACTAAAAGTGGGGGTCAAATCATCATCCTTCCGCCCATAAGACAAGAAGCCGGTTCAAGGGAAAACACACCATTCCAAATTTCCGCCACGTCACGGGTCCAACAACGGCCTCGTCAACATCAACCAGAAAATCAGCAAAGGAAAAACAAGCCCAAAAGACAGTTTACCAACATCAACATGCCACTGTATAAAGCTTTGCAACATATGTTGAGGGTGGATCTGATTACACCAATAAGACCTTATCCAAATACCAAAACTTATTCTCCCAGCTACAATCCTGATGCCAGGTGTGCCTATCATTTCGACAATCCTTGACATAATACAAACGATTCTTAGGCGCTGAAGTACAAAATTCAAAACTTGATCGAAGAAGGAACGTTGGAGTTCACACAAGACGGTCAATTGGAGTTTTTCTATCACCCCTCAAAGGCTCACCACCTAAAGTGACAAGTTCAGACAAAGAGGCTTCTGTTCATTTGAATTTTCAATTGTAATCTCTTTTGTTGTTCAAACAATTATCTAATGATGTCAAACTTTGTTTCATTAATGCATTGCATATTGTGATACGGTGGGAGAACTGACTTGAGGTTTTGCGTTTGTTTTTGCAAATGTTTCGGTTGAGCAAGAGTCGCCACCGACTTTTTATTTTATCCTAAGGAAAGGTTAAAAAGCACAGCAAAAACCTTTGAGATGTTTTCTTGGGTTCGGGGAGTAGATTATAGAAAGGGAAGGTATTAGCACCCTTTCTATCCATGGTTATCCATGGGATCTTAGTTACTTGCTTAGATCACCTTGCCTTGATTTTCAATTGTTTGAAATGGTGCTTTCAATTGTTTGAAATGGTGCTTTATATGTGGGTTTGAAAATGTTTTGAAAAGAGGCCAATGTGGTGGCAACCTTTGTAATGATCCATGTTGGGATGTATACAAAGATGTACGTCTCTTGAAAAGGTTTTCAATGTTTTTGAAAGTTATTTTGAAAGTGTAGTGAGGTGTGGTTTTGAAAAAAATAGGCAAGTGTTTTTGTTTTGCAAGTTGGCAAGTAACCAAGAGTTTGTCTACTCTAAATTTCTCAAAGATCTTTGCTATGTTTTAACCCTTTTAACAATTTTGTTCCACCATTGTATTTGGTGGACAATCTTGTGTTAGGATGTTAACGGGACGGGCACGGGTCATCGTTTAGACCATGATTGCAATGGTGCCAAGTATCTTTGGGCAATTTTTCCTTTAAGGGACTTGATCATTTTTTAGGCAACTTTTGAAAGCGTCATCGAGGGACTATGATCATTTGATTGTTTTGTTTTTGCCAAAGATACCTAACATGCAATATGGCCCATTATTGAAGGCAACAAGTGGAATACCCTAGGGGTGTAAGTGTGATTAGTGTTGTCCATTTTCATGCTTGTTTATCTTGGAATTAGGTCAAACTATTTTTGGTTAATTTTTGCACACAAAACCCTAACTCTATCATGGTATAATTAGAAAACTTTTAAATGCGGAATTTAAAGGTCCTAAATTATTACACAATAATCATGGGAATGGGGGTACAAATGTTCAAATGGGGATGAGACTTCATAGGAGAGTAGTGTCCAATATTTACAACCAAATCGAATTGCGCAAATGTAAATATAAAGATGCATAAGAATAAAGCAATATGTATGTGAAGGTATTTTTGTGTAAGTGTATATTTTATTCACAAATAAAATAAAAATAATTAAAAGAAAGTTCATTTTTTGAATATTTTCATGTTTAGGGCAAAAAAAAACCCTAATTTTGCTAAATAAAAGGTATTAATTATTTATTATGTATTATATACCATATTTACTAATTATATACAAAAAATAAATAAAAGAGAAGTATATTTGTCAAAAAGGTAATTTTAATGTTAAATATTAATAAAAATAAAAATGTATTATTTTTGTGTTTTTAACCTAAATATTATAATAAATATATAAGTATTTATATTATTTACTAAATATCTTAAATATGTATAAAAATAAAATATTTAATATTTACAAAAAAATGTATATTTTTTCATGAAATGTTTTCAAAGGTAAAATAAAATAAGAATCAGAAATAAAAGTGTTTGTATTATTTTTAGTTATTTTAAATAAAAGTATATTTATGTTTATTTATGTACAAAACTAAATAAAACCAAATAAATATCAAATAAAAATGCAAAAAATGTGGGAAAAATAATTTTAATATTTTTTCATGCTTAAATAAAAATATAGAAACAAAATCAAAAGGAAAAAATAAAAAATGACAAGTATATCTCAAAATGGGCCAGGGGGGTGCATGTGAAAAATGAAAGTGCAAAAAGGAAAAATATCTCAGGCCCAGCCCAAGAGAGGTTGTCTTCAACCTCCAGACAAAAATGTCAAAAACGCGCGCCTTTCCCTCCTGGTTCAAACATCCTGATTCCTGGACTTTTAGCACAAACTTATAACATGAAAAATGTCAAGCATCAAGCCACGATTCCATACATACCAAGAACTTGATCTAACTCTCAGAAATGAGAGAGAATTTCTCCATTCCTAAATCTTAACCTAAGTTTTTGTCAATGTTCAAGTCTTAAATTCTCTCAGCATATGCAATATAAATGGAAAGTGAGGATATGAGTGGCTTCAAGGACATGAATATGACACTTTTCATTCACAAACTTAAAGCTAACTCTTCCTAGATTGAGAGATATAAGTCCATGAACTTACCTGTTCAGTTTGGATCATGTCTGGCAATGGAGGTACTTTCAGTGCAATGTGGGGACTTGTACAGCTTGCTTGAAGGCCAGGGATGCTTCTCCAACCTTTAGCTTGCTTTAAAACCAAGTGAATCAAGCTATGGCAATCAACCTGCAAAACAGAAAAAGTGAAAATGGTGAAGGTGGTTAGAGGTGTTACAGGTCGTGTCCAATGCTTGGGATAGCTTGTATATGTGGTATGGAGTGTGTATGAACTGGTTTTAGCAAAAATGCACGAGTGGATTGAGTTATGGAAGTCCAACTGCATAGGTGACTCTGTTTTCTGCAGTAGGATGGTGTTTTGATGAATTATGAGGTTTGGAAGGTGATTAGCTCGTGCCTTAGCTCAGTTATGTTGTTTGGAATGTGTCTAACAAGTTTGTCTAAGCTAGTTCTTGCAGCAATGAGAGTTGGATATCAATATGCCAAGTTTCTTCTAATGTAAGTTAAAAATGCCAAGTCTTGTTACAAGCTTCTCTAGGCCCCTCAAATGTTCTGCAAATCTTTGTCTTGATCAGTGGGATATGTCCCTGAACTTGTGCCAAAAGGATTTGCATTGTACTTCTTGATTTGCAAACTTGACATAAAGCCATACTTTTCAAAAATGGATAATTTGCTTTTTCCATATTAAGGTTAATCTTTTGTGTAATGGCTTAATGGACAAGATAATGCTAGGACACAAAGGTTTTGCATTAAATTATTGAGTTTGGATGAGATAAAAGGCCTGTAATCTAGCTTAGAGCATGCTGAGTTCAAAAATGCAAAGTTATGGGCATGGAAATGGCTCATGAACAAAGTGAGTTTTGCCCATATTGACAAATTCGATTCTCCCTAACCACAAGGGTGTTTGATGAGTTCTTGGACATTTTGGAAAGCTTGGAATGTGTACTACAATCCATCTTTTTAATGCAAGTTGAAATTCCAAGTGGAAGCATGTGAAAAGTGGCCATGAAGTTAGGCAAAAATCCTGCCTAGAATAGGTCAAAAATTTTCTAAGTTAAGAATGTTTTGCACCCTTGTTCCAAAAATCATAACTTGAGCTAAAAGCTTCTTTTGAGGAAACTTTGTGAATCAAAGTTGTAGATTTTGCAATAGACTATAACTTTCATGTTTTGAGTTTTGCTTGAATCCAAATGTATCTTGATGAAAAAGTGGGACAAAGTTAGGAAAAAATTAGGGATTTTCATAACTTAGAAAAATTCTAAGTTATGGAAATTCTTCATTTCAAACCCTAATTTGCAATTCTTGATTTCTTGATGAACAAGTTTCATATTTTGACATGTCTTGACGAAAAATGAATCTTGACACTTGATTTTGACCAAAAAGTCAAAGTTTGACTTTTCAGTATATAGTCAAAAATTGATCAATTGACTGGAAAATTCATCTGTCAATCTTGTGCACTTGGGATCTTTTGAATTTGTTGAACATGTAAAAACAATTCCATGGGGTCCTTGAGTCCATATGTGAGCTTGGTTTGCCATTGGCTAGGTCAAACAGTCAAAAATTGCCTTTGTGCAGTCAAAACCCTAAAAATGACCATTTTGCCCTTTTGGTGATCTGATCAAATTTCTTGTGGAATTATGATCCAAACTTGACCAAATGGTTTATATGAGTTCAATATGTTGATGTGGGTCAAAAACCATGAGGTTTGACTGTCAATTGACCACAGTTGACTTTTTCCCCAATACAGCTGATTTCTAGGTCAACTGTCCAATTGACTGGGCAAAGATTGGAATCAAGGCTTGAAATTTGGTATGGATAAACTTGGGAGTCCAATATGAAGCATGAAAGTTATCTTAGGCATTTTAGGTCACAACATCTTTGTGCAAACTCAAACCCTAATTTGGGTCAACAGTGCAAGGAGAGGTCTTTAGCAGAGGAAACCCTAACTGGATCTTGAGCTCCAAGGGTCTTGTGGTGAGAAAATGTTGAGGAAATGGGAGGGAAAATTTTGGGGTACAACAGTTGCCCCTGTTCAATCTTCTTAGACCTGAAGAGTTAGATTGGCAAGTTTGCCTTTCGCGGTTCGAAGGTAAAAGGAGATTGGACACTAGAGTGCCCGGAAATTTGCACTCGCATGCTGGAGTATCAGCAATGTGATGGCGGGAATAGGCTTATAGATGCCATTTGGAGAGATGGTGGATAGGGGGATGGGCTTATAGATGCCATCTGGAGACGTGACAGAACCTTGTCGGGAATGGGCTTATAGATGCCATTTGGAGGTGTTGATCGCGTAAGAGATTCCTTAGCAAGAACTTGCGTACTTTGAGAAGGGAAGATGTTTCCTGGCTTGTTACAGGTGTTGATCTTCAAACTCTTCATGCAGATATGCCCTGGCTAGATACAGGAGTCGAATCCACTATTGGTTGCTCACAGATGTGCCCTGGCTAGATACAGGAATCGAATCTGGAACTGTTGTCTACAGATGTGCCCTGGCTGGATACAGGTATCGAATCTGGAATTGTCGTCTACAGATATGCCTTGGCTGGATACAGGTATAGAATCTGGAATTGTAGAAGGTTGGTAGAGATAGCTTTCCTGGCTGGATACATGTGTCGACCTCTGACCTGAGAATGAAAGATAATTTCCTGGCCTGTTACAGGGGTTGATCTTCAAACTCTTCATGCAGATATGCCCTGTCTAGATACAGGTATCGAATCTACAATCAATCACTCACGGATGTGCCCTGGCTAGATACAGGAATCGAATCTGGAATTGCGATAGTTGATAGTAATCATCCTTGGATTGACTTTTCCTGAAAAGACAAAACATTAGTTGTATGCAATGTCATGATGTGCATGATGCTCAAAATGAGATAGTGTTGTATGCACTTTATCATGTATGTAAGCAGGATGTATGAAATGTGAAATGTTTATGAATGTATTTTTGTCTAGGAAAATAAATCCTTGATGACTGGCCGGGGAATCAAATCCTGGGCTGATGTTGAAGAGTAGAGTTCTTCGTTTCTGCTGGGGATGATGGTTGCCAGAATAAACCGGTAGAAGAAGATGACTCCGTTGGGGAATAAACTTGTTGGAGAGATTACTCTGAGGGGAATTACTCTATGGGAAGAGATACTTCGCTGAGGTTTTGATGAGAGCTCCGCTGGGGATTTCAACGATAGACTCCGCCGGGGATATCAATGATAGACTCCGCTGGGGATTCCGTTGATAAGTTATGTTAGGGAACTTGATGAACTCCGCTGGGGATAGGAAGAACTTCTCCGAGGACGATCTTTCTGTGGTAATTAGCTGAGGATAACCCAGTTATACCCTGGTGGGGAAATAACCTTTGAATGAAACCGGGGAGGGACGTTCGTACTCTGCAGGGGATAAGCTTCCAGAATCTACTGGGGCTAAGCTTCAAGACCTGTTGGGGATAAGGACTCCACTTTCCTGGGGAAACTTTTCAGACTGTACTGGGGATGGTATTTCGCCGGGGAACAATCTTATATTAAGACTGTCGGGGATGCTTGCTGAGGGATGCCTATACTCTGTTGGGGAATTGAGGTGACTTGGTTATGTTCTTCATCCGAACCTACCTTGGTACCTTGGTGGACAAAGCAACTAGATCGCTTAGACAAATCTAAATTGCCCCTGTTTCTGATGTCATCTGTAATTAATCCTTTGTTTCGCATGCAAGTATTTATGATTAGCAATTAATGTCAAATGCATATATCAAAAATGAACATTGGACGTTCTTCGCAAAACAAAACAGAAAAAGGAAAAACAAAGGGTAATGTGTCTGAAAAATTGAACTTGTATTGATTTTGAAATTTGCCTGTAAATAGGCGTTTATGTACAGGAGGCTGACGTCCTAGTAAGAGAACTCCGCCGAATAACATAGAGCTTATACAATTTTGAAAAGGAAACAAAATAGCTATGTGAAAAATAATCCCACTGGGTTCCCACTCTGCTATCGCCTTTATGTCTTCAAGCGTCTCATCACTTTGCTGCTTAGTTGAAGATGAAGCTGATTGATCGATGCCGAAGTCTGAGCCCGATAGTTGATGCCGAATGCTGGATGCGAGGTGATCCAATGAGACATAGTATTACGCTTTATCCCTAACTTTTGCCTGGACCGCCCTTTCGGGTTTTTAGTCCACCGGGATACCCATTTTTGTCCAAGCCGCCTTCTCAGGTTTTCGACTTGCCGGGTGTACAGATTTTTTTTTCATTTTCATCCCTTATTTTTGCCCGAACCCTTTTGGTTCGCCGGGAAGCCCTTATTTTTTCCTAGGCGTGTCAACCTAGCGGGTCTTTTATTCATGCGTAGTATCTTTTTACTATGTCTGCATTGGCGGGGTGAGGAAGGTCGTCACCATCCATGGTGGTTAGAATCATGGCTCCTCCTGGGAAGATATGTTTAACCACAAATGGCCCTTCGTAAGTAGGGGTCCATTTTCCCCTGGGATCACTTTGAGGAAGAATGATGCGCTTGATTACCAGGTCTCTGACTTGATACTCTTGTCGTCTGACCTTCTTGTTAAATGCCCTGATCATCCGTTTTTAGTACGTCTGACCATGACAAATAGCAGTGAGCCTCTTTTTGTCAATTAGATTTAATTGATCAAGCCGAGTCTGGATCCAGTCATCTTTGCTCAAGTCTGCATCCTTCATTATCCGGAGAGAGGGTATCTGGACTTCAATAGGCAAGACTGCCTCCATGCCGTAGACCAAGGAAAAAGGAGTTGCCCTGTTGACGTCCGCGCTGAGGTACGGTACCCATGAAGAGAAAACGGTAACGTTTCGTGCCAATCTTTATAGGTCATTGTCATCTTCTGCACAATCTTCTTGATGTTCTTATTCGCTGCTTCTACAGCCCCATTCATCTTCGGCCGGTAGGGAGATGAGTTATGGTGCTGTATCTTGAATTGCTCGCAGAGCTCAGTGATCATCTTGTTGTTAAGATTGGTACCATTATCCGTAATGATCCTCTCAGGTACACCATATCGACAGATCAGGTTATGCCGGATGAAACGTGCCACGACGTTCTTGGTTACCGTAGCGTAAGAAGCTGCTTCGACCCACTTTGTGAAGTAATCAATCGCTACCAAGATGAAGCGGTGCCCGTTGGATGCTGTAGGTCTGATTTCGCCGATTATATCAATGCCCCACATTGCAAAAGGCCAAGGTGCTGTCAAGACGTTCAGAGGAACCGGAGGAATGTGCACCTTATCAGCATAGATCTGGCATTTATGACAAGTTCGAGAATGCTGATAACAGTCGGCTTCCATTGTGGACCAGAAATATCCTGCCCGAAGGATTTTCTTTGCCATGGTATGTCCACTGGAATGTGTTCCGAATGTACCTTCATGTAGTTCTTCCATAATCTTCTCTGCTTCAGTCTTATCCACACAACGCAATAAGGTTGAATCATGGTTTTGTTTGTACAGAATGCTGTTGCTGAGGAAGAACTTTGCCGCAAACCTTCTCAGGAACTTTTTGTCATTAACAGATGCACCTTTGGGGTATTCTTGAGCTTCCAAGTACCTCTTCACTTCATGATACCAGGGTTTCTCAGTCACCTCTTCAGCCTCAAGATCACAGCAATATGCAGGTTCGTCCAATTTCCAGATAATGATCCGGGGAGCTTCGTTATCCCATTTGACTTTGAACATAGAAGACATTGTAGCTAGCGCGTCCGCTAACTGATTTTCCTCTCTTGGTAAGTGTTCAAAAGTTATCTCTTCGAAGTGGGGGATCAATGTCAATACATACTCCTTGTAAGGAATAAGATTCGGGTGTTTCGTATCCCACTCGCCTTTGACCTGATTGATCACGAGAGCGGAATCTCCGAATACACTCAGAAACTTAATTCTTAAGTCGATTGCAGCTTGAAGACCCATGATACATGCCTCATACTCCGCCATGTTGTTGGTGCAATTGAAACATAGCCGGGCAGTGAGTGGAGTATGAATGCCTTTGGGGGATATGATCACAGCGCCGATACCATTACCCAAAGCGTTTGAGGCTCCATCAAAGTGCATAGACCATCGGGATCCCTCCTCAGGTCGTTCATCCGGTCCAGGTACTTCACAATCAGGTACTTCACAAATTGAAACCTTTAATCAAAACCTGGGGCATGGTATTCTCTCAGTTAATTCAAATACAAGTTTAGCCGCGAACTCTCATCTCGTAGATACAACGAATGACATCAAAACATTCCTCTAGAATCAAAAGACGGTGATGTTTCCCTATCACATAGGCAGTCATTATCTCTCAAAAGAAAAGCCCACTAATTCAAAACCTACGAAGGAGACTTAAGAAAAAAACTATGGTATCCCGCTGACTGTAATCTTAAAACAAGAACAGTCAGGCAAAAATTAGGGATAACAAATCAAAAGAAAGAGGTCACTAAAAATCCTCAACAACAAAAAAATGTTGCAAAAATGACTGCCTTCCGACAAATTAACTTGTCTGAACCATCACCAAAACGTCATTCCAGACTCAATTGGAGTTCAAACGCACAATTAACTGAGTTTAGGACTGAAGAACATCACAAAGAGAGGGTGGGTACAAATACACTTTGAGCCTTTAGCGTAACGCCCGCAATTTAATTAATTATTTAATTAAATTATTTTTGGAATATTTGTGAAGATGTGTTATGATTAATTGGGTTTATTTTATTAAGTGGTGAAATAATATTAGAAGTATAATATTATTTGATGTGGGCTTGTTTTTAAAGGAATAGAAGTAATAAGGGGGTGTATTGGTTTTAAGCCCAATAAGGAATAAAGAATAATAGGGTTATTTTACTGTTGTTGGAATAGAATAGAAAGAAAGAAGCAGTAGAAGAATAAGGATTGAGAAGGAGAATGTGAAGCTGCTGGAAAAAGTGGAAAACGGCAAGAACGAGAATTCAACCGGAAATTATAGAGAGACCTTCAATCCAAGGTAAGGGTGGGGTTCTGACTCTATAATTAGGTTTATGATGATTGATATGTAGGGTTAGAGGTGACTGTTGTCTTGTTCATGAATTGAAATTATATGATTGTCGTATGATGAAGAATTGATGAATTTTAGATGAATAATGATGTTATGATATGGTTTAATTGATGTAGAATTATAAGGTAATTATGGGTGATGAATTGTCATGATTATATTAAGTTTTAGTGCTTTAGTTATGGAACCATAGTGAGATGCAGGGGGAAAAACGCAGAATTAGGCAAATTGATATCAGGCGCTACTGTTTTAGAATAATGAATTAATTTGGAGATAGAGTTAGTCGTACTGTTCTTAGTTAGGTTGATATCAGGCTAAAAATTAAAATAGTAGGATTAATAGAAAGTAGAAGTTCTGATGTTAGACGTATGTTAGTTAGAATTTCCGTGGCTTAGTGAAAAATAGAAGTTCTGATGTTAGAAGTATGTTGTTAGAAGTTGCGTTAAATTATTAGAAAGTAGAAGTTCTGATGGTAGAAGCTGTGTTGGTTAGAAGTTATGTTGTTAGAAGATTGTGTCATCAGAAGTTGTATTGGTCAGAATTTGTACTGGTCAGAAGTTGTATTGGTCAGAAGTTGGGTTGGTCATAAGTTGTGTTGTTAGAAGTTGAGTTGGTTAGAAGCTATGTTGTCAAAAGTTGTGTTATTAGAAGTTGTGTTATTAGAAGTTGTGTTGGTTATAAGTTGAGTTGGTCATAAGTTGTTTTGGTCAGAAGTGGTGTTGGACTAGCGTTGTTTTTGTACAGAATGATGAGCGTTAGATGCTTAGAAGCTGTTGTTTGAACTATAACAGTAGGATAGTGACGGTAATGACGTAAGAGTTACAGAATAGCAGTATTGATTTACTGTGGACTTAATGTACAGCTGAGTTGTTAGTGAGAAGTTATTCATGATGTTCTGTTGTTGATTTATAATAAATAAATGATGTTTGATGATTTATAATAAATAAATGATGTTTAATAAATTATTTTGATGATATGAGATGTTGATAACGAGACGTTGAGTTGTATTTGAGATGTTGTTAATTTGAGATGAATTTTGAGATGTTGATTCGAGATGTTTTTGAGATGTTGTTAACTTTGGTGTTGTTATTACATTCATGGTTGTGTCGCATACATTGCATTTTTGAGATGGAGCTTATGCTCATTGAGATGGCCTGTATTGGCGAATTTTGAGATAAAGGATTATGCCTTGTTGATGCTTCTATTAATTGGCAAATTTTTGAGATGGGAGTTCTGCTCCAATGGTACCACATGCATTTGCATAGTATTGAGTCGCATTATATGATTGCTTAAAGAAGTGTATCTTGATGTCGATGAATGTGTTTATACGTTCTAATTATTGTTGATTATGAGATGAGAAGTGGCGATGTATTTGATCTAATTTAATATATTAATTATCATGCGCTTTATAATATTGTTAGATATCTCACCCCTTCTGTTTTAATGTTGCCCTTATGTTGGTAACGTGCAGGTAATCGAGAGTGAAGGTTGTATACCTTCAGTAGTTCGAGTCGGTGTCATTACTCTGATATGTAACACTCGTGGGGATGAACTCTTGTTGTTTTTTATTGTTTATTTTCAGTTTTTGAACTTTAAATTGATTATTATTAAATATGTGATGTTTCAAAGTTGTTGTATTGATGATAAAATTGTTATTAAGAATTCCGCTGCGTAGATGTTGAGTTATTTAATTAAAGATGTTATGATGGTTCATCCGATGTTTTGAAAGTGTTATATATCCATTATGAATGCAATGAATTTTTGATAGAAGAATTTGTGACGTCCCGATTCGCTTGCATGATATGAATTTTATAACTGATTTATTTATATAATTTTCCGGGATAGAATTGGGGTGTTACAAAGTTGGTATCAGAGCAAAAGGTTGGTCCGACCTTGTCGTCGAGTCGTAGTTGTCTAATAGTCGAGTGTTGTTATTTGAGTTCTAATCATTGTTTATGTTGTAGTGAGAAGTTGAGATGGTTGGAAGGAATAATGTTGCACTTGCTGCTGCTTTAGAAGCAATGGCTCATGCAATGGAAAATCTGCCGAATGCTGACGGGAATGCTGGATCTCGTAGCTTGGCGACCTTCCAAAGAGAGAATCCACCTACGTTCAAGGGAAAGTATGATCCTGACGGAGCATTGGAGTGGTTGAAAGAGATAGAGAGAATCTTTCGTGTCATGGACTGCACTCCAGCGCAGAAGGTTCGTTATGGGACTCATATGCTAGTAGTCGAGGCTGATGACTAGTGGCTAGAGACTTGTCAGAAGTTGGAAGCTGCAGGTGAGAATGTCACTTGGGCTGTGTTCCGTAGAGAATTTTTTAGAAAGTATTTTCCTGAAGATGTTCGTGGTAAGAAGGAAATTGAGTTCCTTGAGCTGAAGCAAGGAAATCTGTCAGTTGTTAAGTATGCTGCAAGTTTGTTGAGTTGGCTAAGTTTTATCCGCATTACAATGAGGAAAATGCTAAGTTTTAGAAGTGTATTAAATTTGAGAACGGGTTGCACCCGGAAATTAAGAAGGCAGTTGGATACCAGAAAATCCGTGTCTTTGCTGATTTGGTTGATAGCTGCAGGATTTTTTAGGAAGATAATAATGCTTATTACAAGATTATCAGTGAGAATAGGGGTAAGCACCAACAGAATCATGGTAAGCCTTATGATGCCCCAGCTAGTAAAGGTAAATAGAAAGTTTCTCAGAGACAGAGGACTAGTGGGGGAGATGCTCCTGCTGGTGTGGTTTGCTTTAAGTGTGGGAAGTCTGGGCAGAAGAGTATTGTGTGCACTTCTGAAGTGAAGAGGTGTTTCCGTTGTGGTAAGAACAGACATGTTGTATCTGAGTGTGAACACGAGGATGTGATTTGTTTCAACTGTAGAGAAGAAGGGTACATTGGTAGTCAGTGTCCAAAACCGAAAAGAGCTCAGTCTAGTGGTAAGGTGTTTGCTTTAGTGGAGGATCAGACAACTGTTAAGGATGGACTTATCAGAGGTACATGTTTCATTAATAGTACTCCTTTAATTACTATTATTGATACTGGTGCTACGCATTGTTTTATTGCTGATGATTGTGTTGAAAGATTGGGTCTTATGTTGTCGTCTTTGAATGGAGAAATGGTCGTCGATACTCCAGCCAAGGTGTCAGTGACTACCTCTTCTGTGTGTTTGAAGTGTCCCTTGTCGATCTTCGACAGAGACTTTGTTGTTGATTTGGTTTGTTTACCGTTAAGAGGTTTGGATGTGATTCTGGGTATGAATTGGTTAGAACATAACTGTGTTCATATTAACTGTTATGACAAGTCGGTGAAGTTTTCTACTCCTGAAGAAGAGGGAGATGGTCTGTTGTCTGCTAGACAACTGAGGAAGTTAATGTAAGAGGAAGTACATATGTTTTTGTTGATGGCGTCTCTATCTGTAGAGACTCGGGCTATAATTGAGGAATTGCAGGTGGTGTGTGAATTTCCTAAAGTTTTCCCTGACAAGATTCCTGATGTACCGCCAGAGAGAGAAGTTGAATTTACGATTGATCTTATACCTGGTACCAGACCTGTGTCTATGGCACCATACAGGATGTCTGCATCTGAATTGTCAGAGTTAAAGAAGTAATTGGAATATTTACTTGAGAAGAAGTTTGTAAGACCAAGTGTATCGCCGTGGGGTGCTCCAGTGTTGTTAGTGAAGAAGAAAGATGGAAGTATGAGGCTTTGTGTTGCTTATAGACAGTTGAATAAGGTGATGATTAAGAACAAGTATCCGCTTCCAAGAATAGATGATTTGATGGACCAATTAGTGGATGCTCGTGTGTTTAGTAAGATTGATTTGAGGTCGGGTTACCATCAGATTAAAGTGAAGGATGAAGATATTCGGAAGACGGCTTTCAGAACGCGTTATGGACATTACGAGTATTCGGTGATGCCTTTCGGTGTTACTAATGCGCCAGGAGTATTCATGGAATATATGAATCGTATCTTTCATACTTATTTTGATCGGTTTGTAGTGGTGTTCATTGATGATATTTTGATTTACTCTAAGTCGGAAGAAGAGCATGTTGAACATTTAAGAGTAGTATTGCAGATTTTGAAAGAGAAGAAGTTGTATGCAAAGCTGTCCAAGTATGAATTCTGGTTAAAAGAGGTTAGTTTTCTTGGTCATGTGATTTCAGGTAGTGGCATTGTTGTAGATCCATCGAAGGTTGATACTGTGTTGCAATGGGAAACTCTGAGGTCAGCTACTGAGATCAGAAGCTTTTTGAGATTAGCTAGTTATTATAGAAGGTTTATCGAAGGGTTTTCTAAGTTGTCACTTCCGTTGACTAAGTTGACTTGTAAAGGTAGAGCATTTGTGTGGGATGTTCAGTGCCAAGAAAGTTTTACGAAATTGAAGAAGAGGTTGACGTCATCTCCGATTTTGACGTAGCCTAATCCAGGAGAGCCTTTTGTGGTGTATTATGATGCTTCTAAGATGGGTTTAGGATGTGTGCTTATACAGAATGGTAAGGTAGTTGCTTATGCGTCAAGGCAATTAAGGACTCATGAGAAGAAATATCCTACGCATGATTTAGAGCTTGTTGTTGTTGTTTTTGTGTTGAAGATTTGGAGGCATTATCTTTATGGTTCTAGATTTGAAGTGTTTAGTGACCATAAGAGCTTAAAGTATTTGTTCGATCAGAAAGAGCTGAATATGAGGCAACGAAGATGGTTGGAATTGTTAAAGGACTATGATTTCGGTTTGAATTATCATCTAGAAAAAGCAAATGTGGTAGCTGATGCGTTGAGTCGAAAGACTTTACATATGTCAGCAATGATGATTAAAGAGTTGGAATTGATTGAGCAGTTCAGAGATATGAGCTTAGTTTGCGAGGTTTCTCCGCAGAGTGTTATGTTGGGTATGTTGAAGATTAATAATGAATTTTTAGACAGTATCAGAGAAGCTCAGAAGTTGGATGTGAAACTGGTAGATTTAATGGTTGGGATTGACCAGTCTGAAAATAATGATTTTAAGCTAGATGCGCAAGGTGTGTTGAGATTTCGTAACCGGATTTGTATTCCTGATGATGCTGAGATGAAGAAAGTGATATTTGAAGAGAGCCATATAAGTAAGTTGAGTATTCATCTAGGAGCTACAAATATGTATCAAGATTTGAAAGGTTTGTTTTGGTGGCCTGGGATGAAGAGTGATGTGGCTCGGTTTGTGTATGCATGTTTGACTTGTCAGAAGTCGAAAGTTGAACATCAGAAGCCTGCAGGGTTAATGCAACCGTTGGAAGTTCCAGAATGGAAAAGGGATAGCATTTCAATGGACTTTATGACAGGGTTGCCTAATACTTTAAGAGGACATGATTCAATTTGGGTGATTGTTGATAGTCTTACGAAGTCAGCTCATTTTATTCCTATTAACATCAGTTTTCCAGTGTCGAAGTTGGTTGAGATTTACACTAGTGTGATTGTGAAGTTGCATGGTGTTCCTTTGTGCATTGTGTCAGATAGAGATCCAAGATTTACTTCTGATTTTTGGAAGAGTTTGCAAGAAGCATTGGATTCTAAGTTGAGGTTGAGTTCAGCATATCATCCTCAGACAGATGGTCAGACTGAACAGACGATTCAATCGTTGGAAGATTTGTTGAGGGTATGTGTTCTTGAGCAGGGAGGTTCATGGGATACTTATCTTCCATTGATGAAGTTCATGTATAATAACAGTTACCATTCTAGTATTGGGATGGCACCTTTTGAAGCGTTGAATGGTCGAAGATGTAGAACTCCATTATGTTGGCATGAATCTGGTGAAAGTATAGTACTTAGACCTGAACTTGTTCGTGAGACTACTGAGAAGGTGAAGTTGATTCGAGAAAAGATGAAAGCTTCACAAAGTAGACAGAAGAGTTATCATGATAAGCGAAGGAAAGATTTAGAATTCCAAGCTGGTGATCATGTGTTTTTGAGAGTTACACATGTGACTGGTGTTGGAGGAGCATTGAAGTCTAAGAAGCTCACTTCTCGTTTTATTGGACCGTATCAGATTTCAGAGAGAGTTGGGAATGTTGCTTATAGAGTGGCTTTACCGCCTAATATTTCTAATTTGCATGATGTGTTTCATGTGTCGCAACTTCGGAAGTATATTTCAGATCCATCTCATGTGATTCATATGGACGATGTGCAAGTACGGGATAATCTTACGGTGGAGACGATGCCTGTGTGGATCGCGGATCGTGAAATAAAGACTCTGAGGGGCAAAGAGATTGCCTTGGTTAAAGTGGTTTGGCTAGGAGCTGCTGGTGAAAGCATGACTTGGGAGTTGGAGAGTAAGATGCGAGACTCCTATCCTGAATTGTTTGATTGAGGTAAATTTTCGAGGACGGAAATATTCTAAGTGGGTGAGAGTTATAACGCTCATAATTTAATTAAATGATTTAATTAAATTATTTTTGGAATATTAGTGAAGATGTGTTATGGTTAATTGGGTTTATTTTATTAAGTGGTGAAATAATATTAGAAGTATAATATTATTTGATGTGGGCTTGTTTTTAAAGGAATAGAAGTAATAAGGGGGTGTATTGGTTTTAAGCCCAATAAGGAATAAATAATAATAGGGTTATTTTATTGTTGTTGGAATAGAATATAAAGAAAGAAGCAGTAGAAGAATAAGGATTAAGAAGGAGAACGTGAAGCTACTGGAAAAAGTGGAAAACGGCAAGAACGAGAATTCAACCGGAAATTGTAGAGCGACCTTCAATCCAAGGTAAGGGTGGGGTTCTGACTCTATAATTGGGTTTATGATGATTGATATGTGGGGTTAGAGGTGACTGTTGTCTTGTTCTTGAATTGAAATTATATGATTGTCGTATGATGAAGAATTGATGAATTTTAGATGAATAATGATGTCATGATGTGGTTTAATTGATGTAGAATTATAAGGTAATTATGGGTGATGAATTGTCATGATTATATTAAGTTTTAGGGCTTTAGTTATGGAACCGTAGTGAGATGCAGGGAAAAAATGCAGAATTAGGCAAATTGATATCAGGCGCTACTGTTTTAGAACAATGAATTAATTTGGAGATAGAATTAGTCGTATTGTTCTTAGTTAGGTTGATATCAGGCTAAAAATTAAAATAGTAGGATTAATATAAAGTATAAGTTCTGATGTTAGACGTATGTTAGTTAGAAGTTGCATGGCTTAGTGAAAAGTAGAAGTTTTGATGTTAGAAGTATGTTGTTAGAAGTTGCGTTTAATTATTAGAAAGTAGAAGTTCTGATGGTAGAAGCTGCGTTGGTTAGAAGCTATGTTGTCAGAAGATTGTGTCATTAGAAGTTGTATTGGTCAGAAGTTGTACTGGTCAAAAGTTGTATTGGTCATATGTTGGGTTGGTCAAAATTTGGGTTGTTAGAAGTTGAGTTGGTCAGAAGCTATGTTGTCAGAAGTTGTGTTATTAGAAGTTGTGTTATTAGAAGTTGTGTTGGTTAGAAGTTGAGTTGGTCAGAAGTTGTTCTGGTCAGAAGTGGTGTTGGACTTGTGTTGTTTTTGTATAGATGATGAGTGTTAGATGCTTAGAAGTTTTTGTTTGAACTATGACAGTAGGATAGTGACGGTAATGACGTAAGAGTTACAGAATAGAAGTATTCATTTAATGTGGACTTAATGTACAATTGAGTTGTTAGTGAGAAGTTATTCATGATGTTCTGTTGTTTATTTATAATAAATAAATGACGTTTGATGATTTATAATAAATAAATGATGTTTAATAAATTATTTTGATGATATGAGATGTTGATGACGAGACGTTGAGATGCATTTAAGATGTTGTTAATTTGAGATGAATTTTGAGATGTTGATTTGAGATGTTTTTGAGATGTTGTTAATTTGAGATGTTGTTAACTTGGGTTTTGTTATTACATTCATGGTTGTGTCGCATACATTGCATTTTTGTGATGGAGCTTATGCTCGTTGAGATGGCCTGTATTGGCGAATTTTGAGATGAAGGCTTATGCCTTGTTGATGCCTCTATTAATTGGCAAAATTTTGAGATGGGAGTTCTGCTCCAATGGTACCACATGCATTTGCATAGTATTGAGTCGCATTATATGATTGCTTAAAGAAGTGTATCTTGATGTCGATGAATGTGTTTATACGTTGTAATTATTGTTGATTATGAGATGAGAAGTGGCGATGTATTTGATCTAATTTAATATATTAATTATCATGCGCTTTATTATATTGTTAGATATCTCGCCCCTTTTGTTTGAATGTTGCCCTTATGTTGGTAACGTGCAGGTAATCGAGAGTGAATGTCGTATACCTTCAGTAGTTCGAGTCGGTGTCATTGCTCTGATATGTAACACTCGGGGGGATGAACGCTTGTTGTTTTTTATTGATGATTTTCAGTTGTTGAACTTTAAATTGATTATTATTAAATATGTGATGTTTCGAAGTTGATGTATTGATGATAAAATTGTTATTGAGAATTCTGTTGCGTAGATGTTGAGTTATTTAATTAAAGATGTTATGATGGTTCATCCGATGTTTTGAAAGTGTTATATATCCACGTGAATGCAATGAATTTTTGATAGAAGAATTTGTGACGTCCCGATACGTTTGCATGATATGAATTTTATAACTCTGATTTGTTTATATAATTTACCGGGGTAGAATTGGGGTGTTACATTTATCCTTTGTTTCTTAAACCATGAACCAAGCCACGTTACAACCCTTCAAAAGTCCTAATTGAAGCATGGGTTAGTTAGAAAGCATACTGTTATAAAAGGTATCCTAACTCCTGTATGGCTTTACTCTAAATCTTGAGTTGAATTTTTCTTACAAAATTTCTTTACTTGCTAAAACGCATTTTCAAAATTTTAAGACAAGCATAAACTTTGCATTATTTGAATATCGTTGTTTGCATATGGCTATTTGTTTGACAGCATAGAAATTCACAACAAATATCCAGTGAACGAAAGCTCTCTAAGTGAACAAAATCACTTCAATTGGAAAGACACTTCCAATGACAAATCTCTCATAGTCAAGGGGCACAGCATGACCATTTTCCAACACGTCTGGGGCAGTCAAGTCGAGATTCAAAGAATCTCTCAAAGAATTGTTGAATAACCCGGGGCAAATCTCCATATGTATCACTCAAGGGGCAATGTTACGTTGATCAGGGGTTTGAACAAAAACCACTATGAAGACTTTCAGTACCATCAAATTACTTGTCAATACCAGTAGTATCAGATGGTGTCTTTTGTACCCCAAAAATTTCCCTCCCATATTTCTCAATACATGGCAAGTGAGGTCCCCAAATTGCTCAAGGAAGTTCAAGAGTTGACCAGACAAACTCTCTCCTAAGGCAGTATGCCTCAAATTAGGGTTTCCTTCTTCATCAAGATGTGTGAACCACAAAGGACTCAAATGCTCACCATTGTCCTAATATTTTCTCAAGATCATCCATGTCAAGTTTTAAGCCTTGCAGAAGAAGTTTGCTCAGTCAATTGCTCAAATGCCTGAAAATCTACTACACTAGGTCCAAAGTCAACTGTGGCCCACATACAGTCAAACTTCAAGATTTTTGGTCAACATCCTCATTTTGAAGTATTATTCATCATTTGATCAAGGGTTGATCATGATTCCTCAAGGATTACTCACAATTCATCAAAACCCAAAAGGTACTAAATTAGGGTTTTGTAGGGAAAGTCAACTCAACTTTGACCAAGCATAACTTTCTCATACTTTATCAGAAATGACCCATCCAAAGCTCATTTTGAAGAGTATGAAATTTACTACAATTCATCTTCAGCTCTCAAGTTCATATTATGCACTCACAAAAAGATATGAATTTTGACATTATAGGTCCTTTTGAAAAGTCAACAAAAACAGCTATTGGATCAAAGCTTCATACATGAACATGGAAGACTCAATTGAGATGAGACAAAAAAGGTTGCTTAGAGGACACCATAAGCTTTCTAAAAATTCAAATAACACCTCTCTAGGATCAAAATTGAGAGAGTTATGCATTGGCCAAGTTGACCATTTTTGCAAAATTGCCAAAAGTCAAATATGCTCAAATTTTCATTTTTGCTAAATGGGCCCAACTCTTTATGCTTGCACTTCAATTATAATGTGGTCCACGACTCAAATACTTATCCACACATTATTTGCTTCATCTTTCAATTTATTTTGATTTTTTATTAATTAAAAAGTGAATTAAACCAAATAAATGATGAAAGTTATCAAAGATATGATTTGATTTGTTTTTTTTACAGATTGGCAATCAAGATATGTTGAGCTTGCATGATCAATTCGAATCAATGGCAATTGGTACAAGAAAGGCATAATTGGCATGAAAATAGAAAGATATCATACAACTTGAAAATCAAATCAAATCTTGGATAAATGCAAAGATTCATGCCAAGTTTGTTAACCTAATTCATTCTAGGTTATATAATAGGGCTTTGAAGATTAAAAGAAGGGGGTTAGAGATCGTGAGAAGGGTAGAACAAAATTGAAAAATTCCAAGAAAAGTGTGAGACGAATTTCACTCTACATGCCAATTCAAGGTGTACTAGCCATTCCAATCGCTTGCTAGACATCCCAGGAGGCTATTCCAATTATTCCCAGGGCTTGAAGCACTCAGAAACTCGCTCTACACCTCACGCGATTTGGTATAGTTTTCAAATTTGATTATTGCACTTTATGCATCTTTAGCACTTTTAATTGTGATGGTTATGTTTATCATCATGTTTGCAAGCTAACCATGCCAATTAATTACATTTTTGATGCATGTACGTGATATTGCCATGGTTAGGGTTTTGTGTTCTTGTTTAGGGGTTTTCAATGCAGGCAAAATTGGGCTTTGATTCTGGTACCATGATGCTCGTGAGGATGAGACGAGTTGATTGGTATCAGCACTTGTCATTTATCTTGCTCGTATACAATTTTTTAGATGAACAGGTCTGTACCTACAGCAAGCGTCCGTAGGTAAAAGCCTTGTTTGTTAAAGCGACAGAGAGAGGAAGAAAAAGCTTATGTGGCAGCGTGTGACTCGTCCGTTTGAAGTTGCACGCGTTTGGCTGACCCCACTAGCTTGTTTTGAATATTATGTTTTGTTATTATTATTATCACAACTAACCATCACAGCTCAGCTGGCAAGCAAGCGTTGGAATTGAGTATATGGGCTTGGGTTCGATCCCCAGGTCCCAGTGTTTTATTTGTATTATTTTCAATTAACTGAGCCAGCGCGTTACTCATCATGAGGCCCAGCATGCAACCTCAACATCCATCCTTTGATGTCCAGCTAGCCAGATCCAATGCCTCTCCATTGAAGGTCCACCATATTCCTCAAGTCAACATCCACACCAAACCAAGCGTGGTTGACCAGGCCTTGGGGTTTTTGGGCCATAAAATCCAGATTGACACCCCCCTCTTCAGCAATACTATCAGGCCCATCTCTTCACCTTTTTTTTTATTTTCTCTTAATTTTAATTCTTTTAATATTTTCTTTAATTATTTTAATTAACACCATTAATCTTTTTTATAAAATCATAAAATCAAGAAATCATTAAAAAGAAATTAGAATTAGGCTTTTTTTATCAAATCTAATTTAATTTAGTTTAATTTAATTTAGGGAAATTTTAACTTGTTTTTGCAATTAAAATCAAATAGAAAATTAGGTTAAGTTCTTGATTTAATTCTTTTCCTTTTTCTCAAATAAATAAAAATAAAAAATAGGTTGTTTAGACTTAATTAATTTATTTTTCTTAATTAATATTAATTAGAATTAGGATTTTCTTTTAATTTCATTATTTCATTATTTTCTTAAATAAAAAAATGACAAAAAAATGGTTTTTCTTCAATCAATTGCAATTAGGTTTAGTCAAGGGTCAAAACCCTAATCGTCTCGCACTTAATTCGCCGCACGCTTGTTAATTATTTTGCTAATATTTTTGTAACTGTTCATGGTTTGTAATAGTTAATTTAAGGTTTTTTATTTACTGTTTAAATCCCCGAGTTTTTGGCTATGTAATTAATCCCCCTCCCCGAAGCCTTGTAATAGCGTAGGTTTATTTTCTCGCATTTTTAATTCCAGCAAATATTTAACTGTCTAGATGTATGCTAATAGGATTGTATGGAAAGAATGCATGACAAATTAATACAGTTAGAAAACCCTAATGTGCAAAGATAAATAACTGAAAACAAATCACTCGCACATATCACTCTTAGGGTATACTCTCACTTCGGTTGCCTTTGGTAAACGATCATTAAGTATAGGGTGTCTTAGTGGTTGCCCTCCTATCTAAAAAAGATCAAATGTCCCATTTGAATGTTGCCTCGAAAATGTTGCCTCGAATATGATCTTAAGACTCTAGGGTTATTACTAAGGTGTCCTAAATTTGCTTTAGTGATTGTACGTCCCTTTCGAATTGACCCTTACAAATTCCAACGACGGTGCTACCTATTTCTCAATAGTAGGATAGCGCTATCTAAAGGAAACAAGAATAGAAACAATCTTTTTTCGAGTAGGTAGATGCTAGTAGGTACTTGCTCAAATCAAAACTTTTCACACTTACACTTTTTAAACAAACTTTCAAAACAACTTCGTCACACCTTTGAGGACTGATACAAGGGTTACCACGAAGTCAAACTTTTCAAAAACAAAGCACACACACAAGCAATTTAAAAATGAGAAAGTACCTAAGAGCCCATGGAAAACCATGGATAGAAAGGGTGCTAACACCTTCCCTTTCTATAATCTACCCCCCATACTCAAAATCTCGAAAAGGGATTTTTTTTCTGTACTTTTTTCCTTTCCGATTGGATGAAATAAAAGTCGGTGGTGACTCTTGCTTACCGCGACATTTTACAATCACAAAACACAAAACACAAATCAGTATTAAACAGTCGGTTCTGCCACCATATCACAGTGTCAGTATTATGTCTTCAAATCCTCCCATGACAGTTCTTAGAAAATTCTGAGACTTGACCAATGATCTTGAGTACCACCACTTTGTTCGTCTGTGCCAGTAGTATCAGATAGTGTCAGTATCATGTCTTCAGATCCTCCCATGACAGTTCCTAGAAAATTCTGAGACTTGACCAAAGATCTTGTGTACCACCAATTTCTTCATCTGTGCCAGTAGTATCAGATAGTGTCAGTATCATGTCTTCAGATCCTCCCATGACAGTTCCTAGAAAATTCTGAGACTTGACCAAAGATCTTGTGTACCACCAATTTCTTCATATGTGCCAGTAGTATCAGATAGTGTCAGTATCATGTCTTCAGATCCTCCCATGACAGTTCCTAGAAAATTCTGAGACTTGACCAAAGATCTTGGGTACCAGCAATTTTATCGTTTGTGCCAGTAGTATCAGATGGTATCAGTATCAGGTCTTCATTTTTTCCATAACAGTCTTAGAAAATATCTCTAGGAAGTTCAGGGCTACCGGAAATGTGATCAAAATCTCAAGCGTCAAGGTGCACCAGATTAACTCTGGAGGAAAACAGGCTCCCACATAAAGGTTCATGTGCGACCAAGCAAACATTTTTGGCATTACTACAACACTTGCTACTAGGGGAAATGACAAATCTCTCCAAGATCCTTCTCATAGGATGACTCCCAACCAGAGTTTCAATCTCTGAAAACTTCTCACCAGCTGAGTCGACATCAAGAACCCTCGAGGATTATCCCCAGTGAAGAAGACACATCTCCAACGAACCGACCACAGGGTTTATTTCCCCAACAAACTACAGATTCCCCTGTTTGAGGTTGCCTCTCCGACTACTACAAACAAAGGACCACAACTCATTTTCCCCAGTAGACTACTCTACAACAAGTTACTGTAAAGCCTGGACCCGACCAGATATCAGTTCAACTTCGACTCCCCAGTAGAGCAACAAACAACTGAGACTCCTGAACTATTTTTCCCCAAGCAAGAATCAACACTCTCCACAGGGTTTTCAACATTCCTCAGTGGAGCTCTCCTCAAACAACAAAATAGGAATCCTTGGTGGAAATATTCTAGGCAAAGTTTGAAGACTCACCAACTCTTCAACAGCAATCCAGGATTTAACGACTCCCCGGCATTTATCAAGGATTTATTTTCCCAGACAAAGATACATTCAAATAACATTTTCACCCTTCATGCATCATATTACGTACATGACAAGTGCGTACGACACAATCTCATTTATTTTGAGAACATCATTGCACCATGCACTTCATACATCATGACATTGCAGGCAGCTAACCCTTTACCTCTTCAGGAAAGATCAGTCAACAGATGGCTAACATCAACAATTTTCAAAAGGTCAGAGATTAATAACTGAAACAAGCCAGGACAATTATCTACACTACCAGCTGAAGTAATCCTACACGGGCTCCTTCTCATACACTCTTCTATATACAGTTCAGATACGCTTCAGATACGGACGCCATTTTGATACTCATTTAGATTCAACTCTCAAATACAGTTCAGATATGCTCCAGAAATGGACGCCATTCTGATACTCATTCAGATTCAGCTTTCAGATACAATTCAGATACACTCCAGATACAGACGCCATTCTGATACTCATTCAGATTCAGCTTTCAGATACAGTTCAGATACGCTCCAGATACGGACGACATTCTGATACTCATTCAGAGTCAGCTTTCAGATACAGTTCAGATACGCTCCAGATACGGACGCCATTCTAGTACTCATTCAGATTCAGCTTTCAGATACAGTTCAGATACGCTCTAGATACGAACGCCATTCTGATACTTATTCAGAGTCAGGTTTTAGACCCAGTTCAGATACGCTTCAGATATAGACGCCATTCTGATACTCATTCAGATTCAACTTTCAGATACAGTTCAGATACGCTCCAGATACGGACGCCATTATGACACTCATTCAGATTCAGCTTTCAGATATAGTTCAGATATGCTCCAGATACGGATGCCATCCCGATACTCATTCAGATTCATCTCTCAGATACAGTTCAGATATGCTCCAGATACGGACGCCATTTTGATACTCATTCAGATTCAGCTTTCAGATACAGTTCAGATACGCTCCAGATACGGACGCCATTCTAATACTCATTTAAATTCAGCTTTCAGATACAGTTCTGATACGCTCCAGATACGGATGCCATCCTGATACTCATTCAGATTCAGCTCTCAGATGCAGTTCAGATAGGCTTCAGATACGGACGCCATTCTGATACTCATTCAGATTCAACTTTCAGATACGCTCCAGATACGGACGCCGTTCTAATACTCATTCAGATTCAGCTTTCAGATACAGTTCAGATATGCTCTAGATACGGAGGTCATCCTGATACTCATTCAGATTCAGCTCTCAGATATAGTTTATATACGCTCCAGATACGGACTCCATTCTGATACTCATTCAGATTCAACTTTCAGATACAGTTCAGATACGCTTCTGATACGCACACCATTCTGATACTCATTTAGATTCAGCTTTCAGATACAGTTCTGATACGCTCTAGATACGGATGTCATCCTGATACTCATTCAAATTCAGCTTTCAGATACAGTTCAGATACGCTTCATATACGGACACCATTCTCATTCAGATTCAGCTTTCAGATACGCTCCAGATACTGACGCCATTCTGATACTCATTTAGATTCAACTTTCAGATACAGTTTAGATATGCTCCAGATACGGACACCATTATGATACTCATTCAAATTCAGCTTTCAGATACAGTTCAGATATGCTCCAGATACGGACGTCATTTTGATACTCATTTAGATTCAACTTTCAGATATAGTTCAGATAAGCTCCAGATATAGACTCCATTTTGATACTCTTTCAAATACAGTCCAGATACGATCCAGATTCGGATGTCATTCTGTCACTCATTTAAATACGATCCAAATACGAGTCAGATACAATTCATTTATGAATATTATTTTGTTTCTCATCCAAGACCTCTGCTGGTTCAGATAAATCTCTTAACGATTTATTCTGATTCTTTCCTAGTAGGTACTTTCTCTGGTTCAGATAAATTTCTCAATGATTTTTTCTGATTATTCTCCAGATCCCTGCCGGTTCAGATAAATTTATCAATGATTTATTTTGATTCTTTCCCGCGGGCACTTTCCCTGGTTCAGATAAATCACACAAAGATTTACTCTGATTCTTTCCAGTTAAAGAATATTCAAGATCTCTTTTGGTTCAGTTTAAACCCCTCAACGGTTTATCCTGATACTTTCCAAAGGAACATTTCGGGTTCAGATAAATCCCTCTATGATTTATTATGATACTTTCCCGCAGGCACTTTCTCTAGTTCAGATAAATCACTCCAAGATTTATTCTGATTCTTCACAGCCAAACAACATACAAGACTTCTTTTGGTTCAGATAAGTCGCTCCAAAGATTTATTCTGATTCTTTTCCAGTTGAAATCAAGTTCAGACTTAGTACATTATCTGTCAACAGTCACCTTTGGATGGAATCTACAAGCCCATCTCCGGAAAATCTCCATCATTCCTCCAAATGGCATCTATAAGCCCATTCTCATTTCATCTTCGAGTGCAAATTTCTGGGCACTCTAGTGTCCAATCATCTTCCACCTTCAAGTCACGAATGGCAAATCTGCCAATCTAACTCTTCAGGTTTAAGAAGATTGAACAGGGGCAGCTGTTGTACCCCAAAAGTTTCCCTCTCATTTATCAAATACTTTCTCACAAGATCTCCTTGGGTTCAAGACTGCACAAGGATTGATCAGCTCAAGACACCTCCTAAAGCACTGATGAACTGAAATTAGGGTTTGAAATTGCACAAGGATAATTGAACTTTCAATGCCTCACATGACTTTCATGGATCATTATGGACCCCAAAGATTACTCATGTCAAGTTTCAAGCCTTGGATCACATATCTGCTCAGTCAATTGAGCAGTTGACCTAAAAATCAACTATATTGGGAAAAAGTCAATTGTGGTCAATTTACAGTCAAACTTCATAATTGTTTATCCATATCAACATTATAAACTCATATGTATCATTTGATCAAGTTTGGACCATAATTCCTCAATAAATTTGATCAGATCATTAAAAGGGCAAAATGGTCAAAATTAGGGTTTTGACTGAGAAAGGGCAATTTTTTATTTTTAACCTAGAAAATGGTTAATTGGTTTGAGGAATGATATCAAGAGTTCAATTGCATCATTTTGACCTAATGGCATGACTCAAAATATTTCTCAAAGATCAATTGATTGATAGTTGATTTTCAGTCAACTGATCAAAAGTTAATTGTATATTGAAAAGTCAAACTTTGACTTTTTGGCCAAAATCAAGTGTCAAAGATCAAAATTCATCAAGACATTCAAAAATATGAAACTTGATCATCAAGAAATCAAGAAAGTCAAAAGTGAATGTGAAAATTCAAACTCTTCAAGACTTAGAAATTTTTCTAAGTGTTTTTTATACATGATAATTCCATTTCTTCATGCCAACTTTTCACCATGATGCAAGGTGATTCAAGGAAATTTTCCAACATGAAAGTTGTAGATCTCAGTTAGATCTAAAAATTTGTAGCGCATGTCTTTTTCTAGAAATGCTTGGATTTTGAGTTATAAATTCATGAAGTCATGATTATGGAGACACAGTAAGCCTAATTCTCCTTTTGCCCGTCAGATAGAGGACCGTCCCCAATCTCCCCCAAAGAGACGCAGACGATATGCCTCTCGAATCCCCTCTCCTCGAAGAACCGGGCGACGCCCCGCATTAGAGAGGAATTAGATTGTTGATACGAGGAAACATGATCATGTCCCCCCATGCCAAGAGCGAAGATCCCCTAGAAACAAAAACAGGGGAAATGAAGAACAACGACCCCGGCCGAGGGATCCTCCCCGTGACCAGGGCCGCCATCACGACCGCCATTACAATAGGTTTCCTTATCAATCTTCAAACAGAAGCGACGAATACGACCCCCATGGTCCCTTATCCCAGGCTATTATGGAGGCATCCATTCCCCTGGATATGGAGAAACCTCCCCAGCTGAAGGAGTACGAAGGCATTGTCGATCCAGTCGACCATATCGACGGGTTCGAGGCAATGCTTCACTATTATAACATCGTGGGACCAATAAAATGCCGGTTATTCCCCACGACTCTAAGAAAGACTGCAATGGACTGGTATAAGAACCTCGCCCCGGGGTCAATTACCTCCTGGAGAAACTTAAAAAACTAGTTCATCAGCTCATTCACTGCCTTACGTCGACACCCGAATACTGACGCAGCCCTCGAGGCCATCATCCAAAGAAGCGATGAGACCCTCAGGAAGTTTATTGATCGGTTAAACCGTGAGGCCATTCAAGTCTCCTGCATTTATCATATGAAGAGATACTTGCTCGAGAGGGGACTCCTCTTGGGCACGGAGTTCAGAAAGGCCGTTGGCATCGAACTATCACGGACATTCGATGCTCTCCTCGAAAAGGCTAGGGTCTATATGGACTATGAGGAGAGGGAAGCGGCCAATAAATCCCGGGACCCAAGAATCATGAACCAACCAACAATCCACGACACCAAGATTCAGGACTTCCTCGATGGACGGGCGAGAAGAGGAAGGATGACAAACCACGGGATCCTCGCGAACAAAGAGGGACCGCGGGGCGATTCACTGAGTACACTTTGCTGACATCTTCCCGTGAGTGCATCTTGGTGGAGTGCGCTAATACTGACTTCAAGGACGGTTGTCTTAGACATCCTCGCTCTTCTCCTGCTAAGCCCAGGGCTGGCCATAGCAAATACTACCAGTATCATTGAAGTCGTGGACACCTGACTGAAGAATGTGTCCATCTTAAAGATGCTATTGAAACCCTCATTAAAGGGGACAAACTCGGGCAATATCGGTGCAGCGACACCCCTCGTCGAGATGCCCGCGACACAAAGGAGGCCGAGTAAGATACCCGATCATCGGATGAAATGGCCCCTATTCAAATAGCCTTCTCCGTTATGAGACTGGAGGACTTCTGCATCCCCGACATGTACGAAGAAGAACCTTTGTTCATGCACAGTAGATGGGAAAGATTCCCCTTCGCCATGGTTATAAATGGAGGGGGGGTTCAACGACATATCTATAAACTCTGCAAAGAGGAAGCTGGACGAGCTGGTCGATGCCCCCTCCCCATTGCAAGTGGTGACATTCGAAAGGGTCAAGGGAAGATCGGGGCCGAACACGTTCTACCTCGAAGATTTACCCAGAGGGGCCCCTAATTCAATCATCCCTCTTCTGGTTAGGGCAAGGATGGCAAATTTTTACGTTCACCGCATCTTGGTAGATGAAGGGATTTTCGTCAACCTGATGTATAGCCATCTCTTCTGAATCCTACAGCTCGATGACACTCACCTTTCACCATACGTGGGGTCCGACATGCAGGGCTTCAATGGCTCGACCTCCAAACCGTGGGGGTATGTGGAGCTCTTAGTCACTTTCGGCGAGGAAACCGCCACCAGGCAGGTCAAGGTGTGATTTCTGGTCAGCGATTGCTCGTCTCTCTACAATTACATCCTAGGGAGACTGACACTGACCAAACTGGCCTCTGTCCCCTCCATCGTCCATCTAAAGATGGAATTATACACGAAGAGAGGATTCTTCGCCACCATCCACGACAACCTCTTAGCTTCCCAAAGATGTTTCAACGCAACATCAAAGAGATAGAGTACGATCGACACTAGAGCACAACTCACCAAGAGAGTTGCTACTGCATGACCAGAGCCACAGCCCGTCAAGACAGAAGAACAAAGAGCTCCTCCAAAGGTTGACTCCATTTTGCTGGACACCCTCTTCGACCAGGATGAAGCACCCAACGGCGAGCAGGGACTCCTCCGACCAATCCCGGATGGAGACTTTGAGCTTATCCTCCTCAGTGAAGACCCTCACAAAGGCGTGAAGATCGGCACCGGGCTCCCCGACATGGCGAGGAAGCAAATCAAATATTTATTGGGGGAGAATGCAGGCCTGTTCGCGTGGAGTGTTGCTGAGATGCCCGGTCTCGACCCCGAGGTCGCCTACCACCAGCTGGCCATTGATCCAGCCGCTAAGGCAATAGTACAACATAGACGTAGGCAGTCTCCCGAGAAAGCGGAGGCTACTGAAAATGTTGTAAAAGACATCCTAGAGGCTAATTTTATTTTCGAGGCCAGGTATTCAACCTGGCTGTCAAATGTTGTACTAGTTAAAAAGAATAACGGAAAATGGTGTATGTGTGTTAACTATACCGATCTTAACCAGAAATGCCCCAAAGATGCTTTCCCCTTGCCTAATATTGACATGCTGGTTGACAACTCGACCAGCTATAAAATTCTATCTTTTATGGACGCCTACTCGGGCTACAACCAAATTCCAATGGTGATGAGCGACAAGCATTGCACCACTTTCATGATTAGCTCGGGCAATTATTACTATAATGTAATTCCCTTCGGTCTAAAAAAACACAGGGGCAACATACCAGCGGATGATGAATAAATTCTTCTGCAACGATATTGGAGATATGCTCAAGGTATACATGGACGACATGATCGTCAAATCTCGAGCAGACACTGACGCTTCCCACCTCAGAAAGGTCTTTGCCCAAGCGAGATAATGTAGAATGAGGTTAAATCCCGAGAAATGCACTTTTGGGGTTAAAGCGGGCAAGTTCCTCAGTTTTTATCTAACAAAACGGGGAATTAAAGCCAACCCCGATAAGTGTCGAGTGTTCTCCGAGCTCCCTACACTTAATTCCAAGAAATCTATACAAGTCTTGAACGGCATGCTCACCTTGCTCTCCCGTTTCGTGGCAAATTTCGTACAACACGCTCTTCCCTTTTTCAAACTTCTGCACAAGAGGCCACTTTCGAATGGACGGAGGAATGCGAGAAAGTCCTCCTCTATCTCAAGCATATCCTTTCGCAACCGCTCGTACTGTCGCGACCTGTGGACGGGGATACCTTATTCCTGTATCTGGCCATCTCCGTCGAGGTTGTGAGTGCGGCCCTCATTCGTGAGACTCCTAATAGGAAAAAGCCAGTGTATTTTCGAGTAAAGCACTTCAGGGACCTAAGGTAAAGTACCAAGAGATTGAGAAAGTGACCTTGGCCCTTGACAATGCGGCAAGAAGGCTCAGACACTACTTCCTGGCGCACACGATCATCGTACGGACAAACCAACCCGTAAGACAACTCCTAGGTCAACCAGACGTGGCAGGTTGAATGCTAAAATGGTCCTTGGAGCTCTCGAAATTCTACATCCAGTATGAAAGCAGGAAGTTCCTCAAGTCCCAAGCTCTGGCCAAATCTGTCGCATAGATGACCACTCACGAGCCCCTCGTGAGGAAGGAGCACAAGTGGACCATCTTTGTGGATGGAGCTTCCAGGTCAATAGGAAGTGGAGCAGGAATCCTCCTCGAAAATGAGGAAGGCATCTTGATCAAACACTCTCTCACTCTTTCCTTTCTAACCTCGAACAATCAGGCTGAATACGAGGCCTTGCTTGCAGGGTTAAGACTGGTCGAGGACCTGGGTGCCCGGGAGATACACATTTTCACTGATTCCTAACTTGTCACATCTCAAGTTCATAGGGGATACCAGGCTAAGAACAACAGCCTCATTGAATATTTAAACTTGATCATAGAATATATGAAAAAGTTTGATCGAGCTGAAATCACGCACGTGCCACGCGAGCTGACATACTTCCAAAGCTCGCGAGCACGAAGAAGGAAGGCGGGAAAAAATATGTCATACAAGAATCCCTTTCTCGCCCGAGCATTGAAAGGTCCATTGTGCCACCCGAAATGAATTCCATCAGGGACAGCTCATGTTGGATGACCCCGGTGTTCAATTTCCTAACAGAGGGGGAGCTCCTTGTAGATTAAAGAGAGGCAGTTGCAACCAAATGACGAGCCTTCTCGTATGTGGTACTCGAACACAAACTTTATCGTCGGGGATTCTCCATCCCTCTATTGAAGTGTGTTGAGGAGACCATGATCCCCGAGATATTGCGTGAAATCCACGAGGGAATCAATGCCCAGCACGTGGGCGGGAGGTCCCTGGAAAGGAAGGTTCTGCGAGCGGGCTATTATTGGCCGACCATGCAGCAAGACGTGAAGGAACACATCAAGAAATGTGACAAGTGCCAGAAACACACATACATGCACCTCGCACCTCCACACAAGCTCACAACACTATCCTCCCCGTGGCCATTCGCATGGTGTGGAATGGATATCCTCGGACCTTTCGTGCAAGGAACATATCAAAATAAGTTCCTTATCGTAGCCGTCGACTACTTCATGAAATGGATAGAAGCCGAAGCTCTGGATAAAATCACTTCACACAACATCCTATGTTTCTACAAGTGAAACATACTTTCCCGGTTTGGAATACCGTGGGCGCTCATCACCGACAACGGGACACAGTTCACTGATCAAAGTTTCCAAAACTTTGTCGCCAGACTCGGCACCTAGCAGCATTTCACCTTGGTCGAACATCCCTCAAACTAACGGGCAAGCCGAGGCCGCGAATAGAGTCATCTTGAGAGGACTCAAATGTAGGTTGGGTGAAGCCAAGAGGGGTTGGGTCGAAGAACTACACAGTGTCCTATGGGCTTACTGAACAACGCCTCATTCGATGACTAGCGAGACACCATTCCGACTAACCTACAACACTGAGGTCGTCATCCCTGTAGAAATCATGGAGCCATCCAGGCAAACTGAAATGCCTCTCGATGAGGAGATGAACGACGAGGCCCTCAGAGATGAGCTCGACCTAGTTGAAGAAATCCGATCAGGAGCAACTATTCGGGAGGCTATGCTTAAACAACAGGTAGCTCTACGCCATGACAACAAAGTCATAAAGCGCGAATTTCAGGTCGACAGCCTAGTCTTGTGAAGAAACCAGAAGGATTCCCACGAAGGGAAGCTGGCCACAAACTGGGAGGGGTCGTACCACGTCCAAGGAGCTACGGGAACCAAAGCATATTACCTCGAACAATTAAATGGAGGACCACTACCTCGACCCTGGAATGATGTGAAGCTAAAACAATACTACAGCTAAGTCCTTCACCTACTACGAGTGTTAGCAGTCGACCGATCCTCTCCAACTGAAGAGGGGACGAGCTCGACCATGTAGGCGTGTCTAGGTACGGACATGGCCTCCAAACATCAGTGAAAGGCGGGATTTTGTTCATTTCACGAGCAAGATCTTAGCCTGACAGGGACACCTCAATCGATTTATGTTGTCGAAGTACCCAACATGGTAGAACACCCAGCTCGCGATGGGAAGTTCACGCAACGGGTTTAAGATCCCGATCGCGATCTTACACTCGTCCCGTGAATCTCTACTCCGCCTCCTCGACATATCCCAACATGTGTCGAACAATATGAGGATCAAGCATACATCTCCACACATGGAAAATATGAACTTTCATGGAAAACTTATATCGACAACAACAAAGGTCGAACATACATCTCCACACATGGAATATACAAACATTCATGGAATAAATAAGTCAAAAACAACGATGAGAAAAAAATAAGCAAGCATCAGCAAAAACATAAAGACATTAAAGCAAAGTAAAGCATTTATAAATGTTGACCGCTAGAGTCGACGGTGTCTGAATGTTACAAAAAATTATGGGTACGCAGGCCCAAATACAAATAGCTAAGTTATCTAAAAGATGCTAATCACTCCTCGAAGTGTCCACTTCGACCTCGGGAGAGTCAGGAGGAGGAACCACCCGACCATCAATCACTTGGGACAGAACCCCGGTTCCTTAGGTGTTAAGCCCCAGTTTCAACACAGACAGCTGGTTCACGGTAGCCTCGAAGCCATCAGCCAAAGCACCGACACAGTCCAACTCGAGGATTTGAATCCGAGCAATGAAATCTACGCGAGTTCACAAATCAGTTACCCCCTCGGGTTCGCCCTCCACGGGCATCATGGAAGCCTTCAAGTCAGCAACTTCCCTCTCCAATTGTTCCCTTTCTCTATCCCACAGTTCTTTGTCGAGCAGGAGGAAATCCTTTTCCTCGAGGGATTTTTCAGCTCTTTCTTTCTCCCTTGCCAGCGTATCGGCCTGCTCTTAAAACATCTCCTCGCTTCGTTCGAGGGTGGTCCTTAATTTCTGTGTCTTCACCTGAAGAGTTGCTTTCTCCGACTCTAAATCCTTGCCCCACCAGAAGAGATGGCCCATTTGCTCACAGGACTACAACCATCTCCGCCACCTTCATCAGCCCGACCATATCGAAATCCAGATGCTTCCTTCGACCCTCTTCGTCAAGTCTCATGATGATGTCAGACTCATTGTCGGACACAGTTAGAGGGAAGCCCTCGAAGAAATCCTTTTCCACGAAACAGGGCGGGAGGCTGAAGGTTCAGGCAGTCGCCCCTCCCTTAGTCACATCGACGATCCCACCTTCTGAGCGACTCCTTTTCTTGCTCAACACAGCAGCATGCTGCTCAGAATCGCTGTTCCCCGACGACCCACTTGATCCCTCCTTGACCGGTTCGCAAACTGAACTCATGCGTGTAGCCTAGTGCAGCTTCACCAACCTCTTAAGGATCTTTTTATCTTAGATCAGTTTCAACAATATCTCACGATGCTCTACCATGTTACTTGAAAAAACAAAAATAGAATCCTCGGGTCAGCCTCAACGGGAAAATAAAAGAAGTCAAGAAGTAAAAATATAGTAAAATCAAGTGAACAGAAACCTAAGAGATTCACGGCTTGCCTGTAAGAACGACACTCGACGAGCGCACTTCGAATGTCGGCTCACTATCTTCACCGAGGATGTCATGTCCCTCCCTCGTGACCCACCCGGCGGGGAAGAACCTGTCGAGAAACTGATTAAGGACGCCATAGGCCTCTTCGTCTTTAGCGCTCATGCCGCCGGCGGGAGTATGGTAATGCCCAGGACCATAATCGTAGTAGCCCGAACACCAATGGATAGGAAACTTCAAGAGTCGCCCAATCTCCGGCTCGCCTTTCGCATCATAGCACGGTTCACCGTCTTCATCAACAACAGAAGTTGGGATGAACACGGCGTCCACAACTATTTGAGAAGAAGGTTGCACGATATACCATATGTCTTTGAAGTCGCGGACAGAGTCCATGTACATCCGGAACAGCCTCTTCGACTGTTTGAGGGAGACCCAACTGTGTTTCCTACCCCAGGACCGCCGTTGTAGATAAAAAACCCTGAAGAATAGGGGAATGGTCGCCCCGATCCTCAGGAACCGACAGGTAATCTCAAATGCCCGGATGAAGGCAATGGAGTTGGGGTGAAGCTAAGAGGGTGATAGGTTCAAGTGATTGAACACCCCCATCTAGAAATCATTGAAGGGAAGGCGAAGCCCCAAGTCTTTGAAAACGACCCCATACATGGGGAAGCGGTCTTCCTTGAACTCCGAGCATATTCAAGCGATGGGCGTCGGTCGCAAGATCTCAAAGTTACTTTGGAAACCTTCCTGATCGCCGCCATACTCGACGACAATATAAGCCTGCCTCCTGTTATAATTGTATATCGAGGCTATTCCTCGAGGCTCTTCCCCGACCCAAGTCAATTCAGGATCATCGAAGGTGTCAACTAAGTTGACACCCACCTCGGCTATGCTTGTCTCTTCGGAGTCCATGTGCTCAGACGATTCGGTAGTGTCGACCATTTTACTTATAAAGTAGAGGAAATGGTTATGCGGCGCTCAGACCAAGTCGACAGTCACTCGTGCAAAAGGGGGAATACACGGCCCTCGATCAGGGCATGAAAATCATACCAGTCTTATAAGATCATACAACGATTATAACGATGAGTGCTTGTTTTCATGGACACCCCGGGCACAGGATGAATACAGCGAGCAAAGTATGAATTTGCTGGCCAAACTCATGAATTCGGCGGGGATTGCATAAATTTCTTGTGCAAAATTCATGAATTTCGCGGGGACGTATGGAGACCACGGGGTAAATTCATTTAAGTGTCGGTGAAAATAAGAATATCACTGGCTCAATCACGAATGGTACGCGTGAATACATGAATACCCCGAGTAAAACCTCCCAGTTGCAAAGTTCTACAGTTAAAACATCATCAAAGCTAATCTAAACAAAGAGTATCACGAAAAATACTTACTTGGACAAGAGTAGATGAAGAATAACGAGGATAGATGAAGAACACGCGGCAGATTCTGTGGCGGCGTTAACGGTTGAAGAAAATGGCACGGTGTTGGAAATATGGAGAGTGAAGAGCGCGAGAATGTAAAGGTGAATAATGGGCCTTGGGACGCTATATATAGAGCTGATGTGGAATGTGAAACATCGCGTTGGGCAGCTCACCAACCGCCCTTCTCCTCGACATCTACGCGCTTAGTTAATGATGGCCCTTACTCCCTAAGCCATCATTACAATCCCAAAGGTCACGCCACATGTCTACACCCTGCAGGCTTTTCTCTCCCCGCGAATCGAGGAATAACTAAAATAATTCCATCTCGAATCCATTTCGAACGTTGCTCGAGTAAACCCATGTACCGACGACCTTCTCTGTCAACACAATGAAATATCCTCGTCGAGTGATGCACCTCATAAAAGAAAAAGTTGGACTTAAGTCGTAACTCCTTCATCAGGAGCAACGACTTGGGGGCTCCTGTTCTGGACTGGGCCTGTCCTTGGCCCAACTCTATGTGAAATCTAACCCAATTATGTCGGTCAAGACATGCTGGCAATTTTGTCCTCGACTGCGTCGGGCAGCAACTTTCATTCTCCGCAAGGAGGCAGCCTCACCACATGGGGGATAAATCCAGTTAGTCTTAGGAGGATCATCGCCGATCAGGAGGACCTCGAGGTCACCCTCCGATCCTCTCCTCGACCAAGACTGTTCCTCCTGTACGACCTCGCGTCTGGCGGGGAACATCCATAACGAGCAGAAGCGCCCCACGAACATCCTCTTCGTAGGACTGACTATCAACGTCTCTGAATATCAAAAATTCTTTGTGGCCCCAGAAAGACCGCATCCATATCCTCCTGATCGTACGGAGGAACTCATCCAGATGGGGGATCACGTGCTGGTTCTCACTACTCACGTAAGACCTCGCAGTCTCCACTTTGAACCTGTTTGACCAGTCCAATGAGGAGACTTTGGCCAAGCGTTAGGGACTCTAAATACCTTCTCTCTTGAGAGGGTCAGATATTGAACATTTTTCACTCTCTTACTTGCTTGCACCATTCTGTATCTCATTTTAGCATCAGAGTGTCTTGCAAGTATCTTCCACCTCACTCTTAAATTCTGCTCGACGTAACAACTTATTATAAGATCATATTTAACTAAAATTTAATTGTGAAAATTTTAAAATATTGTGTTGTAGTTTATCTTGTAAATCTTTAGAAAATTGTTTGAAAGTTCGGTTAAAAATGACTTTGAAAAATGATTATTTTTTAGATATAAAAGAAATTTTAGAATTTATAAAAAAAATATGTATACATTGATAAATAATATTTATTATTGACATATTTTTATTTTTAAAATAATATAACAACAAAAATTATATTTAAACAGTTTATTTAAACCTTCTAATTCTTCAATTATTCTCTTTTTTTTTAAGTCCTACCCAATATCCATCCACCCAAACAAAATTTTAAAAAGATTTCAACGTATTATCACGTACAATTTTTGTAATTTTTTAATGTTCAAACAATATCCGGTAGGATATGTCATTAACAATAGGGACAACCCTATATTAAGATCAACAAGGGCTCAAGATAAGATAGGATAAAGTCAGCATCATAGGCTTTATAACCTGAAAAATTAACACCTACAACCAAAATGATTGTAGCCATAAGAAAATCGAAAAATCTGCATACACTATATTTCAATGTTGGTTAAATAATACAATTGTCACGCCATTTTCAGTATCAGATTATTTCTCATTTCTGTTCAACCATTTGCATGGCCGTGACACTATCTCCACAAGAATTCAAGATTTTCGATAACGATGGAGATACTTCTAAACATAATTGTCAATTCCAATTCATTAACAATATGAATGTTTAGAAAACTCGGGAATCCAATCTTGAGATCTACTAATCCAAAGACGGATTAGTCCAAGATTATCAATTTCCCTGTCTACTAGCGGAATTTCATTTAAGTCAAAGCAAAATTTTGTATAGACTAATTCAACACAAGAATTATTAGTACTTAACAGGATTCAAATTTAAAATTATAAGAATAACGCACTCTCGAGACTCAAGCCTTTTGTCGGCGGAAATATTAATATTTCATCTTGGTTGTGTTCAATCATGCATCATCCACTATTCCAGTATCTATAATTTGTTAAGCAGACATCATGTTTTACTCAAACGTTACAAATCGTCAAGTAATGATGAACAAACTCTAGAATATATGCTTCCTAAGTGGTGGTCCTAATGCATTCACTGTAGAAATATACTTTGAGGTTGGAAAGTTCAAATATGTGGTCCTTAACCATCATGAATAAATGTGGATGGGAAGAACCTTCGACTTTCAAATGTTGAAGTGAATCATCACATATGCTTGTGGACCTAAAAGACAACAAATACACATGTATGAATTACTAACCCAAGTTGAGTAAAGTATAACCCTACTCATCCCACTCCAAAGCAAGTTACTTCCCCAAAGTCTCGATCATTATGTGTCATGTTACTGCATTAAAAGTAAGGTGGAACAACAGAAACACATTTGCATTACCGAACAGTGTTCACTGATAAAATTTGGCAAAATATAGATTATGTTTTACGAGAGTATTATGTTACAATCAGGACTATACTAAATGGAAGTAGAAGAGTGTTCAAAAGAAACTCAATTTTAAGCATCCTGAGAATCTATTTGGAGGTTAATCATGTGAGAACCCACAAGCTTAGAAATTTCCTTGATTGCAGCTTGAACATCGAAATCACTCTCACCAGGAAACGACCGTCTTGATGATGACTGTTGGTTCATTCTATCGTATTCATTTGCAGCAACCGTTGTTTTCTGTGAAGTGGCAACAGCCTTCTCCAAATCTAACTGCGATAATGGTCTAGGTTCCTGAAATGTGAAAAAATTAATAAATCAGCTTAGTAATTTACATCTCCAATGATTGTGATATGGAAAACACAATAAGACGACTATTCAGCTAACAAGAAAGCAGAAGAGAATGATAAATATACTAACATGACTTTGTTTCCCTCTCTTCTCATTATCCAGTAGTTCTCTGACAGGAAAATATGCAGCCTTCTTGCAAAGATCGAATAGATCTGAACCAGTGTAACCATTACATAATCCCGCTATATGATTGAAATCTATGTTGTTTTCGATACTTTCTCCCTTTAAGATAACAGCCAATATCTCAGCCCTCTCTTTCCGGTTTGGATATCCAATTTCAAAAGCTTGAGGAAGTCGCCGGAGTATTGCTTCGTCAAGTTCTGAAGGGCGATTAGTTGCTGCAAGTACCATAACTCGAGCATTCTCTACACAAAAATATAAAATAACATAAAGCCGTTTACACAACAAATAAAACTACATGGCGACTAATTTAAATCTTACTGTTGGTGGTGAATCCGTCCCATAGAGCCATGAACTCAGTTTTCATGTTAAGCATAGCCTCGTGATCTGATGAACGACGTTGACCCAAAAAACTGTCAACTTCATCAATGAATATGATGGCAGGCTGAAGCTTATCAGCCAAGCTAAATACGGCAGACACTGAAGAACAGCAAAATATTAGCGATAAACCACAACAAAGAATCACACTTAAACAAAGAACAAAACAAAAGGATCACATAAAAAATTATATACAAATTAATACTCCCTCCGTAATAAAAATACGTGCATAGAAAACAAACCTATTGATGATACATTTGAGAATTGGAAGCTAAAAAAACAAGTTCAATGATCAGTCTCATTGTTTACCTACATATTCTTTCACGAGACAAAAATAAGGCAGCCTGGTGGTGGTATGAAAACCCCCACCATGGCAGGGTGTAGAGAAGGGCAACCTGGTGGTGGTATGAAAATCCCACCATGGCAGGGTGTAGAGAAGGTATTTTTAGTACTCCTATGGACTAAAGATTTCCTGCATAGACAATTCGAGATATCTGTAGTTTCATACTACCCGTAGACCATTTGTTAAGAATACTGGCTAGTATTACTATTTTCTATTAGTAATTGTGCTCGAATGTCTAATACTATCATCATGATGGAGAAAGACCAAGATAGGGAGGTCAAACATGGTCAATCAAGATAGTTGTGTTTGAATAACATATACAGTTGTCGGCAGAATTACTATGCAAAGCAGTCATGAAAATCGAAGTTAGTCATTTCCTGCCATACTTCCACCCCCACCTGAGCTGACAGAAGCCGGCAGTTAGTGGTTGAGTGCCTACAAGCAAGGTACAGTAAAATTGTGTTTCAACTCGTAAGATCAATCTTCGACACTGAACAATGCTGATCCCAAACAGAATTGAAACATGGTGGTTCGTGTGAAATTGCTTGAATCCGTGGAACGTTGAGCTAACTTGTGAAATTGCTTGGATCATTGTGCTAACTTGTGAAATCACTAGGAACTCTAATCTTTCAAGATTTCACTGGGTGCAAATACCAACTGAATTACATGGGCTGCATTTCTCTAATCAATTACAATAGTCAGTTTTCTGGGTTAAAAGTGGAAGTGTTAACAGGATGTCGAGCTCAAATCTAGCGGGAAACTGCGGTAGCCTCCTTCAACTGAGTTTATCAGCTGATTTTTTCTCTAGTATTTGGGTTTCTGCCTGTATGAGCTGTTTGCACATCTCTCTATGCCCTTTTTTCGAGCATCACTCTCCTCCGGACTACAACAGCAAAGCATATCTCACAGGAAAAGTTGGATTTCGACAAGGAGCATGTGGAGCCTATACATAGGTTTTAATATGTCGGGTCCGTCTCTCGGCCTAGTGAGCCAAACCCAAATTGATCACAGTTACAATATTAGTGAAAAGGAGCAGACAGAAAGTTCTACTTAAACCTTTATTAAAAACATGGGCAACCCCAAGAAAATGGAATTGAATGATATAAGCAGTCATTCTCTTATTATTCCAGCAGCAACATACACCATAGGTTCAGGACCGAAGCGTTTCTATGTTCCAACTGTTAGATTGAACCTTAGAGGGATAGGTTAATTTTGAGTGGGGTGGTATTCTTCAGAACAGAAGTGTTTGTTATGCTCTCATTCTCTTAATTGTTAGGTTTACCGGTTAGTGAAAGAGGTGGACACACATAAATAGGACACAGGGGGAGAGGGACATAATTCACATGTGGCATGATCCATGGCTCGATACTCAGCCATTGTACTTGATCGAGTAACGACAATTTGCTTTTTGCTCTTCCATAAAATCAAATTTCCACCAATGAAAACACAATAATCTGATGTAGGTCGTCTATCACTTGCATTTCCTGCCCAATTGACAGAAATATCCAATTATATCAATGTTGCCTCTTGCATTAAAAATCTGTCTGGGTGATCCTTTAATGTATTTAAGAATTTGAATAATTGCATGCTAATGGTTATCACAAGGAGAGTTGAGAATCTAACTTACTACACTAACCGAAAAAGACATATCAAATCTAATCATGGTGAACTAATTCAATTTGTCCACAAGTTTTCAATATCTGATTGGATTAGTTTAGGGCTCCCCCTAATCAGGAAGAAGCTTTACATTAGGATCCATAAGAGTATCAACAATCTGTAAGACATGTCTCTTCCAAAATATCAAGAGCATACTTTCTTTGAGAGATAACAACACTTGAGTTCGATTGAGCCACCTCAATTCCAAGAAAGTAACGAAGAGGACCCAAGTCCTTAATATGAGAGTTTTGAAATATGTGTGTTGTTTTAATCCCCCGGTACCCTCAAAATCTTCACCAGTAATCATAATATCATCAACATAAACCACTAGATAGATATACTTGTTTGACGTGGACTATTTGATATAAAGAGAGTAATCTGCTTCACAACATATCATCCCAAACTGTTGTTACTCTTTGCAACATATCATCCCAAACTGTTGTTACTCTTTGCTAAATCTTCCAAAGCATACAAAGACATTGGAAATTGATTACTAGGAAGACTTTGAATCGATCTACCTAGGCATGGTATTGAATATATAAGTAGCTAAGTCCCTATTTTAGTTTATATATTTGACCGGCAGCTGTAAGTATCAGCTTAGCTTAACCCGTAATAGCAGGTTACCCTTGATGCTGTATATAAAGCACCAAAGAGCCTTTTGTAATGAACACAGAAAAAGCAAAACAGAATTCAGTTACAGAAATGAAAACACTTCTCTTCTCTACTCTTCTTTCTCACACATGGCAACAGGCGGGTCGGAACGGTTTTTACCTCTCCCAAACCCAATCCCGAATCCCCAAACAATCTTTGTTCCCCGCCCCAAACCTCAATGGAGATAAAGAATTAAAACCCAAACCCGTCTCAAACAGGTTCGTGTATCTCCGCCCCCTCACCATCCATTTAGATAAATAATTTTTTTTAATAATAATATAATATAGATTTTTTCCAAAATCAAATTACATTACAAATAAAAAAAATAAAATAATCTCAATTTTACACACATTTCAAATATTTTAAATAATATATAGAAATTAAAATATCAAAACACTAGTCACATATTTAATATTCTAAATTATAACAATTAAATAATAATGTACATAATAAAATAAATAGGACGAGTTCGGGATGGGTACTAGTGTGCCCATTACCCAACCCATCCCCATATTTTATGATCAGGAAAAACCCAAAACCCGGACCCAAATCCAATCAAAACGGATTTTCCTCCATCAACTTTGGGGTGGGTTCGGGTGGGTACCCGCTGGTACGGGTTATTTTGTCGTGCCTAGATTTACCTGTCTGTCAAGATTCACCTTAAAATTATATATCCAACTGCAACCTACAAGATATTCCCAGAAGGAAGAGGAACAAGCTTCCTAGAACGATTAGATTCTAGTGCGTCTTGAATAGTCTTAAGATTAGAAACATATGAAAATGTGGAAACAAAAGCACAGTAAATGGGAGATAAAATGTGGTAAGACGCGCAATTATAAATAGGATAAGCGTTATGGGTTTAACATGGAAATGGGTAAATCGGGAGACGCGGTAGGAGCTGGAGTAGGGGTAGCGGCACTTGGAATAGGAGCTGAATCACGTGGTGGAGTAGGGGTGATGCCATATAAGTTCAAAGGAGGTGGAGACTCGGTTGAGGAGGGTGTATTTACCACCAACTGGAAGACCGAAAGATAAAGAAATGGGCTCAACAAACTCAAAGGTTTGATGCAAACACACAAGATAGTGGAAAATCAATGTGTTAAAGCATAAGAACGGTAGAAACACACCTCGGACGTGAGACCAAAAAACTAGCAAGGGTGTTATGAGTGTGGCGGCATGTGGAGAAGATCATGACACAGGGGTTTCAGGTAACAGTCAATCAGAGGATTCCGATCATGGTGGAAGAGATCCGATAACGACAACAATACATGGCAATCTATGATACATACGTAAGGGTACGTTACCCGATACGGGTATTGGTACCGGTACGGGATACAGCATTTAAAAAAAAAACAAAGTAAGGGTATGTTGATAAAAAAAAAAAGAGTTTTTTTTATAAAATGTATGAGTAGAGAACTAAATTGTTAGGTTCACAACAAAACATCACTATAAAAGTTTTAAAAAGTCAAAAATAATGTTATGATACAATAACTAAGAAATTAAATACATAAATATACTATATTGATATTTAAGAAAACCACAAATTCACTCGAAACAGAATAAAGAGAAAAAATGAAGTACCACGAGTACAGTACGTGTACTCGGAACCGGATCTTCCCCATTCTAAGTACCCATGATTTAAAGATTGCAGTATACCCAACAGCCAAAGAAAAAATTAGGGTTCTAAACCTTGCTCAGTATACCAAATTGAGATTGACAAGTATTTTTTTTCTATATTATGTATGTATGTTTGTGTGTGTGTGGACTCCGACACAGACACGCCAATACGATAACGCTAATATAAAACATAGGACATCAACACTGGTATATATATTTATCATAATATAGTTATAATATCATAAAATAAAATGTTTAAAACAAAATATATAATAATTAATAACAGTAGTACTAAAATTAGTTTTAGAAATAAAATTTTAAAATGAAAACATTACTTTAAAAATAATATTAGTCTATTAGAGTTAGTACTAGAGTTAATAACTAGTAGCGTTAGTACTAAAAATAAAAACAAAAAAAATCCAGCATTTTATTAATATGACATAGTAATGGTTTTTTTAACAAGAGCAAATTCCTAGTACTGAATCAACAACAACAACAATGAAAACATGCAAGCAAATTTCATTTTAAATTTTTAATAAAATAAACTGAACCAACAGTAACAAAGAAAACAAGTAAGCAAGTTTCTTTAACTATAAATAACAACAATAACAACTTTTAAGATTAAATAGTTTGTCAACATTCAAAATTCAAGATTAAACTTGCAAAATTTGTGTTGAACTAAAATTCCCTTTTAAGCAAAGAAACTCTGTTGGAACTGCTTTAATCATATGTTATCAATGAAGGCATGACTAAACATACAACTCCACACGATACCAGTTTTAACAATGAGCAAAACAAGATTGCAACACATTCAACATATACATCCAAAATGACAAATTATACACAGCTATTACACTTACCAAGCTTTTGTGCATCCCCAAACCATTTGCTCATGAGGTTGGATATCTTGACATTAATGAACACTGCTCCGGACTCCTTGGCAATAGCTTTTGCAAGCATGGTTTTCCCAGTACCAGGGGGTCCATACAACAAAACCCCCTTCTGTGGTCCAAGGAGCTTGCCATGGGAAAACAAGTCGGGGCGTTTCAGGGGTAGAATAACAAGCTCAAACAGAGCTTGTTTAATAGTTTCGAGTCCCCCAATGGAGTCAAATTCAACATCAATGTGGTCAGGGTTTATAACATCACAGGCTATTACATCCTATAAAGGGCACAAGTCAAACATCAAAATAAATATATCTTTGAAGTGAGTACGGAAGTAGCATGATAACATCATGAGTAGAGTAGTGCACCAAAAAAGTTGCGAAATTGGTACCTCGTATGGATTGGTTTGAATGAGGGGGCGACCTAGACGCTTGGCAATCTGTTTCTTTTGTTCAAGAGCTTTCTTCGTTGATTCACGGTTGGGGTCAAGGTATCTGAGTCCCGTGACCAATACCCAGTAACTCAGCGCCGCCCTAGCTGCGTACAACAACAGCTCTTGCAGGAACTTCGTATCGGGTGAACCAGTCATTCTCTTACCACAATCAAAATTCAAAGTATAACCCTAAAACATACTCTTTTTTTTCTTCTTCAAGTAAAACCCCTAAAATTCAAAGTATTATCAAGTCTCTCTGATAGACCACGAGACTCTGGGATGAACTACGAGGTTATGAATTCAAACAGGAAAAATCGAGAATGTCGGAAATAGTCTTGCGGCTGAGGATATTAAAATGAGCAACTCTAAACGCGAGTGATGAAGAAAAAAAAACACCATGTAGAAAACCGAAATTGTCCTTTTATTTTTCAGAAATACAACATCTTTTGTATCACATACAAGCTAATTAAATTGGTTTCACACTACAGGTAAATTAAAAATAAAAAAAAATCGAAGATATAACTTTGTACATTGATAAAATAAATCGTCAATTAATCATTATAAGAAAGTATTCGGAAATATATATTAGTAAATTATAGTGGAAATTTAAAATTTTGTGTAAGATTATTTCGAATATGTATTTTTTCAAAAATCAATTTGTTATTTTTAAAAACAACCACATGTAAGGGTGTGTAAAATATTCGATTATAAGACTCAAATTCATTACTAAATTTAAATTCGTTTTAAATATCTAAATATAATTGAATGGTTATTAACTAAATTAGTTTTTAATGATGTGGTTATTCATCAATATAATTCAGATATAATTAAATAGTTATTTACCGATTAAATTATTTTTGGATTCAGTTATAATCGGGTTATTATCCAAAGTTCAAATGTTTTAATTTAAATATAACTTTTTAAATTTTCAAAAAAAAAAAAATTTCTTTTTGTTTTAGAAAAAAATAAAAATTAATTAATTAAAAATTTTCAAAAAAAAGGCAATTATTTTAAATAAAAAAATTCCCCTAAAAATTTTTTTAAAATTTTCAGAAAAAAAAAATTTATAATTTCGAAAAAAAGATATTTAAAAAATAATTTTTTTTAAACCGGATACTTTTAAAAAAAAACAGTTATATAACTATATTCAAATTTATGATCAGTTTTGATTAAAATATGGTTATGGTATAAATCCAAACCATTTAAATGATTTGAAAATGGTTATGGTTTGGTTTTTAAAAATAATCAACTAACCACCTGTAACACCCCAATTCTACCCGACAAATATAAATGTAAATCAGAGTTATAAAACATATGCAAATGAATCAGGATGCCACAATATTTAGCTTAAAAATCATTGCATTCAACATGGATACATAACACTTTAAAACTTTGGATGAACCAACAGCAAAATAAATTAATCTTTTAAAATCAACAACTTGAACAACTAGACAGCGGAATCATAATAACATCTTTATCCAACATTAAAGCAACTTCTAAATAACAAGTACTTAACAACGATCATCTTAAAATTCAACAAATGAAATAATAATCAACAACTAAACATCAAGCGTTCATCCCCTTGAGTGTTACGTATCAGAGCAATGACACCGACTCGAACTACTGAAGGTAAACCGCATTCACTCTAGATTACCTGCACGTTATCAACATAAGGGTAACATTCAAACAGAAGGGGTGATATATCGAACATTATAATCGAACGTATGATAAATATTATATTAGAATCAGTTCATACAAAAACCACAACTTCACAACAAGATATCAACAAAATACAATAATTAATTCATCAACACAACAGCTCAATCATACTACTTGAAATGTGACTCAATATTATACGAATACGTGTGGTACCATTGGAGCAGAACTCCCATCTTAAAATTTTCCAATTAATAGAGACATCAACAAGGCATAAGCCTCCTTCGCAATTTGTCAATCCAGGTCATCGCAGAATATGCAAATGTATATAAATGCACTATCATATACTCACAACAATCATCATTCACCGCAAAGGCATAAGCCCACATCACCATTATTACCAATAAATAGAGGTAATTCATCATCATCTAAAATTCCCTGCAAGTTCGCATTATCAACAAGATTTCACAACAACAATCATAACATCACAACAACTCAACATAAATCAACATTAATCAACTATTCAATCATTAACATTATCAAACAACAACTTAACAATAATTTCACACGGCACTGGTAACGACCAAAACATAGCATGTACGGGAAAAATGGATAGGGAACTACGTGTCCTTCAACATGCACAACAACTAGGACGCATGACAACTAAGTCACACTCCTTGACACGCACAGAGAAAAGAGGCTAACGACCAATTTATGCTCCTCGACATGTCCTGCAACCTAATACTGCTTGACAATGCAGCACATACCCTCCTTGACACGCCTCACAGCCTAATATGTCGCTCGGTACTTAACACCATCAGCGTCCTCCTCGACCACTAGTTCGACCAACATCACATACACAACATAACGTCTTAACAATCACACCACTATAATTCCTAACTTACGGCCAACCGCTCGGAATAATGTAACAACGGGAAACTATATTCCTATCAACAGATTCGTCAACATACAAGGCCGACTACAACAATAATTCCTAACATCCTTTCAACTGCTCGAACCACTACAACATTGTAACGCCCACACTATCATAACGACTTACAACAACCTAACGACCACAACAACATGCAACGATCTACACTAACCTACTCATCGATTAAATTGGGCATTCACCCAGATACACAAAGCGTCCATAACATAACCAGGCAACTCCCTAATACATGTTCATTAAACGGTCATACGGTTCTTCCCAACAAGCCACAATATGAATAAAATGGGCAAATTCGATAGCAATTCAGAAATATCAATACACAACATGCTTACAAATGACCAATTCCCCATAACAAACATCATAAGTCCCATTATAAGGTCAGAACCTCACCCTTACCTTGATTGAAGGTCGCTCAACCAAAGCTTTGGCCGTAAACCTTGATTTGCTCTTGCTCGACACCGGGCAGCTTGCTTCTCGTCCACACAACTCTACCGATGTGGCCAACTTCTTACCATTATTAGAGAAATAAAAGGAAACATGTTGATTATCTGATTGAATAACAGTAGGGTCTAGATTATTTGAATAGAAAAACTTACATATCAGAGAGGTCATTATTAGAGCCAACAAAATCCATATCAAATATCAGAAAAGCCTGAAAAACTTAAAAGCATGATAACATAGGTAAAGTTGCAAATAACAGAGAGAAGATCAACAATCATAAGAATTTGGAAAAGTTACATAAGGAAGCATACAACTATCAGAATGGTGACAACAATCATGTAAGCCATTGTGTTTGAGCAATTTTTATAAAAAATTATTTTCTACTTTCTCTCACTTTATTTTAGCCATGGCGCTTGGAGAAAGTCATAGTGCTTAAGTGAGGTTTTGTGTATTGGAAAAGGGTGTCATTATAAACTCATCAAGGAGTATATTTTTCTCTTGGTTGAATATTCATCCTTAAGAGAGTGTATGTATGGGCTCAAAACTAAACTCGTTAAAAATCTTTATTTGGGAATTTAGTTTTAAGTCAGTGGTCCAGTTTCAGAGCTCGGCCCGTGTAAAAGTTCAATTTGGTTTGGAGTATAGCTAATAAAAACTCCATTTTTATTTGAGATCATCTTGGTGTAAAATCTCAATTCAGTTTAGAGGATATTCAACTCAAAACTCCACTTTGATTCGAGATTAACCTGGTGTAAAATTTCAACTAGATTTATGGTCGTCTTATGTAAAACCATCACTCGGTTCGGAGGATAGCCAGTACAAAACTCTATATTTGGTTTAACATAATTTCGTATAAAATCTCAATAGTTTAAGATGAGAGACTAAACACTCGAAGCTTCGTTTGTGATTAGAGGTAAGATTAACCACTTTCATCTATTGTTCGTTGTTTGCTTAGATATTAGCCTGAAGTTTCAATTTTTCCTTATAAGGGGGTTAGTTAGTTTAACCTACTAAAAACTCATAAGCATTACTGGATATTTTCAAAATTAAGTCTCGGAGATAAGATTAAGTCACTTCATTTCAACCGAACATCTATAATTTCCAGTGACATCTTCTTACCCTTAAATCTTTAATTTCTGCATATTTATTTTTCTGCCGCCATTATTCAAATGTTTTTATCAAAAATGTTTTTAACTTTGAAAATGAAAATGATAATTTTTTAAACCATTATCTTTTTAAACTCGTGTAATTCACCCCTTTTGTGTATAAAGTCATAGATCCAACAAAAGTTTCATCCATCAACATTCTCATTAGCAAAGAAGGATCAGAGGATTCTTTAGGGGGGAAAAGTAGTGTAATCCTCATTTTATTTGGACTGTGAGATTAATATAGGGCATTTTTAGTTTAACTTTCTTATTCAACTTTGAAAGACACATCTCATGCACAATCAGCAAGGCTTTAACTCCTTCAAGCTCCACAAACTCAAATTTGTTTTCAATTACTGAAAGAACATGTCCATAATCTTGTGGAACACCTTCTAGAATCACATCAAAGTATTGTTGAGAAGAAATTGGATCGCCAAAAGATGTGAGAGAATCAACAAGAACAGTAATTCGTGAAAGATAAACTTTGACATTATAGTCAAATACTCATTCCGTTCCTTTTTTATTGTTATTTTTTTACTTTTTACACATTTTAATAAAATTAATAATAATTATTATTTTTTAAACAATAATTTTTCTTTTATTTATAATACTCTTAATTTTTTATTATTTTAACATATTTTTTCTCTTTCTCTATAATAAATGGTTAAGGGTAATTTTGATTTAACTATCACTATGTTGGCTCCTAAATTCGACACCCTTGTTTTTATTAACATCAGCTATTAAAGCTGATGGGTGTTTTCGACCAGCTGGGTCTGTCGAAATGCCCATCGAAAGATGGCAATGTACTTAGAGGATTTCTTCCAAGGGAGAAGTTGGTTGCCTTCGACGTCGAAGGTGTTTCTCGTCGAAGATGCTTCTCGACGAAGGTGTTCGACTGTTCGGAGTGGAACGGTTTGAAATTCGAGCATTTGGAGGGAAAACGGTTTCCAACGGTTACCAAGTGCAACGTGCAAGGATCTGGAGCGTCGAACGCTGAGAACGTGCCAAGTGGAGTCATCTCGAAGCAGTGTAACTGCCCGACGGTTACTTGGGATGTTTTAGTATAAATAGTAGTAGTTCACGCAGTTTTTCACGTGTGTTCACAATTATATACAAAGTCACTCATATAGATTCGAGTACCCAGCGTGTGAGAAAGAATTGTTGAGAATGTATGTGTGAAACACCACTTTTATTAATCAAAGTCATTTATTTTCCAGAAACTTTACTTGCTTTCTTCTTTACTTTTCCTGTCGAAGCCCTTTATTTCAAGCCTTCATTTATTTTTATCAAGCCCATTTCTTCATGCAATTTACTTAAAGCCTCTTTATTTTCTTGTCATTTAACCATTATCCAACTTAATCAAAACCTCAAAATCAACCATGTCTTAGGATCAATCTGATCGATCCTGCGAGTAACCAAATAAGTAACCATTTGGAGGATCAACGGTTGTTTACCAATAACCACGGTAAACAAATTGGCACACCCGGTGGGACCGTGTGTTGATTGTTGAAGTTTAACCCTTTTTAAACATAATCTCATCTTTTTCGAGGAGTGTTGCATGTTATTGAGAAGTGGTAGAATATACACTAACGATACCAATACCGCCAGAAGAAGGGAAGAGATGGCGAATCCGCCAAACAATAACGAAATCCCACAAACGAATGTGGGAGCAACGATTATCCCGACCGTAAGTGAAGCAATAACCGCTGGTTCAACACCAGCAGTAACGGTCACAACAACGGGGCCATTACCTCCGTTCACAGGCCCCAGAGTGCCTTTGGGAACTCCCCCACCAAGGGGAAATTTAGGCACAAGGCCTTATGTTCCCCCAGGATTTATGACAGGCGGTCATAATCGAGAACCACTCTATGGCATGCCAACTTCTGACTTGGCTAGCCTGATGAACGTTGCGTCCACTTTTTCAGACCCTTTAGTGAGTGCCTCTTCGCCACTCCAAGGATCTGGAGTAGGTATGGCGAATAGAAATAGGACCCAACTCTTAGGAGGAATGTCCCAAGTAGCACATGGCCTTACAAATGCCTCAACAGCAGTCTTGAGGCAACAAATGGACGAAAGTAACCATGATATGGTTCAGATGTTGGCACAAACTTTAAGTACAATGCTGAACCCTCTAATACAAAACACTACTCAATCGAATCAGCAGATGACAGCACAAGTGACGCGTTTGGCTGATTTCTTTGGAGTACCCCAACCTATTCGACAGCCCCAAAGGGCGCAAATAAGGGGAAACCAGGGTATATTCTTAGAGGAAGAAACCACTATCAACCAAGTCCAACAGCCTGTCGAAGAAAACCTTAGGGCACGATTGGAGCAACCTGTCGAAGAACCTAGGGTAATAACCCCAGAGGTAAGGTTAGTTAACAGAAACCAAAATGCTTACGAAGTAGTTCAGCATATCCAATACCAAAACATGGGTTTGGAAAATAATCTGGCAACCATGATCGAAAGGATCATGACTCAAAATGGGATGAACATGGGCTTTCGAAGGCCCAACTTTACATCCCCGCTGTCAGAATACGTGTTACAAACAGACTTACCTCCTAGATGCAAAGTCCCTAAATTCACTAAGTTCTCTGGGGACACGACAGAATCTACTGTCGAACATGTGGCGAGATACTTGATCGAAGCAGGAGATATTTCGAACAACGAAAACCTGAGGATTAAGTACTTCCCAAGTTCTTTAACAAAGAACGCTTTTACTTGGTTTACAACTCTCCCCCCCCCCCCAATTCGATCCATCATTGGACCCAGTTGGAAAGATTGTTCCACGAGCAATTTTACATGGGGCAAACCAAGATAAGCCTGAAAGAATTGGCCAGTGTAAAGAGACGTTTCACTGAACCTATAGACGAATATCTAAATAGGTTTAGGTTGCTCGAAGCAAGATGTTTTACACAAGTGCCAGAACATGAGTTAGTCGAAATAGCCGTAGGCGGTTTAGATTATTCCATTAGGAAGAAGTTAGACACTCAATACCTGAGAGACATGGCCCAACTGGCCGATAGAGTTCGACAGGTAGAACGCCTCAAAGCTGAAAAAGCAAAGGCAACGAAAACTCATAAGAGAGAGAGAGAGGATAGCGTATGTTGAGATGGATGACGAAGATCCAGAATCCTTCGACGATACTATAACTGTCGAAGAAGGAGAAGTCGATTTAGCGGAACTAAAACAAGGGCCACCATACTCTTGCAAACAGTTAGTCCCCTCAAGTGGGAAAAATCCCACTGGTCCAGAAAGGACCAACGATAGGTTCCCCAAAAAGACTTATAGTTTTGATATTACAAAATGTGATGAGATCTTTGATTTGCTTGTAAAAGATGGCCAAATGATAGTACCCCCAGGGGTAAAAGTGCCTCCTCTTGATCAAAGAAAGAAGAGAGGCTTTTGTAAATATCATAATTTTCTGGGCCATAAAACGTCTCAATGTTTTCTTTTCAGGAATCTTGTGCAAGACGCTATCGAAGAAGGGAGGTTGAAGTTTGCTGACAAGACCCCCATGGCTGTGGACTCTAATCCGTTGCAGGCTGAAGCCCACTATGTTGAACCTTCAGAGGTGAACGTGATCGAGGCATCCAGAAGCCAGCCGAAGAGGCCAGGAATCACAATGGTCGAAGTCTCAAAGGACCATGTCAACATGCCAATCTTTGGCAGTTTTTCTGGGAATTTATCCAGAAAGACAATTGAAGCGGTTCAGAAAATGGTCGAAAGCCCAAAGCTGGAGACAGTTGGAGCCCAAAAATCTGGAACAAAACCCAGTTCTCACTTGGCCACAGTTCAAGGCCAGACAGAGGATTTGGAGATTCAAATGAAGCAGTTGACTCTTGCCAACAAAGATACCATGAATGTCAACATGGTCGAAGTCTCTGAATCAAAATCATCAGAGGAGGCCATGAGGCAAGAACAAGCTAACAAGACTGCTTTCCCTCGGGAAAATGAAAATCTGGCAGATTTCCTTCAAAGATGCCAGAAAAAGAAGTCAGGAGTGATGCTGTGTCCAAGATGCAGTTCGATCTTTGACAAAAAAGATGCTGAACATATTCAAGGCGTAAGAGCAGCAAATAAGAGAAGGGAAAATGTTGATCTTCGACATGATCCCAGAAGAGCCTCCCAAAGAGGTTCAAACCAAGAAAAGAGGCCATCGACTTTCAGGCCTCCAACTAATGCGCCGGTAGATACCTGGTACAAAACGTCTGGTCGAAAGAGGCCAAGCGAGGAAAGATGGCACTCTTTCGATGTGCCAAGAGGTTCATCTTTAACACAAAAGAAAGAGCCTCAAGTTGCTGCCCCTAAAGTTACACAGGTGTCAAGCAACTACAAAGGGAAAAATCCCATGTCTCGATCTCAATGGAGGAGATACCAGAGGCGACGAAAAGCTGAAAGGGAGGCTGCTAATGAACCAAAGGCAGAAACCAGTTCAAATGTTCCTCTAAGGAAGCAAAGGAAACCTCTGGAAAGAGAGCCAGTAACCAACAGGCTAGTTTGGCCTAACCAGGGTGAAGTCGATGACGAAGATGGTTCTGAGTCTGATGACACTTTGGACATCATGGTGAATATAGTCTCAGTGCTGCCCAGAGAGTTCAACCGACAGGTGGAGGTCGAAACAAGTGATTGGGAAGTGGAGCAAGAAATGGCCAAACATAGGCCAGTGCGCTATTTCGTCATGGATAATGGCACTACTGAGGAGCAAAATGGGTTCTTCGAACCACCTACAGAGGCGATGAAAAATCACCTCAAGCCTTTATTTATAAGGGCTAAACTCGAAGAAACTACAGTGAATAAAATCTTGGTGGATTGTGGGGCAACCATCAACATTATTCCTCACTTTATGCTAAGGAAAATAGGCAAAAGGGATGAGGACATCAAGCCTCACAACATGGTCCTGTCGAACTATGAAGGCGGCATAGGGACCACTATGGGAGTGATCCAACTGGATATCAAGGTGGGATCTATCCTTCGACCAACGATGTTTATGGTCATATCGGCCAAACCTAACTATAATCTTTTGTTGGGCCGTGAATGGATTCATGGTGTTGGAGCTGTACCATCATCAATGCACCAGAGGTTGCTGCTATGGCGTCCTGATGGGATGGTCGAAAACATAGAAGCAGATCAAAGCTATTACCTGGGCAAAGTGAATCACCTGGGGCTGGAAGATTTCGACAAGAACTTGGCTCACATAGGGCCATGTCCAACACCTGACTTCGACTTGGCGCCAGCGCCAAATACTTTTTGTTCCCTATACCTGCACCCTGAGCATGGTTTTCAATGGGACAGAGAAGACTTGTCCCACATAGACTTCAGTGGGTTAACTGATATCCAACCAACTGGTTGGGGAAGTGAATTCAGTGATAATGACTGAGTCACAATCATTGAAGCGAATTTCGGCTTACGTAGCCGAAACAAAGATGATAACGGCTCTCGAAGCCGAAGTAAAGTACATGGCCACACAGGCCAATGATCAACAGTTATCTGCTGCAGGTCCTGGAAAGGATTTCGATCCAGAACCTCCTGATATCATGCCAGAAGGAATGCAGGAACAGAGGCTCGATGCCATCTATGACGATGAGCCTTTGGGCTTCGAAAAGGACCCCTTGGCGAACAACATTAAAATGTTAGCGCAAGATCCTTTAGAAGAAATCAACTTAGGCGAAGGGTCAGAGAAAAAGCCAACTTACATCAGCGCGAAAATTGACCCAGAACTTAGGTTGGAAGTAATCCAATTGTTGAAAGAGTTCAAGGACTGTTTTACATGGGATTACGACGAAATGCCTGGTCTCGACAGAGGATTGGTAGAACTTCAGTTGCCAATCAAACCTGGGAAGAAGCCAATCAAGCAAAGTCCAAGACGCTTCGCTCCAGAAATAATGTCGAAGATCAAAACGGAAGTCGAAAGACTGTTGAAGTGCAAATTCATACGTGTTACGAGGTATGTCGAATGGATTGCAAACATTGTGCCAGTAATTAAGAAAAATGGTACATTAAGGGTGTGCATAGATTTCAAAGATTTGAATGTTGCTACACCCAAAGATGAATATCCTATGCCTGTGGCGGAAATGCTAGTCGATTCTGCCGCTGGCTATGAATACCTGAGTATGCTCGATGGTTATTCAGGATATAATCAAATATTCATTGCTGAAGAGGATGTGTCGAAAACATCTTTTCGATGTCCTGGGGCTCTAGGCACTTACGAATGGGTAGTGATGCCTTTTGGCCTAAAGAACGCTGGGGCAACATACCAGCGAGCAATGAATTCTATCTTCCATGATTTTATTAACACTTTTATGCAAGTATATATTGATGACATTGTTATAAAATCTGTTTCCAAGAAGAATCATATTGGCCACCTTCGACAATCATTCGAAAGAATGAGAGAACATGGTCTGAAGATGAACCCTTTGAAGTGTGCATTCTGTGTGAAAGCTGGAGATTTCTTGGGCTTCGTTGTCCACAAGAAAGGAATCGAAATCAACCAGAACAAGACGAAGGCTATTCTCGAAGCGAAAGCGCCATCGAATAAGAAGGAACTGCAATCTCTGTTAGGCAAGATAAATTTCTTAAGGAGATTTATATCTAACCTAAGTGGGAAAGCTCAAGCCTTTTCACCCTTGCTTCGACTGAATAAAGAGGGATTCGAATGGGGGCAAGAGTACCTCACCAAGCCACCTATTTTGGTGCCTCCTTGTAGCAATAGGAGTATGAGATTGTACATAGCTGCATCCGACAAAACTTTGGGAAGCATGTTAGCCCAAGAAGATGAGAATGGAGTCGAAAGACCCATTTACTATCTTAGTAGAGTTTTGCACGATGCAGAAACTAGATATAGCGAAGTTGAAAAATTGTGTCTATGTCTATATTTCTCTTGTACAAAACTCAAGCAATATATAAAACCAGTTGATGTGTATGTTTCGTCTCATTTTGATGTTTTCAAGTACATGTTGTCGAAACCCATCTTGCACAGTCGAATTGGCAAGTGGGCACTAGCATTAACTGAATATTCCTTGACCTTTATGCCTCTTAAGGCAGTGAAAGGACAAGTGGTTGCAGACTTTATAGTCGACCACTCAATTCAAGTTGAGAATATTAATTATGTGGAGATAAAACCTTGGAAATTCTACTTCGATGGTTCCAGCCATAAAGATGGAACAGGAGTGGGAGTCTTGATTATTTCTCCAGAAAAAATTCCAACAACATTCAAGTACAAGATATCCGGTTCTTGTTCGAACAATGAGGCTGAGTATGAAGCTCTAATTACTGGCCTTGAGATATTGTTGGAATTGGGGGCAACTCGAGTCGAAATAATGGGAGACTCAGAGTTAGTCATTAAGCAAGTCACAAAAGAATATAAATGCATAAGAGAAAATCTCATTATGTACTTCGTGATAGCAAATCGTTTATTGAAAAAATTTGAAATGGTCAATATTCGACACATACCCAGATTGGAAAATCAAATAGCCAACGACTTGGAACAAATTGCATCTGGGTACAAGATTTCAAAAACGAGATTACAAAGAGCAATCGAAGTTCTAGAAAAGATAAAAACAACTTGTCTATCACCAACAGATTTGGAATCGACAAAACTAGGATATGCGGATCAAAGTAACTTCGAAATTTCGTTCATAGATAATTTGTCAGAGCAAGATTGGAGGAAGCCCATTGTGAATTATCTTCAAAATCCAGTAGCTTCGACAGAACGAAAAACAAAGTACAGGGCGTTGAGTTATGTACTCATGGGTAATGAGTTATTTAAAAAGACGCCTGAAGGGGTATTGCTAAAATGCTTAAGTGAAACTGAGGCATACATAGCCCTTTCGACTACGCACGCTGGAGCATGTGGGGCTCACCAAGTAGGCCATAAGATGAAATGGTTGTTGTTTCGACAAGGACTATACTGGCCCACCGTGTTGAAAGATTGTGTTGAGTTCGCTAAAGGTTGCTGTTGTACCCCAAAATTTGCCCTCCCATATTCTCCAATAAACTGCCAAGCCAAGCTACAAAATTCCCCAAGAGTTGCACAATGCAAAGGCCTCCCTACAGTCAAAACTAGGGTTTGTGTGTTGATCAACAAAAGGAAGTGTTCAAAGGTCCAATCAAGTCTCATATGCTTACAAAGATGGTCAAGCATCCTCATATCAAGTTTCAAGGCATTCAGCTCAAAATTGCACAGTCAAAACCCTAGATTGCACTACAGTCAACTGTAGGGGCAAAATGGTCATTTGACAGTCAAAAGTTCAAATTTTTGGTCAATATATCATTTTGAAGCCACAAGCATCATTTGATCAATGCTTGATCATGATTCTCAAAATTTGGCTTAGAAATCATCAAAGAGGCAAAAGTTGCTATATTTGGACAGCTGAAAAAGTCAACTGAAATTGACCAGGGCATAACTTTCACATGGATTATCAGAAAAATTCCATCCAAAGCTCATTTTGAAGAGAAAGACATTTCCTACAACTCATCTTCATACTTCAAGTCCAAGAAATGCTCTCACAAAAAGTTATCAATTTCTACATTACAGGTCATTTTCAAAAGTCAACAAAAAGGGACTTTAAGTCAAAGGCCATAATTTGAGATTGGTAAATCAAAATGACATGGGACCAAAGGCATTGGTTAAAGGACTCAAAGACCTTTCCAAAATGTCCAAGAGCATGTGAAAAGCTTAAAAATTGAGCAAGTTATGCCTTGTAGAAGTTGGGAAATTTTGGTGAAATGGCAAAAGTCAACTATCTTTGAAAATCCAATTTTTGACAAAAGGGCCCCATTTTTTCCACTTGGTTCATCCTTGTCATGCCACACACGTGTCCCATGGTTAATTTCAAGACCAAATATTGATTTTTTATTTTATTTAATTTTTGATGATTTAATTCATTTTAATTCTTTGAAAATTCAAATAAAATTTAAAAACCAATGGAATAGTGTCAAATGAACTTGGACAATTTCTATGTATCATGAACCAACTCAAGAAATCAGGCTAGGGTTCATTTGCACACTAGGTCTAGGTTTTGGCTAAAAAGTAGGAAAATGGTTAATGGAAGAAACCCTAAGACCAATTCTTTCCCAAGCATGGATTAAGGTCAAATAGCAAGCCTATTCCATTCCATGAGGATCACTGAGTCCAACCCTAACTAGAACATAGCAAAAGGCTCGCTCAAAAGCCATTGGACAATTTGAAATTTTGGCCATATAATGCAAAACTGAAATCACTACTAGGGGAGTTTTTAGCCTCAATTTTTTCCCCATTAGCATCTTGGACAATCACTGAACACATTCCAATTCATAACATCAATCAAAACTCCTTGAACTGGTATCCACAACTCAAACTGTACAGCAAAATATTTGAAATCGCATTCTCCATTTTAAGCATCTTCATTGCATTTCAATAGGATATTCTTGTTCCATGTGAAGTTTCCAAACTATTCATGGTGTTTAATTTCATTTTTGCTAATCATACGCTAATCCACCATTTTCGAATCCTAGGGTTACAGCTTTCTTAAATTAGGGTTTTTTCGTAGAGGAAAAATTAAGGTTCCTGAAGACCATGGTTGAACTCAGCATTTAGAGACGAAGAAGAAGATATGCTCGCGACAAATTTATGAGCTACAGGGACCTAATCGCTATTTTCTGCTAGCCCCCCTAACACTACGTTTCAAAACCGTTGCCTTATTTGTTTGTGTTTCAGGAAATTGGAAGGGATGATGGCGTGGCACAAGCAGATTGGAGGAATTTGAATTGCGCGCGTTTTGATGACTATGCCTTGGTTTTGTTTTTTATTGTTTATTAACTATTATATATTAATTGAAACATGAGTGGCTCAGTGGTAACGCGTTAGGCACATGATATCAAAGACCTGGGTTCAAGTCCCAGGTCTTGCAAAATTCAATATTATTTTTCATTTCCAATTCACATGCAGCGCTAACATTAGAGCTCACCATGCACACTCCAAAATGCATTGTCCACGTGTCCCAGGAGGTCTATCAAAGGGTCCAGAACAAAGGCACATGGTGGACGCCAGTCAACATGCCACACCTGAGTGGAAAAGTCAACAAATTGCCAGCAAATGGGCCAGGCTTTTCAAATCCACACCCCCCTGGTTTGCTTTATCATTTTTATTTTCATTCTTTCTTTAATTTTTTTCCTTTTATTTCTTTTTGCTATTTATTTAATTCATTATTTTTTTAACAAAATACAAAAACATTCAAAAATCAGAAAAAGACCAAAAATGATAATTTTTATATTATAATTATTTTCATAAAAAATACATGTAAATATTTAGATTTAATTAGGTATTCAATTTTAATCCTTTTTAATAAAAATCAAAACAAAAACATAGAATTAGGTTAATGACTTTTTCCTTTTAACTTTCCTTGTTTTTTGCCATAGTATTAGTATTTTTCATAATTAAACTAGGGTTGCATTTTAGGTTAGATTTTAATATCTTAATAACTAAAAATCCAAAAAAATAGAGTTTAGGTTTAATAACTTTTATTTTCTTTTTTAATTTTCCTTTTATTTCAGAATAATAATATTATTTATTTATTTTCATAAATTAAAAATTGTACATAAATTAATTTAGAGTTAAATTAGGTTAAAAGTCAATATTTTTCTTAATAACTTAAAAAAAAAACATTAGAACTAGGGTTTAGCATTTTAGTTTTAATTAATTTGTCTTTTTTTCTTTTAAATCTAAAAATCACAAAAATACTATTTTTCATTTAATTTTAATTTTAGATTCCTTGATTAATTTTAATTGTTTGTAAAAGGGTCCAACGCCCTAGTTTTGTTTAATCTCTTTATTTCGTGCATTTATTTTGTATTGTTTAAATAATTCTGTATATGCCCCAAAGCCATGTAATTAAAATTCTCGCACTTTTATTTATTCGCTTTATTTATTTTCAGTCAAATCGGGTTCGGTTTTTTTGGCGATGTGGACCCGCGCCGGTTGTAATAATTTAGATTTATTTTCTCGCAAGTATATAACTGTTAAACGATAACATGAAAGAATGAATGCCCAAAAATAAAATTGAATCGTTAGATCACCAATGCATGACAAGACAAACAATAAACTGAAAATGACACACAATTCGCACACACCACCCCTAGGGTACGCCTCACTGTTGCCTTTCGAAAGGTGGTCGTCGAGTATAGGACGTTTTAGTAAGTCCTTATGTCCATGACATGATCCAGTTGCCTCGAAACGGTTGCCTCGGAAAATAAAGGATCAATGGCATAAGGGTAGCTTCTAAGGTGTCCTACTGTTGCTCCGGTGATCACCATGTCCCTACAAACTCGAATTGACCCGAACACCTCCAACGGTGGTGCTACCTACCTCTCAATGGTGGGATAGCACTACTTTAAAGGACATTTACACAGACGAATTCCTTAGGGTAGGTAGGTTCTCAAGGATACTTGCTCTAATTTCAAACAAATCAAAACATCTTTTCACACCGACACACTTTCAAAAAACTTTCAAAACAAACTTTTCAAACACTCTGACGTACGAGTTGAATTGAAACTTTTCAAAGAATATTTTTGAAACCCACATTGAAAAGCAAACAAACATTTTGAAAACACATTGAGCAAGTATCTAAGAGCCCATGGATAACCATGGATAGAAAGGGTGCTAATACCTTCCCTTTCTATAACCTACCTCCCGAACCGAGAGCAATCTCTATAAAGGAATTTTTCTGTGCTTTTGTCCTTTCCAATTGGAGAAAATAAAAGACGGTGGCGACTCTTGCTTCCGCGACATTTCGCGAACCAGCTTTAAAACAGTCAGTTCCAGATCCACCGATCACAGAACTGGCGACTCTGCTGGGGAGTAAAAACTTAAAGTGGGGTGTACCTTAGGATTAAGATCACTGTGTTTTCAATTGCTTTCTTTGCTTGCTTTATTATTGTGGGTTGCTTGGGAGTTCTATAGATCCTAACCCGGATCTGGGGATACCTTCTTAGAAAGTAGCAACAAGGCTGTGAGGGAACTGTGCGGGGTATACCGACATGGTTGAAACAGTCTGCTACGTTGATGTGGCACTTTGGTGTGTACCGGTAACCCTTGAGTCAGTCAAGGAGAGTACGGGGCCTCCATGTGGTGTCATGAAGCATCAACAGACCTTAGGAACCTTAATTGAACCATCTTGGCCTCTTTAGGGTAGTGAGATAACTGACTTTGGTGCAGTCCGAGGTTGGTTGATACTCGATACTACACTCAATTGAGGGTTGCTTTCCTGGAATATTTCGGTCGCCAGTTCAGTGGCTAAATCGAAACGATGAACAATGAAAGCAATCCCGTGATATTGGGAACCTTAGAACCCGGTTACTTTGATTAGGACAGGTTGAACCCACCAACTTCAAGAGGGTACTACCCAGACCCCATGCTGGCCTAAACCTAAGGGCTCTCTCTTGTGTGACTTGTGTGCCTTAGTACTTGACTATCTGCATGCTTGTGATCTAACACTTGTTTCTTGCAGGTTTGTTTCAGTCCTTAATTAGGACTCATAATAGGGTTACTGACATCACCCCATGCATACCATGACATCATACCATTGCATACATCCTAACCCATTTCAAGGATCTCAAGGGCTTGTGATGCAGGTCAGGACGAATCAACTGTCCCAGCAAGGGGCAAAGAGGATTTATTTTCCTCTAGACCAGGTTGTCATGGGCTATGACCCACTTGATATGGTGAGCTTTTGACCCTTGGAGAAGGACTCTCAACAATATGAAGTACCTTCAATCAAGCCACCAGTTTCCAATGCTAACTATTTTCTTGTTTACCCCACGAGATTCTTGAAATCATTGCATGCATGTCATACATCTCGTTGCATTACAGGTATCCCCTTGACAGGTTGCTTACTGTTCTTCGCTGTTTATTTCAGCACTATGAACCCTGAATCATCAACCGAGGCATCTATCAAGGCTCTTCAGGCGCAGAACGCCCAATTTCAGGTGCAGAACGCCCAATTTCAGGAGTTGATCAAGGGCTTGGCTCAGGGTCAACAAGAGTTGAAGACCATGCTGCTGAAGAAGACTAAGAAGAAGAGGAGGACTGTGCTATTTAACACTGGGCGCAGACTCAGGAACACTTTGGTTGAAGCTGAAAGGACTCCTCCATCTGTGACGGAAGGTAGTCACCAAGAAAGGGAGGTCCCTACTCCCGTGGGCTCTGATACTGAAACAGACTTCAACGACGAACAGTACCCTCCTGCTGAAGACCGGTACAAACAGCTGGAAGACAGATTAAAGGCTATGGAGGTTCAGCAAGTGCCTGGACTGGATTTCGGAGACTTGGGGTTATCTACTGGGGTGGTGATTCCACACAAGTTCAAGGCACCTGCCTTTGTGAAGTATGACGGGGCTTCCTGTCCCAAGATGCACCTCCGTTCTTATGTAAGGAAGATCCAGCCTTACACAGCAGACAAGAACCTTTGGATCCATTTCTTCCAGGAGAGTCTTTCAGGGACTCACCTCGATTGGTTCTATCAGTTGGATGGAATCAGCATTCGTAACTGGGAGGATCTGGCCACTGCTTTTTACAAGCAGTATCAATATAATGCCGACCTTGCCCCCACACGTACCCAACTTCAGGGTATGTCGTTAGGTGCAAGTGAAGGTTTTAAAGAGTACGCTCAGAGGTGGAGAGACCTAGCTGGCAGAGTGCAGCCACCGTTGACTGATCGGGAGTTGGTAGACACGTTCTTGGGGACCCTGTCTGGTCCATTCTTCAACCACTTGATTGGGAATTCTGCTGCTGGGTTTACAGATCTAATCTTGACCGGAGAAAGAATCGAAGCGGGCATCAAGTCAGGGAAAATACAGAATGGTGACTCCTCGAACACTGAAAAGAAACCATCCAGGAGGGAATCTAGTGCTGTCAACGCATTAGCTATCGCAAAACCGGCCGGTGCTCCTCAGCGTCACCATCAACAAAGGGAAGAGAGACCTAAGAGGCAATTTACTCCCCTCGGCATGACCTTGTCACAAATATTGCCACAGTTGCTGGAAACCAAGTTGGTAACCCTCATGGACCCTCCAAAGAATCCTAACAGGACACCCTCGAGGTACAATCCCAATGCTCGCTGCGCCTATCATTCCGACAGCCCGGGGCATGCTACAGATGACTGTTGGACTTTGAGAAACAGGGTTCAAGATCTGATTAACGCAAAGGAAGTCCAGCTCGACTCTCCAGAGGCTCCCAATATGATCACTGCTCCCTTGCCAAGACATGGCTAGGATTAGTTTTTGTTCATTCAAATATTCAAGTTGTAATTTTCTTTCAATTGTTCAAACATTTTATTTCATGTCAAACTTGGTTATTTCATTAATGCGTTACACATGTCTGTTTTGAAGTAATTATTTCATATTCACTATGTGCAAATTATTTTCATATTTTTTTTCTGATGATCAACGTTCGACTAATAATTCTAAGCCTCTTGAGGGAGGATGACGAAAACGATACCACGGTTTACAGTATGCTTTTGAACAGACTCCGCTGATGAGGTATAGGCATTGTTTCAACCCCTAAACACTGGAGTTATAAGGATGATAATCCCTCGCCAACCCATCAGAGCCAAAAAAGTAGGAGTTTTATTTTCGAAAATCAAAACCCTTAATCATAACCTGGGGCAGGGTAGTTCTCTCAGTTGATCCAAGTGCACAATGAATGGCACCAAATGAGTTTTTTCAAAAGCAAAAGACAGTGATGGTTCCGAACAATCATAAGGACAGGCAGTCATTATCAAAAAAAAAAATCATAAACGAAAAGCCCAAGAAGTCAAAACCTATGAAAAGAGACTTACGAAACTGGGGCATCCCGCTGACTGTAATTCCAAAAAGGAAACAGTTCAGGCAAAAAAGAAAGGGATAACAAAAATCAAGAAAGAGGTCTCACAAACCCTCAACAAAAAATGACTGCCTAGTCAGAATAAATCATCAATGTTTGGACCATCACCGGAAAATCCGAGCAAAGACTCAAACAAGGTCTAACGTATGATCAACTGAGTTTAGGGTTGGAGAACATCACGAAAGAGCGGGTGGGTACAAATAATTTGGGCCTTTATCCTTTGTTTCTTAAACCGTGAACCAGGCCACGATATAACCCTTAAAAGTCCTAGCTGAAGCATGGGTTAGTTCGAAAGCATACTGTTACGAAGGTATCCTGACTCCTGAAGGTTTGCTGTAAAATCTTGAGTTGACACCGTATTGTATTACAACAAAATGCATTTTTAAAATATTCAAGACAGACATAGACTTTTGCATTCTTAAAATAACTTTGTTTGCATATGAATTTTTGTCTGAACAGCAGGGAAATTCGCACGATGAATATCTTGTGAACAGAAGTACCTCCAATCAAGAGGCACAGTAGGAGCATTGCCCATTATCTGGGGCATGACAAAGTATTTCCAACAGGGGCAACTCCCCACATTCTGAGAAATATGGACATAGTCGAAAGAATACTACGCAAAATCAAAGACCCGCTAGGTTGACACACCTAGGCAAAAATAAGGGATTCCCGGCGAACCAAAAGGGTTCGGGCAAAAATAAGGGATGAAATGAAAAAATCTGTACACCCGGCAAGTCGAAAACCTGAAAAGGCGGCTTGGGCAAAAATGGGTATCCCGGTGGACTGAAAACCCGAAAAGGCGGTCCAGGCAAAAGTTAGGGATCAAAGCGTACGAGTATGTCCCAGCATCTCGGCACCTGCCTACCAGAAGACTCGTCAAGTACTCCCACAAGTGCCTCCTCCCACTGAAACTGGGGCAATAAGGAGTTGTCTAAAAGATCCGGTTGCTCTGTCCATCATAGGTATGCGACCCAGATATTTTCACTCCCCGCAGAACACGAACGCGTCGTCCGGCTTTATTCAAAGAGTTATTTCCTTAATAAGATATAACTGGGTTATCCTCAGCCAATAGCCACGGAAAAGACCGTCCTCAGTAAAGTCTTATCATCCCCAGCGGAAGCAAAAGCTTATTCTCCAACATCAGCCCAGGAGTGACTTCCCGGCACCCGTCAAGGATTTATTTTCCTAAACGAAAGCATACATTCATAAACATCACATTTTCGTACATCATGACACATGCATGTACGCATCATGTCATACAGTTGCATTTATGCCGTTGCTTGATTCATATCACGTACTGCATATAACTGACCTTTACCTTTCAGGAAGGATACAGTTGAATGATCAGCTATGTCAAAATAGACAAAACACCGTCAGAAAAGACAAATCCCGTCATAAGAGACAAATCCGGTCAAAGAATACAAATCCAGTTTAAATCAATGCCTAAAGATTCCTCTGATATAACTCGTCGTGATAGACACTCGTCGTGATAGACACTCGTCGTGATAGACACTCGTCGTGATAGACACTCGTCGTGATAGACACTCGTCGTGATAGACACTCGTCGTGATAGACACTCGTCGTGATAGACACTCGTCGTGATAGACACTCGTCGTGATAGACACTCGTCGTGATAGACACTCGTCGTGATAGACACTCGTCGTGATAGACACTCGTCGTGGTAGACACTCGTCGTGATAGACACTCGTCGTGGTAGACACTCGTCGTGATAGACACTCGTCGTGATAGACACTCGTCGTGATAGACACTCGTCGTGATAGACACTCGTCGTGATAGACACTCGTCGTGATAGACACTCGTCGTGATAGACACTCGTCGTGGTAGACACTCGTCGTGATAGACACTCGTCGTGATAGACACTCGTCGTGATAGACACTCGTCGTGATAGACACTCGTCGTGATAGACACTCGTCGTGATAGACACTCGTCGTGATAGACACTCGTCGTGATAGACACTCGTCGTGATAGACACTCGTCGTGATAGACACTCGTCAGTGTAGACACTTGTCGTTATAGACATTCGTCATAGACACTAGTCGCTATAGACACCCATCGTTAAAGACCACTCGTCCTTGGAAACAACCTGTCAGTAGAGACAACTTCATCACCGTTTGAAGATCCAGACCCAGCTCCTGCGACGTGTCAGGTACTCATTTTCTTTTGCAGGTATGCAGGTTCTCGCTAAGGAATCTCTTACGCGATCAACATCCAGATGGCATCTATAAGCCCATCATCCTACCCATCAATCTCCAAATGGCATCTATAAGCCCATTCCCCCACCACACTGCTACCATGTGAGCGCAAATTTCTGGGCACTCTAGTGTCCAATCATCTTCTACCCTCGGATTACAAAAGGCACGTCAGCCAATCTCCATCCTCAGGTCTAAGAAGATTGAACAGGGGCAACTGTTGTACCCCAAAATTTGCCCTCCCATATTCTCCAATAAACTGCCAAGCCAAGCTACAAAATTCCCCAAGAGTTGCACAATGCAAAGGCCTCCCTACAGTCAAAACTAGGGTTTGTGTGTTGATCAAGAAAAGGAAGTGTTCAAAGGTCCAATCAAGTCTCATATGCTTACAAAGATGGTCAAGCATCCTCATATCAAGTTTCAAGGCATTCAGCTCAAAATTGCACAGTCAAAACCCTAGATTGCACTACAGTCAACTGTAGGGGCAAAATGGTCATTTGACAGTCAAAAGTTCAAATTTTTGGTCAATATATCATTTTGAAGCCACAAGCATCATTTGATCAATGCTTGATCATGATTCTCAAAATTTGGCTTAGAAATCATCAAAGAGGCAAAAGTTGCTATATTTGGACAGCTGAAAAAGTCAACTGAAATTGACCAGGGCATAACTTTCACATGGATTATCAGAAAAATTCCATCCAAAGCTCATTTTGAAGAGAAAGACATTTCCTACAACTCATCTTCATACTTCAAGTCCAAGAAATGCTCTCACAAAAAGTTATCAATTTCTACATTACAGGTCATTTTCAAAAGTCAACAAAAAGGGACTTTAAGTCAAAGGCCATAATTTGAGATTGGTAAATCAAAATGACATGGGACCAAAGGCATTGGTTAAAGGACTCAAAGACCTTTCCAAAATGTCCAAGAGCATGTGAAAAGCTTAAAAATTGAGCAAGTTATGCCTTGTAGAAGTTGGGAAATTTTGGTGAAATGGCAAAAGTCAACTATCTTTGAAAATCCAATTTTTGACAAAAGGGCCCCATTTTTTCCACTTGGTTCATCCTTGTCATGCCACACACGTGTCCCATGGTTAATTTCAAGACCAAATATTGATTTTTTATTTTATTTAATTTTTGATGATTTAATTCATTTTAATTCTTTGAAAATTCAAATAAAATTTAAAAACCAATGGAATAGTGTCAAATGAACTTGGACAATTTCTATGTATCATGAACCAACTCAAGAAATCAGGCTAGGGTTCATTTGCACACTAGGTCTAGGTTTTGGCTAAAAAGTAGGAAAATGGTTAATGGAAGAAACCCTAAGACCAATTCTTTCCCAAGCATGGATTAAGGTCAAATAGCAAGCCTATTCCATTCCATGAGGATCACTGAGTCCAACCCTAACTAGAACATAGCAAAAGGCTCGCTCAAAAGCCATTGGACAATTTGAAATTTTGGCCATATAATGCAAAACTGAAATCACTACTAGGGGAGTTTTTAGCCTCAATTTTTTCCCCATTAGCATCTTGGACAATCACTGAACACATTCCAATTCATAACATCAATCAAAACTCCTTGAACTGGTATCCACAACTCAAACTGTACAGCAAAATATTTGAAATCGCATTCTCCATTTTAAGCATCTTCATTGCATTTCAATAGGATATTCTTGTTCCATGTGAAGTTTCCAAACTATTCATGGTGTTTAATTTCATTTTTGCTAATCATACGCTAATCCACCATTTTCGAATCCTAGGGTTACAGCTTTCTTAAATTAGGGTTTTTTCGTAGAGGAAAAATTAAGGTTCCTGAAGACCATGGTTGAACTCAGCATTTAGAGACGAAGAAGAAGATATGCTCGCGACAAATTTATGAGCTACAGGGACCTAATCGCTATTTTCTGCTAGCCCCCCTAACACTACGTTTCAAAACCGTTGCCTTATTTGTTTGTGTTTCAGGAAATTGGAAGGGATGATGGCGTGGCACAAGCAGATTGGAGGAATTTGAATTGCGCGCGTTTTGATGACTATGCCTTGGTTTTGTTTTTTATTGTTTATTAACTATTATATATTAATTGAAACATGAGTGGCTCAGTGGTAACGCGTTAGGCACATGATATCAAAGACCTGGGTTCAAGTCCCAGGTCTTGCAAAATTCAATATTATTTTTCATTTCCAATTCACATGCAGCGCTAACATTAGAGCTCACCATGCACACTCCAAAATGCATTGTCCACGTGTCCCAGGAGGTCTATCAAAGGGTCCAGAACAAAGGCACATGGTGGACGCCAGTCAACATGCCACACCTGAGTGGAAAAGTCAACAAATTGCCAGCAAATGGGCCAGGCTTTTCAAATCCACACCCCCCTGGTTTGCTTTATCATTTTTATTTTCATTCTTTCTTTAATTTTTTTCCTTTTATTTCTTTTTGCTATTTATTTAATTCATTATTTTTTTAACAAAATACAAAAACATTCAAAAATCAGAAAAAGACCAAAAATGATAATTTTTATATTATAATTATTTTCATAAAAAATACATGTAAATATTTAGATTTAATTAGGTATTCAATTTTAATCCTTTTTAATAAAAATCAAAACAAAAACATAGAATTAGGTTAATGACTTTTTCCTTTTAACTTTCCTTGTTTTTTGCCATAGTATTAGTATTTTTCATAATTAAACTAGGGTTGCATTTTAGGTTAGATTTTAATATCTTAATAACTAAAAATCCAAAAAAATAGAGTTTAGGTTTAATAACTTTTATTTTCTTTTTTAATTTTCCTTTTATTTCAGAATAATAATATTATTTATTTATTTTCATAAATTAAAAATTGTACATAAATTAATTTAGAGTTAAATTAGGTTAAAAGTCAATATTTTTCTTAATAACTTAAAAAAAAAACATTAGAACTAGGGTTTAGCATTTTAGTTTTAATTAATTTGTCTTTTTTTCTTTTAAATCTAAAAATCACAAAAATACTATTTTTCATTTAATTTTAATTTTAGATTCCTTGATTAATTTTAATTGTTTGTAAAAGGGTCCAACGCCCTAGTTTTGTTTAATCTCTTTATTTCGTGCATTTATTTTGTATTGTTTAAATAATTCTGTATATGCCCCAAAGCCATGTAATTAAAATTCTCGCACTTTTATTTATTCGCTTTATTTATTTTCAGTCAAATCGGGTTCGGTTTTTTTGGCGATGTGGACCCGCGCCGGTTGTAATAATTTAGATTTATTTTCTCGCAAGTATATAACTGTTAAACGATAACATGAAAGAATGAATGCCCAAAAATAAAATTGAATCGTTAGATCACCAATGCATGACAAGACAAACAATAAACTGAAAATGACACACAATTCGCACACACCACCCCTAGGGTACGCCTCACTGTTGCCTTTCGAAAGGTGGTCGTCGAGTATAGGACGTTTTAGTAAGTCCTTATGTCCATGACATGATCCAGTTGCCTCGAAACGGTTGCCTCGGAAAATAAAGGATCAATGGCATAAGGGTAGCTTCTAAGGTGTCCTACTGTTGCTCCGGTGATCACCATGTCCCTACAAACTCGAATTGACCCGAACACCTCCAACGGTGGTGCTACCTACCTCTCAATGGTGGGATAGCACTACTTTAAAGGACATTTACACAGACGAATTCCTTAGGGTAGGTAGGTTCTCAAGGATACTTGCTCTAATTTCAAACAAATCAAAACATCTTTTCACACCGACACACTTTCAAAAAACTTTCAAAACAAACTTTTCAAACACTCTGACGTACGAGTTGAATTGAAACTTTTCAAAGAATATTTTTGAAACCCACATTGAAAAGCAAACAAACATTTTGAAAACACATTGAGCAAGTATCTAAGAGCCCATGGATAACCATGGATAGAAAGGGTGCTAATACCTTCCCTTTCTATAACCTACCTCCCGAACCGAGAGCAATCTCTATAAAGGAATTTTTCTGTGCTTTTGTCCTTTCCAATTGGAGAAAATAAAAGACGGTGGCGACTCTTGCTTCCGCGACATTTCGCGAACCAGCTTTAAAACAGTCAGTTCCAGATCCACCGATCACAGTTGCCAAGAATGTCAAGTCCATACAGGCATCCAACATGTACCAGCAAGCGAACTTCACTTGATAGTGAAACCTTGGCCTTTTAGAGGATGGGCGTTGGACCTCATTGGAGATATTCGACCAGCATCATCAAAGAGCCAGAAGTATATATTGGTAGGCATTAATTATTTTACTAAGTGGATCGAAGCTATCCCTTTAGTCAATGTAGACCAAGAAAATGTCATTGAATTTATTCAAAAGAACATTATCTTTAGATATGGAATCCCTGAGACTATAACAACTGATCAAGGATAAGTTTTTACCGGTCGAAAGATGCAGGAATTCGCTCAGGAAACGGGCTTTAAACTCCTAACATCAACGCCTTATTATGCACAGGCAAATGGTCAAGTCGAAGCAGCGAACAAAGTAGTGATTGGCTTGATAAAAAAGCATGTTGGGAAGAAGCCCAAAAATTGGCATAAGACATTAGACCAGATCTTGTGGGCCTGTCGAACGTCCCCAAAAGAAGCCATAGGTACAACACCATATAGGCTAACTTTTGGCCATGACGCAGTGTTGCCAGCAGAAATTTGTCTTCAATCTGCAAGGGTTCAGAGACATTATGATATTCCCTCTGAAATTTATTGGGATATGATGTTAGACGAACTAGTAGATTTATATGAAGAAAGATTGCGCGCTCTTGACCTACTCAGGCTTCAGAAGAAAAGAGTAGAAGACTCTTATAATAAAAAGGTGAAACCTAAGGCATTTTCGCCGGGAGAACTAGTTTGGAAGGTGATTCTTCCCATGGATCGAAGGGATCGAAGCATGGGAAAATGGTCACCCAAATGGGAAGGACCATTCAGAGTGATCTAGACTTTTTCTGGTGGAGCTTATGAAGTCGAAGAGTTAGGTGAAGATAAAAGGCTCTTGAGAGTAAATGGTAAATATTTAAAAAAGTATAAACCTATACTCCAAGAGATAAAAATAAATAACAAGTAACGACTAAATTAACCATAAATAAGCCAAAATGGAAAATTTTTATAAATTAGCCAAAATGGCAATATTGTCGAATACATATTACAATATATGGTTAAAGGGCTGAATCGATCAGAAGGGGATGGAATCTTTGAGTCGAAGGTATTTGGTTTGCTGCAACTCCAATCTTTTGTTGCACAAGGCATTCTCCTGGGCAAGCTTGGCAATTTGATCGTCGAAGGCTTGAGCTTTCTCAGCAAATTCTAGGCCTTGCGTGATTTCAGCTTGACTTTCGGTGTCTGGAACAGTCGAGAGAAGTTCCTCCTTGCGCTTAGTATTGGCATTCATCTTAGCCTCTACCTCTTCAATTTGCGCCTTTATGGAAGCATTCTCTCGATCTATGGCATCAACTTCTTCTTGTTTAGACGCTTTTTGCTTCGACAACTCCGCAATTCGAGAAGTTATCTCTGCTACAACAGTCCATGCAGAAGAGCTTTTGCCATATAACACTTCAAGCTGGCTATTAAAGCCCCTTTGTCGCCGATAATCTGCTGAGACTTGATCAATAATGGAGTGTAACTCCATGATAAAGCCTGAAACCTCTGGAGGCACAGCTAGCAAGTCTACGTCATTCAAAACAGCCCCCAAATATGATGGAGCAGTAGGGTCCCCCTCCAAAGCTTTCATCAAATCCTTCTTGAAGAACTGAGCCTTAACCTTCGTCAAAGCCTCATCGAGAGGAGAAGTTTCAGTGGACTTCCCCGACAGAGTAAAAGCCTCCTGACTAACATCAGACGAACTTCCCTTGCTCTCGATGATGGCGTTCAGATAGCCAACAGGGTCAGTTTGCTTCAGGAGTTCTAAGTCTTCTTTCGACCTATGCTTTGTTGAGGTGACAACCTTTGCAGCAGCGTTGTCTTGGGGGTGAGGCTGTTGAGTAGCATTTGCCTCGACTTGACTCTCTTCGACTTGGACTGCGGCAGTACCAGCGTCATCATGGTCCCCTTTGCCAGCGTCACCTTGATCCTCTTCGCCAGCGTCACCGCGGTCCCCTTCGTCACGATTTTCTTCCGACAGATCAACCACCTGAATCTCTTTTGGTTGTTGCTCTTCTGTTTGTGGATCTTCTGTTGGTTGTTCTGCTGTCTCAGCATTGGCTTCATTTGTTTCAATATTGGCTTCATCGTTCGCCAAGTCTTTCTCTTGTGGCCTACTGAGTTCAGCAGAGTCCAATGTTTCAGAAGTCCTTGGCGCAGAGCTTTCAGTGGTTTCCTGGAAAAAAGAAGAAGAAGAATCTTCTAAGTTAGAAAGAGACATAATCGAAAGAGGGTATCGACACCTGAGTTAAAAAGGAATCAAAGAGATTACCTGCAAAGGAGCTTCAGCCCCAGGGCTGGAATTGTCGCTTTCGACAGGTTTATTGAGAAGAACATTTAGTTCCTCCTCCGTTGGCTCTTCAATAATGACTGGAGGTGGCCTGGGCTTTCTCCCAGCAACCTTTATTCTGATTGTTCGACCCTCAGGAAGAGGAACATCCTTCTTCAGCTTTCACCTTTTAAGAGGAGCAGGGGGAGAATCGTCTTCTTCATCACTCCCAGATTCGACCGTCAGTGCTGGCTGTTTCTTAGGTGAAGGTGCCTAAAAAACCAATTGGAGTTCGACTTAGAAGCTGCATCGAAAGTCAGAATGTTAAAGCTAGAAGAAAATGATAAAAGTCTGGTTACCGATGCAGAAGGCTTTTTCGAAGGGCCTTCCCCCTGTTGGTTTGTTGTGGTCTTCGCCGGCGCTATAGTTTTCGCCGGTGGTGGAGGTTTTGTTAAGGGGCCTCCTCCCTGATGGCCTTCTGCAGCCTTCTTGGCTGCAGGCTTTCGAACAACTGAAAGTAGACAAAATAATTAACAGGCTACCAGTCTAAAGGGAAAGACAAAGTAATTCGGAAGGATGAACTTACATTTCTTTATTTTGTCCAAGACAAGAACAAAAGACTTCTGAAGTTCGTCCACGAAGTCCTTCTCGTCGAAAAACTCCTCAATGTAGTAACTTTTCCACCACTCCTCGAAGGATGGTGAGCAGAGAAAGTTAAGCTGATAGTCAAACAACGAAAGGACTGTTCGACCAGCATACCTGCCGATATGCTTAGTGGCCGCGTCTTCAGTGTAGTCATTGCAAAAGTATAACATAGACTTCTCCCTTGGAAAAATTGGAGAAGGAAGTGTTTGAATAATACCAAATTGGCGAGACACCAAGTTTGGTTGATACGCGATTAGACTCAAGTGAGTCTTGGAGCTCTTGAATCGCAGGGGCATTATTCTTGGTGTGAGAAATGCCTCCCACACTGTTGTATGCTCTTCGACCTGAGGACCACTTGACGCCTTAGGATGTGGCCTCGTGAACCACACTGGACCAACCTTTCGTCGAGCAAAGGGAGCCATGGTCGAAGCAAACTCTTTCCTTTTAGCAAACATCAAGACGAAGTTTGTAAAAGTTTGTTGAAGCTCCAGCCCATCTTCCGTTGGAGTCAGCAGAGCCAATCTGGTGCCTTCGTTGCACCTATTTGCTATTTCCGGAGCCTGCTCATTTATTTGAGTCTTCTGAGGTAAGAAAGACTCGAAGGTGGCATTGAGCCACAGCTGAAGCAGCCAAAAAGGTCCAGCAAGCAGCAGACTGGCTATGTTCTCGATGATCTTCAGAAGAGTCGCTCCGTTGCTAATCGACTCGTACAGATTCGCCAAAATCAATTCTGCAAAACAGATATTTTGGCCATGGCGGAGTTGAGTGGCGAGAGTGACCATCTTCTTGGTCACCTGTAAAGACTTGGTGCAAAACACAAAGCATGACAGCCATAGGGCTAGAAACGCGATATACTCTACATCCGACACAGCGTCCGTCGACTTATCGTGGTAGTGATTGATGTAGGTGGTGTAGGTTGGTTTTGTGGCAGAGAATCCAATCTGATCCTCCGACATTTCCTCTGGGTCGAAGTAGTCCCCAGTGGGTCGAAGGCCAGTGATGGCGGCCACGTCGAAGAGCGTGGGAGTCAGCATTCCACAGGGAAGATGGAAGGTGAAATGGGTGTAATCCCAGAAGAGTAAGGAAGCTATCAACATTTCTGGGGAATAGTTAAGACCCGTCTTCGACAACATAACCAGGTCGAATATCCCCATGTTTTTCCAGATCGAAGCCTGGCGTTTCTCCATTTTTTCCAGCCAAGCACTATAGTCAGGAGTAAGGCTAGGGCTAGACCTGAAAGCCCTAACACCTCTATTGAAGAAACGGAGGTCGATTTTCTCCTTAGCAGGATCTTCATTATCCTCTGCATCTTTCTTGGAGCATCCAACCGGTTTGAGTTTTTCAAGTACCGGAAAATAGCTTTTGATCTTCATGGCCTCAGCAATGCTTGGGTAGAGTGGGCCAAACATGGCAAATATTTGGTTGGAGTATCCAACCGGAATCATGAGGTGGCGTGAATAAGCATCACGTACAGCAATGTCCAAGGGCTCAGGGACCCTTCGTTGGCCCGTGGGAGTAACTACGGGAGCAGTGGAGAAAATCCTGGGTTTAACATTTCCAGAGGGGATGTTAGCGTTGGGAGCGGTGGAGGAACCGGATGCCATTGTTGATACTAAGGTTGAAGATGAAGTGAAGAACAGGTGGTTTGCAAAGTTGGTAAGAGTTTGTATGCAACGAGGAATATCTGAAGGCAAGGTAGCGTGAAAAAGTCCCACAATGGGTACTTGGCGCTATTTATAGTAGTTGGGAAAATCCCCAAATTCGAGGACATTTAATGCCATTTAATGTTGCAGAAGGTAGTGGGACACGTGGCGTCTCCCTGTTGATGTAGCCGTTCTGCAGAAATGAAAGGGTGCAGCGTGCGCCCTCGTTTTTGGGAATTGTCATGATGACAATTTGTGAAAAGACGTTTGGCACGCTGCACGCCGTACTGAAGTGACGTCTTAGGTACGGATGAAATGATGGCTTTTCCTTGAGATTGTCAGTGGTTGGTAGAAGACAAAAAAGTGCACAATTTAATTTGTGACTAAGAATGAAAAGACAGGTGTCGAATGGCATTTCAAAGAATGCCTTTTTCTTTCAGAGTCGAAATAAGGCATTCTTGGGGGGCAATTTGTTGGCTCCTAAATTCGACACCCTTGTTTTTATTAACATCAGCTATTAAAGCTGATGGATGTTTTCGACCAGCTGGGTCTGCCGAAATGCCCATCGAAAGATGGCAATGTACTTAGAGGATTTCTTCCAAGGGAGAAGTTGGTTGCCTTCGACGTCGAAGGTGTTTCTCGTCGAAGATGCTTCTCGACGAAGGTGTTCGATTGTTCGGAGTGGAACGGTTTGAAATTCGAGCATTTGGAGGGAAAACGGTTTCCAGCGGTTACCAAGTGCAACGTGCAAGGATCTGGAGCGTCGAACACCGAGAACGTGCCAAGTGGAGTCATCTCGAAGCAGTGTAACTGCCCGACGGTTACTTGGGATGTTTTAGTATAAATAGTAGTAGTTCACGCAGTTTTTCGCGTGTGTTCACAATTATATACAAAGTCACTCATATAGATTCGAGTACCCAGCGTGTGAGAAAGAATTGTTGAGAATGTATGTGTGAAACACCACTTTTATTAATCAAAGTCATTTATTTTCCAGAAACTTTACTTGCTTTCTTCTTTACTTTTCCTGTCGAAGCCCTTTATTTCAAGCCTTCATTTATTTTATCAAGCCCATTTCTTCATGCAATTTACTTAAAGCCTCTTTATTTTCTTGTCATTTAACCATTATCCAACTTAATCAAAACCTCAAAATCAACCATGTCTTAGGATCAATCTGATCGATCCTGCGAGTAACCAAATAAGTAACCATTTGGAGGATCAGCGGTTGTTTACCAATAACCACGGTAAACACACTAACACTACTTTAAAATTTAAAAATGACAATTAAAAATAAACATAAAATTTTTACAAGATAACAATTAAAAAGGAACTAAAGAAGTAATATAATAGAAGAAATTTCAACGTATCCATAGTTGCGAAGCACAAGCACAACCTAAGATACAAAGTCATGATTAAGCTAAGTTGTGAAAGAAGTTATTGATCATTTTGAGTCCAAGTGTAGAAGAAAGGATTCTCAATTGTAGTGTCGATGATTGGATTAGTGATGTGTCATTCTAGAATGTTACAACAAAGAAGGAAACCTTGAAGGTTACGAGCATTCACAACTGATTCAATCTGCTAGCGATAAAAGAGAAAATTCTTTGTATCAGGTTTTTCGAAAAACTAGATGAAACTTAACTAGATCAGATTTCAAAAACGATTATAGTGGCGTAGGTGGTTGCATAGGCGGAGGTGGTGAGGACAATTGTGATTCAACCATGATCAAGGATCTAATATAAGCTTTATGATACCATTTTAGAGAAGATAAAAGTAATGCTTAATTTTATTCTAGACTAGCTTAGAATTTTGTTTCTGATTAATGAAACGAAGTCAGTTGCATGCAAAACGTTTACACTTTTCTTTTTGTATGATTTAGAGAATACAGAATTTGATTTTTAATAAAAATAATGTTTGGTCATTGTTATGATTTTTTGACACGAACTCTGAATTACTAAAACTTCATTCCCTTAAAACCGGAGTCGAAAGAAAAAGAAAAAAAAACAAGCAAGTGATTTCCATACTACATGGCATATTTCATACCAATCAATCTGCATGTTCTTTGTAGTTTTAATATTTAGATTTAATTTTAAAATAATTGATGTTTTAAAAACACAGTATATAATTCATCATTATTTTCCAATAATACTCAAAGGTATAATTAAGATTTTTTTTACATTCATATTGAAAAACTATGATTCATGAAATATTTCCTGATAAAAGTATTCGTACTAGAATACATATATACACATCAATTATACAATTGATTAATACAGTATGTGTTCAAAAGACTCAAATTACCAAACATAAAAAGTGAAGGTATAATCATCCCACACCCACTCCAACGCCACTTATTTCCCTCACATTCCAATCATTGATGAATGTTGACAACTTGATAACTGCATTGTCTTGGTGAATCTTAGCTACTCTGTTAAAGTTATTGGACATTTCAGTGTTAGATCCAATTATATCACTCAAGGATTAAATCATATAATATAGCAATTGAGATGAACTTTTGGCTTGAGTTCAAATTTAGTGTTCTTTGAAAGTAAACGCGCCAACAAGACCAAAAGTAAGTGTTGTTTAAAATTATTTCCAGATTATAGTTTTTTTTCTCCATCACAAATCTTTAACAGAACAGAATGGAATGTCTGAGTCTGATTCACCTCTATCCTTGACCTTGAGTGATACAATATTACAAGTACGGTGTAACAGCAAAAATATAAATCGGAACCATACATAACAAAATGTAATATGCAATAGCCAACCTTGGCACTATAATAAAAAGTGTATATAATAATACATTTTCTAGAACTAGTATAACTAAGTAAGCTACGTCTGTTGCAATTATAACTCAATAGAGCAGTAGAAGAGTGCTCAAAGGAGAAATTCAAAATTTTAAGGATCCTGGGAATCTGGTTGGTGGTTAATCATACGAGAAATTATAACTTTATAGAATTCATTGATTGCAGCTTGATAATCACCTGAATCAACAGGAAATGTCCGTCTTGATGATGACTGTTGGTTCAATCCATCGTATTCACTTGCAGCAACCATTGTCCGTGAAGTGGAAAGGGTCTTCTCCAAATCTAACTGTGACAAACGTCTAGGTACCTGAAACATGAAGCAAAAAAACTGCTCAGTAATTTTCATCTCCAGGACTCATGATATGAAAAAGGCGCTGAGAAGGCCAATCAGTTAGCAAGACTAAATATGTGAAATTATTTCCGTAAGTAACAGATTGATTTCTCACATTAAAGTAATTGCTATTAGTGACCCGAGTTGCTTATAATCATACAAATATAACTTTGGATGGATAGTAGTTTCATTTCCAAATAAAACAGACATACTCAGATTTACTCATTTTTCTTTCACTTCTACATAGCAGAAATTGAAATGCATTCCAGCCAAGGTAGCCGTGCAAAGCATATTATTCACTATTTTGAGAATGTAAAATTATAGCAGAGAAGAGTGTGAAAGAGAACAACATATCATTCACTATTTTGATAATGCAAAACTATAGCATAGAAGAGAGTGAAAGAGAATGACAGATATACTAACAGGAGATTGTTTCCCTTTCTTCTCATATTCCAGCAGTTCTCTAATAGAAAAATAGGCGGCCTTCTGACAAAGATCAAATAGATCTGAACCAGTGTAACCCTCGCATAAGCTAGCTATATAATTGAGGTCTATGTTATCTTCAATCCTTTCACCCTTTAAGATAATTTTCAATATATCAGCCCTTTCCTTCTGGTCAGGAAGTCCAATTTCAAAGGATTGAGGAAAACGCCGAAGTATTGCTTCATCAAGTTCTGAAGGACGATTAGTTGCTGCAAGTACCATAATTCGGGCATTCTCTATAGAAAAACCAAAAGAAAAAAATATTTAGAAGACATTATTAACAAATCAAAATTGCCACGTGTTTTGAAAGTTTATACATTAAACAAAAATTACATGGCAACTGTATAAAACTTACGGTTGGTAGTGAATCCATCCCATAGAGCCATGAACTCAGTTTTCATGTTTAACAAAGCCTCGTGATCTGATTGACGACGCTGACCCAAAAAACTGTCTACTTCATCAATGAATATGATGGCAGGCTGAAGCTTATAAGCCAAACTAAATACAGCCGACACTGCAGTAGAACAGAAAAATATTAATGATAAACCAAAACAAAGAACCGCATTTAAAACAACAAACATATAGCAAATTGATTACATAAAAAGTTAGATACAGTTTTATATTATATAATCACAGAGCTAGAGTTTGAGAAATGAAGTATAGTTACATAACCTAAGATGCCCTCGTTAATATTCTATTGAAGAATTTCTCCTATGAGCTGAGGAACAGCTTCAAGCCTCACAGACGACTTTGCTAATTCATAACAATTAGAGAACCAACAGGGGTGGCCAGCGCTCTACAGATACACTCCTCAACAAGGAACACAGAAGGATGAAAAACCCAACCAACAAAAACATATAGGGAAACCCTTATACACATTCTATAACTGGAATTAATTGTACCATTTTAACCTTACTTGAAACCACTTCTCATAATATCTTCTTTCAGAAGTTAACAAATTAATGGAGAGAGGGAGTTTCCCTACTATTTTTAAGTGATCCTCATGCTATAAACTCATTTTCCCTATACAAGCTCACTATCATCAATTTGGGAACAGCAAGCTGCTATTAGATGACCAGATGGCCTTATCCATCAAACAAACTGAGACAATGGTTTAAAAGCACTCACTAGTATAGATAAGTTAATTTAAAAGAACATCCACACTCCACAATATAAATTGGAAGCACATCAAACAAAAAGTACCCAGTTTATAGCAGAAAAAGTTAATAATAACATCGGCATGGGACATGGATACAATACAACTGTTGAAGTTGATAGTTGTTGGAGTTTGTTTGAAGTCCACGTTGCTTAGGTTCCCGGGTTGTTGGTTGTATAAATATGTGAGGGCAACCTCACCCTATGAGCTAGCTTTTGGAGTTGAGATCCAAGCATATTTAACATGGTATCAGAGCCGAGTTAAGCACAGCCCACGCTAAGCGTGAGGGTGGGTGTTGAAGTTGACAGTTGTGTTGTTGGAGTTTGTTTGAAATCCCAAATTGCTTAGGTTCCCGGTTTGTTGATTGTATAAATATGTGAGGGCAACCTCACCCTTTGAGCTAGCTTTTAGAGTTGAGATCCAAGCATATTTAACAACAACAAAGCAAAAATACAGGAAAACAAATTATCATAAATATGGAACAACTTGCCTGCGATATTGGTCAAAGAATCGAAACAAGTCTATGCTGAAATATATAGATTTGTAGTATGACATTAAAAATCAAAATCGCTGTGAATCTTTTAAACATATGCATGATTTTGGGGATAACTTATAAGCAACAGTGGTTTGCGGATTGTTAAAATTCTGCAATGCAATAGAGATATAACACCACTACAGCTATTTGACAACAGTTCGTACTAAATAGCATATTGCGGAACAATAGTGGCATGGTTGTCAAACTCTCGATCTAGATCTTAAAATCTTGAGATTTTACGATCTCGCTCACCCCAACGATCCCGGTCTTAAGTAGAATCGCGTGTTGTAGCCAAATTGTGAAAAATTTCGCAAAATCATTGATTTTGTGCAATCATTGTCAGTTCCGGCCATGGTTGGCCGTTTTCCGACCACCACCATTAAAAGGTGAGAAGAATGACAAGATGCAAAGGCACAACAATTATTCTTCGGCAGGGATGAACGCGTGCTTTTTGAAATGATGAAGTTTGAGATTTAGGACTTAGAGAATAAACATCTCACTTGTAGCGTTTGTTTTAACTAATTGACTTAAGAGAATCCTAGTAATTAACCAAAGATGTCCCTAATGTCTACAAATGTTCCATGTGGTAATAAATAATAAGATATAAAAACTCAATCATGCATGTCTAAAGATATGAAAAAGAGTCATTTTCTCATGAATACACTTGCCAACGAACATATATCATGTAAAAATACTTTAAATATGTACCATTGTTTTTTCATTTTAGTAGGATCTAACGATTATTGTTGTGATATTACATTTTACGATATTGTTACCCCCTCTCGATCTTACAAAAATAATTGGATAGGATCTTCCGATCTTAGCTATGATTTTTATTTTATGATCTTGCTATTCTCTCCCGATCTTATGTAAGATCTCAATCTTGACAACCTTGAATAGTGGTTTGTCCGAATTCCACTATGCCATTGCGGCTATTTAACAGCATTTATTAACATTAATAATGTACATTGCAAATTCACTAGAGATTTAAAAGTCAGAAGATTACACAAAGTATCATCAGTTATTTTTAGATGTTCTTAAAACTTCATTCATAAAAGCAACAAGTCAATAAGATCCATCATGTTGAAATTGACACAGAATATCTGTAAGATAAACACTTTAATATAGGATTTGCTACCTTATAGAAAGAAGTGGGTTGATACTTATACATTAAAACAAAATATGGGTACAGCAACTACATGACGACAAAGACTGTTTTCAACAACCACATCAAAGAAAGTTAATACTTTTTCGACTAATAAAACATGGCAAACTTTTTTTGGTCCAAGGTCATTTATCTTCAAATTATGGGATACTAATATAATATAAGGTTTTAAACTACTACTATTACTGCTTCAAAGATCTTTAGAGGCTAATTGCCCTACATACTATCACAATACATGATCAGAACAATCTTACATGTATGATATAAGTACTCGTATTGACTGATTTTCTGCATAGATATTTGTAGTTCCACTCTAGACCATGTATTAAAAATGCTGGCTTATATTTTTCATTTTGTCGCTGAGTCTTGGTATTGGGTGGTCAAGCATAGATGTATAATTAGGACACAATGGGAGAGGGAAATCATTCTGATTTGTGAACATTGACTGAATAAAGCATTGGCTCTGTCGTAGTCGATAACACTCGGAGAAGAGTCCTCTCTCCTATTCTAATTCTTGCTATCAAATTTTCAATTCTTTCCCAGAGTTCCAAACATTGTATCACACCCTCCATTCAAGGTAATTCAGTAAATAAATTTCAAGGGAAATTTGGTTCTCCTAGTGTCCTACATTTTAAACTCAACACTACAGTAGTATAGTTTGTGTTAACCTAAAATTTTCTTTCAAACAAAATAATAACAAATTTGTTGGAGAGCTGCTCTAATCATATCACAGAAATTATACATGGTGCATTAAAGAACCAAAGAACTATTCACAAAAACCCAACACACTTACCAAGCTTTGAGGCGTCTCCGAACCACTTGCTCATGAGGTTGGATATCCTCACATTAATGAAAACCGCTCCAGACTCCCTGGCAATAGCTTTGGCAAGCATGGTTTTCCCAGTGCCCGGGGGTCCATACAACAAAACCCCCTTTAATGGTCCAAGGAGCTTACCATGCGAAAACAACTCGGGGCGTTTCAAGGGTAGAATAACAAGCTCAAACAAAGTTTGTTTAATAGATTCGAGTCCCCCAATGGAGTCAAACTCTACATCAATGTGGTCAGGATTTATAACATCACCTGCTATTATATCCTGTACAGAATAGAAATCTATTACCCTAAAAACAAGAAAAAGAAACCCTAATCCGTCAAAGAAGTGTGCATTTTGGTACCTCATATTGATCTGTGTGAATGAGGGGACGACCTAGACGCTTTGCAATGGCTTTCTTGTGTTCGAGAGCTTTCTTGGAAGATTCACGGCTGGGGTCTAGGTAATGGAGCCCGGTGAATAATACCAAACAACTCAACGCTGCGCTTGCGGCGTATAGGAGAAATTCTTGCATGTACTTTCTCTCTGATGAACCCTTCATTATCTTATTCAACAATCAATACAGATGAGGCTTAATCTACGGTTTCTTCGGTACTTTATTTAATTCTCGCTTCAATTTAGATCACACACCGAGGAAAGGGGTTCCGGTTAGAAGAAAGAATCCCCAATGCTTGGAAATGCGGATGACGATTGAGCGAATTTCGAATGACTTGTTTTGGGCTGGACTGGGCTGGTCGCTGATAAAAAAAAAAAAAAAAAATTCTTATATAAGGGAAAAACAACTCTAAATAACCAAAAATGTTCTCAAAATATATTTTCAGGACGCTTTTTTTTTTCTTCTGAAAAATTATGTTTGAAACCGGGAGCAACTACGGTTTAGTATCGAACATGTATATTAGGTTCTTCTATAGACAATTCAGATTATATTATTATGCAGGTTTTTGTGCATTTATAAAATACGTGGTAAAATACGATTTCGATTAAATACGAAATAATCACAAAATACGTACAAATGCGCATAAATATTATGTTTCAAAATATGATACGTAAAATATTCCTCAAAGTGTTATCCAAATAATCTAAAATATGAAAAATATAATAGTACTATAAACAAAGTGCATCTAAAACTATCAGACTATTAAGTATGGCGGATAATGAGTCATCCCATGATATTAGCGACATTCCTCCGCTGCCATTTATAACACAAAGCCTCCCCAATCTCCTTCATGATGACATCTAGAACACCTCTAACATCAAAGTCATCATAAAACACACCTCTATCAATACCCGTCTGCGCAATCTCCGTGATACGACGATACCTAGACAACACATCATGAGCATGATTGGCCCTAGCCTGCTCCTCCTCCTCTAGAAGCTCTGCATGTGCTGGTCTAGATGGGTTACCTGGAGCCTCATGTACCAGATATGGATGTGACACCTTGAAGAACCATAAGATATATCCATCTTCATAGCTCCAATATTTTGGTGTTATGGTACTCTAGGCCTCATCCAACACAAGATAGTTAAGATCATCATCAAATATATCATTCATATCCCTCTGTTTCACCATGGGAGGGGCACACTCAGAGGGTGGTCTGGAAATGTGTTGCATGTATTTGAATTATCATATCACGCGCTCAGGCAAATAAGCAGTCGTCTTGCGCGACGCGCATATCAACCACCTAGTGAACAATACAATGTCATCAAAGGGAATCGTCCCACAGTGAGTCTCGTATGCATGGAAACATATATCCTCATGGACCAGACGGTTTATATACACCCTGAGTGGCTCTGTCTCTTGGTTCCCTCAGAGTGGATCGAATGAAGCGGCATGTGGTTGAACCTCAGTATATGTAGGCTCAAGTGACCATCCAGATATATGAGGGAAGTGTTGTAGGATACAGGCCTAAAATGTTACTATCATTAATAAGTAATGACATCAAAGTAATTTACATAACAAGACAAAAATAACATAAGAATAAGAAATATTATCGTCAAAAGTGTGATGATGTCGGTCATATGCTTTGTATTCCACTTAATGCCTTCGAACAACTTCTAGTACAAATACACCAAACAAGTTGCCCCTAGTTCCACTTAGCGATCCACTGAAAATCATTAAAGAACCGCATGCACATGATATTAGTGTAAGTAGCACCAGTGTCTATACAAATTTGTGTGCCAACCAGATACAAAAAATATACCCTCATAGCACGTGTTATATGTTAGGCTACCTGCATATCATTGTCAACAGCCTGTTGTGCACGCCCTGGCTCAGTTATGAACACCTGCTACAAGTAGTTAAATCTGACATGACACCCACGAGTTTTGTCGATCTCATCCATAGCATCCTCTAGAGTAACTTCTAAGTACTCCACCAACATATTCAGCGCCTCCTCTTTGGTGCACCTCTCATGATCTAAAAACCTCCCTCTAATCGGAAGGTGCAACAGGCACACGACATCGTCCAGTGTGATTGTCATCTCACCATGTGGTAGGTGGAACGATGATGTCTCATGATGTCATCTCTCAACAAAAATGTTAATCATACCATAATTAACGTTAGTATATCCATATAAGACCAAATCACGCAGCCCAGTGATGTGCAGCAACTCTTGGAACCATGGCTCGCCGGGTGGTGCCAGGTGACTGGTCTTCCCAACATGGTTATTTATCTTGAGTGGATTGTGGTCCTGCATGCATAGATAAACACCCGACTTAAATGAACATAATACTTAGCAAAAAAATAAACACAATACATAATAATTCTTAAATAAAATATTTACCTCCTTATCCCATGAGTATCTGGAAACATGGTCCAAATACAACAACATTAATGATAAATCAGAAGGTCCTCCTCCAAAAACCTGAGGCGCCTTTGGTGCCGCCTCTGATGCAGGCTGTGAATGGGCCTCTGATGCATATTGTGGATGGGCCACCAGTGGAGATTGGGTGGCCTCTGGTGTCTGCTAGGTGGGAACCGGTGTGGGCTGGGTGGGAGAAGGTGTCGATTGGGAAGAAGAAGTCTCTCTTATCTCAAAGAACACAGGGCATCCATGGGAGGAATAAGGTGGAGAGGTATGGGCTGAATGTGGTGTAATCTGTGGGTGGTAACCAAATGTCTTTCCTGGTCTAGATACCTGCGGTGAGGACGTACGTCTGCGGAATGACGAAGACGGAGATGGATGGATACGAGACTCTCGCCTTCTGGTCAACAAAGTGGAAGTAGAAACACCATCGGCAATGGACGCATCCGACACAGCCTGTCTAGGAGCCTGAAAAGCCTGAATCCTTTCTCTATGCATGAAGCATGCTGTGAAAGTCTTCTGTGTCGCAACTGGATAATCTCTCAGCCATAATACATGTAGAATAAATGAAACAAATATTAAACAATAACACTCTTATACATAAAATAGGGGAAAATTTTGTCTGATGCATAACCGGAAGTATACTTCCAGTTTTAGTCAAGAACAAAACTGGAAATACACTTCTGATACGACCTGAAACTTAACAAGTTCATCAATGGCGAAGCTAACCCCAATGGGGATAAAAAAATAAGCATTGATTGTCAAAAAGACACGGCTAACACTCCCGTATTGACTTCAAACATTGGAAGAATTAAAAAAAAAACATTTTACTACCCTAAAATACAATTTGTATGTAAAATAAATAAAAAACTCAATAATGCTTAAAAACAACTTACAATGATTGATTCTCCTTGGTTGATTTCGATTATGCTTGGTGATTTCCTTATGTGTTGTGATAAATTGATGGATTTTGAAACAAATGAGGAAAGGGAAGAGGTTTTGTATTTTGTTTGTGTTTGCAACAAATGAGGAAGGGGAAGAGGTAGCGCAGATATATGTCAAAATACAAACCAGAAATACACTTACAGTCTGGAACTGGTGTTACATTTCTAGTTCGTATCAACGTCGTAGAGTGTGGCTTCTCATAGTGAAACTATTTAGTTAATTTAAAGTGTAGCTGTAAATACAATATCGGTTTGGGAACCGTAAATGTACTTTTCAGTTTATATGTTTTTCATATAATAGGGTGCGCACGGGAAATATATTTTCGGTTCCTGGGAGCATATTTAGAAATTCACGATGGTGTCTAAGAAACAATTATGATGCATTAAGAAATTCTCATTAAAAAATGTTGATGAGCTTAAATCAAAGAGGATTTTATTTGTCACCCCCAAATTATACCTGCCACCTCTTAATTTTTACAATTTTAAAAAGAGTTAAATAAGTTTTTGGTCCTTCTAAATATCTCAAATTTCGTTTTTAGTCCCTCTAAAATTTTCCTTCAAAGAATGGTCCTTCTAAAAAATTAAATTTTAACTTTTGGTCTCTTATGCAATTTAGCGACGGTTTTTACAACTTAGCAACAATTTTAGCGATGGTTTTAGCAACGATTTTAACGACGGTTTTTATTTAGCGACGAAATTAGAGACTATTTTAGCCACGATTTTGTCAGGAGGGACCAAAAATTAAAATATAAATTTTTAGAAGGATCAATTTTTAAAGGAAAATGTTAGAAGAACTAAAAATAAAATTTGAGATATTTAGAGGGACCAAAAACTTATTTAACCCTTTTAAAAATGTTCTTGTTACTATTTACTTCTAAAAAAATTACATTTGTTAAAAAAAATCACTATTGATCAAGGAGCGAAACTTGAAATTTCTGATACCCATAACGAAATTTATGATATTAAATAGCGCATTTTACCAGAAATTGTTTGCATTTTCAAAATTTTCGGTGGCGTTTTATCAGAAATTTTGAATTTTTGAAGGCGATTATCTGGAAAATTTAAATTTTTTGGTGAATATTAAGAAACTAAAGAAACGTACCAAAAGTTTCTAAAATTTTCGGGACAAAACATATTTATCAGAATTTTTAAATTTCCGAAATACTGTGAATTTTGCATAATCTTGAAATTTTTGGTATGACTGCAGATATAATTCTTTATTTATGTAGTCCAAAGCCAAAATCTTCTTCTACGGATTTTTGTACAGATTTTACGGAGTTTTTCACCAAATATACCATATGCTTCCTATTGAACTAATGCAATTTTAATTTTTTTTTACGTCCTTTATGAAATTGATAGTTTAATAATTATATGTTATAATTGAAAAACTTTTAACTTCCGGTCTAAAGTTTTAGCATGGATACAGTCTATTGGTAAATAACATGGTATTGTTCTTGTAACTATTTGTTCTGACTCTGCTAATGTAATGCAAGGTATGAATGTTGTACCCCAATTTTCCCCCCTAAGATTCCGCTATCATATCATATCAACTCGATCATAACAAGATCACATTAGGGTTGGTTCTTCCTTTTTTTCTATCTCCTATCTTTAAGTTTGCTCTTGAGGAATCTCCAAGCACCTTAGTTGTGTATTTTGTATATGTGTTTTTGACTAACTTCTAATCAAAATACAAAAAAATATTTGTTTTTGTCTTTGTATATTTTTGTTTTGTAGGTACCAAGTCGAAGCATATGACGAATAAAGATTTCTGGTATTATTTTCCTAAAATCTCTATTTGCAAAGGAAAAATTAACAAAAATTCATTTTTTTTTCACTGATGTAATCGATTGCTCTTAGAGTGCAATCGATTGCACATAGTGCATTTTGCGCCATTTTTGAAAAAAATACACTGTACAAATCGATTTGCACTATAGTGCAATCGATTGCACAACGTGAAAATTTGAAAAAAATCAGCAATTTTAAGATTGTCAAATTTTGGCTCCAATTTTTATTCATGTTTTTGAAAGATGTATCATTAATTCAAATTTTAGTGTCAATCTTTCATTTTTAAGAGGAATTATCATTAATTCAAATTTTGGCTCTAATTTTTGAAAGAGTTATCATTAATTCAAATTTTAGCTCCAAGAATCAATTACCAAATTACCACTAATCTCAATCCTAAAACTCTATAAATAGAGCCCTCATTTTATTCAAATTTCAAGCTTTTGATAGCCAAATCCACCTTGCTAAAAAATATCTCAATTCTCTCCATCTACCAAATTCACTCAAAGCTCCATTTTCAAAAAGGTAGTAAGCTTTGCATTGAAGCTTACTAATCTTTAAGCTAAACCTTCATCTAAACATTTTTTCTTCATCAATTATCTATATCCAAGCTTGAGCAATTAATTCTTGTGGTTAAATTGAAGCAAATTCTTGAAGTTGTTTTGATAATTCTCTAGATCTACCTTTGGTAAGTTGGATAATTCATCTTTCACAATGTGATCTCTTGTTGATCTTTGGGTTTGATTCATTGAGCATTATTTTGTGATTCCAATGGTGTTATTTTCTCATAATTTGATGGAATTTTCGTGCTCAATTGGATCCATGATCATAAGGTATTTGATGGAAAGTTTGAACAAGAATTTGGCCTTTTAAAATGCTATTTTGCTGTCTCTAACAGTGTGCAATCGATTGCAGTAATAGTGCAATCGATTGCACAGAAGCAATTTCGCGCAGATTTTTGAAAATTGTATTGTATAAATCGATTTACACACTAGTGCAATCGATTTACACAGGGATAAAATGCATTTGTTTGCCTTGTTTTGGGGCAGCTTTGATCCAAAATGCTTTTTCTACTCACTCCTTTTGATTATTGGTTTGGATTGCAATTTTAAATGTCCAATTTCTCTTTAAACTCAATTGACTTTGTGATGTAGATGAAGTTGGATAAATGTTCATCAATTCAAATCTGCCAAAGAGTTAATTATTTAATTCATTTTTGGTGCTTTGGATTAATGATATGTTTAGTGCTTTGATCCATCTAGAGGAGTGATTGAATTTAAAGATGAAAGAAATTTAAAATAGTGATCCAAATTAGCTTATCATTTCCCTTCCTCTTCATTTTATCCCTTTCTTTTTTAATTGTGCTACATGTTAAGGGATGATGATCTCTATATCATTTATCCAAACATGAAGTACATAGATTTCTATTGACCGGCCTCAAAATAGGTGCGACTTCTACATAAGTCCACTTACGATTGCTTAACATAGCGCTAAATTTTATTCCGATTTGGACAAATGATCATTCATGGCCTAAACCTATGTTTGTAAGCCCAAGTATGTTAATTTGATCTCTTTGATCTAATAACCTTGAGATTCATTGTGTGGAGGCTTTGGTTCTACCAATCCTTTAATGGATCTACATCAATTTTGGTCAACACGGATCACTTAAACATCGTTGATCATTAAATGTTACCTTTTGAGGACTCCAAAATGGATGATATACTTGACAAAAAGCAAATGCAACTTGTTGTGTGGAGGCTTTAGTTCTACCAATCCTCTAATGAGTTCCAAATGCAAGTTTCAAGATGGTCATCCAACTAACCACTAATTTCTAACAATTGACTTTATTTTATGCTCTTTACTTTGTGTACCATTTACTTTTCGCATTTATATTTCATGCTATTTTCATCTTTGCTCACTTGAGCATTTACTTTTATGTCATTTTTATTTTTCTCACTTGAGCTTTTCTTTTTCTTTTGAAGATACTTAATAATCAACATAAACCCTAAAAAATATTTAATGGTACTTGGACTATTTGGTTACTATCCTTGGCATTATAGAGTATTGGACTTCTTGGACTTAGGATTAGAGACCTTGGCCTATGTTGGAGACCTTGTGACCTTAATTGATATTTTGTCTAGAGTTCTTGGGGTTTACCTCAAGACATTGGGTTGTTGGTTTGTTTTGTGTGCAGGTTATTGTGATTACATACTTTGTTTATAACATGGAATTCACCCGTATACAACCGTTACTCTATCCAATTTTTGCGAAGACTTAATACACTTGAAGTTTGGTTCTCTCAAGAGGTCTAGTATCTTTGCTTGCTTGGTTTCAATCCTAAGAATGAGAATTCTATATTGACTCATAATGTCAAGTATTGGCTTCTTGTCGGTGTTTCCAGTTATTTCTGGTAAACAACCGCTAGTCTTCCAAATTATCGAATAATCTTTCTGACTGTTATTTAATTCCTCTGGTAACTCACAGGATCGACTAGATTGATCCTAGGATTCCTTGGACATTAAGGTTACTCTCATGATCGAATAAATATTCATGGTTGATATTTGAGTGTTGTATAGGTGTTTGGCTTATTTCGATTTCTCTCTCAAAAGGTCTAAAGATGTAATCAAAATGTGCGTATACGAAACTAAGTTGCATGAATAAATGTTAATTGTAAAGACATGTAAAATTGCATAAAAGGGCAAGTAAATGGTTTCGAATTATAAAAACAGTTAATGTAAAGGATTTCTGGAACGTAAAAGGTTTGAAATATGAAGAAAGCGTTTAATGCAAGAAATCTGTAAATGACTTTAAGTAAAAAATAGGCGTTCGAAGGATAAAGCTTGAAGGTAAAGGCATGGAAAATATGACAGTTTTCTGAAATGTAAAGTGCTCGAAATGTAAAGAAAGCATTGAAATGTAAAACTTTAATGAAGAGATTTCGAAGTAAAGAGACTGTAAATGAGAAAACTTGTAATTGTTATTTGACAGAAGGATAAAGGAAAGTGCTGGAAATGGTAAAAGGTTTTCATTAAATCATAAATATATGGTGCTATCATACGTACATTGCTCTTGCATTCGTTTCCCTTGCCATGTGGTAGTTTGAATGTTACTGAGGATTTAGTACAATAGATATGACACACGAAATCCTAATACTAAGACTTCTATTTATACTAATTCGACCATAACGGTCTTGCTACAGGATTATGCCACGCTCAGAACATGCAGAACAATGCCTCTTTCTTCTTTCCACGTGTCTCCAAATGCTCCAGCACATAAATTTCAAACTTCGAATGTCCCGCTTCCATTTGAATTTCAAATGCTTTGGTACTTCCCCGTTTCGAACGCACTCCTCAGACACAACCTTGTTGTTATTTCGAGACTTCCTTAGATATGTTCCCACAATTGCCACTCGAAGCTCCAAGCTTTGACATGCTTATTCGAAACACTGCCTCTGCTACTTCGAAACATGACGCTTTACTTCATTTCGATCGAAACGTTTAATTCATTTGGCTCCTAATAATATTATCAAAATCTTCAGCCAACAAATTGCCCCTTTAAAATATGTATTTCGATTCCTCTGAGAAATACCTATTTTAAACATCTACACAAGATTTTGATGTGACTTTCGAATCATCGTAACATTTAATGCATTTGACTCCAGTCACGTCAATCATAGCGCTTTTTGGATTCCTTAACCGCCTGGAGCCACTTCACAGTATGGTGCAGTTACAAATAATGATTATCTTTAAATCACGCCTATTACCCATGTTAACTTTACGCCACCTCTTCATCACACCAACCCATGATTTCCACGTATCACACCCTTATTCAGTGGATGCTTAAACTTCCCATTATAAAACATCACCAACTTAATCTTTTTCTTTTCTTCTCACACTCTGAATCTTTTACCCTCCTTCTCTCGTCAAAAAACCCAAGCTTTCAACATCCTTCAAAAAATGTCTTCTTCTACTTCATCCCAACTCAAGAAAGTCTCCAAGAAGAAAGAAAAAACTGCAGGAACTACCATGGAAAGTAAGATTATCACTCACCAAGGTCAATCCGTTCTTGCCCCTCAGATGATTTCAAAGGAAAAAGAAATGTTGTATGCGTCACAGGTACTCATTCCTACCAACGTTGCTGGTAAGAGGTTAGCTTTAAATGGCCCTCTTACGGTTTTTGAAATATTAGAAGACACCGGGATGATTTTCCCAGTTTGTTATAGTTTTAAACCCTTGTTTAACAAAATGGACGCCCCTAAGGCAATAGAATCTTCTAGTCCAAACACCATAGAAAACCCAACTGTTCCTCCTAAGGACCCCTTTGTATTGGATTATGTAAAAAGTAATTTTAAGTCATTTCGATCTTGCCCCACCTCTGATATTGCTTATCAAAATTGGTTCAAGAAAGTAGAAGCTAAGAAATCCCAGCAATGGGAAGAATTAGGCATCTATAACCTGATTAAGCTATCGAAGCCTGGTTTCACCTACAACCACCCTCTGCTATTCGCGTCCCTCTATTTCTGGGACAGTACCTATAACACTTTCCATCTCCCAGGTGGAATGATCACCCCAACCTTCTTCGACATAGCGGCCATCACTGGGCTATCGCCAGTAGGAGAAACTTATATCCCAGACAACGAAGAACATTCAAGCATAATTGACTTCGAAGTCAAGCTAGCAAGTTTTTCCAAGTTTATCAGTCATTACCATGCCGAGGGGGACAATGTGTCTGACGTAGAACACATTGCTTTCTTAACCCTGTGGCTGTCAAGATACGTTTTCTGCAGTAGATCCCTACAGGTAGCTAGTAGGTTCATTCCTCTAGCTAGGGACTTGCATGAAAATCGAAAAGTGTGCCTAAGTGAACTGCTCTTAGTTGACCTTTATGAAAGCCTGAGGTCAGCTGTTTCGAGCCTCAAATCCCACACCTCCAAGAATATTCTGTTGGCTGGCCCTTTTTGGTTACTTCAACTATGGCTAAATGCCATGTTCGAACCCTCCTTGCCAACCGCCAACACCATTGATGAGCAAGATCCTGAGATAAATGATAGGATAGTCGAAGACACTAGGCTTCGAGGATTAACTCCAAATGACGACAAAGATGACTTCAAAGTCCAATTCTCGAAGTACATCATGATATTCTCCAAAAGACACAAGTTCGAAGAGAGCATGGCGCCTTTTGCTTCGAGGGCTCATGGACCTTCTTGGTTCACCATGGCTCTCTCAGAAGCTATAAAGAGCAAGGAGATCCAGGATGTATGGAGAGCTTTTTTGCTACCTAGACTCATTTCTTCAAGAATAACTCCAGCCAAGAACCAGATTTTTCTTTTTGCTTACTAGCCAAATTTTGTTTCGAGACAGTTTGGCTTATGTCAACTCATTCCTGAACCTTTATTTCAAACTGAGAGTGCCATCACTTCTGGACGAACTTTCAAGGCACGGGAAGCCAAAATACAGCAAGAACAATATCAAGGCTTTGCCCAGTTTGAGCTGATAACCTTCGAACCTACCCATCTCACAGCTAAAGGGTTTCTGGAATGGTGGACCAAGTTTTATCAAACTTATATGTTCGATACACTTACAATTCAACAGAAACTAATTGATGCCTTCGATGTGCAGGTACCAGCAAAGAAAGGTATGTTTACTCATGCCAAAGAGATTAAAACTTTCCAAAATTATTTTGAAACTACTTATGACCCCACGCGCTTGGACTCCACTGTGCATCAAGCGGCTGAGACCTTGAAGGAAAAATTTAAACAAAAAGTTTCTAAGTTAAAACTTCCTTCAGGGTTGTCACCTGAGGATAGGTATAGGTTGGATTCGAAATGCATCCACCTAAATTTCCCAGATTACCTACCTCAGAACTGGCTCTGGCTTGGTTTCCCCCATATCCTTGGTGGTTCACTTGCAAAGAGATGTTCAAACATCTTCAAAGGAAACCAAAGCCATCTGAGACTGTGACATGGGCTCGACACTGGCTTCATGATTTCCCAGGACACCTTCGATACGACCTTTCTGCCATGTCAATTAAATCTGATCAAGGCACAGGTGCGAATGCTTGGGAAAATCCCAAACGTCTTTTATTTTCCATATCTTTAACCTTTGCTTTAATTGTTTCGATTTTCAGCCATCCGGATAAAGACAGCTGCCTCGAAGTCGAAAGAAGGGAGTGCCTCTCAAGCCTCCATCGAAACTACTGACAAAGTGACTCCACCCGAAACAACCACTGTTGCTGCAACCACAACAACAACACCAACAACAACCAGTGTTCCAACTCCAACGGTAATCACTTAGCCTTGATGTTTCGAATTCACTCATGTTTTATGGTTTACATCTAACTCTTCGTTTAAATCCTTTCAGACCAACAAGCTTCCTCCTACTACTCCCAAGAAGCGGAAATCAAGCACCACTGGGGAAGATCCCAAGGCTGGAGGAAACTCAAACACTGCTTCGAAGAAGAAGCCAAAGAAAGATATTTCGAAAAGTACCGTTCCAACTAGTGTCTCTGGACTTGATTCCAGGGATGCTGCTCCCTCATCCAAATCCAAAAACCCACCTTCGACCTCCAACACAACGTTGGAACGTATAGCTAGTAACCTCTCCTCCGAGAGTCCACAGGTAAATTGAACCTTTAAATTTTTTGACAATAATAACTTCTTATTACCTTGGTGAATGTTTTTTAACATTCTGTTGCTCCTTGCAGAACATATTGAATCCAGCTTCCACTACTTCAAACTCACCATCCAAAGCCGCTGCTCTACTCAACTCCTCTCCTCAAGGAGATTCCAGCAACCTCGTTCAGAATAAAGGTTCGTCTAATATGGCGGTTCTGACTGGAACTTCTGAACAGCAGGATGATCAAGGTACCTACATTCCTCTGAAAGAGACAAACGAAACACCACTTCAAACATCTACAGAGGATTTGCAAAGAGCTTCTCTTCAAAAGTCCCCTCTTGAAACTCTTCAAGAGGACCCAAAGGACACTCAAACTGAAGGAGAGAAAGCTGATTCTGGGCAAAGAGACGAAGAATCTGCAGACGAAGAATCTGAGGAGGAGAATGTCAATGACGGTTCGACTGCTGGGACGGAGTCCAACGCAAATAGCAGTGAAAGGGATGGCATCGAAGTGGTGGACTTGGATGAGGACGAAGAAGACCAAGAGCACGAAACAAATGAAGGGGATGGTAATGCAACCAACGAACCCATGGAAGTTGAAATGGACGTGGCTCCCCTACGTGTGGAACTCCCTCAATCCTCTTTGTCTCGAATGACTGACGAGGAACTGGCACTTCTGAGACGAAATGACCCTATTGGGTACATGAAGGCAAAGTTGGCTCAGAGGGACGTCCCACTTGCTAGGGCTGGCACAAGTTCGACCAGCTATCCTCTTCCCACAGATGAAAGAATTGTTCTTCTTAATAAAATTAGGAAAACAATTCTCAATGTGGATATATTCGAAGTGCTCAAGCAAGATAGTACTGCTTGCTATACTATGAAGGAGCTGCTTACAAAGGTCAATCTTTCTACCTGCTCCTTGCCAGTTAGTACTCTCTTGTTCGATCTTCAGGCTTTGCTGGACAACGTAACTGGTTACCTTCTCCAAGACGAATCTGCTGCCAAGAAGGTTCAAGAGAAACGCATTGCCATGGATGCTGCTTATGAATAAGCTTCGAAACTCTCTCAAGAAGCTGAGGATCAAGCTATGCATCTGAAGCAGGCGAAAACTGATTATGAGGCTCGAGCTGAGTCCATACTTCTTTAGGAAAGGCAGATTCTAGAACTTCAACAGAAAGTTAAGGAGGCTAAAGAACAACAAATAGCCTTCGAAACCAATACTGCTGGTAACCAATTCGAAGAGCTTCTCAACCAGGGGCTTGCAGAAATGGAGACTGCAGAACAACTTAAAGGAGAAGTGGCAACCTTGGAAGGAGCCAGGCGTTTCGCTCAGCAGAAGCTTGAATCATTTCGAAGTACTTTCAATTGATTGAAAAATAACTCTTATTTCTAGATTTTGATATTCATTTGACTACAATTTTGGTTTCTTATATGTAATATTCGAACAACGCCATTTTGGCATTTTATCTTGCCACTTTGGCCTTTTATAACATTTTGGTTACGTTGTTACTATTCGAATCTCCTGCAGGCGTGGCTTATATTTCTTTAAATATTTGCCATTAACCTTTAGGATACGTTTATCCATCCATGAGTTCTTCGATTTCATATGCATTGTTTGAGAATACTTTTAATATTCGAAAAGGTCCTTCCCAATGAGGTGACCATTTACCTAATGCTTTATTTTTCTTGTCCATAGGCAATATGACTCTCCAAACTAAGTCATTAATAATGAATACTTTCTTCTTCACCCTTTTATTGTATGTTCTGGCCACTCTTTCTTTTTGTCTCATCAAAATTTCCAATGCATGTAATCTAATTTCGTCCAACTCAACTAATTCATTCATCATCATTTCCCAATATAATGCAGCTGGGATTTCGTTTTGTCTCTGAATTCGAACTGATTGTAGATGAATTTCTACTGGCAATACTGCGTCATGACCAAATGTGAGTTGGAAGGGCGTAGTGTTAGTAGCTTCCTTAGGAGATGTTCTACAAGCCCATAATATTTGGTCCAGAGTTTTGTGCCAGTTTCTTCGCTTTTTGCCAATATGCTTCTTGATTAGTCCTATTATTACTTTATTTGCTGCTTCGACTTGACCGTTTGCTTGAGCATAATATGGCGTTGATGTTAGCAATCTAAACCCCATTTCTTGGGCAAATCCTTGCATCTTTCTACCAGTAAACACAGAGCATTGGTCTGTGGTTATGCTCTCTGGCAATCCGAACCTATAGATAATGTGCTTTTGTATAAATTCAATAATAGCCTCTTGATCAGCAACTATCAGTGGTATAGCTTCGATCCATTTGGTAAAATAATCTATTCCCACCAAGATGTATTTCTGTCCTTTGGACGAAGCAAGATTTATTTCTCCTATCAAATCCAATGCCCATCCTCTAAATGGCCATGGTTTGATGATCGAATGCAACTCACTTGCAGGGGCATGTTGAATCCCTGCATGTTTCTGACATTCCTCACATCCTTTAGCAAAGTCTATGCAATCTTTGAGCATGCTAGGCCAATACAAGCCGTATCGAAATAACAACCATTTCATTTTATAGCCTGCTTGATGTGCCCCACATGCCCCATTATGGACTTCTGACAATGCTAAATATGCCTCACTTTCTCCTAGGCATTTCAATAATACACCCTCTTGGGTCTTTTTAAACAATTCGTTCCCCATGAGGAGATATGACAATGCTCTGTATTTTGTCTTTCTATCCACGTTTAGAGTTGGGTGTGCTAGATAACTCTTCAGTGGACTTCGCCAATCTGCATCTGACAAAGTATTTATGGCTAATATTTCGAATCCCTGTTTCTCAGCATATCCCAATTTCATACTTTCCAGATCCGATGGTGTGAATCTAGTAGCCATAACTCTACCCCTTAATTCAACCAAATCCTTAAAGTTCTTGGTAGACACTTTATAACCCGAAGCCAACTGCGCTAAGTCATTTGCTTCTTGGTTCTCTATTCTTGGTATGTGTTGAATATCCATGTATTCAAATTTCCTCAATAGCCTATTGACTATGACGAAGTATACCATTAAGTTTTCCTTTATGCACTTATATTCCTTTGTGATTTGTTTGACCACTAATTCAGAGTCTCCTTTAATTTCGACTCTGGTTGTGTTGTACCCCAAAATTTTCCCTCCCATATTCTTCAAGATTTGCAAAGAGCATACTTCAAAGTCTCCCCAAGGGTTGCACAGTTCAAGGGCCTCCTAACAGTCAAGAAGTTAGGGTTTTGGTTCTGACAAAGAAAATGAAGTTTTCAAGGGTCCAATCAAGTCCCACATGCCTATAAACATTGTCAAGTATCCTCATGTCAGGTTTCAAGACTCACAGCACAAAATTGCACAGTCAAAAACCCTAATTGCACTACAGTCAACTGTAGGGGCAAAATGGTCATTTGACAGTCAAAAGTTCAAATTTTTGGTCAACATATCATTTTGAAGCCACAAACATCATTTGATCAATTCTTGATCATGATTTTCAAAGCTTGGCTCAAAAAGTCTCAAGATGCAAAAGTTTCCATATTTGGATAGTTGAAAAAGTCAACTGTAACTTGACCAAGGCATAACTTCCACATGGATTACTAGAAAAATTCCATCCAAAGCTCATTTTGAAGAGAAAGACATTTCCTACAACTCCTCTTCACACTTCAAGTCCAAGAAATGCTCTCACAAAAAGTTATCAATTTCAACATTATAGGTCATTTTCAAAAGTCAACAAAAGGGACTTTAAGTCAAAGGCCATAACTTGGGATTGGTAAATCAAAATGACATGGGACCATAGTCATTGGTTAGAGGACTTCAGGACCTTTCCAAAATGTCCAAGAACATGATCAAAGCTTAAAAATTGAGCAAGATATGCCTTGTGGAAGTTGGGAAATTTTTGGGTATTTTGAAAAGTCAACTTTGCTTCAAATGCCTTAAAATTGCTAATGGGCCACATTTTCTTCCAAGATTCATCATCCAAAGCATGTGCACGACCATTTGGCCCAAAGGGAATTTATTCATCATTTTTATTTATTTATTTGAATTTTTAATTGCTAATAATTCATTTAATTAATTAAAATATGGAAAAAATACCAAAGCAAGCTTTTCAAATCTTTTTATGCATGAAATATCTTCAAGATTTCGTGCATTATCTTATATGGAAAGAATCAAGTTGATTGGACATGATTGGCATCAAAAACATGTGAAAAATATTGGAAAAATTATGCCATGAAAATCAAATATCTTTCCATCAATGCAAAGGTTTTTTGGATCCAAATCTTTACCCTAATCATTCCATACATAAGCCAGAAGCAAACCCTAGTGCTAGGGACCTCAGAGCTGCGCCAGAATTCAAGAAACACTTTTGCATTTTTTGTGAAAAACTCAAGAACTGAAATCACGATTGCAAGGCTTTTCAAGGCAAGACAACCATTCTATCACCTTCCTGAGATATCAAGGGAACTTCCTGAATCAAAATCATAAACTCTAACACCAAGAAACGGTAGAAGCATGTCCCACTTTTCAGAAAAATATTCATAATCGTATCATGGATTACATACATTTTTCATGTGTTTTCTTTATTGATTTGCACTAATTGATTGATTCTGAAACTAACCATATGATTTAATTGAGTTTTCACGCATTGTATGAAGAATTACCATTGAAGCACCTTAGGGTTTCAGACCTGAAAAATTGGGGCTTTACATTCAAAGAAAAATTAAGACTCAAGACCCATACCATCAGATTCAGAAGCTTCATGCCAATCAATTCCACATATCGCGCCTAATTTCTAATGCAGGGATTCCTATTCGCTATTTTTTTCATACTGTATATAGCGGGGGTTTAAAACCCCCGCAATCTTGTTTATTTTGTTTCAGGGAAAATGCAACAAGGGAGAAGATGATGATGTGTAGGCAGGCGATTGGATCATTTGAATTTCGCGCTGAAATTGACCATTAATTCCTGATTTGCCTTATGTTATTTGTTTCCAATAATATAACCAAAGCGCGTAGTTGGAGCAGTTGGCAAAGCATAGTATTGGTAATCTCCAGGACCTGGGTTCGATCCCAGGTCCCCATCCCTTTCCATATTATTTTTCTAATCACGCTTGTGTGTAGTTCGCTTCCAGGGTTCCACCATGCAACTCACAATCCAGGCGTGCCACGCGCTTATTGATACCAATCTAAAGGCTCAGATCTGCTGAATACCATAGGCGTTAGTCAACGAAGTCACATGCTTCCTGAAAAAGTCAAAAGGCCTTGACATAATTGGGCCAGAATTGCTAGGGCTACACCTCCAAATTTGGGACAGAACCCCCCAGGGTTTGTTTTTATTCTTTTTTTCATATTTTGCTATTTTATTTGTTTTTTGTTTAATTTCCATTTAAAACTTTGAATTAATATTTTCATAAAAATATAAAAAAATGATAAAAATCAGAAAAGACAAAATCAAAATATATTTTATTTAATTAATATTTTTGTAAATGAAAATCATTAATTAATTTAGTTTTCAAATCTAGGGTTAATTTTGACTATTTTCTTAATAAACTTAAAAAGCGTAGAATTAGGTTTTATGTATTTTTCATTATTTTTCTTTTTTTATTAATTATTAATTATTAATTATTATTTTTGTAAATACTTGCAATTAATTAATTAGGGTTAATTTTAGGTTAAAGTTTAATGCTTTTCTTAATAAATAAAAAAGACTAGAATTAGGGTTAATTAATATTTTAATTTCATTTAATTCCCATAAAAAACCATAAATACAAAAAAACCTCAAAAATAAATTCTCTTTTTTTATTTTAATTTAATTAATTTCGTAATCATAATTTAATTTCATTAAAAAGGGTCCAACGCCCTCGCTTTCGATTCAATTCCAATTCGCGCATTTATTTCTTTTCTTTTAAATATTTATGTAATTCTCCCAAAGCCATGTAAATCGGACAGTTTATACTTCTCGCACTTTATTTCTTTATTTTATGTCAAATCGGGTCCTGGATTTAAATTTGGCAATGTGGACCCGCGCCTTTGTAATAGCTTAGGAATTTTATATTTCTCGCGACTTTTTAACTGCTAATGAAATGCATGCAAGAATGAATGATAAAATAAAAACAAACGCGTAGATCACCCATGACATGACAAAAGATAAACTATCTGAAAACGACACACAAATCACACACCACCCCTAGGGTACGCCTCACTGTTGCCTTGCCTCGAAAGGTGATCGTCGAGTAGAGGATGTCTTAGTAAGTCCTCATGATCCGGGAACCTGGCATGAGGGTAGCTTCTAAGGTGTCTTCCCATTGCTCTGGTGATCACCATGTCCCGAACCTCGAATTGACCCGAACACCTCCAACGGTGGTGCTACCTACCTCTCAATGGTGGGATGGCACTACTTTAAAGGACATTTACACAGACGAATTCCTTAGGGTAGGTAGACGACTCTAGATACTTGCTCTAAATCTCAAAACAAATCAAAAATACTTTTCACACCGACACCTTTTCAAAAAGCTTTCGAAAGCAATTTTCCAAACACTCTTGAGGACCGATACAAGAGTCGAACTGAAATTTTCAAAGAAACTTTTTAAAAACCCACAGTTGAAAAGCAAATAAACCATTTTGAAAACACAATGAGCAAGTATCTAAGAGCCCATGGATAACCATGGATAGAAAGGGTGCTAACACCTTCCCTTTCTATAAATCTACCTCCCGAACCGAGAAACTATCTCTTTAAGGAATTTTTCTGTGCTTTTGTCCTTTCCATGTTGGAGAAAATAAAAGACGGTGGCGACTCTTGCTTCCGCGACATTTCGCGAACCAGCATTAAACAGTCAGTTCCAGATCCACCGATCACAGAACTGGCGACTCTGCTGGGGAGTTAAACTTAAAGTGAGGTGTACCTTAGGGTTAGTTCATAACTGTGTTTTCAATTGTATTGATTTGCTTGCTTTAAATTGTGGGTTGCATGGGAGTTACATAGATCCTAACCCGCATCTGGGGATACCCTGTTTAGGTAGCATAAGCTGTGAGGGACCTGTCCGGCATAGACCGACACGGGTGAAACAGTGGCTACGTTGGTGTGGCACCTTGGTCTGTACCGATATCCCTTGTATTGCAACGAGGAGAATATGGGTCTTCTAAGGAGTCATTAAGCACCAACAACCTTAGAACCTTAAATGACACAACTTGGCCATTAGAACGGTAGCAGTATGCTACGCCCATTGAGGCTAAACTCTCGTGATGGTTCTGGCCGCAAGAAAAGATTGCGATGCTGGAGTTATGACCGATTGAGGGTAGTCAATGATATTGGGATCCTCTAAGAACCCGGTTACTTTAATAGGACAGGTATGAACCAACAAACTGAAAGAGGGTAATACCTAGACCTCATGCTGGCCTAAACTCTAAGGGCTCTTTTGTGTGACTTGTGTGCCTTTGTACTTGACTATTTGCATGCTTGTTGTCTGACACTTGAGTTCTTGCAGGTTTTGTTTGCAGTCCTTAATTAGGACTCGCAACAGGGTTTGCTAAGTTTCTTGCAGGTTTTGTTTATAGTCCTTAATGGGGACTCATAACAGGGTTTACTGAATTTCTTGCAGGTTTTGGTTTGCAGTCCTTAATTGGGACTCGTAACAGGGTTTACCTACATTACCCCATGCATAACATGACATCATACCATTGCATACATCCTGCATAAAAAACTAATCCATTTCAAGGATCTCAAAGGCTTGTGATGCAGGTCATGGAATCAACTATCCCAGCAAGGGGCAAAGAGGATTTATTTTCCTCTAGACAAAGTTGTCAGGGGCTATGACCCACTGGATATGGTGAGCCTTTGACCCTTGAAGAAGGACTCTCAGCAACATGAAGTTCCTTCAATCAAGCTACCGGACCCAAATTCTAACAAATTTTCTTGTTTATCCCGCGAGGTCCTTGAAAACATTACATGCATGTCATACACATCATTGCATAACAGGTATCCTTGTTGCAGGTCACTTACCTTCTCCGCTGTTTATTTCAGCAATGGCTTGCCAACAAGACAACCAGGACCTTCTTGCTCAAGAGACTCGGTTCGGGGAAATTCTCCTGAATCTATCCAAGGGGCAGGAGGAGTTGAGGACACTTCTCATGGAGACTTTGGTCAGGAACAGCGCTGAGGACGAAAGGCTGAAACACTTGCAAGCTGAAATGGATGCAATGAAAGCCCAAATGTTGGGACAGGTGACTATCATCCAAGACTTAGCTCAAAGACAAGATGAGCTCGGGGTTCTCGTCAACCAACTACTTCGGGGTAACCAACTGGGGCAAACATCTAAGGTTGAAAGTCCAGCCATCATTCAACCATCTTTGAGACAAGGAGGTAAGGGGAGAGCTCCTCAAATGGCCCCAGTGTCACAAACTCAGCAGCAACTTCACCAGCTTCAGCCAGACAAGCCCAGGAGGCAATTCACCCAGCTCAACATGTCGTTGTTTCAAGCTCTACAACACCTGTTGAGGTTGAACCTGATCACATTAAGGGCTCATCCCCCGGAACCCCAACACAGCATCTCTTGTCTATGATCCCAATAAAAGGTGTGCCTACCACTCTGCCTGCCCAGGACATGATACAAATGAGTGTTGGGCTCTGAAGAACAAGATCCAGGACCTGATTGATGAAGGAGCATTGGAGTTCACACAAGATGGTCAGGTTGAGTTTTTCTACCATCCCTCCAAAGCTCAGCACTTGAAGTGACAAGCCCTGAGATGAAAAGACCTTTGTTCATTAGGATTTCCAAGTTGTGATCTTCTTTTGTTCAAACATTTACTCATGCTAAACGTTGTTATTTCATTAATACATCGCATATGTCTGTTTTGAAGCAATATATTCGTATTCACTATATGCAAATTATTTTCATATTTTTTCTGATGATCAACTCTTGATTAAGAAATTCTAAGCCTCTGGAGGGAGGATGACGAAAACGATACCACAATCTACAGTATGCTTTTGAACAGACTCCGCTGATGAAGTACAGGCATTGTTTCAAATCCCTAAACACTGGAGTTATAAGGAAGATAATCCCTCGTCAACCCCTCTGAGCCAAAGAAGTAGGAGTTTTTCTTTTCGAAATTTAAAACCCTTAAGCATAACCTGGGGCAGGGTAGTCTTCTCAGTTGATCCAGGTGCACAACGAATGGCACCAAAAGAGGTCCTTGCAAAACAAAGAAAGACAGTGATGGTTCCGAACAATCATAAAGACAGGCAGTCATTACTTCTCAAAATAAAAACCCATTAAGTCAAAACCTATGAAGGAGACTTACAAAACTGGGGCATCCCGCTGACTGTAGTTCCAAAAAGGAAACAGCTCAGGCAAAAAACAGGGACAACAAAATCAAGAAAGAGAAAGAGGTGCTACAAACCCTCAACAACAAAAAAGAAATGACTGCCTATTCAAAATAAATTGTCAACATCCGAACCATCACCGGAATACCAGAGCAAAGACTCAAACAAGGTCTAACATACAATCAACTGAGCTTAGGGTTGAAGAACATCACGAAGAGCGGGCGGGTACAAATAATTTGAGCCTTTATCCTTTGTTTCTTAAACCATGAACCAGGCCACGTTATAACCCTTAAAAGTCCTAGCTGAAGCATGGGTTAGTTCGAAAGCATATTGTTACGAAAGGTATCCTGACTCCTTAAGGCCTACGGTAAATACGGAGTTGACATCACGTTTTACAAACATTCACTTGTTTTATGGAAAAATGCATTTCCAAAATCTTCAAGACAGACATAAGCTTTGCATTTTTAACATAACTTTGTTTGCATATGACTTTTTGTTTGAACAGCAGGAAAATTCGCACGATGAATACCTAGTGAACAAAAGCACTTCAAATCAAGGGGCCTGATATGATCATGGTCTATTATCTGGGGCAGTCCAATCAAGATTCGGAGAATCTCTCAAAGGCCAAATAGCCTGGGGCAAATCTCCGCCTGAGTCACTTGGGGCATTCCAACAACGAATCTTGCCTGATCAAACACTTTCTGGTGGCATGACAAAACACTTCTAACAGGGGCAACTCCCTACATTCTGAGAGCGTGGATATAGTCGAAAAGATACTACGCAAAATTAAAGACCCTCTAGGCTGACATGCCTAGGCAAAAATAAGGGCTTCCCGGCGAACCAAAAGGGTTCGGGCAAAAATAAGGGATGAAATGAAAAAAACCTGTACACCCGGCAAGTCGAAAACCTGAAAAGGCGGCTTAGGCAAAAATGGGTACCCCGGTGGACTGAAAACCCGAAAGGGCAGTCCAGGTAAAAGTTAGGGATCAAGAGCGTACGACTATGTCCCGGCATCTCGACACCTGCCTACCAGAAGAAGGTTGGTCCATCAACAACTATCAGCACCTCACAGGTCTTCCTCTCTCACCTCATAAACAGGGGCAATGATGAGTTGTCCAAACGATCTAATGGCTCTGTCCACCAAGGTACTAAGGTAGGTTCAGCTGAAGAACATAACTAGTACATCTCAATTCCCCAGAGAGTGAGTCAGCAAGTCAAATACACTCTCCCCAGGCAGAGTTACAGTCAACCTTAAGGAAGTTGGGTACCCCCGCAGATCTCAATATTTCCCAGCACGATATACAGACATTCTTAACAGGCATCCTCGACAGTCTTGATCTAAAGATTGTTCCCCGGCGGTATATCAAACATTCAATGGAGTCACTTCCCCGATACAGTTCAATACTTCCCCAAGAGAGTCCAATCTAGTTCCCGAGGAAAGTTGGAATTATCTCCCCAGCAGTAAGCTTATCCCCAGTAGATTCTGGAAGCCTATCCTTGCAGAGTACGAACGCGTCTCCCGGCTTTATTCAAAGAGTTATTTCCTTACCAAGATATAACTGGGTTATCCTCAGCCAAAAGCCACGGAAAGAGCATCCTCGACGAAGTCTTCTTATCCCCAGCGAAGTCTATTAACACTTCCAACACAACAAGGGTATCCCCAGCAAAATTACCATCAACATTTCAACAAAGTATCTTCTCTCCCCACAGAGTATTGCTTCCCAGCAAGATCGCCAGAGCACTTTTCTCCCTGCAGAGTTATCCATTCGCCAAGTTTATTCCCCAACAGAGTTATCTTCTACCGGAATTCTTGCAACTGTCATCCCCAGCGGAAGCAAAATCTTGTTCTCCAACATCAGCCCAGGAGTGACTTCCCGGCACCCGTCAAGGATTTACTTTCCTAGACGAAAAAACATACATTCATAAACATCGCATTTCCATACATTATAGCATACATATATGCATCATATCTCACAAACTCATTTATGTCGAGAATATCATTGCTTGATCCATATCATGCATTGCATATGACTGACCTTTACCTTTCAGGAAAGATTCAGTCAAGTTCTCAATTATATTTCAAGACCTAGACCGGTTCAGTTAAATCGACCCTAAGATTTTTCTGTTTCTTATCCAGTCCAAGGCCTTCTCTGGTTCAGTCAGATCGACCCTAAGATCTCCCTGTTTCTTATCCAGTTGAAGACATTCAAGACCTAGACCGGTTCAGTTAAATCGACCCTAAGATTTTTCTGTTTCTTATCCAGTCCAAGGCCTTCTCTGGTTCAGTCAGATCGACCCTAAGATCTCCCTGTTTCTTATCCAGTTGAAGACATTCAAGACCTAGACCGGTTCAGTTAAATCGCCCCTAAGATTTTTCTGTTTCTTATCCAGTCAAAGGCCTTCTCTGGTTCAGTCAGATCGACCCTAAGATCTCCCTGTTTCTTATCCAGTTGAAGACATTTCAAGACCTAGACCGGTTTAGTTAAATCGACCCTAAGATTTTTCTGTTTCTTATCCAGTCCAAGGCCTTCTCTGGTTCAGTCAGATCGACCCTAAGATCTCCCTGTTTCTTATCCAGTTGAAGATTTCAAGACCTAGACCGGTTCAGTTAAATCGACCCTAAGATTTTTCTGTTTCTTATCCAGTCAAAGGCCTTCTCTGGTTCAGTCAGATCGACCCTAAGATCTCCCTGTTTCTTGTCCAGTTGAAGATTTCAAGACCTAGACCGGTTCAGTTAAATCGACCCTAAGATTTTTCTGTTTCTTATCCAGTCCAAGGCCTTCTCTAGTCCAGCTAAATCGACCCCTAACAGATTTTCCTGATAAAGACTCAGTAGAAGACATCCAAGATTCTCTCAGCGTTACTGCAGAGGTAGTAATCGTCCCCAGATTCTCTCAGCGTTACTGTTGAGGTTGAAGTCATCCAAGATTCTCTCAATGATTACTATTGAGGTTGAAGTCGCCCAAGATTCTCTCAGCATTACTGTTGAGGTTGAAGTCGCCTATGGTTCTCTCCCCGTTACTGCGGAGGTAGTAATCGTCCCCAGATTCTCTCAATGATTACTGTTGAGGTTGAAGTCGCCCAAGATTCTCTCAATAATTACTGTTGAGGTTGAAGTCCCCAAATATTCTATCAACGTTCCTTTTGAGGTAGTAATCATCCAAGGTTCTCTCAGCGTTCCTGTTGAGGTAGTAACCATCCCTGGTTCATTCATCACCTTTTGAAGCTCCAGAATCAGCTCCTGTAACCAGTCAGGACACATCTATACAAAGAATTTGAAGACCAGCTCCGGCAATAAGTCAGGTAATCTTTTTTCTTTTGCAAGTACGCAAGCTCTCGCTAAGGAATCTCTTACGCGATCTACATCCAGATGGCATCCATAAGCCCATCCACCTTCCATCATCTCTTAGCATGGCATCTATAAGACCATCATCCTATCCATCAATCTCCAAATGGCATCTATAAGCCCATTCCCCACATCACACTGCTACTATGTGAGCGTAAATTTCTGGGCACTCTAGTGTTCAATCATCTTCCACCTTCGGATTACGAAAGGCACGTCAGCCAATATGCATCCTCAGGTCTAAGAAGATTGAACAGGGGCAACTTTTGTACCCCAAAATTTGCCCTCCCATATTCTTCAAGATTTGCAAAGAGCATACTTCAAAGTCTCCCCAAGGGTTGCACAGTTCAAGGGCCTCCTAACAGTCAAGAAGTTAGGGTTTTGGTTCTGACAAAGAAAATGAAGTTTTCAAGGGTCCAATCAAGTCCCACATGCCTATATACATTGTCAAGTATCCTTATGTCAAGTTTCAAGACTCACAGCACAAAATTGCACAGTCAAAAACCCTAATTGCACTACAGTCAACTGTAGGGGCAAAATGGTCATTTGACAATCAAAAGTTCAAATTTTTGGTCAACATATCATTTTGAAGCCACAAACATCATTTGATCAATTCTTGATCATGATTTTCAAAGCTTGGCTCAAAAAGTCTCAAGATGCAAAAGTTTCCATATTTGGACAGTTGAAAAAGTCAACTGTAACTTGACCAAGGCATAACTTCCACATGGATTATCAGAAAAATTCCATCCAAATCTCATTTTGAAGAGAAAGACATTTCCTACAACTCCTCTTCACACTTCAAGTCCAAGAAATGCTCTCACAAAAAGTTATCAATTTCAACATTATAGGTCATTTTCAAAAGTCAACAAAAAGGGACTTTAAGTCAAAGGCCATAACTTGAGATTGGTAAATCAAAATGACATGGGACCAAAGTAATTGGTTAGAGGACTTCAAGACCTTTCCAAAATGTCAAAGAACATGATCAAAGCTTAAAAATTGAGCAAGATATGCCTTGTGGAAGTTGGGAAATTTTTGGGTATTTTGAAAAGTCAACTTTGCTTCAAATGCCTTAAAATTGCTAATGGGCCACATTTTCTTCCAAGATTCATCATCCAAAGCATGTGCACGACCATTTGGCCCAAAGGGAATTTATTCATCATTTTTATTTATTTATTTGAATTTTTAATTGCTAATAATTCATTTAATTAATTAAAATATGGAAAAAATACCAAAGCAAGCTTTTCAAATCTTTTTATGCATGAAATATCTTCAAGATTTCGTGCATTATCTTATATGGAAAGAATCAAGTTGATTGGACATGATTGGCATCAAAAACATGTGAAAAATATTGGAAAAATTATGCCATGAAAATCAAATATCTTTCCATCAATGCAAAGGTTTTTTGGATCCAAATCTTTACCCTAATCATTCCATACATAAGCCAGAAGCAAACCCTAGTGCTAGGGACCTCAGAGCTGCGCCAGAATTCAAGAAACACTTTTGCATTTTTTGTGAAAAACTCAAGAACTGAAATCACGATTGTAAAGCTTTTCAAGGCAAGACAACCATTCTATCACCTTCCTGAGATATCAAGGGAACTTCCTGAATCAAAATCATAAACTCTAACACCAAGAAACGGTAGAAGCATGTCCCACTTTTCAGAAAAATATTCATAATCGTATCATGGATTGCATACATTTTTCATGTGTTTTCTTTATTGATTTGCACTAATTGATTGATTATGAAACTAACCATATGATTTAATTGAGTTTTCACGCATTGTATGAAGAATTACCATTGAAGCACCTTAGGGTTTCAGACCTGAAAAATTGGGGCTTTACATTCAAAGAAAAATTAAGACTCAAGACCCATACCATCAGATTCAGAAGCTTCATGCCAATCAATTCCACATATCGCGCCTAATTTCTAATGCAGGGATTCCTATTCGCTATTTTTTTCATACTGTATATAGCGGGGGTTTAAAACCCCCGCAATCTTGTTTATTTTGTTTCAGGGAAAATGCAACAAGGGAGAAGATGATGATGTGTAGGCAGGCGATTGGATCATTTAAATTTCGCGCTGAAATTGACCATTAATTCCTGATTTGCCTTATGTTATTTGTTTCCAATAATATAACCAAAACGCGTAGTTGGAGCAGTTGGCAAAGCATAGTATTGGTAATCTCCAGGACCTGGGTTCGATCTCAGGTCCCCATCCCTTTCCATATTATTTTTCTAATCACGCTTGTGTGTAGTTCGCTTCCAGGGTTCCACCATGCAACTCACAATCCAGGCGTGCCACGCGCTTATTGATACCAATCTAAAGGCTCAGATCTGCTGAATACCATAGGCGTTAGTCAACGAAGTCACATGCTTCCTGAAAAAGTCAAAAGGCCTTGACATAATTGGGCCAGAATTGCTAGGGCTACACCTCCAAATTGGGGACAGAACCCCCCAGGGTTTGTTTTTATTCTTTTTTTTTTTCTTCATATTTTGCTATTTTATTTGTTTTTTGTTTAATTTCCATTTAAAACTTTGAATTAATATTTTCATAAAAATATAAAAAAATGATAAAAATCAGAAAAGACAAAATCAAAATATATTTTATTTAATTAATATTTTTGTAAATGAAAATCATTAATTAATTTAGTTTTCAAATCTAGGGTTAATTTTGACTATTTTCTTAATAAACTTAAAAAGCGTAGAATTAGGTTTTATGTATTTTTCATTCTTTTTCTTTTTTTTATTAATTATTAATTATTAATTATTAATTATTATTTTTGTAAATACTTGCAATTAATTAATTAGGGTTAATTTTAGGTTAAAGTTTAATGCTTTTCTTAATAAATAAAAAAGACTAGAATTAGGGTTAATTAATATTTTAATTTCATTTAATTCCCATAAAAAACCATAAATACAAAAAAACCTCAAAAATAATTTCTCTTTTTTTATTTTAATTTAATTAATTTCGTAATCATAATTTAATTTCATTAAAAAGGGTCCAATGCCCTCGTTTTCGATTCAATTCCAATTCGCGCATTTATTTCTTTTCTTTTAAATATTTATGTAATTCTCCCAAAGCCATGTAAATCGGACAGTTTATACTTCTCGCACTTTATTTCTTTATTTTATGTCAAATCGGGTCCTGGATTTAAATTTGGCGATGTGGACCCGCGCCTTTGTAATAGCTTAGGAATTTTATATTTCTCGCGACTTTTTAATTGTTAATGAAATGCATGCAAGAATGAATGATAAAATAAAAACAAACGCATAGATCACCCATGACATGACAAAAGATAAACTATCTGAAAACGACACACAAATCACACACCACCCCTAGGGTACGCCTCACTGTTGCCTTGCCTCGAAAGGTGATCGTCGAGTAGAGGATGTCTTAGTAAGTCCTCATGATCCGGGAACCTGGCATGAGGGTAGCTTCTAAGGTGTCTTCCCATTGCTCTGGTGATCACCATGTCCCGAACCTCGAATTGACCCGAACACCTCCAACGGTGGTGCTACCTACCTCTCAATGGTGGGATGGCACTACTTTAAAGGACATTTACACAGACGAATTCCTTAGGGTAGGTAGACGACTCTAGATACTTGCTCTAAATCTCAAAACAAATCAAAAATACTTTTCACACCGACACCTTTTCAAAAAGCTTTCGAAAGCAATTTTTCAAACACTCTTGAGGACCGATACAAGAGTCGAACTGAAATTTTCAAAGAAACTTCTTAAAAACCCACAGTTGAAAAGCAAACAAACCATTTTGAAAACACAATGAGCAAGTATCTAAGAGCCCATGGATAACCATGGATAGAAAGGGTGCTAACACCTTCCCTTTCTATAAATCTACCTCCCGAACCGAGAAACTATCTCTTTAAGGAATTTTTCTGTGCTTTTGTCCTTTCCATGTTGGAGAAAATAAAAGACGGTGGCGACTCTTGCTTCCACGACATTTTGCGAACCAGCGTTAAACAGTCAGTTCCAGATCCACCGATCACAGGTTGCCCCCAATTCCAACAAAGCTTCAAGTCCAACAATGAGCGCTTCATACTCAGCTTCGTTGTTCGAGCAACGAGGACCATCTAATTTATACTTGAATTTTGTTGGAATTCCTTCAGGAGAAATCAGAAGGACTCCAACGCCACTTCCATTCCTGTGGGTTGAACCATCAAAGTACAATTTCCATGGTTGCATTTCGACGTAACTCATGACAGTCTGCTCGACCAACGAATGGTCCACAATGAAGTCAGAAATCACTTGACCTTTCATAGCTTTTAAAGGCATGAAAGTCAAAGAATATTCTGTTAGGGCTAAAGCCCATTTACCAACTCTGCTATGCATTATTGGGTTTGAAAGCATATGTTTAATAACATCAAAATGAGATGAAACATAAACATCAATAGGTTTTATATAATACTTGAGTTTCATACAAGAGAAATACAAACAGAGACATAGCTTTTCTAAATTGCTATATCTGGTCTCTGCATCATTTAGCACTCTACTTAAATAGTATATGGCTCTTTCGATGCCATCGCTATCTTCTTGTGCTAGCATACTACCTATACTAACTTCAGAGGCAGATATGTACAATCTCACAGAAAATGCACATTTAAGGGGATTCATCTTTAAGCCATGTTTTCTCATTCGCTCGAATGGTTGGCTCAAATGATGCAAATGTGTTTCTGCAGATATAGATTTGATGACTATATCATCAATATACACCTGCATGAAAGTTTCAATGAAATCATGAAAAATTGAATTCATTGCCCTTTGATAAGTTGCCCCAGCGTTCTTTAAACCAAAAGGCATCACCACCCATTCGTAGGTGCCTAAGGCTCCTGGGCAACGAAATGCTGTCTTTGCAACATCTTCTTCAGCAATGAAAATCTGATTATACCCAGAGTATCCATCTAACATACTCAAGTATTCGAACCCTGCAGCAGAATCTACTAGCATTTCTGCCACAGGCATGGAATACTCATCTTTAGGGGTTGCAGTGTTTAAATCCCTAAAATCTATGCAAATTCTTAAAGAACCATTTTTCTTAATAACAGGTACTATGTTTGCTAACCATTCGACGTACCTTGTTGTTCTGATGAATTTGCAACGCAGCAACCTTTCGATCTCAGCTTTAATTTTTGTGAGAACCGCTGGTGCGAATCTTCTGGGAGTTTGTTTGATGGGCCTCTTGCCATCTTTGATTGGCAGTCTGTGTTCGACCAACTCCCTCTTTAAACCAGGCATTTCGTCATAATCCCATGCGAAGCAATCTTTGTTTTCCTTGAGGACTTCGATTACTTCTTTCTTTAGGCCTGGGCTAAGTTTTGCACTTATGTAGGTTATTCTTTTCGTTTTTGCATCCCCTAAGTTGACTTCTTCGAGTGGATCTTGTGCCAACATTTTGGCACCTGAGTTTATGGGGTCCCTTTCAAAGCCTAAAGGTTCTTTATCATAGATGGCATCCAACATTTGATCCATCTCAAACTCTTCGAAGGGTGAGCATTTCGAGCCATCCCCACTTACTTCGTTCATCTTTATAGTTGATTTATTTATTTCAGCCTCTAAGGCCGCTTTTGATTCGTTCTTAGCCATATAGGCCGAAATCCTTTCGAAAAAGGTGGACTCAGTCATGGATAAGGTTGTCGAAGTCCCAGCCTGCTGGACCTTTTTATATAGTGCTTTCGACTCCCTCTTCTTCACTGATTATTGTTCTATCCCAGTAAAGGCCATCATGGCGAAGGGTCATGTAGTAGTGGGCGTTTCTGGTTTCATTAATCTCATCATTTGGAACACACGGAGCAATTTTTGCCAGATTTTTATCATAATCCCTCTTGTCAACTAAATTGACCGTTGACATAAAGTAACTCTGGTCTGCTTCGATGTTTTCCACGATTCCATCATCTCTCCACAGAACTAGTCGCTGGTGCATTGACGAAGGAACTGCCCCCACGCCATGGATCCACTCCCTTCCCAGCAATAAGTTATAGTTGGCCTTGGCTTCGATCACCATAAACATGGTGGGCCTACAGCTTGAGCCTATTGTCAATTCCAACTGGACCACTCCCAGTGTTTTGCCCACTTTCCCCTCATAATTGGACAGAACCATATTATGGGGCTTGATGTCTCCTTCGCGGATCTCTAATCTTTTTAGCATGAAATGGGGTATCAAATTGACTACAGCACCCCCATCCACTAGAACTTTGTTCACACCATGGACACCAACTTTCGCCCTAATAAAAAGTGGCTTGAGATGGTTCTTCATAGCAGGTTCTGGACGTTCGAAGAACGCATTTTGTTCCTCAACAACCCCATTGTCCATCACATAGTAGCACACAGGCCTATGTTTCATCAAATCTGTTGTGTCTTCCTCCTCATATTCATCGATTTCGGTTTCCTGCCCAAATTCGCAGGGAAGCACAGACACCATGTTACAGTTCAGGTTGAATGAAGACTCCCCCTCCGATTCGAAGTTATCTGTTATCATATCTTCGTCCTCTTCTGGGCCTGGAGTGTATTCCTTTGGTTCATCGCGTTGTACTTCAGAGAAAAGCCTCCTATTGACTGGAGGTTTGTCTTCAGTTTGATTTTTTGGTTTGTTGGTGCTAGATTCACCTTGGTTCTTTGTTGAAGTAACCTCTTTATTTGCCACAACTTCCCTCTCAGCCTTTCGAATCCTTTGGTGTCTGCGCCACTGGGATCTTGACATGGGGTTCCTTCCTTTGTAATTTTCTAGTCTCACCTCCTCCCTTTTTGCTGTGTTGAATTGCCTCCTGTATGTCACAACATGGCGTGCATTTCGTTCAGCGTTTCTCCATCTATCTTTGCCTTTGTCATTTCTAACCTGTAACCATCTATCGGTTGGCACTTCAGCAGGGAGTTTGAAAGTCACTCTTTGAGCAGCCTTGGGGTGAGGGCTATCAGGCCTTCGCTGTTTGTGTCTGCTGTCGAAACATGGGCCCATCTGGACAGTTTCTTGATGGTTCCAGCAAGGGGCGAAGGGAATCGTTTCGAAGGCTCTGGCCATGCTTTGGTCATACACAACAGAACACCTTGGGCAAATCAAGCACTTGGTTTCCCCTTTGTAGCAGCGAAACACAAATTCCAGCAAACTTTCTCCAGCCTTGGGATAACACCTAAAAAGCTGGTTATCCTGGCGCCAATTGTTGCCAGTTCGAGTCCTCTGTACCCTTTCGAAATTCGCAGCGATTCTTTGGTTGCAGAGGATGCTGCACCTAGGGCACAATATCATGCCTGAATCTCCTTTGTGGCATGTCATGAGGTAATCCTTGAGACTAGCATCTCCAGTGTGATTATCCTCCATTCTATACTTTTCTTTTTCTAAGTATTTTTCTACTTCCTCCATCTCAGAGCGAGGCCTCTCCATATCCACCATATTTATTTCAACATCTTACCCCTTAGCTTCATCATCGCCCCATCCTGTGGGCTTTATATCCTTAATCTGAACCTTCGAACTCTCTGGGGCAGAATATTTGACCAAATAGTCAAATTTTCCACTGGGTTCCCCTAGAGTGTCCCATATTTCCTTCTGAGGGGAAATTGGCTTCGTGATTTGGACTTTCTCCAATTCCAGCCTCAAGCCTTCAGTGACTTGTGTTAGTTCTTGATTTCCCTGGCCTTCAGTAGCCTGGGTTTCTCTTGCAACAGCTACAGGTGCGGCAATCGAAGTCTCTGGCGTATTCTGGATGTCTTCAGTGACCTCCTTATTGACTTCGACCATCACCCAGTTTTCAGTTTCAGTACCCTTCTCTCCTGTTAGGGCGTCGCTTTGATCAGTTTCCACCATGTTGATCTCTCCAATGCACGCAGGCTCGGAGTAGTTGGTGTCTGCGACGTCCAAGGGATCTTCATCCACTTTCATCTTCACCTTATCAGTAAACTTTAGTCTGTCATCTTTGATTGCGTTTTGAATTAGGTCCCTGAAAAGAAAACATTGTGAGGTTTTGTGGCCTAGGAAACTATGATATTTGCAAAATCCTCTCTTCTTTCTCTGATCCAACGGAGGTATTTTGACATTTGATGGCACGATTAGTTGGTCATCTTTGACAAGTAAGTCAAAAATCTCGTCACATTTAGTGACATCGAAGGTATAAACCTTCTTTGGGAATTTGTCACTTTTCTCATTTTCAACAATCTCTTTCCCTTTTGTGGGAACCAATAATTTGCAGGAATAAGGTGGATCCTGTTTTAATTCAGCGAGGTCGATTTCGACCTCTTCGAATTCGAATTCAGGATATTCTTCTGCTTCCTCAGTCCCAACATAGGAAATCCTTTCTTTCTTGCTATTCTTAAAGACTCTGGCTTTTTCGGCCTTTAGCCTTTTGACCTGTCGAACCCTATCGGCTAACTGAGCCATATCCCTCAAATATTGAGTGTCTAGTTTCTTTCGAATAGAATAATCCAAGCCACCAGCGGCCATTTCGACTAACTCATGTTCAGGCACTACTGTGTAACATCTGGATTTTAAAAGCCTAAATCTATTCAGATAATCATCTATGGGTTCGGTGAACTTTCTCTTAACACTGGCCAATTCCTTCAAGCTTATTTTCGACTGTCCCATGTAAAATTGTTCATGGAATAATCTCTCCAAGAGAGCCCAAGTATCAATGGACCCAGGAGGCAAAGTGGTAAACCATGTGAAGGCGTTTTTAGTCAAGGAACTTGGGAAGTATTTGATCCTGAGATCTTCATTATTGGCTATATCTCCTGCTTCGGTTAGATATCTCGCTATGTGTTCGACTGTTGACTCATTGGTATCCCCAGCGAACTTTGTAAATTTAGGGACTTTATATCCCCTTGGTAAATCAGTATGCATTATGCAATCCAATATAGGAGAAGCATAATTTGGCCTTCTCATTCCTGTGTTGAGGCCATTCTGGGCCATGACTCTCTCTATCATGGTGGTTAGATTGTTTTCTGCCAAGATGTTATCGTTTCGAATTCTATGAACGACAGCATCGGCATCTTGATTTCGACCAACCAAGACAACTCCCCTAGGTTGTTCTTCTCGAAACTCTGGTGCTTCTAGCCTTTCGACCCTTGCCCCTGGTTCCATAATTTCTCTTTGTGGGCCTGGGATTATTGGGGCTTCTAACCTTGGTGCCCTGGCCCCTAAGTTAACTTCTTCTCTGGGTGGTCTATAAATTGGGTCGTTAGCAATTTGTTCTATAACAGGCATGTTTGCTCGAAATCCCGCCTGATTTTGCCTACGCCTTTCTGGGGGAGCAAAGAAATCTGCTATTCGACTCATGTTGTCAGCGTTTTCCCTGTTTGTCATAGTCACATTTTGCACTATTGGGGCAAATATCTCCTGCATGGTTTGTGCTAACACCCCTATCATATTATGGTTACTGTCATCCATCAATTGCCTAAAAGCCAACTGGTTTTCTGTGGTTAAGATAGGCATTGTGCTATAACCCACTGACCCTTGGTTATTTGTCATAAACTGATTCGCCCCAGACCCAGACCCTAGTTGTGGGGATGAATTCGATGTGGAATTGTGTAAACCTGCCATAAAAGATGTTGGCATTCCATAAGAGGAATTTCTGGTTCTATTTCCATCGAAACCGGGTGGTCTAGTTAATGGAGTGGCGAAATGGGATTGTGTCCCTGATGGTGGAACGAATCCCCCAGGGTAACCAATGGTTCCAGTATTTCCTAAGATCGAACTATTAGTTAATATGCCACTTACTCCATTGGTGGCTATGTTACTGGTTGAAGATGCAACAGACTGTGCATTCGAAGGGATCACATTAGATGTTCCGATCGAAGTGGACACATTAGTGCCTGTTGTATGTGGGGCATTTTGTTCCCCTTGTTGATTGTCAGAATTAGACATTTTGTCCAAACGTTTTCTTCTGGATAAAGGTTGGTTGCTGTTGGTTATTTTACCACTTCTCAGGTTCATAAAACAACAAACTTCTTAGGTTCCAACGTTTTTTATAATGGTTATGTCTCAACAATCTTTATTTCTAATATCCAATTATTGGTCCCACTGGGCGTGCCAATTTGTTTCCAGTGATTTCTGGTAAACAACCACTAGTCTTCCAAACTATCGAATAATCTTTCTGACTGTTATTTAATTCCTCTGGTAACTCACAGGATCGACTAGATTGATCCTAGGATTCCTTGGACATTAAGGTTACTCTCATGATCGAACAGATATTCATGGTTGATATTTGAGTGTTGTATAGGTGTTTGGCTTATTTCGATTTCTCTCTCAAAAGGTCTAAAGATGTAATCAAAATGTGCGTGTACGAAACTAAGTTGCATGAATAAATGTTAATTGTAAAGACATGTAAAATTGCATAAAAGGGCAAGTAAATGGTTTCGAATTATAAAAACAGTTAATGTAAAGGATTTCTGGAACGTAAAAGGTTTGAAATATGAAGAAAGCGTTTAATGCAAGAAATCTGTAAATGACTTTAAGTAAAAAATAGGCGTTCGAAGGATAAAGCTTGAAGGTAAAGGCATGGAAAATATGACAGTTTTCTGAAATGTAAAGTGCTCGAAATGTAAAGAAAGCATTGAAATGTAAAACTTTAATGAAGAGATTTCGAAGTGAAGAGATTGTAAATGAGAAAACTTGTAAATGTTATTTGACAGAAGGATAAAGGAAAGTGCTGGAAATGGTAAAAGGTTTTCATTAAATCATAAATATATGGTGCTATCATACGTACATTGCTCTTGCATTCGTTTCCCTTGCCATGTGGTAGTTTGAATGTTACTGAGGATTTAGTACAATAGATATGACACACGAAATCCTAATACTAAGACTTCTATTTATACTAATTCGACCATAACGAAAATTATACATGGTGCATTAAAGAACCAAAGAACTATTCACAAAAACCCAACACACTTACCAAGCTTTGAGGCGTCTCCGAACCACTTGCTCATGAGGTTGGATATCCTCACATTAATGAAAACCGCTCCAGACTCCCTGGCAATAGCTTTGGCAAGCATGGTTTTCCCAGTGCCCGGGGGTCCATACAACAGAACCCCCTTTAATGGTCCAAGGAGCTTACCATGCGAAAACAACTCGGGGCATTTCAAGGGTAGAATAACAAGCTCAAACAAAGTTTATTTAATAGATTCGAGTCCCCCAATGGAGTCGAACTCTACATCATTGTGGTCAGGATTTATAACATCGCCTGCTATTATATCCTGTACAGAATAGAAATCTATTACCCTAAAAACAAGAAAAAGAAACCCTAATCCATCAAAGAAGTGTGCATTTTGGTACCTCATATTGATCTGTGTGAATGAGGGGACGACCTAGACGCTTTGCAATGGATTTCTTGTGCTCGAGAGCTTTCTTGGAAGATTCACGGCTGGGGTCTAGGTAATGGAGCCCGATGAATAATACCAAACAACTCAACGCTGCGCTTGCGGCGTATAGGAGAAATTCTTGCATGTACTTTCTCTCTGATGAACCCTTCATTATCTTATTCAACAATCAATACAGATGAGGCTTAATCTACGGTTTCTTCGGTACTTTATTTAATTCTCGCTTCAATTTAGATCACATACCGAGGAAAGGGGTTCCGGTTAGAAGAAAGAATCCCCAATGCTTGGAAATGCGGATGACGATTGAGCGAATTTCGAATGACTTGTTTTGGGCTGGACTGGGCTGGTCGCTGATAAAAAAAAAAAAAAAAAATTCTTATATAAGGGAAAAACAACTCTAAATAACCAAAAATGTTCTCAAAATATATTTTCATGACGCTTTTTTTTTTCTTCTGAAAAATTATGTTTGAAACCGGGAGCAACTACGGTTTAGTATCGAACATGTATATTAGGTTCTTCTATAGACAATTCAGATTATATTATTATGCAGGTTTTTGTGCATTTATAAAATACGTGGTAAAATACGATTTCGATTAAATACGAAGTAATCACAAAATACGTAAAAATGCGCATAAATATTATGTTTCAAAATATGATACGTAAAATATTCCTCAAAGTGTTATCCAAATAATCCAAAATATGAAAAATATAATAGTACTATAAACAAAGTGCATCTAAAACTATCAGACTATTGAGTATGGCGGATAATGAGTCATCCCATGATATTAGCGACATTCCTCCGCTGCCATTTATAACACAAAGCCTCCCCAATCTCCTTCATGATGACATCTAGAACACCTCTAACATAAAAGTCATCATAAAACATACCTCTATCAATACCCGTCTGCGCAATCTCCGTGATACGACGATACCTAGACAACACATCATGAGCATGATTGGCCCTAGCCTGCTCCTCCTCCTCTAGAAGCTCTGCATGTGCTGGTCTAGATGGGTTACCTGGAGCCTCATGTACCAGATATGGATGTGACACCTTGAAGAACCATAAGATATATCCATCTTCATAGCTCCAATATTTTGGTGTTATGGTACTCTAGGCCTCATCCTACACAAGATAGTTAAGATCATCATCAAATATATCATTCATATCCCTCTGTTTCACCATGGGAGGGGCACACTCAGAGGGTGGTCTGGAAATGTGTTGCATGTATTTGAATTATCATATCACGCACTCAGGCAAATAAGCAGTCGTCTTGCGCGACGCGCATATCAACCACCTAGTGAATAATACAATGTCATCAAAGGGAATCGTCCCACAGTGAGTCTCGTATGCATGGAAACATATATCCTCATGGACCAGACGGTTTATATACACCCTGAGTGGCTCTGTCTCTTGGTTCCCTCAGAGTGGATCGAATGAAGCGGCATGTGGTTGAACCTCAGTATATGTAGGCTCAAGTGACCATCCAGATATATGAGGGAAGTGTTGTAGGATACAAGCCTAAAATGTTACTATCATTAATAAGTAATGACATCAAAGTAATTTACATAACAAGACAAAAATAACATAAGAATAAGAAATATTATCGTCAAAAGTGTGATGATGTCGGTCATATGCTTTGTATTCCACTTAATGCCTTCGAACAACTTCTAGTACAAATACACCAAACAAGTTGCCCCTAGTTCCACTTAGCGATCCACTGAAAATCATTAAAGAACCGCATGCACATGATATTAGTGTAAGTAGCACCAGTGTCTATAAAAATTTGTGTGCCAACCAGATACAAAAAATATACCCTCATAGCACGTGTTATATGTTAGGCTACCTGCATATCATTGTCAACAGCCTGTTGTGCACGCCCTGGCTCAGTTGTGAACACCTGCTACAAGTAGTTAAATCTGACATGACACCCACGAGTTTTGTCGATCTCATCCATAGCATCCTCTAGAGTAACTTCTAAGTACTCCACCAACATATTCAGCGCCTCCTCTTTGGTGCACCTCTCATGATCTAAAAACCTCCCTCTAATCGGAAGGTGCAACAGGCACACGACATCGTCCAGTGTGATTGTCATCTCACCATGTGGTAAGTGGAATGATGATGTCTCATGATGTCATCTCTCAACAAAAATGTTAATATACCATAATTAACGTTAGTATATCCACATAAGACCAAATCACGCAGCCCAGTGATGTGCAACAACTCTTGGAACCATGGCTCGCCGGGTGGTGCCAGGCGACTGGTCTTCCCAACATGGTTATTTATCTTGAGTGGATTGTGGTCCTGCATGCATAGATAAACACCCAAGACTTAAATGAACATAATACTTAGCAAAAAAATAAACACAATACATAATAATTCTTAAATAAAATATTTACCTCCTTATCCCATGAGTATCTGGAAACATGGTCCAAATACAACAACATTAATGATAAATCAGAAGGTCCTCCTCCAAAAACCTGAGGCGCCTTTGGTGCCGCCTCGGATGCAGGCTGTGAATGGGCCTCTGATGCATATTGTGGATGGGCCACCAGTGGAGATTGGGTGGCCTCTGGTGTCTGCTAGGTGGGAACCGGTGTGGGCTGGGTGGGAGAAGGTGTCGATTGGGAAGAAGAAGTCTCTCTTATCTCAAAGAACACAGGGCATCCATGGGAGGAAGAAGGTGGAGAGGTATGGGCTGAATGTGGTGTAATCTGTGGGTGGTAACCAAATGTCTTTCCTGGTCTAGATACCTGCGGTGAGGACGTACGTCTGCAGAATGACAAAGACGGAGATGGATGGATACGAGACTCTCGCCTTCTGGTCAACAAAGTGGAAGTAGAAACACCATCAGCAATGGACGCATCCGACACAGCTTGTCTAGGAGCCTGAAAAGCCTGAATCCTTTCTCTATGCATGAAGCATGCTGTGAAAGTCTTCTGTGTCGCAACTGGATAATCTCTCAGCCATAATACATGTAGAATAAATGAAACAAATATTAAACAATAACACTCTTATACATAAAATAGGGGAAAATTTTGTCTGATGCATAACCGGAAGTATACTTCCAGTTTTAGTCAAGAACAAAACTGGAAATACACTTCTGATACGACCTGAAACTTAACAAGTTCATCAATGGCGAAGCTAACCCCAATGGGGATAAAAAAATAAGCATTGATTGTCAAAAAGACACGACTAACACTCCCGTATTGACTTCAAACATTGGAAGAATTAAAAAAAAAACATTTTACTACCCTAAAATACAATTTGTATGTAAAATAAATAAAAAACTCAATAATGCTTAAAAACAACTTACAATGATTGATTCTCCTTGGTTGATTTCGATTATGCTTGGTGATTTCCTTATGTGTTGTGATAAATTGATGGATTTTGAAACAAATGAGGAAAGGGAAGAGGTTTTGTATTTTGTTTGTGTTTGCAACAAATGAGGAAGGGGAAGAGGTAGCGCAGATATATGTCAAAATACAAACCAGAAATACACTTACAGTCTGGAACTGGTGTTACATTTCTAGTTCGTATCAACGTCGTAGAGTTTGGCTTCTCATAGTGAAACTATTTAGTTAATTTAAAGTGTAGCTGTAAATACAATATCGGTTTGGGAACCGTAAATGTACTTTTCAGTTTATATGTTTTTCATATAATAGGGTGCGCACGGGAAATATATTTTCGGTTCCTGGGAGCATATTTAGAAATTCACGATGGTGTCTAAGAAACAATTATGATGCATTAAGAAATTCTCATTAAAAAATGTTGATGAGCTTAAATCAAAGAGGATTTTATTTGTCACCCCCAAATTATACCTGCCACCTCTTAATTTTTACAATTTTAAAAAGAGTTAAATAAGTTTTTGGTCCTTCTAAATATCTCAAATTTCGTTTTTAGTCCCTCTAAAATTTTCCTTCAAAGAATGGTCCTTCTAAAAAATTAAATTTTAACTTTTGGTCTCTTATGCAATTTAGCGACGGTTTTTACAACTTAGCAACAATTTTAGTGATGGTTTTAGCAACGATTTTAACGACGGTTTTTATTTAGCGACGAAATTAGAGACTATTTTAGCCACGATTTTGTCAGGAGGGACCAAAAATTAAAATATAAATTTTTAGAAGGATCAATTTTTAAAGGAAAATGTTAGAAGAACTAAAAATAAAATTTGAGATATTTAGAGGGACCAAAAACTTATTTAACCCTTTTAAAAATGTTCTTGTTACTATTTACTTCTAAAAAAATTACATTTGTTAAAAAAAATCACTATTGATCAAGGAGCGAAAATTGAAATTTCTGATACCCATAACAAAATTTATGATATTAAATAGCGCATTTTACCAGAAATTGTTTGCATTTTCAAAATTTTCGGTGGCGTTTTATCAGAAATTTTGAATTTTTGAAGGCGATTATCTGGAAAATTTAAAATTTTTGGTGAATATTAAGAAACTAAAGAAACGTACCAAAAGTTTCTAAAATTTTCGGGACAAAACATATTTATCAGAATTTTTAAATTTCCGAAATACTGTGAATTTTGCATAATCTTGAAATTTTTGGTATGACTGCAGATATAATTCTTTATTTATGTAGTCCAAAGCCAAAATCTTCTTCTACGGATTTTTGTACAGATTTTACGGAGTTTTTCACCAAATATACCATATGCTTCCTATTGAACTAATGCAATTTTAATTTTTTTTTACGTCCTTTATGAAATTGATAGTTTAATAATTATATGTTATAATTGAAAAACTTTTAACTTCCGGTCTGAAGTTTTAGCATGGATACAGTCTATTGGTAAATAACATGGTATTGTTCTTGTAACTATTTGTTCTGACTCTGCTAATGTAATGCAAGGTATGAATGTTGTACCCCAATTTTCCCCCCTAAGATTCCGCTATCATATCATATCAACTCGATCATAACAAGATCACATTAGGGTTGGTTCTTCCTTTTTTTCTATCTCCTATCTTTAAGTTTGCTCTTGAGGAATCTCCAAGCACCTTAGTTGTGTATTTTGTATATGTGTTTTTGACTAACTTCTAATCAAAATACAAAAAAATATTTGTTTTTGTCTTTGTATATTTTTGTTTTGTAGGTACCAAGTCGAAGCATATGACGAATAAAGATTTCTGGTATTATTTTCCTAAAATCTCTATTTGCAAAGGAAAAATTAACAAAAATTCATTTTTTTCACTGATGCAATCGATTGCTCTTAGAGTGCAATCGATTGCACATAGTGCATTTTGCGCCATTTTTGAAAAAAATACACTGTACAAATCGATTTGCACTATAGTGCAATCGATTGCACAACGTGAAAATTTGAAAAAAATCAGCAATTTTAAGATTGTCAAATTTTGGCTCCAATTTTTATTCATGTTTTTGAAAGATGTATCATTAATTCAAATTTTAGTGTCAATCTTTCATTTTTAAGAGGAATTATCATTAATTCAAATTTTGGCTCTAATTTTTGAAAGAGTTATCATTAATTCAAATTTTAGCTCCAAGAATAAATTACCAAATTACCACTAATCTCAATCCTAAAACTCTATAAATAGAGCCCTCATTTTATTCAAATTTCAAGCTTTTGATAGCCAAATCCACCTTGCTAAAAAATATCTCAATTCTCTCCATCTACCAAATTCACTCAAAGCTCCATTTTCAAAAAGGTAGTAAGCTTTGCATTGAAGCTTACTAATCTTTAAGCTAAACCTTCATCCAAACATTTTTTCTTCATCAATTATCTACATCCAAGCTTGAGCAATTAATTCTTGTGGTTAAATTGAAGCAAATTCTTGAAGTTGTTTTGATAATTCTCTAGATCTACCTTTGGTAAGTTGGATAATTCATCTTTCACAATGTGATCTCTTGTTGATCTTTGGGTTTGATTCATTGAGCATTATTTTGTGATTCCAATGGTGTTATTTTCTCATAATTTGATGGAATTTTCGTGCTCAATTGGATCCATGATCATAAGGTATTTGATGGAAAGTTTGAACAAGAATTTGGCCTTTTAAAATGCTATTTTGCTGTCTCTAACAGTGTGCAATCGATTGCAGTAATAGTGCAATCGATTGCACAGAAGCAATTTCGCGCAGATTTTTGAAAATTGTATTGTATAAATCGATTTACACACTAGTGCAATCGATTTACACAGGGATAAAATGCATTTGTTTGCCTTGTTTTGGGGCAGCTTTGATACAAAATGCTTTTTCTACTCACTCCTTTTGATTATTGGTTTGGATTGCAATTTTAAATGTCCAATTTCTCTTTAAACTCAATTGACTTTGTGATGTAGATGAAGTTGGATAAATGTTCATCAATTCAAATCTGCCAAAGAGTTAATTATTTAATTCATTTTTGGTGCTTTGGATTAATGATATGTTTAGTGCTTTAATCCATCTAGAGGAGTGATTGAATTTAAAGATGAAAGAAATTTAAAATAGTGATCCAAATTAGCTTATCATTTCCCTTCCTCTTCATTTTATCCCTTTCTTTTTTAATTGTGCTACATGTTAAGGGATGATGATCTCTATATCATTTATCCAAACATGAAGTACATAGATTTCTATTGACCGGCCTCAAAATAGGTGCGACTTCTACATAAGTCCACTTACGATTGCTTAACATAGCGCTAAATTTTATTCCGATTTGGACAAATGATCATTCATGGCCTAAACCTATGTTTGTAAGCCCAAGTATGTTAATTTGATCTCTTTGATCTAATAACCTTGAGATTCATTGTGTGGAGGCTTTGGTTCTACCAATCCTTTAATGGATCTACATCAATTTTGGTCAACACGGATCACTTAAACATCGTTGATCATTAAATGTTACCTTTTGAGGACTCCAAAATGGATGATATACTTGACAAAAAGCAAATGCAACTTGTTGTGTGGAGGCTTTAGTTCTACCAATCCTCTAATGAGTTCCAAATGCAAGTTTCAAGATGGTCATCCAACTAACCACTAATTTCTAACAATTGACTTTATTTTATGCTTTTATTTTATGCTCTTTACTTTGTGTACCATTTACTTTTCGCATTTATATTTCATGCTATTTTCATCTTTGCTCACTTGAGCATTTACTTTTATGTCATTTTTATTTTTCTCACTTGAGCTTTTCTTTTTCTTTTGAAGATACTTAATAATCAACATAAACCCTAAAAAATATTTAATGGTACTTGGACTATTTGGTTACTATCCTTGGCATTATAGAGTATTAGACTTCTTGGACTTAGGATTAGAGACCTTGGCCTATGTTGGAGACCTTGTGACCTTAATTGATATTTTGTCTAGAGTTCTTGGGGTTTACCTCAAGACATTGGGTTGTTGGTTTGTTTTGTGTGCAGGTTATTGTGATTACATACTTTGTTTATAATATGGAATTCACCCGTATACAGCCGTTACTCTACCCAATTTTTGCGAAGACTTAATACACTTGAAGTTTGGTTCTCTCAAGAGGTCTAGTATCTTTGCTTGCTTGGTTTCAATCCTAAGAATGAGAATTCTATATTGACTCATAATGTCAAGTATTGGCTTCTTGTCGGTGTTTCCAGTGATTTCTGGTAAACAACCGCTAGTCTTCCAAATTATCGAATAATCTTTCTGACTGTTATTTAATTCCTCTGGTAACTCACAGGATCGACTAGATTGATCCTAGGATTCCTTGGACATTAAGGTTACTCTCATGATCGAACAAATATTCATGGTTGATATTTGAGTGTTGTATAGGTGTTTGGCTTATTTCGATTTCTCTCTCAAAAGGTCTAAAGATGTAATCAAAATATGCGTATACGAAACTAAGTTGCATGAATAAATGTTAATTGTAAAGACATGTAAAATTGCATAAAAGGGCAAGTAAATGGTTTCAAATTATAAAAACAGTTAATGTAAAGGATTTCTGGAACGTAAAAGGTTTGAAATATGAAGAAAGCGTTTAATGCAAGAAATCTGTAAATGACTTTAAGTAAAAAATAGGCGTTCGAAGGATAAAGCTTGAAGGTAAAGGCATGGAAAATATGACAGTTTTCTGAAATGTAAAGTGCTCGAAATGTAAAGAAAGCATTGAAATGTAAAACTTTAATGAAGAGATTTCGAAGTGAAGAGACTGTAAATGAGAAAACTTGTAAATGTTATTTGACAGAAGGATAAAGGAAAGTGCTGGAAATGGTAAAAGGTTTTCATTAAATCATAAATATATGGTGCTATCATACGTACATTGCTCTTGCATTCGTTTCCCTTGCCATGTGGTAGTTTGAATGTTACTGAGGATTTAGTACAATAGATATGACACACGAAATCCTAATACTAAGACTTCTATTTATACTAATTCGACCATAACGGTCTTGCTACAGGATTATGCCACGTTCAGAACATGCAGAACAATGCCTCTTTCTTCTTTCCACGTGTCTCCAAATGCTCCAGCACATAAATTTCAAACTTCGAATGTCCCGCTTCCATTTGAATTTCAAATGCTTTGGTACTTCCCCGTTTCGAACGCACTCCTTAGACACAGCCTTGTTGTTATTTCAAGACTTCCTTAGATATGTTCCCACAATTTCCACTCGAAGCTCCAAGCTTTGACATGCTTATTTGAAACACTGCCTCTGCTACTTCGAAACATGACGCTTTACTTCATTTCGATCGAAACGTTTAATTCATTTGGCTCCTAATAATATTATCAAAATCTTCAGCCAACAAATTGCCCCTTTAAAATATGTATTTCGATTCCTCTGAGAAATACCTATTTTAAACATCTACACAAGATTTTGATGTGACTTTCGAATCATCGTAACATTTAATGCATTTGACTCCAGTCACGCCAATCATAGCGCTTTTTGGATTCCTTAACCGCCTGGAGCCACTTCACAGTATGGTGCAGTTACAAATAATGATTATCTTCAAATCACGCCTATTACCCATGTTAACTTTACGCCACCTCTTCATCACACCAACCCATGATTTCCACGTATCACACCCTTATTTAGTGGATGCTTAAACTTCCCATTATAAAACATCACCAACTTAATCTTTTTCTTTTCTTCTCACACTCTGAATCTTTTACCCTCCTTCTCTCGTCAAAAAACCCAAGCTTTCAACATCCTTCAAAAAATGTCTTCTTCTACTTCATCCCAACTCAAGAAAGTCTCCAAGAAGAAAGGAAAAACTGCAGGAACTACCATGGAAAGTAAGATTATCACTCACCAAGGTCAATCCGTTCTTGCCCCTCAGATGATTTCAAAGGAAAAAGAAATGCTGTATGCGTCACATGTACTCATTCCTACCAACGTTGCTGGTAAGAGGTTAACTTTAAATGGCCCTCTTACGGTTTTTGAAATATTAGAAGACACCAGGACGATTTTCCCAGTTTGTTATAGTTTTAAACCCTTGTTTAACAAAATGGACGCCCCTAAGGCAATAGAATCTTCTAGTCCAAACACCATAGAAAACCCAACTGTTCCTCCTAAGGACCCCTTTGTATTGGATTATGTAAAAAGTAATTTTAAGCCATTTCGATCTTGCCCCACCTCTGATATTGCTTATCAAAATTGGTTCAAGAAAGTAGAAGCTAAGAAATCCCAGCAATGGGAAGAATTAGGCATCTATAACCTGATTAAGCTATCGAAGCCTGGTTTCACCTACAGCCACCCTCTGCTATTCGCGTCCCTCTATTTCTGGGACAGTACCTATAACACTTTCCATCTCCCAGGTGGAATGATCACCCCAACCTTCTTCGACATAGCGGCCATCACTGGGCTATCGCCAGTAGGAGAAACTTATATCCCCGACAACGAAGAACATTCAAGCATAATTGACTTCGAAGTCAAGCTAGCAAGTTTTTCCAAGTTTATCAGTCATTACCATGCTGAGGGGGACAATGTGTCTGACGTAGAACACATTGCTTTCTTAACCCTGTGGCTGTCAAGATACGTTTTCTGCAGTAGATCCCTACATGTAGCTAGTAGGTTCATTCCTCTAGCTAGGGACTTGCATGAAAATCGAAAAGTGTGCCTAAGTGAACTGCTCTTAGTTGACCTTTATGAAAGCCTGAGGTCAGCTGTTTCGAGCCTCAAATCCCACACCTCCAAGAATATTCTGTTGGCTGGCCCTTTTTGGTTACTTCAACTATGGCTAAATGCCATGTTCGAACCCTCCTTGCCAACCGCCAACACCATTGATGAGCAAGATCCTAAGATAAATGATAGGATAGTCGAAGGCACTAGGCTTCGAAGATTAACTCCAAATGACGACAAAAATGACTTCAAAGTCCAATTCTCGAAGTACATCATGATATTCTCCAAAAGGCACAAGTTCGAAGAGAGCATGGCGCCTTTTGCTTCGAGGGCTCATGGACCTTCTTGGTTCACCATGGCTCTCTCAGAAGCTATAAAGAGCAAGGAGATCCAGGATGTATGGAGAGCTTTTTTGCTACCTAGACTCATTTCTTCAAGAATAACTCCAGCCAAGAACCAGATTTTTCTTTTTGCTTACCAGCCAAATTTTGTTTCGAGACAGTTTGGCTTATGTCAACTCATTCCTGAACCTTTATTTCAAACTGAGAGTGCCATCACTTCTGGACGAACTTTCAAGGCACGGGAAGCCAAAATACAGCAAGAACAATATCAAGGCTTTGCCCAGTTTGAGCTGATAACCTTCGAACCTACCCATCTCATAGCTAAAGGGTTTCTGGAATGGTGGACCAAGTTTTATCAAACTTATATGTTCGATACACTTACAATTCAACAAAAACTAATTGATGCCTTCGATGTGCAGGTACCAGCAAAGAAAGGTATGTTTACTCATGCCAAAGAGATTAAAACTTTCCAAAATTATTTTGAAACTACTTATGACCCCACGCGCTTGGACTCCACTGTGCATCAAGCGGCTGAGACCTTGAAGGAAAAATTTAAACAAAAAGTTTCTAAGTTAAAACTTCCTTCAGGGTTGTCACCTGAGGATAGGTATAGGTTGGCATTCGAAATGCATCCACCTAAATTTCCCAAATTACCTACCTCAGAACTGGCTCTGGCTTGGTTTCCCCCATATCCTTGGTGGTTCACTTGCAAAGAGATGTTCAAACATCTTCAAAGGAAACCAAAGCCATCTGAGACTGTGACATGGGCTCGACACTGGCTTCATGATTTCCCAGGACACCTTCGATACGACTTTTCTGCCATGTCAATTAAATCTGATCAAGGCACAGGTGCGAATGCTTGGGAAAATCCTAAACGTCTTTTATTTTCCATATCTTTAACCTTTGCTTTAATTGTTTCGATTTTCAGCCATCAGGATAAAGATAGCTGCCTCGAAGTCGAAAGAAGGGAGTGCCTCTCAAGCCTCCATCGAAACTACTGACAAAGTGACTCCACCCGAAACAACCACTATTGCTGCAACCACAACAACAACACCAACAACAACCAGTGTTCCAACTCCAACGGTAATCACTTAGCCTTGATGTTTCGAATTCACTCATGTTTTATGGTTTACATCTAACTCTTCGTTTAAATCCTTTCAGACCAACAAGCTTCCTCCTACTACTCCCAAGAAGCGGAAATCAAGCACCACTGGGGAAGATCCCAAGGCTGGAGGAAACTCAAACACTGCTTCGAAGAAGAAGCCAAAGAAAGATATTTCGAAAAGTACCATTCCAACTAGTGTCTCTGGACTTGATTCCAGGGATGCTGCTCCCTCATCCAAATCCAAAAACCCACCTTCGACCTCCAACACAACGTTGGAACGTATAGCTAGTAACCTCTCCTCCGAGAGTCCACAGGTAAATTGAACATTTAAATTTTTTGACAATAATAACTTCTTATTACCTTGGTGAATGTTTTTTAACATTCTGTTGCTCCTTGCAGAACATCTTGAATCCAGCTTCCACTACTTCGAACTCACCATCCAAAGCCGCTGCTCCACTCAACTCCTCTCCTCAAGGAGATTCCAGCAACCTTGTTCAGAATAAAGGTTCGTCTAATATGGAGGTTCTGACTGGAACTTCTGAACAGCAGGATGATCAAGGTACCTCCATTCCTCTGAAAGAGACAAACGAAACACCACTTCAAACATCTACAGAGGATTTGCAAAGAGCTTCTCTTTAAAAGTCCCCTCTTGAAACTATTCAAGAGGACCCAAAGGACACTCAAACTGAAGGAGAGAAAGCTGATTCTGGGCAGAGAGACGAAGAATCTGAAGACGAAGAATCTGAGGAGGAGAATGCCAATGACGGTTCGACTGCTGGGACGGAGTCCAAAGCAAATAGCAGTGAAAGGGATGGCATCGAAGTGGTGGACTTGGATGAGGACGAAGAAGACCAAGAGCACGAAACGAATGAAGGGGATGGTAATGCAACCAACGAACCCATGGAAGTTGAAATGGACGTGGCTCCCCTACGTGTGGAACTCCCTCAATCCTCTTTGTCTCGAATGACTGACGAGGAACTGGCACTTCTGAGACGAAATGACCCTATTGGGTACATGAAGGCAAAGTTGGCTCAGAGGGACGTCCCACTTGCTAGGGCTGGCACAAGTTCGACCAGCTATCCTCTTCCCACAAATGAAAGAATTGTTCTTCTTAATAAAATTAGGAAAACAATTCTCAATGTGGATATATTCGAAGTGCTCAAGCAAGATAGTACTGCTTGCTATACTATGAAGGAGCTGCTTACAAAGGTCAATCTTTCTACCTGCTCCTTGCCAGTTAGTACTCTCTTGTTCGATCTTCAGGCTTTGCTGGACAACGTAACTGGTTACCTTCTCCAAGACGAATCTGTTGCCAAGAAGGTTCAAGAGAAACGCATTGCCATGGATGCTGCTTATGAACAAGCTTCGAAACTCTCTCAAGAAGCTGAGGATCAAGCTATGCATCTGAAGCAGGCGAAAACTGATTATGAGGCTCGAGCTGAGTCCATACTTCTTTGGGAAAGGCAAATTCTGGAACTTCAACAGAAAGTTAAGGAGGCTAAAGAACAACAAATAGCCTTCGAAACCAATACTGCTGGTAACCAATTCGAAGAGCTTCTTAACCAGGGGCTTGCAGAAATGGAGACTGCAGAACAACTTAAAGGAGAAGTGGCAACCTTGGAAGGAGCCAGGCGTTTCGCTCAGCAGAAGCTTGAATCATTTCAAAGTACTTTCAAACGATTGAAAAATAACTCTTATTTCTAGATTTTGATATTCATTTGACTACAATTTTGGTTTCTTATATGTAATATTCGAACAACGCCATTTTGGCATTTTATCTTGCCACTTTGGCCTTTTATAACATTTTGGTTACGTTGTTACTATTCGAATCTCCTGCAGGCGTGGCTTATATTTCTTTAAATATTTGCCATTAACCTTTAGGATACGTTTATCATCCATGAGTTCTTCGATTTCGTATGCATTGTTTGAGAATACTTTTAATATTCGAAAAGGTCCTTCCCAATGAGGTGACCATTTACCTAATGCTTTATTTTTCTTGTCCATAGGCAATATGACTCTCCAAACTAAGTCATTAATAATGAATACTTTCTTCTTCACCCTTTTATTGTATGTTCTGGCCACTCTTTCTTTTTGTCTCATCAAAATTTCCAATGCATGTAATCTAATTTCGTCCAACTCAACTAATTCATTCATCATCATTTCCCAATATAATGCAGCTGGGATTTCGTTTTGTCTCTGAATTCGAACTGATTGTAGATGAATTTCTACTGGCAATACTGCGTCATGACCAAATGTGAGTTGGAAGGGCGTAGTGTTAGTAGCTTCCTTAGGAGATGTTCTACAAGCCCATAATATTTGGTCCAGAGTTTTGTGCCAGTTTCTTGGCTTTTTGCCAATATGCTTCTTGATTAGTCCTATTATTACTTTATTTGCTGCTTCAACTTGACCGTTTGCTTGAGCATAATATGGCGTTGATGTTAGCAATCTAAACCCCATTTCTTGGGCAAATCCTTGCATCTTTCTACCAGTAAACACAGAGCCTTGGTCTGTGGTTATGCTCTCTGGCAATCCGAACCTATAGATAATGTGCTTTTGTATAAATTCAATAATAGCCTCTTGATCAGCAACTATCAGTGGTATAGCTTCGATCCATTTGGTAAAATAATCTATTCCCACCAAGATGTATTTCTGTCCTTTGGACGAAGCAGGATTTATTTCTCCTATCAAATCCAATGCCAATCCTCTAAATGGCCATGGTTTGATGATCGAATGCAACTCACTTGCAGGGGCATGTTGAATCCCTGCATGTTTCTGACATTCCTCACATCCTTTAGCAAAGTCTATGCAATCTTTGAGCATGCTAGGCCAATACAAGCCGTATCGAAATAACAACCATTTCATTTTATGGCCTGCTTGATGTGCCCCACATGCCCCATTATGGACTTCTGACAATGCTAAATATGCCTCACTTTCTCCTAGGCATTTCAATAATACACCCTCTTGGGTCTTTTTAAACAATTCGTTCCCCATGAGGAGATATGACAATGCTCTGTATTTTGTCTTTCTATCCACGTTTAGAGTTGGGTCTGCTAGATAACTCTTCAGTGGACTTCGCCAATCTGCATCTGACAAAGTATTTATGGCTAATATTTCGAATCCCTGTTTCTCAGCATATCCCAATTTCATACTTTCCAGATCCGATGGTGTGAATCTAGTAGCCATAACTCTACCCCTTAATTCAACCAAATCCTTAAAGTTCTTGGTAGACACTTTATAACCCGAAGCCAACTGCGCTAAGTCATTTGCTTCTTGGTTCTCTATTCTTGGTATGTGTTGAATATCCATGTATTCAAATTTCCTCAATAGCCTATTGACTATGACGGAGTATACCATTAAGTTTTCCTTTATGCGCTTATATTCCTTTGTGATTTGTTTAACCACTAATTCAGAGTCTCCTTTAATTTCGACTCTGGTTGCCCCCAATTCCAACAAAGCTTCAAGTCCAACAATGAGCGCTTCATACTCAGCTTCGTTGTTCGAGCAACGAGGACCATCTAATTTATACTTGAATTTTGTTGGAATTCCTTCAGGAGAAATCAGAAGGACTCCAACGCCACTTTCATTCCTGTGGGTTGAACCATCAAAGTATAATTTCCATGGTTGCATTTCGATGTAACTCATGACAGTCTGCTCGACCAACGAATGGTCCACAATGAAGTCAGAAATCACTTGACCTTTCATAGCTTTTAAAGGCATGAAAGTCAAAGAATATTCTGTTAGGGCTAAAGCCCATTTACCAACTCTGCTATGCATTATTGGTTTTGAAAGCATATGTTTAATAACATCGAAATGAGATGAAACATAAACATCAATAGGTTTTATATAATACTTGAGTTTCATACAAGAGAAATACAAACAGAGACATAGCTTTTCTAAATTGCTATATCTGGTCTCTGCATCATTTAGCACTCTACTTAAATAGTATATGGCTCTTTCGATGCCATCGCTATCTTCTTGTGCTAGCATACTACCTATACTAACTTCAGAGGCAGATATGTACAATCTCATGGGCTTCCCCCATGAAGGTGGAGACAAAATAGGAGGATGAGAAAGGTATTCTTTTATCCTGTCGAATGCCTCCTGGTGAGCTTCGTTCCATTCGAAGGCTTGGCCTTGCTTTAGACGAAGTAACGGAGAGAAAGCTTGGGTTCTTCCACTCAGTTTCGAAATGAATCTTCTGAGGAAGTTAATTTTCCCTAGCAGAGATTGCAATTCCCTTTTTGACGTAGGTTCTTTCGTCTCCATTATGGCTTTGGTTTTGTACTGGTTGATTTCAATCCCTTTCTTGTGAACCACAAAACCAAGAAAATCTCCAGCCTGCACATAAAATGCACATTTAAGGGGATTCATCTTTAAGCCATGTTTTCTCATTCGCTCGAATGATTGGCTCAAATGATGCAAATGTGTTTCTGCAGATATAGATTTGATGACTATATCATCAATATACACCTGCATGAAAGTTTCAATGAAATCATGAAAAATTGAATTCATTGCCCTTTGATAAGTTGCCCCAGCGTTCTTTAAACCAAAAGGCATCACCACCCATTCGTAGGTGCCTAAGGCTCATGGGCAACGAAATGCTGTCTTTGCAACATCTTCTTCAGCAATGAAAATTTGATTATACCCAGAGTATCTATCTAACATACTCAAGTATTCGAACCCTGCAGCAGAATCTACTAGCATTTCTGCCACAGGCATGGAATACTCATCTTTAGGGGTTGCAGTGTTTAAATCCCTAAAATCTATGCAAATTCTTAAAGAACCATTTTTCTTAATAACAGGTACTATGTTTGCTAACCATTCGACGTACCTTGTTGTTCTGATGAATTTGCAACGCAACAACCTTTCGATCTCAGCTTTAATTTTTGTGAGAACCGCTGGTGCGAATCTTCTGGGAGTTTGTTTGATGGGCCTCTTGCCATCTTTGATTGGCAGTCTGTGTTCGACCAACTCCCTCTTTAAACCAGGCATTTCGTCATAATCCCATGCGAAGCAATCTTTGTTTTCCTTGAGGACTTCGATTACTTCTTTCTTGAGGCCTGGGCTAAGTTTTGCACTTATGTAGGTTATTGTTTTCGTTTTTTCATCCCCTAAGTTGACTTCTTCGAGTGGATCTTGTGCCAACATTTTGGCACCTGAGTTTATGGGGTCCCTTTCAAATCCTAAAGGTTCTTTATCATAGATGGCATCCAACCTTTGATCCATCTCAAACTCTTCGAAGGGTGAGCATTTCGAGCCATCCCCACTTACTTCGTTCATCTTTATAGTTGATTTATTTATTTCAACCTCTAAGGCCGCTTTTGATTCGTTCTCAGCCATATAGGCCGAAATCCTTTCGAAAAAGGTGGACTCAGTCATGGATAAGGTTGTCAAAGTCCCAGCCTACTGGCCGTTTTTGTATAGTGCTTTCGACTCCCTCTTCTTCACTGATTATTATTCTATCCCAGTAAAGGCCATCATGGCGAAGGGTCATGTAGTAGTGGGCGTTTCTGGTTTCATTAATCTCATCATTTGGAACACACAGAGCAATTTTTGCCAGATTTTTATCATAATCCCTCTTGTCAACTAAATTGACCGTTGACATAAAGTAACTCTGGTCTGCTTCGATGTTTTCCACGATTCCATCATCTCTCCACAGAACTAGTCGCTGGTGCATTGACGAAGGAACTGCCCCCACGCCATGGATCCACTCCCTTCCCAGCAATAAGTTATAGTTGGCCTTGGCTTGGATCACCATAAACATGGTGGGCCTATAGCTTGAGCCTATTGTCAATTCCAATTGGACCACTCCCAGTGTTTTGCCCACTTTTCCCTCATAATTGGACATAACCATATTATGGGGCTTGATGTCTCCTTCGCGGATCTCTAATCTTTTTAGCATGAAATGGGGTATCAAATTGACTGCAGCACCCCCATCCACTAGAACTTTGTTCACACCATGGACACCAACTTTCCCCCGAATAAAAAGTGGCTTGAGATGGTTCTTCATAGCAGGTTCTGGATGTTCGAAGAACGCATTTTGTTCCTCAACAGCCCCATTGTCCATCACATAGTAGCACACAGGCCTATGTTTCATCAAATCTGTGGTGTCTTCCTCCTCATATTCATCGATTTCGGTTTCCTGCCCAAATTCGCAGGGAAGCACAGACACCACGTTACAGTTCAGGTTGAATGAAGACTCCCCCTCCGATTCGAAGTTATCTGTTATCATATCTTCGTCCTCTTCTGGGCCTGGAGTGTATTCCTTTGGTTCATCGCGTTGTACTTCAGAGAAAAGCCTCCTATTGACTGGAGGTTTGTCTTCAGTTTGATTTTTTGGTTTGTTGGTGCTAGATTCACCTTGGTTCTTTGTTGAAGTAACCCCTTTGTTTGACACAGCTTCCCTCTCAGCCTTTCGAATCCTTTGCTGTCTGCGCCACTGAGATCTTGACATGGGGTTCCTTCCTTTGTAATTTTCTAGTCTCACCTCCTCCCTTTTTGCTGTGTTGAATTGCCTCCTGTATGTCACAGCATGGCGTGCATTTCGTTCAGCGTTTCTCCATCTATCTTTGCCTTTGTCATTTCTGACCTGTAACCATCTATCGGTTGGCACTTCAGCAGGGAGTTTAAAAGTCACTCTTCGAGCAGCCTTGGGGTGAGGGCTATCAGGCCTTCGCTGTTTGTGTCTGCTGTCGAAACGTGGGCCCATCTGGACAGTTTCTTGATGGTTCCAGCAAGGGGCGAAGGGAATCATTTCGAAGGCTCTGGCCATGCTTTGGTCATACACAGCAGAACACCTTGGGCAAATCAAGCACTTGGTTGCCCCTTTGTAGCAGCGAAACACAAATTCCAGCAAACTTTCTCCAGCCTTGGGATAACACCTAAAAAGCTGGTTATCCTGGCGCCAATTGTTGCCAGTTCGAGTCCTCTGTACCCTTTCGAAATTCGCAGCGATTCTTTGGTTGCAGAGGATGCTGCACCTAGGGCACAATATCATGCCTGAATCTCCTTTGTGGCATGTCATGAGGTAATCCTTGAGACTAGCATCTCCAGTGTGATTATCCTCCATTCTATACTTTTCTTTTTCTAAGTATTTTTCTACTTCCTCCATCTCAGAGCGAGGCCTCTCCATATCCACCATATTTATTTCAACATCTTCCCCCTTAGCTTCATCATCTCCCCATCCTGTGGGCTTTATATCCTTAATCTGAACCTTCAAACTCTCTGGGACAAAATATTTGACCAAATAGTCAAATTTTCCACTGGGTTCCCCTAGAGTGTCCCATATTTCCTTCTGAGGGGAAATTGGCTTCGTGATTTGGACTTTCTCCAATTCCAGCCTCAAGCCTTCAGTGACTTGTGTTAGTTCTTGATTTCCCTGGCCTTCAGTAGCTTGGGTTTCTCTTGCAACAGCTACAAGTGCGGCAATCGAAGTCTCTGGCGTATTCTGGATGTCTTCAGTGACCTCCTTATTGACTTCGACCATCACCCAGTTTTCAGTTTCAGTACCCTTCTCTCCTGTTAGGGCGTCGCTTTGATCAGTTTCCACCATGTTGATCTCTCCAATGCACGCAGGCTCGGAGTAGTTGGTGTCTGCGACGTCCAAGGGATCTTCGTCCACTTTCATCTTCACCTTATCAGCAGACTTTAGTCTGCCATCTTTGATTGAGTTTTGAATTAGGTCCCTGAAAAGAAAACATTGTGAGGTTTTGTGGCCTAGGAAACTATGATATTTGCAAAATCCTCTCTTCTTTCTCTGATCCAACGGAGGTATTTTGACATTTGATGGCACGATTAGTTGGCCATCTTTGACAAGTAAGTCAAAAATCTCGTCACATTTAGTGACATCGAAGGTATAAACCTTCTTTGGGAATTTGTCACTTTTCTCATTTTCAACAATCTCTTTCCCTTTTGTGGGAACCAATAATTTGCAGGAATAAGGTGGAGCCTGTTTTAATTCAGCGAGGTCGATTTCGACCTCTTCGAATTCGAATTCAGGATATTCTTCTGCTTCCTCAGTCCCAACATAGGAAATCCTTTCTTTCTTGCTATTCTTAAAGACTCTGGCTTTTTCGGCCTTTAGCCTTTCGACCTGTCGAACCCTATCGGCTAACTGAGCCATATCCCTCAAATATTGAGTGTCTAGTTTCTTTCGAATAGAATAATCCAAGCCACCAGTGGCCATTTCGACTAACTCATGTTCAGGCACTACTGTGTAACATCTAGATTTTAAAAGCCTAAATCTATTCAGATAATCATCTATGGGTTCGGTGATCTTTCTCTTAACACTGGCCAATTCCTTCAAGCTTATTTTCGACTGTCCCATGTAAAATTGTTCATGGAATAATCTCTCCAAGAGAGCCCAAGTATCAATGGACCCAGGAGGCAAAGTGGTAAACCATGTGAAGGCGTTTTTAGTCAAGGAACTTGGGAAGTATTTGATCCTGAGATCTTCATTATTGGCTATATCTCCTGCTTCGGTTAGATATCTCGCTATGTGTTCGACTGTTGACTCATTGGTATCCCCAGCGAACTTTGTAAATTTAGGGACTTTATATCCCCTTGGTAAATCAGTATGCATTATGCAATCCAATATAGGAGAAGCATAATTTGGCCTTCTCATTCCTGTGTTGAGGCTATTCTGGGCCATGACTCTCTCTATCATGGTGGTTAGATTGTTTTCTGCCAAGATGTTATCGTTTCGAATTCTATGAACGACAGCATCGGCATCTTGATTTCGACCAACCAAGACAACTCCCCTAGGTTGTTCTTCTAGAAACTCTGGTGCTTCTAGCCTTTCGACCCTTGCCCCTGGTTCCATAATTTCTCTTTGTGGGCCTGGGATTATTGGGGCTTCTAACCTTGGTGCCCTGGCCCCTAAGTTAACTTCTTCTCTGGGTGGTCTATAAATTGGGTCGTTAGCAATTTGTTCTATAACAGGCATGTTTGCTCGAAATCCCGCCTGATTTTGCCTACGCCTTTCTGGGGGAGCAAAGAAATCTGCTATTCGACTCATGTTGTCAGCGTTTTCCCTGTTTGTCATAGTCACATTTTGCACTATTGGGGCAAATATCTCCTGCATGGTTTGTGCTAACACCCCTATCATATTATGGTTACTGTCATCCATCAATTGCCTAAAAGCCAACTGGTTTTCTGTGGTTAAGATAGGCATTATGCTATAACCCACTGACCCTTGGTTATTTGTCATAAACTGATTCGCCCCAGACCCTAGTTGTGGGGATGAATTCGATGTGGAATTGTGTAAACCTGCCATAAAAGATGTTGGCATTCCATAAGAGGAATTTCTGGTTCTATTTCCATCGAAACCGGGTGGTCTAGTTAATGGAGTGGCGAAATGGGATTGTGTCCCTGATGGTGGAACGAATCCCCCAGGGTAACCAATGGTTCCAGTATTTCCTAAGATCGAACTATTAGTTGATATGCCACTTACTCCATTGGTGGCTATGTTACTGGTTGAAGATGCAATAGACTGTGCATTCGAAGGGATCACATTAGATGTTCCGATCGAAGTGGACACATTAGTGCCTGTTGTATGTGGGGCATTTTGTTCCCCTTGTTGATTGTCAGAATTAGACATTTTGTCCAAACGTTTTCTTCTGGATAAAGGTTGGTTGCTGTTGGTTATTTTACCACTTCTCAGGTTCATAAAACAGCAAACTTCTTAGGTTCCAACGTTTTTTATAATGGTTATGTCTCAACAATCTTTATTTCTAATATCCAATTATTGGTCCCACTGGGCGTGCCAATTTGTTTCCAGTGATTTCTGGTAAACAACCGCTAGTCTTCCAAACTATCGAATAATCTTTCTGACTGTTATTCAATTCCTCTGGTAACTCACAGGATCGACTAGATTGATCCTAGGATTCCTTGGACATTAAGGTTACTCTCATGATCGAACAGATATTCATGGTTGATATTTGAGTGTTGTATAGGTGTTTGGCTTATTTCGATTTCTCTCTCAAAAGGTCTAAAGATGTAATCAAAATGTGCGTGTACGAAACTAAGTTGCATGAATAAATGTTAATTGTAAAGACATGTAAAATTGCATAAAAGGGCAAGTAAATGGTTTCGAATTATAAAAACAGTTAATGTAAAGGATTTCTGGAACGTAAAAGGTTTAAAATATGAAGAAAGCGTTTAATGCAAGAAATCTGTAAATGACTTTAAGTAAAAAATAGGCGTTCGAAGGATAAAGCTTGAAGGTAAAGGCATGGAAAATATGACAGTTTTCTGAAATGTAAAGTGCTCGAAATGTAAAGAAAGCATTGAAATGTAAAACTTTAATGAAGAGATTTCGAAGTGAAGAGACTGTAAATGAGAAAACTTGTAAATGTTATTTGACAGAAGGATAAAGGAAAGTGCTAGAAATGGTAAAAGGTTTTCATTAAATCATAAATATATGGTGCTATCATACGTACATTGCTCTTGCATTCGTTTCCCTTGCCATGTGGTAGTTTGAATGTTACTGAGGATTTAGTACAATAGATATGACACACGAAATCCTAATACTAAGACTTCTATTTATACTAATTCGACCATAACGGTCTTGCTACAGGATTATGCCACGTTCAGAACATGCAGAACAATGCCTCTTTCTTCTTTCCACGTGTCTCCAAATGCTCCAGCACATAAATTTCAAACTTCGAATGTCCCGCTTCCATTTGAATTACAAATGCTTTGGTACTTCCCCGTTTCAAACGCACTCCTCAGACACAGCCTTGTTGTTATTTCGAGACTTCCTTAGATATGTTCCCACAATTGCCACTCGAAGCTCTAAGCTTTGACATGCTTATTCGAAACACTGCCTCTGCTACTTCGAAACATGACGCTTTACTTCATTTCGATCGAAACGTTTAATTCATTTGGCTCCTAATAATATTATCAAAATCTTCAGCCAACAGTCGGTTAGATGGTTCTTATCCCTAGCTTTTACCTTATGCTTTAGGATAGTCTCTTCATCTCCTCCCATCTTCTTTAATTTCAAAAATCTTCTCCCTCCTTTTGAAAACTCTTCTTGTTTTGAAACTTGAACCATTTTCATAATAAACTTGGACTTAGGTCCATGCATTTTCAAAATATTTTCATAAATAAACTTCAATCAATTTAATAATACCTTGACATTTTTTTTGAGAAGACTAAAAGTCAATCAATCTCATTTCAAACCATTTGGCCACTTTGGCTTTTATCTTTAAACTTTTCTCAAAAGATTAGACTCTTGTCAATCCTTGTAGTGATGCAAACAACTGTACTTCTACAATATGTAGTGAAGAGAGATATTTTCCACTTGGATGTTGAGTGAGGCATTGCTGATTTTAAAATCCAAGCCATATCCTCCACTTTGAGATGATGCAAATTCTCCTTTCTCATGATTGTGGGTAGTAAGTAAGTTTTCCACACGGACAATGCCGATGATGTTTTATCTCATAAAAATAACGAACACACTTGTGTTTTAAATTTTTAAAAGAGGAACTACGTGTACCCTGATTCCCTATTTCACGAAAGGTGGTACGTAGGCACTAAAGATCCGCAACCGCGGTGGATGCAAAAATCATAAAAAATATATTTCTTTTCTCACCTCCACCATCCATTTTATATACAACATTTTTTTAGCCAAAATATACAGATTTTACTAAGAGGCTCCCGCAGAGTACCGTATATGTTTAGGGTGCTAATACCTTCCCTTTGCATAACCAACCCCTTACCTTGAATCTTTCCCCCCTCTTTTTGGGTTATTTGCTCTTTTCCCATTCCTTTGGAAACAATCAAGCGCAGTGGCGATTTTGATTTTGATTTGTATAAAGTCTAGTCAATCCAATGGCTTAGTCTTAAACATTTCTACCGCTACAGAAAATTGGTGACTTCACTAGGGACAAATTGACCTCTTGTTGGACCATCCTTAAGTGTGTTAAGCCTATCTCTGTTTATATTTGTATATGTGTTATTACTGTTTATATGTTATATTATTTATTGTATATATGTTTGTCTGGATTTTCCTGGTTTTCAAGGTGCTTGGTGATTACCCATAAGTCATATACCCGAACTTGGACAAACTTTAAGATAGGACGGGCGGTATAGTCATGTTAACTTTGAGGAAGTAATCCCAAAAAAGGAGGCATGAGATCCCCCACTCAGTGGAGGCCCCTTTGACTGTAGTGTCGTTTACCGAGTAATCGAGAAGACGTACTACTTTCGACCTGGGAGCCTGCTGAAGCTGAGGACCGTAGAATACCAAACCCATCTTGGCCTTTAGGGTGTAGTGCGAAAGCTATGACAGAGTAATCCGGAAATAGTTGTCACGCGATACTACGCTCGGACGAGTCTTTCTTGAGAATATTACTAATTACCGAGTTAATCGGGAAGTTGGTAATATCCGAAGGAAGGATGTAGACTCTAGGAACCTCTAGAACCTTGTTCGGCAGGTGATAACTTTTTAAACCAACACCCTATGGGTAGTACCTTCGACCTCATACTCGTGACGTTGAACCTATGAACCCTATATGTGTGATCTTGTGTGTGATTGATGCATCATGCATCCATGCACTCATAAGCATCTTTTGAATAAACCATATTTCAAGGGATTTAAAGGTTGACTATTTGTGAATATCTCAGGTACTTTTAACCATAGATTCTGGAAAGAGAAAGACCGGGAATACAGTTTCAAGGATCCCAAGATAGATGAGTTGGTCAGTCTAATTCCAGAGATAGAGTGTTCTGCAGACTTTCAGAAGAAGTATGGATCCATTATTCCTCTCATGAAGCTGAAGATGAAGGAGGGTATTCTATCGACCTTGATCCAGTTCTATGATCCGATGTATCACTGCTTTACTTTTCCCGATTATCAGTTGATGCCTACACTGGAGGAGTATTCTTATCTATTGGATTTACCTGTTATCGATCGTGTTCCTTTTACTGGTTTGGAGGGTGATCCAAAACCACATGAGATTACTGCTTTGATTCATCTGGGGAAGTCTAAGGTGGAAGCCTATATGACTACTAAAGGAGGGATTAGAGGATTACCAACTCAGTTCTTATTGGAGAAAGCTCGTTACTTTTCCAGAATGAAGAGTACAGTTGCTTTTGAGGCCATCTTTGCTCTACTTTCTTACGGGTTGTTCTTATTTCCTAATGTGGACAAGTTTGTCGACATTAACGCTATCAGAATTTTCATGATTGGAAATCCAGTTCCTACACTGTTGGGTGATTCTTATTACTCTGTTCATCTTCGGAATTCTTATCATGGGGAATGATTATCTGTTGCACGCCTCTGTTGTACCGGTGATTCATTTCTCATATGCCTCAGTCTGATGCTTTTTGGGATGTCAAGAAGGAACCCCGTTGGGCTCTAAGATCATGGCACTTACTCACTCGGATATTGATTGTGATCATCGAGCTTACCAGGATGTGGAGATTATTGACAGTTGTGGTAGTTTCCTCAATGTACCGCTTCTTGGTACAAAGGGAGGAATTAACTATAACCCTATTTTTGCACGGCGACAACTTGGTTATCCGATGAGGGATAAACCAAATAGTATTCATTTGAGTAATTTCTTTCTGAAGGAAGGAGAAGACCATAGGGAAGCTAGGGAACGGATTGCAAATGTAACACCCTGTTTTATTTAATATTATATTATATTAATATTTTCGAGTTACCGTGTGACGTTTATTTTTGCGACGAGAATATTTAAATTAACCGTTATATATGTTAATATATTCGACGACATTTTATTGGGACCGGTAATTATTTTATTCGGTCCGGTATTTGTTTTGAGGGACCGGTAATTATTTTATTCGGTCCGGTATTTATTTTGTGGGACCGATAATTATTTTGTTCGGTCCGATTTTTATTCCATTCGGTTCGGTAAAATATTATTCGGACCGATATTTAATTATTTGGAGTTATTTTAATTATTTGAGGTAATAATATTATTTAGTGTTAATTAGTAGTATATTTTAAGAAGGGCTTTTTGGTATTTGTCTAGCTTGTGTCTTGCTACTAAACAAACAAAATCCACTATTTCCTGGTTTTGTGTCATAACACTAGAACACTTAGAAGCATAGAGAGAGCTAGAGAGTCTTGGAGAAGAGAAGAACAAGAAGAACAAAGCTTGGGTTTTGGGTTGGTTGGAACATCAAGAATCATTTCAAGTATATAAGGTAAGGGGTTTAATTTTTCAATGCTTATAGTTACGATTTGATTTGATATATTTTGATTTGGGATGAAATTGATGTTAGGGTTCTTGAGATTTGTTGAGATAAATTAGGAGAGTTAATTTAGGTGTTAGTGTTATGGGATTATTGTTATGTTAATAGAAATTAAATTAGAAAAACTAAATTATATTAATTAAATTAAGTTTTGAAACTAAAATAAAATTATGCAATATAGTTAGAACAAATAAAATTATGCAGTATAAGAATTTAGTTTTGTTTATAAAATAAAGTAAAGTAGCAGTTAAGTTATAAAAGCTAGGAGTATGTTCATTAGAGTTAAGTTTAGAAACAATAAAACTAGCATTATAGGCATTTATGTAAAGTAGCGGTTTAGTTTATAAACCATGTACTAGTAGCATATTGATGAAATGAAGTTAGAAAACTAAAGACAGGCAGTGCATTAAGTTTACTAAAGTACTAGTAGTTAGAAACTAAGGTAATAGTAATATGCATAATTAAATGAAAGAGAACAAAACAAGACGGTGAAAGACTAAAGAATGTAGTATAAATTAATGAAGTAGCAATATGCAAAAATTGAAAGAAAGATTTAGAAACCAAATGTAAACTAGCAGTAGGTAATAGCAGTATAATTATTGAAATTAAGTTTAGAAATTAATTAATTTATGTTTTGTTTTTATTTTCTTAATTTAATATATTAAATATTTATATTAATAAAATATAAATATGACATAAGTTAGCCGATTTAATTTGGAACCCGATTATGTTCCGATTTCCCGATTTCAGCAATTTCAGCGACGGAGCAAGTTGCTCTGAATTTAACGAAAATTGACGTGCTAGCTAATTTCGATGTGTAGAACGTCGTGGTGAGGTTAGTTTTTTGAGATTACGAGTTTTTAACGGAGCGACCCGAAATAAGTCAATTTACGGTTAATTTGAAATGGGTTGCGTTTTAGTCGGTTTAAGTCACGTATGGACAATCTGATTGCGACGTTAATGATTATGATTGGTGCCGATTATTATGAATGACTTTCGCGATGATTATTGATATTTAACTATTTTTCCGTGTTTGAAATTTAGTGAATTATTTGATAATGATGTGGTGTGATTAAATATGATGTTTGCGACGGTTTATTTATAATGAATACTTGATGATATGCGATGCGATGATATGTTTATCTTGATGTGGATAAATATGGCGATGTGGGTTTTATACCAATTTTGATATGCGATGATGATGTTTTGTTGTGTCGTGTTTGTGATGTCGTGTTGTCGAGTCACATACATTGCATTAGCGACGAGGGCTTTTATGCCAAGCGACGAGGGCTTTTATGCCAAAGCGACGATGAGCTTTTATGCCGAATGTCCCTAATTATGGACAAAGCGACGGGTACCACATGCATAACATAGTCGTGTCTCATGGAGTCGGTTATGTTTATTTTGAGTCTTTTGGCGTTGAGTTTTATTTGATTGCTTATAATGGATTGCGATTTTATATGATACCTTGTTTTGTGACGATTTTTGTGTTGAACATAAAGCGATTATGATGTGATAATTTCATGAAAATTATGTGATGGATATAACATGACGGTAAAGCGACGATATGAGTTTATGGCAATGGAGTTTATGTCTTGTTTTGACATGATTATGGTGATTATGTAATGATATTAAAGTGTTGATCTTATACACTAAATGATGATTTTAAAGTATGTGAGATTTGATATTTGTTGACATATTCTTATTAACCTATATCATTTATGATTCTAAAACTATTTATATATTTTATCATGCCTTTAATTATATGTTTTGGAGTATCTCACCCTTTACTTGTTTCGCCGTTGCCTTTATATTAGTAACGTGCAGGTGATCCGCGAGGATGATGAGGATTAGCTCGAGTCTCTTTATTTTGAGTTGCTCTGCTCTAATAGTAGTAACACTCGGGATTTGGGCGACGCTATTATTTTGATAGGATAATTTATGTATACTATCTTATAACCTTATGTATTAATGATAACATGATGATACGTATATTTTGTGAACACATCCGTTGTGCTATGAATATTCATATGTTTATATGATGATTTGTGATATGAATCGGTATATCCGACATTTGATTTTTGTGATGTGCATTATAATGCAAAATGATGGAAACACGAATATGTGATACCTCAATTTATGTTTGGATGAAATTTTGAAACTCTGATTTTATTATTAATTACGAGGGGTAGAATTGGGGTGTTACATTAGTGGTATCAGAGCAGGTCGGTCTGTCCAGCCAAGTTGTTGAGTTTGTTGTCGTCTATCAATCAAGTATTATTATTTGTTGATTCTAATCCTTGTTTTGTTTTGAGCAGAAGTTGTTATGGCTGGAAGGAACACTGGTAGGAATGATGAGGCTCTTGCTGCTGCTATGCAGGCAATGGCTCAGGCTTTCCAAAACCCGCTGAATGCTGACGAGAACGCTGGGTCTCATAGTTTGGCAACCTTCCAAAGAGATAATCCTCCTACTTTCCAAGGAAAGTATGATCCCAAAGGTGCTTTGGCGTGGCTGAAGGAGATTGAAAGAATCTTTCGTGTGATGGATTGCACTCCTGTGCAAAGGATTCGTTATGGTAATCATAAACTAAGTTCTGAAGTGGATGACTGGTGGGTTGAAACCCGTCAGAGGCTTGAGGTTACTGGTGAGGAAGTGACATGGGAAGTTTTCCGAAGGGAATTCATGAGGAAGTATTACCCGGAAGATGTTCAGGGAAAGAAGGAGATAGAGTTCCTTGAATTAAAGCAAGGAAGCATGTCTATCACTGATTATGCTGCAAGGTTCACTATGTTGGCCAAGTTCTATCCGCATTATGATGGGCCGAATGACAAGTTCTCTAAACGCATCAAGTTTGAAAATGGTTTGCGTCCGGAGATTAAGAAAGTTGTTGGTTATCAGAAAATCTGTGTCTTTTCAGATTTGATTGATAGTTGTAGGATCTTTGAGGAGGACAGTAATGCTCATTATAAGATTATGTTTGATAAGAGAAACAAAGGTCAGCAAAGCCGTGGAAAACCGTATGATGCTTCAGCTGGTAAAGGGAAACATAAAGCGTTTCTTGGGCGAAGAACTAGTAGGGGAGATGCTCCTGCTAGTATTGTTTGTTACAAGTGTGGGAAACCTGGCCACAAAAGTAATGTTTGTCGAAGCGATGTTAGAGCTAAAGAGAATGAGGTGAGATGTTTCCGATGTGGAGAAGTGGTCCATATGACTCGCGATTGTAGACATAAGGATGTGGTCTGTTTTAATTGTGGCGAGGGAGGTCACATTAGTGCTCAATGTAAGAAGCCTAAGAGGACTCAAGGAGCAGGAAAGGTGTTTGCTTTGTCGGGTGCTCCGACGGCAAACGAGGATGGTCTTGTTCGAGGTACTAGTTTCATTAATAACTTTCCTCTTATTACTATTATTGATACTGGTGCTACTCACTTTTTTATTGCTGTTGATTGTGTAAAGAGATTGGGTATCACTTTGTCGTCTCTGAATAGAGATATGGTGGTAGAAGTTCCGGCTAAGGGAACGGTTACTACTTCTTTTGTGTGTGCAAGTTTCCCTTTATCAATCTTTGATAGAGACTTTGTGGTGGATCTTTTTTGTTTACCGCTTGTCGGGTTGGACGTGGTTTTAGGTATGGACTGGTTAAAAGCTAATTATGTCCATATCAATTGCTATGACAACACTGTGAGGTTTTCTTCCTTAGTAGAAGAAGAACAATCTATGTTGGTGTCGATGAAGCAGTTGAATGAATTCATGAAGGATGAGGCGTTGGTTTTCTTGTTGATGGCGACTCTTTCTATGGAGAGTCAAGCTGTGATAGCAAACTTTCCGGTGGTGTGCGATTTTCCCGAAGTATTCCCTGATGAGATTCCTAGTGCACCTCCAGAAAGAGAAGTTGAATTTTCTGTGGATCTTGTCCCTGGTACCAGACCTATCTCTATGGCACCATACAGGATGTCCGTATCTGAGTTAGCAGAACTGAAGAGCCAATTAGAAGATTTTCTCAAGAAGAAGTTTGTTAGACCTAGTGTGTCGCCGTGGGGAGATCCTGTGTTATTGGTGAAGAAGAAAGACGGTAGCATGAGACTTTGTATTGATTATCGTCAGTTGAATAAAGTGACTATCAAGAATAGGTATCCACTTCCTAGAATTGATGATTTGATGGACCGATTGGTTGGCGCTCGAATGTTTAGTAAGATTGATTTGAGATCGGGTTACCATCAAATAATGGTGAAAGAAGAAGATGTTCAGAAAACTGCTTTCAGGATAAGGTATGGACATTACGAATATTCGGTGATGTCTTTCGGTGTCACTAATGCACCGGGAGTATTCATGGAGTACATGCATCGTATTTTCCATCCTTACTTGGATCGTTTCATGGTTGTTTTCATTGATGATATTCTGGTTTATTCTAAATCGGAAGAAGAGCATGCAGAACATTTGTGCATCATGTTGGAAGATCTGAAAGAGAAGAAGCTTTATGCTAAGTTGTCAAAGTGCGAGTTCTAGTTAAGTGAAGTGAGCTTTTTGGGGCATGTCATTTCTGGTGATGGAATTGCAGTTGATCCTTCTAAAGTTGATGCTGTGTTGAGATGGGAAACTCCTAAGTCTGTTACTGAGATTAGAAGTTTCTTGGGTTTGGCTGGCTACTATGGAAGGTCCATTGAAGGTTTTTCTAAGTTGGCGCTTCCTTTGACAAAGTTGACTTGTAAAGGAGCTGCATTTGTGTGGGATGTCAAGTGTGAATAAAGTTTTGTTGAATTGAAGAAAAGGTTGACAACAACTCCGATCTTGATTCTACCTAATCCTGAAGAACCGTTTGTCGTTTATTTTGATGCTTCTAAGATAGGTTTAGGTGGTGTACTTATGCAAAATGGCAAATTGGTTGCTTATGCTTCTAGGCAATTGAAGATTCATGAGAAGAATTATCATACGCATGATTTAGAGCTTGAAGCGGTTGTTTTTGTGCTTAAGATTTGGAGGCATTATCTTTATGATTCTAGATTTGAAGTATTTAGTGACCATAAAAGTTTGAAGTACTTGTTCGATAAGAAAGAGCTTAATATGAGACAAAGACGGTGGCTTGAATTATTGAAAGATTATGATTTTGGATTGAATTACCATCCTGGTAAAGCTAATGTGGTGGCCGATGCTTTAAGTCGAAAGACTTTGCATATGTCACTTTTGATGGTGAAATAGTTGGAAATGATTGAGCAATTTAGAGATATGAGTCTTGTAGTAGAAGTGACTCCGAAGAGTGTTATCTTGGGAATGTTAAAGATCAATAATGATTTCCTTGATAGTGTTAGAGAAGCTCATAAGCTTGATATGAAACTTGTTGATCTGTTGGTTGGTATTGGACAAACTGAAAATGAAGATTTCAAGTTGGATGCTCAGGGTGTATTGAGGTTCCGAGATAGGATTTGTATTCCCGATGATATGGATTTGAAGAGAATGATCTTGGAATAAAGTCATAGAAGCAATTTGAGTATTCATCCCGGAGCGACCGAAATGTATCAAGATTTAAAGAAACTATTTTGGTGGTCGGGCATGAAGAGAGAGGTGGCTCAGTTTGTTTATGCTTGTTTGACTTGTCAGAAGTCTAAAGTGGAGCATCAGAAACCTGCAGGGTTGATGCAACCGTTAGATATTCCAGAATGGAAATGGGATATCATTTCTATGGATTTTGTAACGGGGTTACCGAATACACCAAGAGGACACGATGCGATTTGGGTGATTGTTGATAGGCTTACAAAGTCGACTCACTTTATTCCTATTAACATCACTTATCCCGTATCGAAGTTGGCAAAAATTTATACGCATGTGATTGTGAGATTACATGGCATTCCTTTATGTATTATTTCGGATAGAGATCCGAGGTTTACTTCTTAATTTTGGAAAAGCTTGCAAGAGGCTTTGGGTTAAAAGTTGAGGTTGAGTTCGGCTTATCATCCTCAGACTGATGGTAAGACGGAAAGGACGATTCAATCGTTGGAAGACTTGTTACGAGCTTGTATTCTTGAACATGGTGGTTCATGGGATACATACCTTCCTTTGATTGAGTTTACTTATAACAACAATTTTCATGCTAGTATTGGAATGGCACCGTTCGAGGCTTTGTATGGTCGGAGGTGTAGGACTCCTTTATGTTGGCATGAGTCGGGTGAAAGTGTCGTGCTTGGACCAGAATTGGTTAGAGAGACTACTGAGACGGTGAAGATGATTAGAGAAAAGATGAGAATTTCTCAAAGTTGACAAAAGAGTTATCATGATAAAAGGAGAAAAGACTTGGAATTTCAAGATGGTGATCATGTATCTTTGCGATTTACTCCTACAACCAGTGTTGGGCGAGCATTGAAGTCGAGGAAGCTAACTCCTCACTTTATTGGTCCTTACCAAATTACTAGTAAAGTGGGAAAAGTGGCTTATAGAGTGGCGTTACCGCCAAATCTTTCGAACTTGCATGATGTGTTCAATGTGTCGCAACTTCGGAAGTATGTTCCAGATCCTTCACATGTGATTGAGATGAATGATATTCAAGTGCGAGACAATCTTACGGTGGAGACGATGCCTTTAAGGATCAAAGATCGTGAGATGAAGTCTCTTCGTGGCAAAGAGATCTCCTTGGTTAAAGTTGTTTGGATAGGAGCAGCTGGTGAAAGTGCAACGTGGGAGTTAGGAAGCAAGACGCGGGATTCCTATCCTAAGCTTTTTGAGTCAGGTAATTTCAAGGACGAAACTTTTATAAGTGGAGGAGAGTTGTAACGTCCCGTTTTATTTAATATTATATTATATTAATATTTTCGAGTTACCGTGTGACGTTTATTTTTGCGATGAGAATATTTAAATTAACCGTTATATCTGTTAATATATTCGGCGACATTTTATTGGGACCAGTAATTATTTTATTCAGTCCGGTATTTGTTTTGAGGGACCGATAATTATTTTATTCGGTCCAGTATTTATGTTGTGGGACCGGTGATTATTTTGTTCGGTCCGATTTTTATTCCGTTCGGTTCGATAAAATATTATTCGGACCGATATTTAATTATTCTGAGTTATTTTAATTATTTGGAGTTATTTTAATTATTTGGATTTATTTTAATTATTTAGGGTAATAATATTATTTAGTGTTAATTAGTAGTATATTTTAAGAAGGGCTTTTTGGTATTTGTCTAGTTTGTGTCTTGCTACTAAACAAACAAAACCCACAATTTTTTGGTTTTGTGTCATAACACTAGAACACTTAGAAGCATAGAGAGAGCTAGAGAGTCTTGGAGAAGAGAAGAACAAGAAGAATAAAGCTTGGGTTTTGGGTTGGTTGGAACATCAAGAATCATTTCAAATATTTAAGGTAAGGGGTTTGATTTTTCAATGCTTATAGTTAGAGTTTGATTTGGTATATTTTGATTTGGGATGAAATTGATGTTAGGGTTCTTGAGATTTATTGAGATAAATTAGAAGGGTTAATTTAGGTGTTAGTGTTGTGGGATTATTGTTATGTTAATAGAAATTAAATTAGAAAAACTAAATTATATTAATTAAATTAAGTTTTGAAATTAAAATAAAATTATGCAGTATAGTTAGAACAAATAAAATTATGCAGTATAAGAATTTAGTTTTGTTTATAAAATAAAGTAAAGTAGCAGTTAAGTTATAAAAGCTAGGAGTATGTTCATTAGAGTTAAGTTTAGAAAAAATAAAACTAGCAGTATAGGCATTTATGTAAAGTAGCAGTTTAGTTTATAAACCATGTACTAGTAGCATATTGATGAAATGAAGTTAGAAAACTAAAGACTAGCAGTGCATTAAGTTTACTAAAGTACTAGTAGTTAGAAACTAAGGTAATAGTAATATGCATAATTAAATGAAAGAATGCAGTATTGGTATCAGAACAAAATAAAACGGTGAAAGACTAAAGAATATAGTATAAATTAATGAAGTAGCAGTGTGCAAAAATTGAAAGGCAGTTTTAGAAACCAAATGTAAACTAGCAGTAGGTAATAGTAGTATAATTATTGAAATTAAGTTTAGAAATTAATTAATTTATGTTTTGTTTTTATTTTCTTAATTTAATATATTAAATATTTATATTGATTAAATACAAATATGACATAAGTTAGCCGATTTAATTTGGAATCTGATTATATTCCGATTTCCCGATTTCGGCAATTTCGGCGACGGAGCAAGTTGCTCCGAATTTAACGAAAATTGACGTGCTAACTAATTTCGACGTGTAGAATGTCGTAGTGAGGTTAGTTTTTCGAGATTACAAGTTTTTAACTGAGTGACCCGAAATAAGTCAATTTACGGTTAATTTGAAATGGGTTGCGTTTTAGTCGGTTTAAGTCACGTATGGACAATCCGATTGCGACGTTAATGATTATGATTGGTACCGATTATTATGAATGACTTTTGCGATGATTATTGATGTTTGACTATTTTTCCGTGTTTGAAATTTAGTGAATTATTTGATAATGATGTGGTGTGATTAAGTATGATGTTTGCGACGGTTTATTTATAATGAATACTTGATGATATGCGATGCGATGATATGTTTATCTTGATGTGGATAAATATGGCGACGTGAGTTTTATACCAATTTTGATATGCGATGATGATGTTTTATTGTGTCGTGTTTGTGATGTCGTATTGTCGAGTAACATACATTGCATTAGCGAAGAGGGCTTTTATGCCAAGCGATGGGGGCTTTTATGCCAAAGCGACGATGGGCTTTTATACCGAATGTCCCTAATTATGGACAAAGCAACGGGTACCACATGTATAACATAGTCGTGTCTCATGGAGTCGATTATGTTTATTTTGAGTCTTTTGGTGTTGAGTTTTATTTGATGGCTTATAATGAATTGCGATGTTATATGATACCTTGTTTTGTGACGATTTTTGTGTTGAACATAAAGCGATTATGATGTGATAATTTCATGAAAATTATGTGATGGATATAACATGACGGTAAAGCGACGATATGAGTTTATGGCAATGGAGTTTATGTCTTGTTTTGACATGATTATGGTGATTATGTAATGATATTAAAGTGTTGATCTTATACACTAAATGATAATTTTAAAGTATGTGAGATTTGATATTTGTTGACATATTCTTATTAACTTATATCATTTATGAATCCAAAACTATTTATATATTTTATCATGCCTTTAATTATATGTTTTGGAGTATCTCACCATTTACTTGTTTCGCCGTTGTCTTTATATTGGTAACGTGCAGGTGATCTGCGAGGATGATGAGGATTAGCTCGAGTCTCTTTATTTTGAGTCGCTCTGCTCTGATAGTAGTAACACTCGGGATTTGGACGACGTTATTATTTTGATAGGATAGTTTATGTATACTATCTTATGACCTTATGTATTGATGATAACATGATGATACATACATTTTGTGAACACATCCGTTGTGTTATAAATATTCATATGTTTATATGATGATTTGTGATATGAATCGGTATATCCGACTTTTGATTTTTGTGATAAGCATTATAATGCAAAGTGATGGAAACACGAATGTGTGATACCTCAATTTATGTTTGGATGAAATTTTGAAACTCTGATTTTATTATTAATTACGAGGGGTAGAATTGGGGTGTTACAGCGAAGGCCTGGCGTCACATTCATAAGAAGAGTAGGAAGAATCTGGGACCTAGGGGTGTTGTTTCTTTGGAGCCATACCTCTAATGGATTCAATTGAGAGCTATTCAGTTAAAGATGTCGTATACTCGGGAGACACCCATGCCTGATCTATTTGTGAAGACCACCCCTCCCTTATTAGATGACCTAGAAGAGATACAACTTGCTTTGGTTAGGATGCAACAGGAAAGGGATGCTTGGAAGAACAAGTTCCAAACTTTAGAAAGTTCCTACAGAGCAGACCTGAAGGAGAAAGATGATTTGATTGAGATCCTCGAGAGTCGAGCGGTGGAGTCTATGGAGAGGCAAGGGGATTTATTTTCCCCTAAGCCTCAAACAGGTGCTGATTACTCACTTCCTGATTCAGATGATTGGAAGGATGTTTCCATCAAACATGCAGAAGAAAACCAGAGGTTGAAGGCTCAGATTGCCAGGCTCACAGGGAAGCGCCAGCGTACAAATTGATTTCCATCAGTTCTTTTTCTCAGAATTTTAGATTGTATTTCCATCTTGTACTTGGGATCATTGAAACTTGTAACCCATTTTGAAGTTATTATAATAAAAATTTTAGTATTTCAAATGTGTTATTACTCTGATATTTGCAATATGTCTATAAACCGTAAATCCCTTGAAATATTAAATAATGAAGCAAAAATAATCATATGCATTGCATATCATGCATCATATTGCACATATTTCTTGCATTTATTATGCATATCCAGGTGCCTTATCCAGCTTTTTACTTCGTTCAGCAAGCTGACTCATCACTACAACACTCGAGCTAATTTCAAAAAGAAGATGGACAACTTAGAACAGAAGAATCGCGAGCTGCACGAAGACGTTTCTGCTTTGAAGGCCGACATGGCCAATTTGACTACTCTGATGGAAGCTCTAGTGGCTTCTCAGAATCAGCCACCGAGTGTTCAATCTCAACCAACAAGGGCAAATACTGAAGTTCCGACTGTTCCTGTATCCGCTACTCCGGCTGTTGTTCAAAACCGTATGCCTCAAGGTTATCCATGGGGAATACCAGAGAATGTTGCACATGAAGGTTTCAATCTTGGTCCTCAAGATACTCCAGTGATTCAGACTGTTGTTACTTCAGCACCTCCTGTGGTGCATGCTGTTCCTGCCGCACCTCCTTCAGTAAACATGGTTCCGTTTGTTAATGATGATGTGTGTCGTCCTCTCCCTCCGCCTAGTGAAGACTTAGGTATTTATGACAGAATGGATGATTTTCAAGAGCAGTTTGATAAGATGCAAAAAGAGAAGAAGGCTCTTAGGGGAAAAGAGCTATTTGGGCAGAATGTGAATGAGCTATGTTTGGTCCCGAATGTTAAGATACCTGCTAAGTTCAAGGTCCCAAAATTTGAGAAGTATAAGGGCAACACTTGCCCTCACGCTCACTTGGTAATGTATGTGAGGATAATGTCTACCCACACTGATGATCAACGTCTGCTGATTCACTTTTTTCAGGATAGTTTGACCGGTGCAGCACTGAAATGGTATATGAGTTTGGACAGCACCAACATCCATACTTTTAATGATTTAGGAGAAGCATTCATCAAACAATACAAGTACAATGTGGACATGGCGCCCGATCGTGACCAACTTAGAGCCATGGTTCAGAAAGACAGTGAATCGTTCAAAGAGTATGCGCAGAGATGGCGCGAAGTAGCTGCCCAAGTGATTCCTCCCATGGAAGAGAAGGAGATGACTGAGATTTTTCTGAAGACGCTGGGAGCTTTCTACTACGAAAGGATGGTAGCAAGCGCACCAAGTGACTTTACAGAGATGGTAGGAATGGGTATCCGCTTAGAAGAGGCTGTAAGAGAGGGTCATTTAACGAATAGTGAAGGATCCGGAGGTGTGAAGAAGCCATCTTATGGGTTTACCAAGAAGAAGGAAGGGGATGCAAATGTTGTTATACCAGAGAGGAGGGTAAACGCCCCTAGAAGCAATTATCAGCGTCATCAGCAAGTCGCCTCAGTTACTCCTGTTATGAATGTCGCTCTGACTAATGTTGCTTATCAGAGACCGTCTCAACAGGGGAATCAAGGGTATAATCAGAGGAGGGAGAGTTATGAACCTATTCCCATGAGCTATACAGAGCTACTACCAGCATTGATTCAGAAAAAGTTGGTCCAGACACGACCACCTCCCGCCGTACCATCACCATTGCCTTGGTATTACAAGGCAGACCAAACATATGCTTTTCATCAGGGAGCACTAGAGCATAGTGTTGAGAATTGTTATCCTTTGAAGACTGAAGTGCAAAAGTTGGTGAAGTCTGGAATTCTATCTTTCAAGGACATGGGACCTAATGTAAAAGATAACCCTCTATCCAAGCACGGGGGAGTAAATGATGTGAACATGGTGGCCGGTTGTCCAGGCGACTTCCGGATTTTTGACATTAATCTGGTTAGAGGAGATTTGGTGAAAATGCACACAGACCTCTGTGAATTCAGCTACTACACGCATGGCCATGTTGGTTGTGCTATTTGCAGTACAAATGTACAGGGTTACGAGAAGATAAAGGCTGATTTACAGAAGATGATGGATGAGGGCTTAATCCATATAATCAGGTGATGTGCGATTGACCTAATGTGTCTAACGGAATCTTAACTGCAAGTGCACAGTCTATCGCGGTAGTAATAAAAAGATGTCAAACCCACAGGGACTTCGTAATCACTCTAGTGTTATGAAACAGGTTAGTTTAGCTAAGGCGGAAATTGTCACGTTTGGTTTTTAGAAGTTTAAAACTAAAGGAGAAACTAAATTCAATTAAAAGAATTATAATATTAAAGTGGTCGGAGTGTAATGTTTTGAACCTATGCGAATTAAATTGTACCTAAGCATATAAAAATATTTAACTTAAATTGTTCTGTAGTACTTATCAGTTTAAAAACCCTCGATTCACACTCTCGTGGTCTTACCTCAGATCATACTCCTAAAGCCAAATGTCTGCTCTCGCTAGCCCATAAGTGTTTAGAAAACATCTTTTTGAAAACTAAATAAATCTAATTCGTTTTAAAGCGCTCTCGCTGTATTTAAATCGAATGCCTAACTTTAGCTATCCGGTTAAAACCTCACACTCTCGTGGTCTTGATTTCTCCCTATTTTACTTTCCTTACTCTCGTAACAAAAAGCTTAATTTTTAATTATAAAAAGTCACGGCCAGAAATTAAGTTAATTAAGGTTTTAGCTTAGAAATACATTAATTCATTCGGTTATTTCATCACACCCCGACTACGGGTATTTAGCTACTCATAATGCTCGGAATTAAAATGCGGGAAATAAAATCAGAAAACAATAACACATGCATTATAAATAAAGAACAGGAATTTAACATAAATAAATTACAATTATATTGAATACGATAAAAACCTGAAAAGAAATAGTATCCTAGATCCTTCTTCCACAAGCCGGTAAGATCAGAACGTCAGAATGAAAATTAAATAAACAAAATGCTGAGGCTTGAAAGAAATCCTAACTACAATAGCAATTTCATGATGTTGGAAATGCTATTAAAGGTTCTGAAAGGAAAGGGAATAACAAGAACAAAATAAAATCGGAAAATAGAATCGGGTTTTAAATCGGCAGAGCTTCCGCAAGAATTTTCTGAACTGAACTCTGTAATTTCTTCTTTGAAGTCCAAGCTATGTATAGAGAATGAATACAGTTGGGATTATATTTCACGTTGCTAGATTCTTGGCTTGTTGAGAAAAATAAGGAGAAGGTGGTCTTGGTCGTTGGAGAAAAATAAGGCACACATGCATGCTTCGTTACTTGACCACGTACTGCACGTTCAAAATAACTAATAAAATGCTTGTTACGGTCGTGGCTGGTGTGTTACGTGCAGATTCCATGAAATAGCGTGTTACGGTCGTGGCCAATGCATGACGGTCGTAACACGCTTCTGAAGTGTCTTACGGTCGTGGCAAGGGTGTGACGACCGTAATAGCAGCAAATTTTGGATTTTTGACAGATTTATCTTTTCTCTTCTGGTCTTGGCCGCAATCTTGTACATTTCATGTTTCGTTCTAGTTTGAGCTAAGATATGTTGTACCTGCATAAAATCATACAAAACTCGGAGTATTCGGGAGTTAATCGGGTCAATACGATATAAAGCGGTTTAATTTCATAGTAAATATATGATACGATTTCTCGTTATCAAATCCTCCCATACTTAAACCTTTGCTTGTCCTCAAGCAAATAGTCGTAAAAATCAGACAAGTGTTCGTCAGGCGCACATGCACGACATACCTTTGATTTTCGAGATAAAACACATAAAACCAATCGTCAGTCGACCGGTACTTGAGTAAAACGTCAGTGATACACCAATGACACAATTGAGTCGCGTATTTCCACTTTAACAAACCGCTTAATCGTTTCGTCACATTTCAACCTCGATCCTCTCGTGCTTTTTCGCCCGGTTTCGTTCTGGCGCAATCACATTAAGCCCTTTGTCTTTGCACGCACATAGTGGAGTAGCCGGTTAGTGACTTTGATCCTATTTTTGTCACGGGGTCTGGTACAAGGATGTGGTTACCCTATATTTTTCCAAATAGAAGGTTGCGGGGGATCGAGCCGTAGCACGCCCTACCAAGTTCAGAACCAGATACCTCTGAACCAACCAACAATGGACTTCTTCTCTTATACTTATGTCTCGTATGCGATCTTTGTCTTTTGGCACAAGATTTTCTTTTCTTAGCATCGAGATGAGAAGGGTATTTCATTGATTAGGCATCAAACACTTATATTCATCAGCTCCCCACGTGGTTTGTGTCCAGACGATGCTGACTGCTAGTATAAACTACTAGGGGTTACTTCAGAACTTAAAAATCGAGGTGTACGTATAACATTTTGTTTAGACGGGTTGCATAAGCAGGATGTTTGCGGTGTCATAATCGTATTGATTTTGTTTACTCGTTCTCGTCTTCCTAACTAGGTTTCCGTTTAAGGTAGGTATGTCGAGCTATGCGAACAGAGAATTTTTTTGGTATGGCTTATAATACGGGGAAAACTTGAAAAACTTGAAAATATCATAAAATTACCATAAAATTACTAGAATTTGCAACATGAAGAAAATGCAGAATGAAAAGAATAGTGCCTCTCCCACACTATATTAGACATTGTCTCAATGTCATGATATATGGTAGGAAGGATTACAAATAGAAAAATGGTACGGAAAGGGAAATGAATGAAATACAGAAACAAAAACGAAAGAAAACTACTGGTGGCCTCTGCCTCTGCTTCGGGTGCGGGAGCGTCGGGTAGGTGTGGCCTCAAGGTCGGTATCATGCGAGCCAAGAGCGCTTACTTCCATCCGTAAGGCGCTAAGCTCAGATAAAGCCTCGTCCAACTTCTCGTTGACGTTGCGCTGGACGCTTAAAATTTGGACGTTCTGTGCATATAGAGTGTCATACTGCTCCTGATGCTTCCTTTCAAGAGCTACACCCATCTGATTTTGCTGATGGAGGGCTCTGAGGATGTCCTCCATAGTGAAAGTAGGTGGTGCAGAAAAGGACTCAGGAATGTCGGGAGCAGGTGCTTCGCGGTCCAATTCCTCCTGAATCTCGTCAGTTAGAGCATCCGGCTGGTCATCATGCACGGGAGCATGGCCGTCAGGGGCATCAAATAGCCAATTGGCTCGGTTTTATGGATCGATACGGTCCCTGCAAGGCAGAACAATGTTAGAATAAACAACGTTCTGGATCATTGGATTGAACTTGCCGTCGTCCCGCTCGTGAATGAGATGAGCAGATTTGCAATGGTCCAAGGTGAGCAAAACCAGTGCTCTGGAGGGCAGATGGGCAAGGGTGTCGCCATGATTCAAAGCCAAGGCAATAGAAGTGACAAGCCCTCTGAAGTAGAAAGGTTTGCCGCCTCGAGTGCAAATGGAATGAATATGGGCCAAGAGGAAGGGTGCGGCGTTGATTTTCTGATCGGTGAACGCACAGTGCATGAAGAATAGCTCTTTGGAGTTGAGCTTATGGTTACTGTCCCTTGCGAAAATGGTGTTGCACAGGATGCGATGGAAATAGCGAATGGCGGGATTATGAATTTGTGTGGCATTGAGGTGATCGTAGGAGCTAGCACGGTTGTTGGTCAGGCTATGCCATAGATTAAAGGATTCCTCATGGAAGGTATCAGGTACATGGAGGTGAGCGCCTTCATCAGTACAGAAGTCGAGTAATCGACCGAATGCATTCTGAGAGAAGTCGTATTCGGTTCCGAAAATGAGAAACCTTACCGCACCAGTAAGTTGATTTGTTGGACCATTAGGAGTGATGTAGCAGAAGGAACTGAGGAACTCGAGAGTGAGATTCTCGTACGTGGGTTGGGGCTGGCTACAGAGGGTCCAAATGTTGACATTTTGAAGGAGATGTTGGACACTTTGAAGAAATCCAAGGTCTCTGAGGCAGTCAATGTCGACGTACCTAGTGGGATGGAGGCCTCGGCGTTGAAACTTCAAGAACTTTGTGCGTTGGGTTTCACCTTTTTCACCATCGTGTAAGTGGATGCCTGGAATTTGCTGGTTTACGTTTGCCATTTTTGCATGCAATAGTGTTAGAGAGAGTGGGTTGTGGGTTGGAATTGGTGAGGGATACGGTTTATGAGATGTATATATAATAAGGGAAAGTAATGGGAAGTTTGAAAATTAGTGGAGAATAATGGTGAGTTAAGTGGTGTGAATGGGGATTGATGGAGGTAGTGGGACGGTTTTGAAGTAGTGGAGGAAGAGGGAAAGGTTGAAGAAGAAGAGCTTATGTCTGCTATAGGGGTTACTGATATAACCCGTGTTACGGTCGTAACACATGCATGACGGTCGTAACACGCTAAAAGGCGTGTGACGATCGTGACGGTCGTAACAGCAGCAAAATATGTAATTTTTAGCAGACAGTTCTGTACCAATTCTGCAACATCCTATCTTTACACAAAGGCATTTCAATAGCAGTATACATTCAGTGTTATACCAAGCAAATGCAAATATATATATATATATATATTCCAAAACATCAAAACATCAATCGATCAGAGAAAAGCTCACAATTTTATGTATAGCATTATAATTGGCATAGATGAAACTAGCAAATGAATACTAAATAACTGAAACTTTGATTCCATAAATTTGCTTGTTCAACACCAGAAATTCAAAAAGTACATAAAAGTAAATTTGTTCCAAATTAAAACGAAACTGAAAATATGCGAAAATGGGAAACTTCCTAGAAACAAAATAAAAGGAAATATAAAACTAGAGCTGCTTTTTTTGTGAGTTCATCCAAGCTTTGCTTTTATGTCTTCGAGTGTATTATGAATGTGATAAAATTGCTCCACGATTATGTCAGTTAATCCGATTATCTCCAGACGCATGCTTTTTATTTCGTCTTTTATTCCATTAATGTTAGTCTGGTAGGTATCAAGTGTGGTAACAATTTTATTCAGATCAGTGTAATCCTTCTTGGTTGTTTCAGAGGCTTCATCGGCCTCTGCCATGTTGAAGTTTTCGTAGTAACCATGAGGAGTCTCAGGGTCACCCATGTCGGACATAACATCATCATAAATTTGATAATCTTGTGGTGTCTCAGGTGTAGGAGGGTGGTCGGGTGGGTTTAGCTCATAAAGCCAGTTATCACGGTTATGGACACTTACTTTGTTATGGTTTGGAAGGGTGAATAGGTTTACAACTTCATCTCTTATCAAATACTCATAAGGTGGATGATCATGGTTTGCTATTATACGGCAGTCAAATCAAAAATCAATATTCATAGGACGAATCGTACCAAAATGTGGGCACCTATTCAGCTGGTATCTAAGGCCGAGGGAATTTGCAATCATTGTGACCAGGCCACCTATGATGATTGGTTCATCAGGGTTATCGATAATGCGGTAAAAGGTTTGCATTAGGAATGGCATGGCATTAACGGGTTGACCTTGGTTCATACAATATAGTAAAAATATCTCGTCCTTAGACACTGCAGTACGGTTCTCCTCTTTCCCGAATACAGTGTGGGCTAGAATCTTATGAAAATAGCGGATAGCAGGGTTATGTATCTCATCATTATCCATGTTATCCGGATCAGGGTGATAATTACCAGTTAAAGTCCCCCAAAAGTAATCTAGCTCAATATCCATCAGTTCAACCTGGGTAGTAGAGTAAGCAAAAGGGCCGCTAGGGAATCCTAACAGGTCAGCTAGTTCCTTATGAGTGTAAACAAAATCAATGCCAAAGAGACGGAAACTTATAAATCCTTTTCGGGTTCCTTTTCCATGTTCGGGTATATGGACTAGTGAGCTTAGAAATTCAAAGGTGAGCTCACAGTAGGTGATAAACCTATTCTTAATGTGGGCTTTTTCCCACCCCAGCTGGTTAAACAAGTACAGAATACTATCCAATATACCTAAAGCATTCATAGTGGGTTCATCATAATAAAGTGTCATACCAATGTTTCTTTTTGATAATTCCTCGAATTTTCTCTTTTGGTTTCTACCCCTAAAGGTGGTTTCCAAGAAATTATGGGGTTTTGGTTCCATGGTTAGTGTTAGTCAGGGAAACAAGTCAGGAGAGAAGGTAGAAGAGAAACAAAAACTTTTCAGAAATCCTGTGGCAATTAAAATTATTTTGAAATCAGCAGCAGTTTTATGAAAATTATAACAAAAGAAAGAAAATGAAAAATAAAACTTAAATAGGAATAAATGCAAAAACGAAAAGTATAATAAATAAATAAATAGAAACAAATAACAATTAACAAATAAGTGGGTTGCCTCCCACTAAGTGCTGTTTTTAACGTCAAAAGCCTGACATAGTGCCTAGCAGCAGATTATTCGGGTGAAATATTGGGCAATTCTAAAAGTCTTAGACTATTCGTATAGTCTCTATTTTCAATGTTATTGTATTGTTTTAACCGCTGTCCGTTTACTGTAAACGGGTCAGTATTTCTACCCTTAATTTCTATTGCTCCGCTAGGGAACACTTTTGTAATTTCATACGGACCTGACCATCTAGATTTTAATTTACCAGGGAAGAGCCTAAGTCTTGAGTTAAATAATAGTACGACATCTCCCACACTAAATTCTTTCCTAGATAAACGCTTATCATGCCATTTTTTAGTTCTCTCTTTGTATATTTTAGCATTCTCATAAGCATCTAATCTTAATTCTTCTAATTCATTTAAATCCAGGACTCGTTTTTCTCCCGCAACAGTGTAGTTCATGTTAAGCATTTTAATTGCCCAATACGCTTTGTATTCTAATTCTACTGGGAGGTGATAGGATTTTCCGTATACGAGCTTGAAGGGTGTAGTTCCTATAGGGGTCTTGTAGGCCGTCCTATAGGCCCATAAAGCTTCGTTGAGCTTTGATGACCAATCTTTCCTGGATGTGGCTACAGTTTTTTCTAAGATCTGCTTAATTTCTCTGTTTGAGACTTCGACTTGTCCACTGGTTTGTAGGTGGTATGGTGTCGCTATACGATGTTTCACTCCATACTTAAATAGTAATTTGTCGAATATCTTTGAGATGAAATGGGAGCCACCGTCACTAATGACGAGTCTCGGTACACCGAATCTTGGAAAGATTATGTTTCTAAAGAGTTTGATTACCACTCGTGTGTCATTTGTAGGAGAGGCTATGGCCTTGATCCATTTTGAAACATAATCGACCGCGACGAGTATATATTTGTTTCCAAAAGAAGATGGGAAGGGTCCCATGAAATCAATTCCCATACGTCAAAGATTTCTACCTCTAGGATTCCTCTTTGAGGCATTTCATCGCGTCTTGAAATATTACCGGTGCGTTGACACCGATCGCAATTTCTAACAGCGATGTGGACATCTTTCCATAGATTAGGCCAGAATAGGCCGACTTGTAAGATCTTTGCACAAGTTTTGGAAGTGCTTGCGTGTCCCCCGTAAGGAGATGAATGACAGTGGGAAATGAAATCTTCTATCTCTTCTTCGGGTATGCATCGATGAAAGATTTCGTCTGGTCCTCTTTTAAACAGTAAGGGTTCGTCCCAATAGTAGTATTTGAGATCATGGAAGAATTTCTTTTTCTGTTGGTAGGTAAGGTCTGGTGGGAGCGCGTTTGCAGCTAGATAGTTAACTATGTCGGCATACCATGGCAGTCCCATGGTTGCATGGATTGCTTTTACGGCTTCCTTGGGTTTTGGTTCGTTTAGGTTTAACTGAGCCAGGTCGCTCCTTATTTGGGCTATCAGTTGTTCATATGGAAAATCATCGTTAATCGGCACTTGTTCGGGTTTTATATCTTCCAATCTTGACAAGTGATCCGCTACGACATTTTTGGTCCCTTTTTTATCCTTAATCTCTAAGTCAAATTCTTGCAAAAGTAGGATCCATCTGAGGAGCCTTGGTTTTGCATCTTTCTTATTTAATATATATCTTATAGCAGCGTGGTCCATGTAGATGATGATTTTTGCTCCTACTAGATAGGAACGAAATTTGTCAAGCGCGAAGACGACTGCTAACAACTCTTTCTCAGTCGTGGCGTAGTTCATTTGGGATGGGTCTAGCGTTCTACTAGCGTAGTAAATGGCGTGTAGTTTCTTGTCCTTCCTTTGTCCAAGAACCGCGCCTACGGCGTAATCACTCGCGTCGCACATGATTTCGAAGGGTAAATTCCAATCGGGTGGTTGCATGATTGGTGCGGTGATAAGGGCTGATTTTAGAGTTTCAAACGCTTTATGACAATCATCGTCGAATACGAACTCAGCGTCTTTCATTAACAGACCGGTAAGTGGTTTAGTAATTTTTGAGAAATCTTTAATGAATCGCCGGTAAAAACCGGCGTATCCTAAAAAGCTTCGTATTTCTCTAATGGTCTTAGGTGGTCGAAGTTCTTTTATGACTTCTATTTTGGCTTTGTCAACTTCAATCCCTTTATTGGATATGACATGTCCTAGTACGATTCCTTCTCTGACCATGAAATGGCATTTTTCCCAATTGAGCACGAGGTTTACTTTTACACATCTTTCTAAGACTTTCTCTAGGTTTGATAGGCATCCTTCGAAACTTTCCCCGCACACTGAGAAATCATCCATGAACACTTCCATGATGTTGTCTATAAAATCTGCAAAGATTTACATCATACATCGTTGGAAGGTCGCTGGGGCATTACACAATCCGAAAGGCATTCGTCTATATGCGAACGTTCCATACGGACACGTGAAAGTAGTCTTTTCTTGATCGTCAGGGTGAATGGGAATTTGAAAGAATCCGGAGTAACCGTCTAGATAGCAGAAATAGGAATGTTTGGCTAACCTTTCTAGCATTTGGTCTATGAAGGGTAGAGGAAAATGGTCTTTACGAGTGGCTTTGTTTAGTTTTCTATAATCTATACACACTCTATGTCGATTGACTACTCTTTGCATTATTGGTTCGCCTTTTGTGTTCTTAACAACAGTGATACCTCCTTTCTTGGGCACCACGTGTACTGGGCTCACCCACTTACTATCAGAGATCGGGTATATGATTCCAGCTTCCATAAGCTTTGTAATTTCATCTCTGACTACAATGCTAAGAATCAGGTTAATCCTTCTTTGAGGTTCTCTAGAGGTTTTACAATTCTCTTCTAGCATAATACGGTGCATACAAATTGAAGGACATATTCCTTTCAAATCAGATATGTTATAACCTAGTGCGGGTGGGTACCTCCTTAGGACGTCTAAAAGTTTTTCAGTTTCGAGCTTTCCTAAGTTGGAGTTTACTATTACTGGTCGCGTGTGTTCGGTATCAAGGAATTCGTATCTTAGATTCTTAGGTAAGATTTTCAATTCTACACTGGGGTTCTTCGGGCATGGCATATGATCGGGCGTGAGTGCTAAGCTTTCGTTTAGACTGTCATCATTTTCGAATATTGGAGGGGTTTGGATTTCCATTATCTCAGAATATTTCGTCTGTTCTGCTTCCATCTCTCTTACGCACTCGTCTATGACATCTAGAAGATAGCATGTGTCGTTCATGGCTGGTGCTTGTAAGAATTGAGTAAGGATGAATTCCACTTTTTCTTCTCCAACTTCGAATGTTAGTCTGCCCTTCTTTACATTAATTATAGCTCCGGCGGTGGCTAGGAAGGGTCTTCCTAATATGATAGGGGTAACTGAGTCCTCGGTTATGTCCATGATGATGAAATCGGTCGGGATATAGAATTGACCTATTCTAACTGGAACATTTTCCAGTATACCTACAGGGTATTTAACTGATCGGTCAGCTAATTGAACGTACATTTTCATGGGTCTGAGTTCTCCCATCTCTAGCTTTTTGCAGATAGATAGGGGCATGACGCTAATACTTGCTCCTAAGTCACATAGAGCTTTTTCTATGACAAACTTTCCAATATTACAAGGTATAGAGAAACTACCTGGGTCTTTTAACTTAGGAGGCATATTGTTTTGAATGATCGCGCTACACTCGGCAGTGAGTGTAACTGTTCCGTTATCTTCTATCTTTTTCTTGTTAGATAGAATTTCCTTGAGAAATTTAGCGTACGAGGGCATCTGAGTGATGGCTTCTGTAAAAGGTATTGTGATATTGAGTTGTTTCAGAAGTTCAACGAATTTCTTGAATTGGCCCATTGTTTTGGAATTTGTAAGTCTCTGAGGATACATAATTGGTGGTTTATAAGGTGGTGGAGGTACATAAGGCTTCTCTTGCTCCACTGCCTCTTGATTTTCGTTTTCCATTTCTTTTTCTTTAGGTTCATTGGCTTTTTCAGTCGACTCACTCTGTTTTTGGTACATGGCTGGACTTTCTAGTCTTGGGTCAACAGGTCCGTCGAGTTCTTTTCCACTTCTCAGTATCACAGCATTAGCATGTCCTTTTGGGTTGGGCTGTGGTTGACCAGGAAAAATTCCATCCGGTGCTGCAGTAGGTGCTTGTTGTTGAGCTACCTGTGAAATTTGCGTCTCAAGCATCTCGTTATGGGTGGCTAAAGCATCAACTTTGCTAGTTAATTGTTTTATCTGCTCATTAGTCTGTAAATTCTGATTTATAATGTCTTTATTAGTCTGAGCTTGGGAAGCAATGAAGTGTTCTATCATGATTTCTAGGTTAGATTTCCTAGGAGTATTAGGTCCATTACCAGGATGATTTGGGATAACTTTTGGATAACCGGGTGGTGTAGCAGGAGCTTGTCCAGGTGCGTATAACGCGTTGTTACTTTTGTATGAAAAATTCGGATGATTTTTCCAACCAGGGTTATAGGTATTGCTATAAGGGTTCCCTTGTACGTAATTTGCTTGTTCAGCTGGAACTCCCATTAGAAGTGGGCATTCTGGAGCAGGATGTGATTGAAGACCACATAGATCGCAAGTTTGGACAACTGCAGCTACGGTAGCTGCAGGAGTAGTGGTAAGGTTTTCTAACTTTTGGGTAAGAGCTTCCACTTTAGCATTGACTTGGTCCAGAATATTCACTTCAGACATTCCACCTTTGGTTTGGGATTTCTCCATATTAGCTCTTTCGCTTCCCCATTGATAGTAGTTCTGGGCCATACTTTCAATAAGTTGATTTGCTTCGGCATATGGTTTATCCATCAGTGCGCCACCAGCAGCGGCGTCTATAGTCAATCTTGTGTTATACAAGAGACCGTTATAAAACATATGAATGATTATCCATTCTTCTAAACCATGATGAGGACAGAGTCTAATCATATCCTTGTAACGTTCCCATGCTTCGAAAAGTGATTCGTTATCTTTTTGTCTAAAACCATTGATGTTAGCTCTATGCATAACAATTTTGCTTGGTGGGAAATATCTAGCCAAGAAGACTTTCTTCAATTCATCCCATGTGGTGATTGAATTTGAAGGAAGATATTGGAGCCAGGCTCGGGCTCTGTCTCTTAAAGAAAAAGGAAATAGGCGCAATCGTATCGCCTCGGGGTTTACACCATTCGCTTTTACAGTGTCTGCGTACTGCACAAACACTGACAGATGTAGGTTAGGGTCGTCAGTAGGAGATCCAGAAAATTGGTTCTGCTGAACGGTGGATAAAAGCGAAGGTTTCAGCTCGAAATCGTTTCGAGCAATAGCAGGAGCGGCAATGCTGTTGTGAGGTTCCGCTTGCGAAGGAACTACGTAGTCCTTAAGAGTGCGAGGCGGATTTGGTACTTCAGCCATTGTCGATTCTTCGATAAATTCTGGTAAAGGGATATCAGGAATTTTAGTCGGAGGAAGATTGTTGAGAGATCGGTATTCTTGAATTCGGTGTCTTAATCTTAAGTAACGCTCGATATCGTTAATTTGTAGATGCAAAGGCTCACTTCGAGAACGAGTGTTTGGCATACAACAGAGGGAAATATAAAAAGTTGCCCTAGTCTAGACAACTTTGTTTTTAGAATACACTAGTGACTAAACTAAAGTCCCCGGCAACGGCGCCAAAAACTTGATGTGCGATTGACCTAATGTGTCTAACAGAATCTTAACTGCAAGTGCACAGTCTATCGCGGTAGTAATAAAAAGATGTCGAACCCACAGGGACTTCGTAATCACTTTAGTGTTATGAAACAGGTTAGTTTAGCTAAGGCGGAAATTGTCACGTTTGGTTTTTAGAAGTTTAAAACTAAAGGAGAAACTAAATTCAATTAAAAGAATTATAATATTAAAGTGGTCGGAGTGTAATGTTTTGAACCTATGCGAATTAAATTGTACCTAAGCATATAAAAATATTTAACTTAAATTGTTATGTAGTACTTATCAGTTTAAAAACCCTCGATTCACACTCTCGTGGTCTTACCTCGGATCATACTCTTAAAGCCAAATGTCTGCTCTCGCTAGCCCATAAGTGTTTAGAAAGCATCTTTTTGAAAACTAAATAAATCTAATTCGTTTTAAAGCGCTCTCGCTGTATTTAAATCGAATGCCTAACTTTAGCTATCCGGTTAAAACCTCACACTCTCGTGGTCTTGATTTCTCCCTATTTTACTTTCCTTACTCTCGTAACAAAAAGCTTAATTTTTAATTATAAAAAGTCACGGCCAGAAATTAAGTTAATTAAGGTTTTAGCTTAGAAATACATTAATTCATTCGGTTATTTCATCACACCCCGACTACGGGTATTTAGCTACTCATAATGCTCGGAATTAAAATGCGGGAAATAAAATCAGAAAACAATAACACATGCATTATAAATAAAGAACATAAATTTAACATAAATAAATTGCAATTATATTGAATACGATAAAAACCTGAAAAGCAATAGTATCCTAGATCCTTCTTCCACAAGCCAGTAAGATCGGAACGTCGGAATGAAAATTAAATAAACAAAATGCTGAGGCTTGAAAGAAATCCTAACTACAATAGCAATTTCCTGATGTTGGAAATGCTATTAAAGGTTCTGAAAGGAAAGGGAATAACAAGAACAAAATAAAATCGGAAAATAGAATCGGGTTTTAAATCGGCAGAGCTTCCGCAAGAATTTTCTGAACTGAACTCTGTAATTTCTTCTTTGAAGTCCAAGCTATGTATAGAGAATGAATACAGTTGGGATTATATTTCACGTTGCTAGATTCTTGGCTTGCTGAGAAAAATAAGGAGAAGGTGGTCTTGGTCGTTGGAGAAAAATAAGGCACACATGCATGCTTCGTTACTTGACCACGTACTGCACGTTCAAAATAACTAATAAAATGCTTGTTACGGTCGTGGCTGGTGTGTTACGTGCAGATTCCATGAAATAGCGTGTTACGGTCGTGGCCAATGCATGGCGGTCGTAACACGCTTCTGAAGTGTCTTACGGTCGTGGCAAGGGTGTGACGACTGTAATAGCAGCAAATTTTGGATTTTTGACAGATTTATCTTTTCTCTTCTGGTCTTGGCTGGAATCTTGTACATTTCACGTTTCTTTCTAGTTTGAGCTAAGATATGTTGTACCTGCATAAAATCATACAAAACTCGGAGTATTCGGGAGTTAATCGGGTCAATACGATATAAAGCGGTTTAATTTCATAGTAAATATATGATACAATTTCTCGTTATCATCAGGCCTAGGGCAGAGTATGAAGAGGAAGTGAATATGGTTTCTGGATGTCCTAGAGAATTCATATTTTTTGATGTGGAGTATTTGAATGAGGATCTCGTGCAGTTGCATGCTACCTTCTGCCATACTGCTGGTCAGGTGGAACACCAATATGGATCTTGCATAGTTTACTGTCGAGACCCCCGGGGATGTTCAATCGTGAGATAGGGTGTTCAGCTGCTGTTAGACAATGGAACTATCAAGATCACAGGTCATCGGGATGATTATCATGAGGTTGATATGGTTGAAGTTTGTTTAACGGAAGAAGAGTCAGAGGAAGAGTATGCCTCCACGGATGAGTATTTCTCTTCAGACGAAGATTTGTGTTCCATAAAGGACCTTTTTATGACTGATTATGTTGAAGAAAGGGTAAACGTAATTGTGCCTTGTTTTGGTGCACCCGCTCATTTTGAAGTGGAGTACCATAGCAAACCATCTGTTACCCCATTGGTAATTAGTTTGCTAGGTCCCATCCCCTACAAATCAGATAAGGCTGTGTCTTACAAATACAACGCTACAATTCTAAAAGATGGGGTGGAAATTCCCATCCAGCCAATTCCCGATGTTTGAAATATAGCTGAAAATAGCAGGGTGACCCGTAGCGGTCGTGTGTTTGCGCCGGTTGTTCGAAGAGATGTTGTTGCTGGAAAGAAAATTGCCGAGAATTATGAACCTAAGAAGACTACATAAGAGACTGGTGGAGCTACATTAGAGAAAAAATGGATGATATTTTGAAGATAATTAAGATGAGCGACTACAGAATTGTAGATCAGCTACTGTAGACCCCTTCAATGATATCTATCTTAGCTTTATTGATGAACTCCTCTGCTCATAGAGAATCATTGATGAGAGTACTATACCAAGCTTTTGTGGAGAGTGACATACCAATAGATCAATTCAGCAGCGTAATTGGAAACATTACGTCATGTAATAACTTGAATTTCTGCGATGATGAGTTACCAGATGAAGGGAGGAATCACAACTTGGCCCTCCACATATCTATGAACTACAAGAATGATTCGCTATCCAATGTGCTAATTGATAATGGATCCGCGTTGAATGTTATACCGAGGAGTACTCTCACAAAGTTGAAATATCAAGGAGCACCTATGCGCCCGAGTGGCATCATTGTGAAAGCATTTGATGGGTCGAGGAAATCTGTCATCGGTGAAGTGGACTTACCCATCCATATAGGACCACATTTGTTCTAGATAACCTTCCAGGTCATGGACATTTTTCCCGCATATAGTTATTTGCTAGGACAGCCATGGATACACGAAGCAAGGGATGTCACTTCAACTCTACATCAGAAGTTAAAGTTTGTGCGTGAAGGGAAGATGGTGATCATAAATGGGGAGCATGCGTTGCTGATATATCACTTGTCCTCTTTCAGTATTGTAGAAGCAGATGAGGCTGCTGTCAGAACCCAGTTCCAAGCCCTGTCCATTGACAACATAAGGAGAAGTGAGAGTTCCGTGGTTTTGCTGAAGGACGCGCAGGAGGTGGTGCGCAATGGTCATAATACAGTTTGGGGACGAATTATGGATCCACCCGTAAACAAGAACATAACTGGTTTGGGTTTCTCTTTGAAGAATGGCAAAGGCGAAAGTTTGAAGTCAAAGTCTACTATGAGCAGTTATCATGATGTTTTCCGTAGCGGAGGTTACCTCCATTCAACTGATTCTGGAATTAATGTTGTTGACGAGGATGAAGTAGAGCAGGAAATGCCGAACTATGTGACGCATGGAGTCATGGTTTAGAACTGGGTCACCATTGATGTTCCCTCTTGCATACATGTTTCAAAGTAATTTGATTTGTTAATCTTTCTTTTGAAAAGCTTTCACTCCGCCCAGGGTGGAAGTATTAATGTTGTAGGGCTTATCTGTTTGCTGTGACTTTTAAAATCAATAATAAAAGTTGTCTTTGTTTCCCAAATTGTGTTTTTATTTTTTTATTTTTTCTTGGAAAATGGTAATCAGAAAAAAAACCCTTTTCAAAATAAATAATAACTTAAATTCAATCTGCATGATCACTTGTTATATGTATCAGTTTCTAAAAGCAATCATAAATCATATGTGCAGGTTAATTAAAAAACATGTTGAATACAATGACCATGCACCCTCTCCCAACTTTGAATGTCCTGTGTATGGGGCTGAAGAAGAAGATTATGACGAGATTCCAGAAGAGGTCTCACGGTTGCTTGAGCACGAGGAAAATACCATTCAGCCATATAAAGAGCCATTGGAAGTGATCAATTTGGGTTCAGAAGAAGATCCGAAGGAAGTCAAGATTGGAGCATTGTTACATCCTTATGTGAAGAGAGGGTTGATTGAGCTGTTGAAAGAGTATGTGGATATTTTTGCTTGGTCTTACAAAGATATGCCTGGTCTAGATACATATATTGTAGAGCACCATTTGCCATTGAAGCCAGAGTGTCCGCCAATTAAACAAAAGTTGAGAAGAACTCACCCAGATATGGCAGTAAAGATCAAAGAGGGGGTTCTAAAGCAGATTAATGCTGGTTTTCTTGTGACGTCAGTATATCCTCAATGGATTGCCAATATTGTCCCAGTATGGAAAAAAGATGGAAAAGTCCTCATGTGCGTAGATTACAGAGATCTAAATAAAGCTAGTCCAAAAGATGATTTTCCATTACCACGCATTGATATGTTAGTGGATAGCACAACAAAATTCAAAGTATTCTTGTTTATGGACGGATTTTCCGGGTATAATCAAATAAGAATGGCTTCAGAGGACATGGAAAAAATAACGTTTATCACACCCTGGGGAACATTCTGTTACAGAGTGATGCCCTTCGGGTTGAAGAACGCTGATGCAACGTACCAGAGCGCTATGACAACCTTATTCCAGGATCTGATGCACAAGGAAATTGAAGTATATGTTGATGATATGATTTCCAAATCCCAGACTGAAGAAGGGCATATAGAAGATTTGTTGAAACTATTTCAGCGTTTGAGGAAGTATCGTCTCCGCTTGAATCCAAATAAATGCACCTTCGGTGTTCGATCGAGGAAGTTGTTGGGTTTCATTGTTAGCCAGAAAGGAATCAAAGTTGACCCTGATAAAGTCAAAGAAATTCAAGAAATGCCAGCACCAAGAACTGAGAAGCAAGTCAGAGGTTTCCTCGGGCGTTTGAATTATATTTCCAGATTTATTTCCCACATGACTGTGACATGTGAACTGATCTTTTAAGTTGTTAAAGAAAGATCAAGGTTGTATATGGACGGATGAATGCCAAAGGGAATTTGAGAGCATTAAAGAATATCTGCTTGAACCTCCTATCTTACTCCCTCCCCTAGAAGGAAGACCGTTGATTATGTATCTGACAGTGTTAGATAAATCCATGGGTTGTATTCTAGGGCAACAGGATAAAACAGGGAAGAAAGAGTTTGCCATTTATTATCTCAGTAAAAAGTTCAATGATTGTGAGTCACGATATTCCTTGCTGGAAAAGACATGTTGTGCTTTGGCTTGGGCGGCAAAGCGTTTGCGGCAATATATGTTGAATCACACTACTTGGTTGATCTCCAAAATGGATCCAATCAAGTACATTTTTGAAAAGCCTGCTCTTACTGGGAGAATTGCCCACTGGCAGATGTTGCTATCTGAATATGATATCGAATACCGCACTCAAAAAGCTATTAAAATCAGTGTGTTGGCAGATTATCTTGCTCACCAACTAGTGGAGGATCACCAGTCTGTAGAATATGAATTCCTCGACGAGGATGTGATGTTCCTTAAAGTGAAAGATTGTGATGAGTCGTTGCCTGAGGAAGGCCCTGACCCTGAATCCCGTTGGAGTATGATATTTGATGGAGCTGTAAATGCTTATGGTAAAGGAATTGGTGTTGTGATTGTCACTCCTCATGGATCGCACATTCCTTTTACTGCAAGGTTGACATTTGATTATACTAATAATATGGCAGAATATGAGGCTTGCATCATGGGTCTCGAGGAAGCTATTGATCTCAAAATTAAAATTCTTGATGTGTACGACGATTCAGATTTGATAATAAATCAGATCAAAGGAGAATGGGACACTCGTCACCCTGGCTTGATCCCTTACAAAGATTATGCTAGAATATTATTACCCTTCTTCAATAAAGTCGAATTCCATCATATCCCTAGAGACGAAAATCAAATGGCGGATGCTCTGGCAACTCTGGCTTCCATGTACCGAGTGAATACTTGGAATGATATACCCCGGATTACGGTTTAACGACTGGATAGGCCCGCTCATGTGTTTATAGCAGAGGAGGTAGCAGATGAAAAACCCTAATATTATGATATCAAGCGTTATCTTCAGACTCAGGAATACCCAATTGGTGCGTCGAGGAAAGATAGAAAGACACTGAGAAGATTGGCAGGCAGTTTCTTCCTCAGTGAAAATGTGTTATACAAGAGAAATTATGACATGGTCTTGCTCAGATGCGTGGATAGACACGAAGCAGACATGTTGATGCATGAGATTCATGAAGGTTCATTTGGCACTCATGCCAATGGACATTCGATGGCTAAAAATATGCTAAGGGCAGGTTATTATTGGTTGACAATGGAATCTAACTGTTACAAATTTGCAAAGAAGTGCCATAAATGCCAGGTTTATGCAGATAAGGTTCATGTGCCTCCGACACTTCTCAATGTGATTTTCTCCCCGTGGCCTTTCTCTATGTGGGGTATTGACATGATCGGGATGATAGAACCAAAAGCTTCTAATGGGCACCGTTTTATCTTAGTAGCAATTGACTACTTCACCAAATGGGTGGAGGCTGCTTCTTATGCCAATGTTACTAAACATGTGGTTGTGCGTTTCATCAAAAATAATCTTATATGCCGGTATGGTGTGCCAAGCAGAATCATCACTGACAACGGCTCGAATTTGAACAACAAGATGATGACAGAACTGTGTGAAGAATTCAAGATTGTCCATCATAATTCATCTCCGTACAGGCCAAAGATGAATGGGGCTGTTGAATCCGCTAATAAGAATATCAAGAGAATTATCCAGAAAATGGTTGTTACTTATAAGGATTGGCACGAAATGCTCCCTTTTGCTCTGCATGGATATCGAACATATGTCCGCACTTCAATAGGAGCGACCACATTCTCCCTAGTATACAGAATGGAAGCTGTGCTCCCAGTCGAGGTAGAGATTCCCTCGTTGCGTGTGATAATGGAAACTAAATTAACAGAGGCTGAATGGGTCCAGAACAAGTTTGACCAATTGAATTTGATTGAAGAGAAGAGAATGACAGCTTTGTGTCATGGGCAGTTATATCAGAAGAGAATGAAGAAAACATTTGATAAGAAGGTCAAACCTCGTGAATTTAGAGAAGGTGACCTCGTGCTCAGGAAGATCATGTCTTTCAACACAGATTCTAGGGGCAAGTGGACTCCCAATTTTGAAGGCCCGTATGTTGTCAAGAAAGCCTTCTCTGGCGGTGCATTAATTCTTGAAACTATGGATGGCGAGGAGTTCCCACATCCCATGAATGCTGACGCAGTCAAGAAATACTTCGCCTAAAGAAACAAAAGAACAACTCGCTAAGTTGAAAACCCGAAAGGGCGGCTTAGGAAAAAAGGAGCGTCTCAGTAGGCCGAAAACCCGAAAGGGAGGTCTAGGAAAAAATTAGAGACATAAACAGAATAAATTTCCCGCTAAGTTGAAAACCCGTAAGGGCAGCTTAGGCAAAAGTTAGGGATTTTCTTGGTAAGTAACTACGTCAGACAAGACTTGATTGTTGAAGCAACAATCTTCTCGGATCCTCACCATACTTCAACAAAAGCTGCTGCTCAGGATTTCAAAAGTTGTTAGGGGGGATAGTGGTCATTGTATCTCAATGTATCTTTTCCTTTATGTATTACTATTTCCCAAACTTTGTAATCATCCACGGAGTCTCGCCATTCGCAGACTACCATTCTATTAATGAAATTCGAGCTTTTACCCAATTCTTTGTGTTCTTATTTTTTATAGCTTGCAAAGACTCCATTTATTACTGATAATAACTTTCAAAGCAAAAAGATTAAAAAACAAAATTGATTTTTCAAAAAAAAAGATTTTTACAATTTACTTTTAATTTGAGATTTGTGATGAAACAATGACAACAAAAATGGTGATCCCAGGAATGAACAAACTCCAGTTGTTTTATTTCCCTCGGGAAGGTCTACTAGGGTTGTTTTCGCCGAATTGGGTTTATGGTTCCGATATCCTTAGTCAAGTTTGGACTCATTTCTCCTCTTTTCTGAGTTTTCATGATGTAAAGTTTCAATCCGCATTTTTCTCCAAGGAGGTAGGCTTGAATTCCCCAGTGAAGTTTGATTGTTTCGACATCAGTCTGCTTTATTTGAGACTGGTCTTGCAATCTCCAGTAGGCGTGTTACTTTCGAAAAAACTGGTTTCCCCGATGAAGGCTGAAGAAGGATGTCCTACCCCGATATTTGTTTGATTTGTCTACCTACATATTATGTTTCTCCTCAGTAAAGTTAAGGCATGCAGTAGGTTTGGTTTCCACAGCTGACCTTTACCTTTCTTGGATGATCATCTTGGTCGAAGCTTAGCCGAGTTTTGTTAGTGCCCGAGGCAGTTTTGTTTATTTCCAAGGATTGTGTATCTGTTTTGTCAGCATACGCACGATAACAATCATACATTCATACATGCATCATGCATAGCTAAAATTTACAAATCATTGTTCATTAAGATTTGTTAATATTTTTGTTGACATATTACCCTGTTTTGCAGAATTGCGTTGCCCTCTTTTCAATAGATTGCTGGTCTTAAATAATAAAGCGTATTTTCTTTCAATTTCCCTACTGAGTTATCCCCCATAGAAGATTTTTTCTTTAAGCCTTTCGGTACAACTCTTTGTTTGGATAAATTTGGTTTTCCCTCTTGAGTTTATTTCTCAAAGGATGAATTCAGGTTGACTATTTCATTTCAGTTTATTTCTGGTTTGGATCTGTGGCTCCCCGATAATTCTATTAACTTTGGATTTATGAAAACTTCAAGTTTTGGTTGGTGCATTTATTTTGCACGAGAAGACTCTATCTCCTCAGCAGGAATATCGTGGCATTTCCCTAGGAAGTCATACCTTTTTCCCTAGGAAGCCATATTTCTATCCCCAGAAAGTCGTTTCTTTTTTGCAATCCTCCGTGACCACAAATAGCAAGCCTCTTTATTTGAGACAGGTTATGTTTGATCCTTTCCAGGCGGATTGCCTTGGTTAAAAAAGAAGTTGAGACCCGTTCTAGGTGAAACACCAGAATCTTGGTAATTGTTATCTTTTTGCTACCTACAGTGAACGTTGGTAGTTCATCGTCAGTGAACAACGGTGCTATGATATTTTCTCTTTCTACATTCAGTGAAAGTTGGTAGGATATCGGCAGTGAATGTTGGTGTTTGTTATCTTTTTGCTACCTTCAGTGAACGTTGGTAGTTCATCGTCAGTGAACGGTGGTGCTATGATATATTTTCTCTCTACCTTCTGTAAAAGTTGGTAGGACATCGGCAGTGAACGTTGGTGTTTGTTATCTTTTTGCTACCTTCAGTGAACGTTGGTAGTTCATCGTCAGTGAACGACGGTGCTATGATATATTTTCTCTCTACCTTCAGTGAAAGTTGGTAGGACATCGGCAATGAACGTCGATGTTTGTTATCTTTTTGCTACCTTCAGTGAACGTTGGTAGTTCATCGTCAGTGAACGACGGTAACATGATATATTTTCTCTCTACCTTCAGTGAAAGTTGGTAGGACATCGGCAGTGAAGGTAGGTGTTTGTTATCTTTTTGTTACCTTCAGTGAACGTTGGTAGTTCACTGTCAGTGAACGGTGGTGTTATGATATATTTTCTCTCTACCTTCAATGAAAGTTGGTAGGACATCGACAGTGAACGTCGGTGTTTGTTATCTTTTTGCTACCTTCAGTGAATGTTGGTAGTTCATCGCCAGTGAACGGCGGTGCTATGATACATTTTCTTTCTACCTTCAGTGAAAGTTGGTAGGACACCGACAATGAACGTCGGTGTTTGTTATCTTTTTGCTACCTTCAGTGAATGTTGGTAGTTCATCTTCAGTGAATGGCGGTGCTATGATATATTTTCTCTCTACCTTCAGTGAAAGTTGGTAGGTCACCTTCAGTGAAAGTTGGTGATTGTTTTCTTTTCTCTACCATCAGTGAAAGTTGGTAGTTCATCGTCATTGAACGTCGATGTTATTCTCTTACTACCTTCAGTGAACGTTGGTAGTTTTGCCTTCAGTAAAAGTTGGTGTATCCTTTGACCTTTCACCATCCTCTATGAGTCGGGTCTTTTGGTCCACCAGTGATTTATTTTCCTGGCCGGGTTTCTCTTTTGTTTCCTTATTTCCTTTGTTACATCCACAATGGTGTCTTGCGTCTCTTTAGATTTGTCCATCTACATTCATAATCATAAGCATTGCATGGTATCTTAGGGACAAAAATAGGGCTTGTTTTATATTTAAGTTTCTTCAATCGCGTCGACACGAAGATTTTTAACCTTCGTATCTCCGGATAGAAGACACTTAAATAAGGGCAGCTGTTGTACCCCAATTTTTCCCCCTAAGATTCCTCTATCATATCATATCAACTCGATCATAACAAGATCACATTAGGGTTGGTTCTTCCTCTTTTTCTATCTCCTATCTTTAAGTTTTCTCTTGAGGAATCTCCAAGCACCTTAGTTGTGTATTTTGTATATGTGTTTTTTAATAACTTCTAATCAAAATACAAAAAAATATTTGTCTTTGTCTTTGTATATTTTTGTTTTGTAGGTACCAAGTCGAAGCATCTGACAAATAAGGATTTCTGGTAATATTTTCCTAAAATCTCTATTTGCAAAGGAAAAATTAACAAAAAATCATTTTTTTCACTGATGCAACCGATTGCTCTTAGAGTGCAATCGATTGCACATAGTGCATTTTGCACCATTTTTGAAAAAAATACACTGTGCAAATCGATTTGCACTATAGTACAATCGATTGCACAACGTGAAAATTTGAAAAAATCAGCAATTTTAAGATTGTCAAATTTTGGCTCCAATTTTTATTCACGTTTTTGAAAGATGTATCATTAATTTAAATTTTAGTGCCAATCTTTCATTTTAAAGAGGAATTATCATTATTTCAAATTTTGGCTCTAATTTTTGAAAGAGTTATCATTAATTCAAATTTTGACTCCAAGAATCAATTACCAAATTACCACTAATCTCAATCCTAAAACTTTATAAATAGAGCCCTCAATTCATTCAAATTTCAAGCTTTTGATAGCCAAATCCATCTTGCTAAAAAATCTCTCAATTCTCTCCATCTACCAAATTCACTCAAAGCTCCATTTTCAAAAAGGTAGTAAGCTTTGCATTGAAGCGTACTAATCTTTGAGCTAAACCTTCATCCAAACAATTTTTCTTCATCAATTCTCTACATCCAAGCTTGAGCAATTGATTCTTGTGGTTAAATTGAAGCAAATTCTTGAAGTTGTTTTGATAATTCTCTAGATCTACCTTTGGTAAGTTGGATAATTCATCTTTCACAATGTGATCTCTTGTTGATCTTTGGGTTTGATTCATTGAGCATTATTTTGTGATTCCAATGGTGTTATTTTCTCATAATTTGATGGAATTTTCGTGCTCAATTGGATCCATGATCATAAGGTATTTGATGGAAAGTTTGAACAAGAATTTGGCCTTTTAAAATGCTGTTTTGCTGTCTGTAACAGCGTGCAATCGATTGCAGTAACAGTGCAATCGATTGCACAGAAACAATTTCGCACAAATTTTCAAAAATTGTACTTTGTAAATCGATTTAGATAGTAGTGCAATCGATTTACACAGGGACAAAATGCATTTTTTGCCTTGTTTTGGGGCAGCTTTGATCCAAAATGTTTTTTCTACTCACTCCTTTTGATTGTTGGTTTGGATTGCAATTTTAAATGTCCAATTTCTCTTTAAACTCAATGGACTTTGTGATGTAGATGAAGTTGGATAAATGTTCATCAATTCAAATCTACCAAAGAGTGAATTATTTAATTCATTTTTGGTGCTTTGTGAAGGGGTGAAAAACACAAGAAGGGGGGGTTGAATTGTAAAACTGAAATCTAAAGCAATTGACAAGATATTTTTATCCTGGTTCGTTTGATCTCAAACTACTCCAGTCCACCCGTCAAGGTGATTTTTCCTCTCTCCAACGAGGTCTTAATTCACTATATTCAACTGAATATTACAGACTGCTTTAACAACCTCTAAAGCCTTCTTGATTCAAACCACAATCCGGTTTGTCAAGGCAACACTTTCTTACAAAGGTATAAAACAATGTGTGTGAATGTTTTCTACAAAACTTTATCACAACTGTGATGTATACACAAAATGAAGCTTAGAAACTAGATTGCTAAACAATAATGAAGTATCAGAGTTTGTGGTTTAGCAAAACTGGTAGATGAAGATTATTGTTCAGCTTTGTGCGTGTAGAGATTTGGAGAGCATTAGCCATTATAATCTTCAAAGCCTTGTTTATATAGCACTTGAGAAGATGAACGTTGAATGCAATATTCTTGATTCAATGCTAATAACAAGCTTTCCTTTTTGAGCAGATCTTATCTAGAATGAGGCCGTTGGGATTAATTAGCTTTCAATGCACAGTACCGTTGCTTCTTCAATGCACGTTCTGGCTTGGCTCATTCTGATTCTGCTTCGCTACTGATGAACTATTGTGTTTCTGTATCAGAGTGTTTACGCGCAGTTCTGTTCATCAAGCTTCAGCATGTACGTGAGTTGATTATCTGATCTTGACATTCTGATGTAGCAACTTCTGATGCTGGTGTATGAAGTCAAATTCTGATGCTGAAAAGACGTGATCTTGCTTATACCAATCAGAGTATCTGCAAGTCAGAACATAATAATTTTAGGCAGCATATAGTTCATTCATGAACCTTATAAATACTATATCTTTTCACTTTGTTATCATCAAAACTTAAATATAGGGTAGTAGATTCAAACATTGTTCTAACAATCTCCCCCTTTTTGATGATGACAAAAACTAGATATTTTAAATAAAAAATAACGTGAAAAGGTATCTGGATATGTATCAGAATAAGAAGTACGGAGAAGTCAGAGTTAAGAGATACTCCCCCTGAGTTTGTTACTTCCCTTTGATATACGTGTTCTTCAGGATCAGATCTTTTTCTTTCTTTGAACATCAGATTATAAGAGTCTTTGACTTATCAGAGAGCAGAGCTTCAGAGCTTTTCCTGTCAGAGCTTTGCTTTGGATCAGAGTATTAGGTCGATCAGAACTTCATATTGATCAGAGCAACATTGATCAGAGCTTCTACATTTTGATTAGAGCTTCTACATTTTGATTAGAGCTTCTAGGCTTCAGAGTGTCCAGGAGCTTCCTTGTGCCTGTAGACTTTAAGCAAAACAGAAAAAAAACATTTCAAGTAATAGAGTTAGAATGTTTGAGAATTTCTGTCTAGTTAGCCCGTTATTGATTTAAATATCATTCCTGTTCTCCCCCTTTTTGTCAGCAATCAAAAAGTGTTGGTGATGTGCTAAAACAATTTAGATCAGAAAAACAGATTATATTAAAATAGTTCAGAGTCAGAGGAAGAAAATATTACAATGCATAGTCAAAACAGTACATCAGAAAATGAAGAAAACATGAAAAAGTTATGCATGAAAAAGATTTAAGGTTGAGGGGGCATGCGTGAGAACAGGCTCTCCAGCATCGCTTGAATCTTTTCAGAAGTTTCATTCTGCTTCTGAACCATGTTGACAACAGTGTCAATCTTGCTGTCCTGCACATCCATTCGTGCTTTCATCTTCTGATCATTCTCTTCCATTCGCTGCTGTAGACGCAAGTCATTCAGCCTTAGTTCTTCCAGAGCCTGCCTGTCCAAGGCAGCTTGAGAAGCATCAGAGGGAGGAGGCTTCTCAGAACTTTCAGCGACATCTTCTGCTTGACTTTCAGCCTGAATGGTCTTGTCTTCTTCTGATGGTTGCACCTGTGCAGCTTGCTGTTTCTCAGACCAAGATTCACTGTCCAGAGGGAGCACAACTTCCTAAGGCAGCTGACTTTCAACTTCCTTCAGCAGCTTGCTGAAGTTCTGTTGTGCCTGCTCATAGTTGACATCCTGCAACTTGAGGGCTTCAGCACGTACCCATAATCTGAACTGTGACCAGAGCTGATCAGAAGCAGCTGGGTCAATCATCCCCGGACAGACTTGCTTCAAAGAAGCAATCCATTGCAGCACACCTGTTTCAAAATTCAAAATACCAGAGCCAACATCTGGTTGCTTTGGTTTGGGAATGGCAATTTTGTGTCTTAAATCAGCAAGACGTTCAAGACTTGTTAAGTCAATGAAAGTTCTGCTGAGGTTTTCAGAGGTTTGCTGAGAGGCTGTTTGTTTTGGAGGAAGGGTATCAGAATCAGAGTCAGATATTTCGATTGGAGTGGATGGTGGTTTGGGAGTATTTGGAGGTGTTGATTCCTCTGAAGATGGTAACTGGGGCATGACAATAGTGGTTCCACATGGCAACTGGATTGCCAGCGGTGAAGGTTGAGGTGAGTGAGGGTCAGATTTATGAGGAGAAGGGGTTTTGGAATGGTGAAACTCTGTTTGTGGTGAAGGTGGATTATTTTCTGGTTGAGGAGGTGGAATCTCTGATTGCTCAGGGATCAGAGGTTCTTCTGTGAGAGGTTGTTGTTGTTGTGGTTCTGGTTCTGGTTGTTGTTGTTGTTCTGGTTCAGGTTGTTGTTCTGGTTGTGGAGGAGGAATATTTGGTGGTTCAGAATTTGGTTGAGCAGAAGCATGTTCACGCTCAATATCAGCTAGCACTCGGTCAAGTGCTGGTGTTGTTGAAACTGTTGGTTGTTTGGGAATTTTGGTTCTGGGTCTTCTGAGTAGTAAGGCCTCAGAAGGGTCTTCTGGTATGGTTTCATCAATAGTAGGGATTGGAATTGATATTCTGTGAGAGGTTTGAGAAGGGGCAGCAGATGTTGGAATAGTAAAAGATTTTGAGATATGGGCAGCAGATGAAATACCTCTTTTCTTTGGAGTCTGATGAGATGATCCTTCTGTTGGCGCCTTCCTCTTCTTTGTCTTCTTCTGAGTCACTTCTGGTTGGATTTGACTCAGATCTTTGATCTTCAGCTTTGAACCTGTATCTTCTTCCTTGTACGCATCTGGATACCTGAGAAACATCTCTGGTTTGGATTCCATTTCAGAAAATACCGGAAAATCACTCAGAGGCACTCTTCTGCTGGACATATCAGCAGTTGAAGTAGCTCTGGGTTCCTTCTGAATATTTTCTATCAGCTTCATCTTTTTCAGATTCTTAGCGTTCAGCGGTTTCCCAATAGTTGGTTCAATAGTGCTCATCTCCTGAGCTTCGATCAGATGTTCAATCAGCCTATTCTCTGTCAGAATATCTGATATAAGCCTTCCAAACGGTATCCAGTCTCTCTTGGTTCTTTCTTCTTCTCTTGTCTCTTTGACACTGGTCTTGAGATGGTTGAACAAGAAGTGTGCCAGATTGATCTTTACCCTCTGATCAATAAAGTAGATCAGAAACTGCTGATCCACGTTTATATAATCAGGAGAACTTGTTGGTTTCCTGTGGTTGAAGCATCCCAGAACAATCTTAGCCCATACTCTGCAGTGGTCCTTCAGATCCTTAATTTTGCTGCTGGGTATTCCAAGAGTGAAAATTCTGTTGGCTACCACACCTACATCAGGGCATCTTTCAGCCATGTCCACACAACGGACTCCACCACCACTTTGACCGATTAGCTTTGCAATGAGATCTTCAGAAATCACGATCTTCTTTCCCATAACAGAAGAAATGACTAGATGTTTTGCAACTTTGGCGTGAATCCAAAATTCCTTGACTAGCGCTGGGAATGTTGGTCCAACCAACCTATCGAAATACCTCTCACACTAAAAAAAGCTTTGAGAATGATTTGAGAGAAATATGCAGAGAAAGCTTGAGTGTTAATGAGAAAGCGTAAAGAATAAGAATGACGGATTAATGTGCTTAAATAGAGTTTTCAAGATTATTTTGAAAAAATAAACGTTTTTAAGAGAGAGAAAGAAATAATGATTGCCATTTAACAAGCGTGATTACTTTTCATTAAATGCTTGCTGATTTTGGGGGATTTGAGAAAGATACTTAAAAACGGTTACCAGACATGTGTCTCAATGCACCCAATCAGCGCTTTGCCTTCTCAGAAGCGTGCACGCGTTCTGCTTCAGAGATTTGCTGATGATTGGATGACACTTGTTTGATGTAGTGATCAGCACGTCTGTCTTTGAGATTAGACTCTCAGATCTTTAGACTTGCATCTGATACAATCTGCATGTTCTATCTTTCTGAAAGGAGATTGATCAGAAGTTCACAGTAATATAATTACATTCTGAAGATAAATATATGGAATTAAAACATTTTCATTCTGGGCATACTTTCATGCTGAGATGTTTCAGAATGAAATTAAACCTATCTTCTGAAAGGGGTTTAGTAAAGATATCAGCCCATTGATGGTCTGTATCTATAAATTTTAAGTTCAAAATACCTTTCTGAATATAGTCCCTAATGAAATGATGCTTTATTTCTATATGCTTAGCTCTAGAATGTAAAATAGGATTCTTACTTAAGCAAATAGCAGAAGTATTATCACAAAGTATAGGAATGTTACTCTCAAAAATCTGGAAGTCTTCAAGCTGACTTTTCATCCAGAGCATTTGTGTGCTACATCCTGCTGCTGCTATGTACTCAGCTTCTGTTGTTGACAGAGCAATTGTTGATTGCCTTTTGCTGGACCAAGAGATCAGATTTTCTCCCAGAAACTGGCAGCTTCCAGAAGTACTTTTACGTTCCACTCTGTCTCCAGCAAAATCAGCATCACAGTAGCCTACTAAGCTGTAATCACTAGATTTTCTCTGTAGACTTTCTGTTCTACACTTTTTCTTACCTCTTCTCTTTCCAGAATGCACGTGGGATGCATTGGAATCTTTGATGGCTTACATTCTGAGAGGTCAAATTTCTTCAGAAGATCTCTGATGTATTTGCTCTGATGAATGTAAGTTCCTTCTGGAGTTTGATTGATCTGAATTCCTAGAAAGAATTTCAGTTCCCCCATGAGGCTCATCTCAAATTCTGCCTGCATACACTTAGCAAATTTTCTTCCAAGAGAAGGATTAGTAGAACCAAAAATGATATCATCAACATAAATTTGACAGACTAAAATGTCACTCTTAACTGTTTTACAGAATAGAGTAGTGTCCACTTTCCCTCTGGTGAATTCATTTTCAAGCAGAAAGTTACTTAGCCTTTCATACCAAGCTCTGGGAGCTTGTTTCAGACCATACAGTGACTTCTTTAGTTTGAAAACATGTTCTGGATGTTTTGTATTTTCAAAACCTGGGGGTTGGTGAACATAAACTTCTTCTTCTATATAACCATTTAAGAATGCACTTTTGACATCCATCTGATACAGAGTGATGCCTCTATTAACAGCAAATGAGATTAAAAGTCTGATAGATTCTAACCTGGCGACTGGGGCAAAGGTTTCTGTATAGTCTATCCCCTCTTGCTGACTATAACCTTGTGCAACCAGTCGTGCCTTGTTTCTGATGACTTCACCTTGTTCATTTAACTTGTTTCTGAACACCCATCTTGTTCCAATGACGTTGAATCCTTTTGGTCTAGGAACGAGATCCCATACGTCGTTTCTGGTGAATTGATTCAGCTCTTCTTGCATTGCCAGAATCCAGTCATTATCCAGAAGTGCTTCATCAATAGAAGAAGGTTCAATCAGAGACACAAGTCCCATAAGAGTTTCTTCAGAGTTTCTGAAGCTTGCTCTTGTTCTGATTGGATCTTCCTTTCTTCCTAGGATAGTCTCTTCTGGGTGATCCAAACTGCTTCTGGGCAATCTCTTCTGAGGTTGATCAGCAGCTGTTGGAGGATTTCTAGCAGTGCTCCTTTCAGACGTTGAAGGAATGTCTGTGTTGAGAGCTTCTGATGACTTGTCTTCAGAACCTGCAAATTCAATTTCTATACCTGCAAGATTTTCATTCTGCTTTGACTTTTCAGAGTCAAGCTTATCATCAAAACGAACACTGATTGATTCTTCCACAATCTGTGTTTCTGTATTGTATACTCTGTACCCTCTTGAGCGTTCAGAGTATCCTAACATAATACACTTCTGTGCCTTAGAATCAAACTTGTTCAAATAATTCTTTGTATTTAATATAAAGCAAGTGCATCCAAATGGATGAAAATACGAAATGTTGGGCTTTCTGTTCTTCCACAATTCATATGGAGTCTTTTCCAGAATAGGTCTTATTGAGATTCTATTCTGAATGTAGCACGCTGTGTTTATTGCCTCTGCCCAGAAAGTCTTAGCAACGTTTGTCTCATTGATCATGGTTCTGGCCATTTCTTGCAATGTTCTGTTCTTTCGTTCTACAACTCCATTTTGTTGGGGAGTTCTAGGACAAGAGAAATCATGCAGAATGCCTTTGTCATTGAAGAATGACTCAAAATCTTTATTTTCAAATTCTCCACCATGATCACTTCTGACTTTAACGATTCTAAGATCTTTTTCATTCTGAACTTGGTTACAGAAGGTAACAAACACAGAGTGTGACTCGTCCTTGTGTCTTAAGAACTTTACCCATGTCCATCTGCTATAGTCATCTACGATTACTAACCCATACTTCTTACCACTGACTGAAGCAGTTTTAACTGGTCCAAATAAGTCAATATGCAGAAGTTCTAATGGCTTAGAGGTGGAAACAACATTTTTGGATTTAAAAGAAGGTTTTGCAAATTTGCCTTTCTGACATGCTTCACACAGAGCATCTGAATTGAACTTCAAATTAGGAAGTCCTCTGACCAGATTGAGTTTGTTAATCTGAGATATTCTTCTCATACTAACATGCCCCAATCTTCTGTGCCAGATCCACTGCTCGTTGTTAACAGACAGAAGACATTTTACATTCTGACTCTTTAGTTCAGAAAGTTTGATTTTGTAAATGTTGTTTTTCCTCTTACCATTAAACAGGATAGTCCCATCTTTCTGACTAACAGCTTTACATGATTTTTGATTAAAGATTATATCATAACCGTTATCACTTAATTGACTTATGGATAACAGATTATGCATCAATCCATCTACTAGCAGAACATTATTAATAGAGGGAAGATTTCCATTACCTACAGTTCCAGAGCCAATAATCTTTCCCCTCTGATTGCCTCCAAAGCCAACGTGGCCTCCAGGCTTAAGTTCCAGGCTTTGGAACATATGCCTTCTTCCCGTCATGTGTCGTGAGCAGCCAGAGTCCAGGTACCATGACTGGTGTTTCTGACTTGCTGCTAAAGATATCTGCAACATGTATTATTTTATCCTTAGGTACCCAGATCTTCTTGGGTCCTGACTTGTTAGTTTTACCAAAACTCTGGTTGAATTTTGGTTTCACAGAGTGCTTACTACTAGTATATTTGATGTCATGTGTGTGACCATACACAAAGTGTGAATTTAGAGGAGTGTGTTTAATGGTTAAATCCATGACATTCTTAGGTGTAGGAACCTTACCTTGGTATCCTATTCCTTTCCTGCCGTTTCTGCTAACTCCATAGATCATTGAAGCCATTCTGCTTCTATCTATGCTTTTAGCTAAGAACTTCTGGAAACTATGATCATACTCCTTGATGATCTCATCAGCGTTGCTGGGAGTTTCAGAAATTGGTTCCTTCTGAGAGTTTTGTAAAGAGTTTTCTAATTTTGAAATTTTATCTCTCAGCTCAGAGTTTTCCAATTTGAGACTCTCAGACTTATTAGAGTCAGATTCAAGATTCCTTTTCAGGTCTCTGAATTTAGCTCTAATCTGCTGATAGCGTTCCAGAATTTCATTGAGGCTTTCAGCAAGTTCAGCCTTTGTAAAATTAACAGCGAAGTTAGGAAATACCTCTTCTGTGTCTGATTCTGAGTCTGATTCAGAAGCTTCACTATCTTCTGAGATGTTAGCCATGAGCGCTATGTTTGCCCTTTCATCATCTGATTCTGAGTCAGCTTCAGACGAGTCAGAGTCATCCCATGTGGCCATGAGACTTTTCTTCTTCTCTCTTCCAAACTTCTTTTTGGGCTTTTCCCTCTGAAGCTTTGGGCAGTCACTCTTGTAGTGTCCTTGCTCATTGCACTCGTAGCAGATGATGTCTTTAGTGTTTGGCTTCTTGCTACTGGAGGAGCCTTCAGATCTTCTGTATCCAGAGGAAGAATCTGTCCTTCTGAATCTGGAAGAGGACTCGTTCTGATCAGATCTTCTGGGATTCCTGAACTTCCTTTGTCTTTGCTTCCACAGTTGATTTACTCTTCTGGAGAGAAGGAAAAGTTCGTCTTCTTCTGATGAGGATCCATCAGATGTTTCTTCAACTGCCTGCAAAACTTTAGACTCAGATTTTCTGTTAGATTTTAAAGCTAAAGGCTTACCTTGCTTCTGAGGCTCGTCAGCTTCTAGCTCTATCTCATGACTTCTGAGGGAGCTTATAAGTTCCTCCAGAGTGATCTTGTTGAGATCTTTAGCTAGCTTCAGAGCAGTAACCATAGGCCTCCACTGCTTGGGTAAACTTCTGATTATCTTCTTGACATGGTCAGCAGTAGAGTATCCTTTGTCCAGAACTTTGAGACCAGCTACCAGAATCTGGAATCTAGAGAACATAGTTTCAATGGATTCAGATTCTTCCATTTTGAACGCCTCATACTTCTGAATGAGCGCCAGAGCTTTTGTTTCTTTGACTTGAACGTTGCCCTCATGCGTCATTCTGAGAGAATCAAAGATGTTCTTTGCTGTGTCTCTGTTGGAGATCTTTTCATACTCAGTATATGAGATGGCACTGAGGAGGATGGTTCTGGCCTTATGATGATTCTTGAAGTCACGCTTTTGTTGATCAGTCATTGATTTTCTATCAATCTTCTGACCAGTTGCATTCACAGGGTGCGTGTATCCATCAGTCACCATATCCCACAGATCAGCATCATGTGCTAGAAAGAAGCTTTCAATCCTGTCTTTCCAGTAATCAAAGTTTTCTCCATCAAAGACTGGAGGTTTGCCGCTGAATCTGTCTCTGTCCTTGCTATTGTCATTGCTGAAGTGAGAATTGTTTCCTGCCATTGTGTTTTTCTGACGCTGGATCTTATACTGACACGGTTAAGTGTTTTAGCTCAGAACCAGGCGCTCTGATGCCAATTGAAGGGGTGAAAAACACAAGAAGGGGGGGTTGAATTGTAAAACTGAAATCTAAAGCAATTGACAAGATATTTTTATCCTGGTTCATTTGATCTCAAACTACTCTAGTCCACCCGTCAAGGTGATTTTGCCTCTCTCCAACGAGGTCTTAATTCACTATATTCAACTGAATATTACAGACTGCTTTAACAACTGCTAAAGCCTTCTTGATTCAAACCACAATCCGGTTTGTCAAGGCAACACTTTCTTACAAAGGTATAAAACAATGTGTGTGAATGTTTTCTACAAAACTTTATCACAACTGTGATGTATACACAAAATGAAGCTTAGAAACTAGATTGCTAAACAATAATGAAGTATCAGAGTTTGTGGTTTAGCAAAACTGGTAGATGAAGATTATTGTTCAGCTTTGTGCGTGTAGAGATTTGGAGAGCATTAGCCATTATAATCTTCAAAGCCTTGTTTATATAGCACTTGAGAAGATGAACGTTGAATGCAATATTCTTGATTCAATGCTAATAACAAGCTTTCCTTTTTGAGCAGATCTTGTCTAGAATGAGGCCGTTGGGATTAATTAGCTTTCAATGCACAGTACCGTTGCTTCTTCAATGCACAGTACCGTTGCTTCTTCAATGCACGTTCTGGCTTGGCTCATTCTGATTCTGCTTCGCTGCTGATGAACTATTGTGTTTCTGTATCAGAGTGTTTACGCGCAGTTCTGTTCATCAAGCTTCAGCATGTACGTGAGTTGATTATCTGATCTTGACATTCTGATGTAGCAACTTCTGATGCTGGTGTATGAAGTCAAATTCTGATGCTGAAAAGACGTGATCTTGCTTATACCAATCAGAGTATCTACAAGTCAGAACATAATAATTTTAGGCAGCATATAGTTCATTCATGAACCTTATAAATACTATATCTTTTCACTTTGTTATCATCAAAACTTAAATATAGGGTAGTAGATTCAAACATTGTTCTAACACTTTGGATTAATGATATGTTTAGTGCTTTAATCCATCTAGAGGAGTGATTGAATTTAAAGATGAAAGAAATTTAAAATAGTGATCCAAATTAGCTTATCATTCCCCTCCCTCTTCATCTTATCCCTTTATTATTTAATTGTGCTACATGTTAAGGGATGATGATCTCTATATCATTTATCCAAACATGAATTACATAGATTGCTATTGACCGACCTCAAAATAGGTGCGACTTCTACATAAGTCCTCTTAGGATTGCTTAACATAGTGCTAAATTTTGTCCCGATTTGGATAAATGATCATTCGTGGCCCAAACCTATGTTTGCAAGCCCAAGTATGTTAATTTGATCTCTTGGATCCAATAACCTTGAGATTCATTGTGTGGAGGCTTTGGTTCTACCAATCCTCTAATGGATCTACATCACTTTTGGTCAACGCGGATTACTTAAACATCGTTGATCATTAAATGTTACCTTTTGAGGACTCCAAAATGGATGATATACTTGACAAAAAGCAAATGCAACTTGTTGTGTGGAGGCTTTGGTTCTACTAATCCTCTAATGAGTTCCAAATGCAAGTTTCAAGATGGTCATCCAACTAACAACTAATTTCTAACAATTGGCTTTATTTTATGCTTTTATTTTATGCTCTTTACTTTGTGTACCATTTACTTTTTACATTTACATTTCATGCTATTTTTCTTCTTTTCTCACTTGAGCATTTACTTTTATGTCATTTTTATTTTGCTCACTTGAGCTTTTCTTTTTCTTTTGAAGATACTTAATAATCAACATAAACCCTAAAAAATATTTAATGGTACTTGGACTATTTGGTTACTATCCTTGGCATTATGGAGTATTGGACTTCTTGGAGTTAGGATTAGAGACCTTGGCCTATGTTGGAGACCTTGTGACCTTAATTGATATTTTGTCTGGAGTTCTTGGGGTTTACCTTAAGACATTGGGTTGTTGGTTTGTTTTGTGTGCAGGTTATTGTGATTACATACTTTGTTTGTAATATGGAATTCACCCGTATACAGCCGTTACTCTGCCCAATTTTTGCGAATATTTAATACACTTGAAGTTTGATTCTCTCAAGAGGTCTAGTATCTTTGCTTCCTTGGTTTCAATCCGAAGAATATGAATTCTATATTGACTCATAATGTCAAGTACTAGCTTCTTATCGGTTAGATGGTTCTTATCCCTAGCTTTTACCTTATGCTTTAAGATAGTCTCTTCATCTCCTCCCATCTTCTTTAATTTCAAAAATCTTCTCCCTCCTTTTGAAAACTCTTCTTGTTTTGAAACTTGAACCATTTTCATAATAAACTTGGACTTAGGTCCATGCATTTTCAAAATATTTTCATAAATAAACTTCAATTAATTTAATAATACCTTGACATTTTTTGTGAGAAGACTAAAAGTCAATCAATCTCATTTCAAACCATTTTGCCACTTTGGCTTTTATCTTTAAACTTTTCTCAAAAGTTAGACTCTTGTCAATCCTTGTAGTGATGCAAACAACTGTACTTCTACAATATGTAGTAAAGAGAGATACTTTCCACTTGGGTGTTGAGTGAGGCATTGTTGATTTTAAAATCCAAGCCATATCATCCACTTTGAGATGATGCAAATTCTCCTTTCTCATGATTGTGGGTATTAAGTAGGTTTTCCACACGGACAATGACGATGATATTTTATCTCATAAAAATAACCAACACACTTATGTTTTAAATTTTTAAAAGAGGAACTACGTGTACCCTGATCCCCTATTGCACGAAAGGTGGTACGTAGGCACTAAAGGTTCGCAACCGCAGCGGGTGCAAAAATCATAAAAAATATATTTCTTTTCTCACCTCCACTATCCATTTTATATACAACATTTTTTAGCCAAAATATACAGATTTTATAAAGAGGCTCCTGCGGAGTACCGTAGATGTTTAGGGTGCTAATACCTCCCTGTTGTACCCCAAAATTTGCCCTCCCATATTCTTCAAGAAATTGCCAAGCCAAGCTGCAAAATTCCCCAAGGGTTGCACAGTCCAACTGTCTCCTATACAGTCAAAACTAGGGTTTGAGTTCTGATCAAGAAAATGAAGTTTTCAAAGGCCCAATCAAGTCTCATATGCTTACAAAGATGGTCAAGTATCCTCATATCAAGTTTCAAGGCATTCAGCTCAAAATTGCACAGTCAAAACCCTAAATTGCACTACAGTCAACTGTAGGGGCAAAATGGTCATTTGACAGTCAAAAGTTCAAATTTTTGGTCAACATATCATTTTGAAGCCACAAACATCATTTGATCAATGCTTGATCATGATTCTCAAAATTTGGCTCAGAAATCATCAAAGATGCAAAAGTTTCCTTATTTGGACAACTGAAAAAGTCAACTGAAATTGACCAGGGCATAACTTTCACATGGATTATCAGAAAAATCCCCTCCAAAGCTCATTTTGAAGAGAAAGACATTTCCTATAATTCATCTTCATACTTCAAGTCCAAGAAATGCTCTCACAAAAAGTTATCAATTTCAACATTATAGGTCATTTTCAAAAGTCAACAAAAAGGGACTTTAAGTCAAAGGCCATAACTTGAGGTTGGTAAATCAAAATGACATGGGACCAAAGACATTGGTTGGAGGACTCAAAGACCTTTCCAAAATGTCCAAGAACATGAGAAAAGCTTAAAAATTGAGCAAGTTATGCCTTGTGGAAGTTGGGAAATTTTTGGATATTTTGAAAAGTCAACTTTGATCCAAATGACCTAAAATTGCTAATGGGCCCATTTTTCTTCCATGATTCATCATTCTAAGCATGTGCACGACCACTTGGCCCAAAGGGAAGTATCTTCTCATTTTTTATTTATTTATTTGAATTATTATTCATATTAATTCATTTAAATTATATAAATATATGAAAAATACCTAACTTGACCTAAAATATCTTTTCATGCATGTTTTACCCTCAATATCTCGTGCACATCTCAATATGGCAAGATTTGGTTTGATTTGAGCATGATTGAACAAAAATACACTTGAAAAAGATATGGAAGATCCTTAAGAAATCAAATATGCAAAACCATTATTGCATTGGATTTTATTCAATTTTCTTGACCTAATGCCCTCACTACATATGCCTGAATCAAACCCTAATCAGAATAGACTCCAAGCTGCGCTAAAGAACTCATTAGAAACTTGAAATTTTCTCCATAAAAAGCAAAACTGAAATCATTGATAGAGTTTGATTCAAGGCACGAAATTCATTCCAAAAGCTTCCTTGTGGTTCACTGATCATATTCCAATTCATAACACTCATCAAAAGGCAAGGAATCGGTGTACAGAACTCAATACATTCCATGAAAATTTCATAATCGTATTCTATATTCTATGCATTTTCATGACATTTCACTTATTGATTCTTGTTCCTGATGTGATTTCAAAGCTAACTGATATGTTTGATTGAATTTTTGCAAGCCATACGCGATTATGCCATAACTGACTTTTAGGGTTTTCAAAGCTCAAAATTAGGGATTTGCAAACAAGGAAAAATCAGGACTCCAAACCACCACCATCCAATTCAGTGCAGAGAGACGAAGAAGAAACACTTGTCGCGAACAATTTATGAATCCTGTAGCGCTGTTCGCTATTTTCCCTAAAGCCCTCTAAACCCACGCCATAAAAACCGTTGCCTCTGTTTTTGTTTTACAGGGATAATGGAGAAGATGATGTGCTGTCCACACATGATACGCTGTTTTCAAATTTCGCGCGCTTCAGTCACTAATGCGTTGTTTCCTTTTTTATTATTTGTTTGTCTAACATGTATAACATACGTTTCATGGCTCAGCTGGCAGTTGGTGATTGCAATAACGTCCAAGACCTGGGTTCGAGTCCCAGGTCTGTATATTTCTCATGTTATTTTTCATTAACCATTCATGTGCAGCGCTTATGATAAGACACACCATACATCTTCATTATCCAACGTCCACGCGTCCCTGATGACCAAACCAAAGGCACAGATCTAAGGAGCACGCTGTACCCTAGTCCATGCTTCAGCATACGATTCAAAAAGTCAAACGGACTCAGGATATTTTGGGCCAGATTATTCAAAACACCTCCATATTGGGGCCTGAACCCCCCCTGGTTTGCAAATTTTCATTTATTTTTTTATTTTATTTTCAATTATGATTTTATTTTTCTTTATTGTTATAAATTAATTAATTATTTTTCTACAAAATATAAAAACTTCATAAAAATCAGAAAAGATGAAAAATATAATATTTTTTTATTTTAATTATTTTCATAAATAAATTAACATGTAAATTGATTTAGTATTAATTTAGGTTGCAACTTTAATTCTTTTCATAATAAAAATATAAAAAAATATAGAATTTAGGTTTAGTTGTTAATTTTATTCCTCTCAATTTTTCTTTTTTTTTTATATAATAATAATATTACTCATTTTATTTTCATAATTAAATTGTACATAAAAGAATTTAGGATTAATTTAGGTTATATTTTAATATTTTCACAATAAACTCAAAAGCCATTAGAATTAGGGTTTGCATCCAATTTTCATTTTAATTAATCTTTTTTTATTAAATCTTGAAAAAACATAAAAACACCAAAAACATGTTCTTTTAATATTAATTTTAATTCCTTATTAATTTAATTTTTGTAAAAGGGTCCAATGCCCTCGTTTTGTTCTTAATTTCTTAATTTCGCATATTTATTTTATCGCTTAAATAATCATGTACATCTCCCAAAGCCTTGTAACATTTAACTTTTCGCACTTTTATTTGCTTTATTTATTTCTTGTCAAATCGGGTTCGGTTTAATTTTGGCGATGTGGACCCGCGCCATTTGTAATAGCTTTAGTTTTATTTTCCTCGCAACTTTTAAACTGTTAAATAAGCATGCAAGAATGAATGGACTTAAATAAAATCAAGCGTAGAACGCCAATAAACATGACAAGACAAATATCAACGAAAACGACACACGAATCGCACACACCACCCCTAGGGTACGCCTCACTATTGCCTTGCCTCGAAAGGTGATCGTCGAGTAGAGGATGTCTTAGTAAGTCCTCATGATCCGGGAACCTGGCATGAGGGTAGCTTCTAAGGTGTCTTCCCATTGCTCTGGTGATCACCATGCCCCGAACCTCGAATTGACCCGAACACCTCCAACGGTGGTGCTACCTACCTCTCAATGGTGGGATGGCACCACTTTAAAGGACATTTACACAGACGAATTCCTTAGGGTAGGTAGACGACTCGTGGATACTTGCTCTAATTTCAAAACAAAATCAAAACACTTTTCACACCGACACCTTTTCAAAAAGCTTTCGAAAGCAATTTTTCAAACACTCTTGAGGACCGATACAAGAGTCGAACTGGAATTTTCAAAGAAACTTTTTTAAAACCCACAGTTGAAAAGCAAACAAACCATTTTGAAAACACAAGTGAGCAAGTATCTAAGAGCCCATGGATAACCATGGATAGAAAGGGTGCTAACACCTTCCCTTTCTATAACCTACCTCCCGAACCGAGAGCAATCTCTTTAAGGAATTTTTCTGTGCTTTTGTCCTTTCCATTTGGAGAAAATAAAAGACGGTGGCGACTCTTGCTTCCGCGACATTTCGCGAACCAGCGTTAAACAGTCAGTTCCAGATCCACCGATCACAGAACTGGCGACTCTGCTGGGGAATAAACTTAAAGTGGGGTGTACCTTAGGGATAGTTCATAACTGTGTTTTCACTTGTATTGATTTGTATGCTTTACTATTGTGGGTTGCTTGGGAGTTCTATAGATCCTAACCCGGATCTGGGGGATACCTTTCTTAGAAAGTAGCAACAAGGCTGTGAGGGAACTGTGCGGGGTATACCGACATGGTTGAATCAGTCTGCTACGTTGATGTGGCACTTTGGTGTGTACCGGTAACCCTTGAGTTCAGTCAAGGAGAGTACGGGGCCTCCGCGTGGTGTCGTGAAGCATCAACTGACCTTAGGAACCTTAATTGAACTATCTTGGCCTCTTTAGGGTAGTGAGATAACTGACTTTGGTGCAGTCCGAGGTTGGTTGATACTCGATACTACGCTCAATTGAGGGTTGCTTTCCTGGAATATTTCGGTCGCCAGTTCAGTGGCTAAATCGAAACGATGAACAATGAAAGCAATCCCGTGATATTGGGATCCTTAGAACCCGGTTACTTTGATTAGGACAGGTTGAACCCACCAACTTCAAGAGGGTACTACCCAGACCCCATGCCGGCCTAAACTCTAAGGGCTCTTTTGTGTGACTTGTGTGCCTTTGTACTTGACTACTTGCATGCTTTATCTGACACATGAACTACTTGCAGGTTTTGTTCATAGTCCTTGACTAGGACTCATAACAAGGTTTACTAAGTTTCTTGCAGTTTTTTTGTTTTAGTCCTTAACTAGGACTCATAACAAGGTTTACCGAGTTTCTTGCAGGGTTTGTTTTAGTCCTTAATTGGGACTCATGACATGTTTTACCAAGTTTCTTGCAGGTTTTGGGTTTGCGGTCCTTAATTGGGACTCATAACAGGGTCACCTACATTACCCCATGCATCATAACATCATACCATTGCATACATCCTAACCCATTTCAAGGATCTCAAGGGCTTGTGATGCAGGTCATGATAAACCAACATGTCTAGAAAGGGGCAAAGGGGATTTATTTTCCCCTAGCCAAGGTTGTCAGGGGCTATGACCCACTTGATATGGTGAGCTCTGACTCCTGAAGAAGGTTCCCCTAACCAAGGTTGTTTGGAAATCAAAACCAGACATGATGATTAAAGTTAGGGGCTATGACCCACTGGATATGGTGAGCCTTTGACCCTTGGAAGAAAGACTCTCAACAAATACGAAGTTCTTTCAATCAAGCTACCCGATCCAGATGCTAACCAATGTTCTTGTTTACCCCGCGAGGTCCTTGAAAACATTGCATGCATATCATACGCATCATTACATAACAGGTATCTTTGTTGCAGGTCACTTACCTTTCTCGCTGTTTATTTCAGCAATGGCCTTCCAACCAGATAACCAGGACCTTCTTGCTCAAGAGACTCGGTTCGGGGAAATCCTCCTGAATCTATCCAAGGGGCAGGAGGAGCTAAGGACACTTCTCATGGAGACTCTAGTCGAGAACAGTGCTGAGGATGAAGGGCTGAAACACCTACAAGCGGAGATGGATGCAATGAAAGCTCAGATGCTGGGGCAGAGGAATGCCATTCAAGGTTTAGCTCAAAGACAAGATGAGCTCCGGTTTCTCGTCAACCAACTGCTTCAGGGTAACCAACTGGGGCAAACATCTAAGGGTAAAAAGCCAGTCATCATTCAACCCTCTTTGAGACATGGAGATAGGGGGAGAGCCCCTCAAATGGCTTCAGGGCCACAAACTCAGCAACAACTTCACCAGCTTCAGCCAGACAAGCCTAGGAGGCAATTCACCCAGCTCAACATGTCGCTGTTTCAAGCTTTACAACGCCTGTTGAGGTTAAATCTGATCACATTAAGGGCTCATCCCCGGAACCCCAACACAGCATCTCCTGCCTATGATCCCAATAAGAGGTGTGCCTACCACTCTGCTAGCCCAGGACATGATACCAATGAATGTTGGAATCTGAGGAACAAAATCCAGGACCTGATCGATGAAGGGGCATTGGAGTTCACACAAGATGGACAAGCTGAATTTTTCTACCATTCCTCCAAGGCTCACCAGTTGAAGTGACAAGCTCCGAGATTAGAAAATTTTTGTTCATTCGAATGTTCAAGTTGCAATTTTCTTTTGTTCAAACATTTACTCATTGTTAAAACATTGTTATTTCATTAATGCATCGCTTATGTCTATTTTGAATCAATATATTCGTATTCACTATACGCAAACTGTTTTCATATTTTTTCTGATGTCAACTCTTGATCTAAAATTCCAAAGCCTCTTGAGGGAGGATGACGAAAACGATACCTAATCTACAGTATGCTTTTGAACAGACCCCGCTGATGAGGTACAAGCATTGTTTCAATTCCTAAACACTGGAGTTATAAGGATGATAATCCCTCGTCAACCCCTCTGAGCCAAAGAAGTAGGAATTTTGCTTTTCGAAATTTAAAACCCTTAATCATAACCTGGGGCAGGGTAGTCTCTCAGTTGATCCAAGTGCATAACGAATGGCACCAAAAAGATCCTTACAAAACAAAGAAAGATAGTGATGGTTCCGAATAACCATAAAGACAGGTAGTCATTACCAAAATAAGAAATAAAAACCCAATAAGTCAAAACCCATGAAGGAGACTTACAAAACTGGGGCATCCCGCTGACTGTAATTCCAAAAAAGGAAACAGTTCAGGCAAAAAAGAAAGGGATAACAAAAATCAAAAAGAAAGAGGTCTTACAAACCCTCAACAAAAAGGAATGACTGCCTATTCAAAATGAGTTATCAACATCCGAATCATCACCGGAAAATCAGAGCAAAGACTCAAACAAGGTCTAACGCACGATCAACTGAGTTTAGGTTTGGAGAACATCACGAAGAGCGGGTGGGTACAAATAAAATTTGAGCCTTTATCCTTTGTTTCTTAAACCGTGAACCAGGCCACGTTATAACCCTCAAAAGTCCTAGCTGAAGCATGGGTTAGCTCGAAAGCATACTGTCACGAAAGGTATTCTGACTCCTTAAGGCTGACGGTAAATACGGAGTTGACATCGCGTTTTACAAACATTCATTTGTTTTATGGAAAAAAGAATGCATTTTCAAAATTTTCAAGACAGACATGGGCTTTGCATTTTTAACATAACTTTGTTTGCATATGACTTTTTGTTTGAACAGCATAGAAATTCGCATGACGAAAGTCTAATGAACAAGAGTATCTCCAATCAAGGGGCAGGCATGAGCATGGTCCATCATCTGGGGCAATCCAATCAAGATTCAGAGAATCTCTCAAAAGGCCAAATAGCCTGGGGCAAATCTCCGCCTGAGTCACTTGGGGCATCCCCACAACGAATCTCGCCTGATCAAACATCTTCTGGTAGCAGGACGAAACACTTCTAACAGGGGCAACTCCCTACATCCTGAGAGCGCGGACATAGTCGGAAAAATACTACGCATCATCAAAGACCCGCTAGGTTGACACACCTAGGCAAAAATAAGGGCTTCCCGACAAACCAAAAGGGTTCGGGCAAAATGAAGGGATGAAATAATAAAAAAAATCTGTACACCCGGCAAGTCGAAAACCTGAAAAGGCGGCTTGGGCAAAAATGGGTATCCCGGTGGACTGAAAACCCGAAAGGGCGGTCCAGGCAAAATTTAGGGATTAAAGTGTACGACTATGTCCTATCATCTCGTCACCTGCCTACCAGAAGAAGGTTTGCCCGTCAACAATTAAGCACCTCCACAGGTATCTTCCTCTCCCACATCAGAAACAGGGGCAATAAGGAGTTGTCTAAAGCAATCTAATGGTTCGGTCCTCCAAGGTATCAAGGTAGGTTCAACTAAAGAACATAACTGGCATATCTCAATTCCCCAGAGAGAGTCAGCAGTCAGTGCATTCTTCTCCAAGCAGAGTTATCAAATCTCAAGGAAACTGAGTGACCTCCCGTAGATCTCAATACTTCCCCAGCAGCATATATTCTTAACAAGCATCCCCGGCAGTCTTGGTCTAAAGATTGTTCCCCGGCGGTATCTCAATATTCAAAGGAATCACTTCCCCAGCGTATCAAAACTTCCCCAAGAGTCCAGTCCAATCCAATTCCCCAGGAAATTTGGAATTAATATCCCCAAGCAGTAAGCTCATCCCCAGTAGATTCTGAAAGCTTATCCTCGCAAAGCACGAACGCGTCGCCCGACTTTATTTAAAGAGTTATTTCCTTAACAGGATATAATTGGGTTATCCTCAGCCAAAAGCCACGGAAAGAGCGTCCTCGACGAAGTCTTCTTACCCCAGCGAAGTCCATCAACACTTCCAACAACAAGGATATCCTCAGCAAGCTATCAACAATTCAACAAAGCATCTCTATCCCCACAGAGTATTGCTTCCCAGCATGGTCGCTAGAGTATCTTCTCTCCCCGCAGAATCTTCCATTTGCCAAGTTTATTCCGCAACGGAGTCATCTTCTCCTACCGGTATTCTTGCAATTATCATCCCCAGCGGAAGTAAAAGCTTATTCTCCAACATCAGCCCAGGATATGACTTCCCGACACCCGTCAAGGATTTACTTTCCTAGACGAAAACATTCATAAAACATCACATACATCATTATAGCATGCATAGACGCATCATATCATACAAATCTCATTTATGTTGAGAACATCATTGCTTGATCCATATCATGCATTGCATATGACTGACCTTTACTTTCAGGAAAGACGCGGTTGAAATTCTCAAACATATTTCAAGACCTTCTCTAGTCTCGCTAAATCGACTCCCAACAGATTTTTCTGATAAAGACTCAGCAGAAGTTATGGTCCCCTCTCCGACAAGTGCGTGAGGTGGTAATTCCTTTTTCAAGACGTTTCCCTCTCCGACGATGAGTGTGAGGTGATAGTCTCCTATGGTCCCCTCTCCGACAAGTGCGTGAGGTGGTAATTCCTTTTTTAGATGTTTCCCTCTCCGACGGTTAGTGTGAGGTCATAGTCCCCTATGGTCCCCTCTCCGACAAGTGCGTGAGGTGGTAATTCCTTTTTCAGATGTTTCCCTCTCCGACGATGAGTGTGAGGTGATAGTCTCCTATGGTCCCCTCTCCGACAAGTGCGTGAGGTGGTAATTCCTTTTTTAGATGTTTCCCTCTCCGACGGTGAGTGTGAGGTGATAGTCTCCTATGGTCCCCTCTCCGACAAGTGCGCGAGGTGGTAATTCCTTTTTTAGATGTTTCCCTCTCCGACGGTGAGTGTGAGGTGATAGTCTCCTATGGTCCCCTCTCCGACAAGTGCGTGAGGTGGTAATTCCTTTTTTAGATGTTTCCCTCTCCGACGGTGAGTGTGAGGTGATAGTCTCCTATGGTCCCCTCTCCGACAAGTGCGTGAGGTGGTAATTCCTTTTTTAGATGTTTCCCTCTCTGACGGTGAGTGTGAGGTGACAGTCTCCTATGGTCCCCTCTCCGACAAGTGCGTGAGGTGGTAATTCCTTTTTCAGATGTTTCCCTCTCCGACGATGAGTGTGAGGTGATAGTCTCCTATGGTCCCCTCTCCGACAAGTGCGTGAGGTGGTAATTCCTTTTTCAGATGTTTCCCTCTCCGACGATGAGCGTGAGGTGATAGTCTCCTATGGTTCCCTCTCCGACGGTGTGTGAGGTGGTAAGTCCTTTTCAAGATGTTTCCCTCTCCGATGGTGAGTGTGAGGTGATAGTCTCCTATGGTTCCCTCTCCGACGGTGAGTGAGGTGACAATTCCTTTTCCTATGATTCCCTCTCCGACGATGAGTGAGGTGATTCCCTTTCAGATTATAATTTTCTATGGTTCTCTTCCCGATATTGCAAAGATGGTAATTCCCGCCAAGATTTTTCTCAACGAGCGTTGTTGAAGTTAAAATCACCCAAGGTTCTCTTACCATTCATGCTAAGGCAGTAACCATCCCTGGTTCATTCGTCGCTGTTTGAAGCTCCAGACCCAGCTCCTGTAACCAGTCAGGACACATCTATACCAAGCATCTAAAATCAGCTCCTGCAACGTGTCAGGTACTCATTTTTCTATTTTGCAGGTATACAGGTTCTCGCTAAGGAATCTCCTACGCAATCAGCATCCAGATGGCATCTATAAGCCCATCACCCTATCCAGCAACCTCTAAATGGCATCTATAAGCCCATTCCGCCATCACTGCTACTATGTGAGCGCAAATTTCTGGGCACTCTAGTGTTCAATCGTCTTCTACCCTCGGATTACGAAAGGCACGCCAGCCAATCTGCATCCTCAGGTCTAAGAAGATTGAACAGGGGCAACTGTTGTACCCCAAAATTTTCCCTCCCATATTCTTCAAGAAATTGCCAAGCCAAGCTGCAAAATTCCCCAAGGGTTGCACAGTCCAACTGTCTCCTATACAGTCAAAACTAGGGTTTGAGTTCTGATCAAGAAAATGAAGTTTTCAAAGGCCCAATCAAGTCTCATATGCTTACAAAGATGGTCAAGTATCCTCATATCAAGTTTCAAGGCATTCAGCTCAAAATTGCACAGTTAAAACCCTAAATTGCACTACAGTCAACTGTAGGGGCAAAATGGTCATTTGACAGTCAAAAGTTCAAATTTTTGGTCAACATATCATTTTGAAGCCACAAACATCATTTGATCAATGCTTGATCATGATTCTCAAAATTTGGCTCAGAAATCATCAAAGATGCAAAAGTTTCCTTATTTGGACAACTGAAAAAGTCAACTGAAATTGACCAGGGCATAACTTTCACATGGATTATCAGAAAAATCCCCTCCAAAGCTCATTTTGAAGAGAAAGACATTTCCTATAATTCATCTTCATACTTCAAGTCCAAGAAATGCTCTCACAAAAAGTTATCAATTTCAACATTATAGGTCATTTTCAAAAGTCAACAAAAAGGGACTTTAAGTCAAAGGCCATAACTTGAGGTTGGTAAATCAAAATGACATGGGACCAAAGACATTGGTTGGAGGACTCAAAGACCTTTCCAAAATGTCCAAGAACATGAGAAAAGCTTAAAAATTGAGCAAGTTATGCCTTGTGGAAGTTGGGAAATTTTTGGATATTTTGAAAAGTCAACTTTGATCCAAATGACCTAAAATTGCTAATGGGCCCATTTTTCTTCCATGATTCATCATTCTAAGCATGTGCACGACCACTTGGCCCAAAGGGAAGTATCTTCTCATTTTTTATTTATTTATTTGAATTATTATTCATATTAATTCATTTAAATTATATAAATATATGAAAAATACCTAACTTGACCTAAAATATCTTTTCATGCATGTTTTACCCTCAATATCTCGTGCACATCCCAATATGGCAAGATTTGGTTTGATTTGAGCATGATTGAACAAAAATACACTTGAAAAAGATATGGAAGATCCTTAAGAAATCAAATATGCAAAACCATTATTGCATTGGATTTTATTCAATTTTCTTGACCTAATGCCCTCACTACATATGCCTGAATCAAACCCTAATCAGAATAGACTCCAAGCTGCGCTAAAGAACTCATTAGAAACTTGAAATTTTCTCCATAAAAAGCAAAACTGAAATCATTGATAGAGTTTGATTCAAGGCACGAAATTCATTCCAAAAGCTTCCTTGTGGTTCACTGATCATATTCCAATTCATAACACTCATCAAAAGGCAAGGAATCGGTGTACAGAACTCAATACATTCCATGAAAATTTCATAATCGTATTCTATATTCTATGCATTTTCATGACATTTCACTTATTGATTCTTGTTCCTGATGTGATTTCAAAGCTAACTGATATGTTTGATTGAATTTTTGCAAGCCATACGCGATTATGCCATAACTGACTTTTAGGGTTTTCAAAGCTCAAAATTAGGGATTTGCAAACAAGGAAAAATCAGGACTCCAAACCACCACCATCCAATTCAGTGCAGAGAGACGAAGAAGAAACACTTGTCGCGAACAATTTATGAATCCTGTAGCGCTGTTCGCTATTTTCCCTAAAGCCCTCTAAACCCACGCCATAAAAACCGTTGCCTCTGTTTTTGTTTTACAGGGATAATGGAGAAGATGATGTGCTGTCCACACATGATACGCTGTTTTTAAATTTCGCGCGCTTCAGTCACTAATGCGTTGTTTCCTTTTTTATTATTTGTTTGTCTAACATGTATAACATACGTTTCATGGCTCAGCTGGCAGTTGGTGATTGCAATAACGTCCAAGACCTGGGTTCGAGTCCCAGGTCTGTATATTTCTCATGTTATTTTTCATTAACCATTCATGTGCAGCGCTTATGATAAGACACACCATACATCTTCATTATCCAACGTCCACGCGTCCCTGATGACCAAACCAAAGGCACAGATCTAAGGAGCACGCTGTACCCTAGTCCACGCTTCAGCATACGATTCAAAAAGTCAAACGGACTCAGGATATTTTGGGCCAGATTATTCAAAACACCTCCATATTGGGGCCTGAACCCCCCCCTGGTTTGCAAATTTTCATTTATTTTTTTATTTTATTTTCAATTATGATTTTATTTTTCTTTATTGTTATAAATTAATTAATTATTTTTCTACAAAATATAAAAACTTCATAAAAATCAGAAAAGATGAAAAATATAATATTTTTTTATTTTAATTATTTTCATAAATAAATTAACATGTAAATTGATTTAGTATTAATTTAGGTTGCAACTTTAATTCTTTTCATAATAAAAATATAAAAAAATATAGAATTTAGGTTTAATTGTTAATTTTATTCCTCTCAATTTTTCTTTTTTTTTATATAATAATAATATTACTCATTTTATTTTCATAATTAAATTGTACATAAAAGAATTTAGGATTAATTTAGGTTATATTTTAATATTTTCACAATAAACTCAAAAGCCATTAGAATTAGGGTTTGCATCCAATTTTCATTTTAATTAATCTTTTTTTATTAAATCTTGAAAAAACATAAAAACACCAAAAACATGTTCTTTTAATATTAATTTTAATTCCTTATTAATTTAATTTTTGCAAAAGGGTCCAATGCCCTCGTTTTGTTCTTAATTTCTTAATTTCGCATATTTATTTTATCGCTTAAATAATCATGTACATCTCCCAAAGCCTTGTAACATTTAACTTTTCGCACTTTTATTTGCTTTATTTATTTCTTGTCAAATCGGGTTCGGTTTAATTTTGGCGATGTGGACCCGCGCCATTTGTAATAGCTTTAGTTTTATTTTCCTCGCAACTTTTAAACTGTTAAATAAGCATGCAAGAATGAATGGACTTAAATAAAATCAAGCGTAGAACACCAATAAACATGACAAGACAAATATCAACGAAAACGACACACGAATCGCACACACCACCCCTAGGGTACGCCTCACTGTTGCCTTGCCTCGAAAGGTGATCGTCGAGTAGAGGATGTCTTAGTAAGTCCTCATGATCCGGGAACCTGGCATGAGGGTAGCTTCTAAGGTGTCTTCCCATTGCTCTGGTGATCACCATGCCCCGAACCTCGAATTGACCCGAACACCTCCAACGGTGGTGCTACCTACCTCTCAATGGTGGGATGGCACCACTTTAAAGGACATTTACACAGACGAATTCCTTAGGGTAGGTAGACGACTCGTGGATACTTGCTCTAATTTCAAAACAAAATCAAAACACTTTTCACACCGACACCTTTTCAAAAAGCTTTCGAAAGCAATTTTTCAAACACTCTTGAGGACCGATACAAGAGTCGAACTGGAATTTTCAAAGAAACTTTTTTAAAACCCACAGTTGAAAAGCAAACAAACCATTTTGAAAACACAAGTGAGCAAGTATCTAAGAGCCCATGGATAACCATGGATAGAAAGGGTGCTAACACCTTCCCTTTCTATAACCTACCTCCCGAACCGAGAGCAATCTCTTTAAGGAATTTTTCTGTGCTTTTGGCCTTTCCATTTGGAGAAAATAAAAGACGGTGGCGACTCTTGCTTCCGCGACATTTCGCGAACCAGCGTTAAACAGTCAGTTCCAGATCCACCGATCACACTCCCCTTTGCATAACCAACCCCTACCTTGAATCTTTCCCCCCTCTTTTTAGGTTATTCGCTCTTTTCCCATTCCTTTGGAAACAATAAAGCGCGGTGGCGATTTTTATTTTGATTTGTATAAAGTCTAGTCAATCCAATGGCTTAGTCTTAAACATTTCTACCGCTACAATGAAGGATAAATTAATTATGGGTTGCGAGAGAGGAGGAAATTACCAAAGAACAAAGGTATCTGGAAGCACTAATTCCTCTTATGGAATTTATAGTTTGAGGAATAAATTTATGTTTATACTGAGATTTATTTTAACTGGCACCGATTGGAAGGTGATAGTTAGATGCGAGATGTACAATCATAGGATAGACAGGGATTTGGAAGGCCATGACATATTGGGTCGTCTAAAAGATCCTGAAAAAAGTTTGTGAATGACATGACGAAGTATAATATGGCTCCAAGGTACATAGTTTTTGCTTTGAAAGACAAAGAGAAAACCTCACGAGTATTAACCAGGTGTAGAAAGCTAGATTTACATACAGAATGGGCAAGAGAGGTACAATAACAAAAATGCAAATATTATTGAGCCTTATTAATAAAGAGAAATACACGTGTTGGACTAGAAATAGGGACAACTCATATAATGTAGCTAATATCTTCCGGACACATCCTGATTCAGTGAAGTTGTTGAATATGTTTCATCTGGTGTTAATTTTTGATTTCACATACAAGACAAATAGGTTAGAACTTTCCTTTTCACATACTAAAATATGTTGTACATGTTGAGTGAGTTGTTTGGTTATGTATATTTTGATCATGCAGGTACTAGATACCACTGCTTAAGATTGGGGTGTTACGTCAATAAAGTTGACGTTTTCAGTTGCCTTTGCATATTTGGAAGATGAAAGGGAGTATGATTTCACACAGACATTGGAGAAGCTTAAAGAGTTATTCTCTTTATAAAAAATGCTACTGAAGGTTATGGTGACGGACCGAGAACATGCATTGATGAATGCCATTAAATATGTGTTCCCAAATGCAACTCATTTGTTATGTTTGTTTCATATTTCAAAAAACGTGAGAATGAAATGTAAAGAGTATGTCAAAGCATAAAGATAAGAACATATCATGGATCTATGAAACAACATCATGTATTCAAATACATAAACTTAGTTTGGCGAACACTTCAAGTACTTTGTTTTTGCTAATATTCCTTTATTTGTTAAGTATATGAATGAAACATGGTTAACACCTTATAAAAAAATATTTATTGTTGCATGGACTAATAGAGTCACTCATTTAGGGAACACAACAACAAAAATGTACACGGATCATGATAGGTTGATGTTATTATTATTTATGTTTCAAAAACAATTTGAAACATGTATAATTATTAATGGATTTTAGGATCGAGTCTTCTCATTGAAGACTATAAAACATGATGACTACAAGTCAGGGTGATTTATGTTGATGTTGGGATGTTATGAACACCATGTTGAAGTTGCAGCTAGGTTCAATCAGAGTTTCGTTTCAAAAAAATATTGTCAACATTAAGCATCGGTATAACACATCATTTTATGCCAAGTTACATGGTTTTGTCTCAATGCAATGCATATAGCTCATTGGAAAGGAACTAGAAAGGGTAAAATTTATTGCTTCAAGCCAAGAGAGATATGATTGCTTAATTAGAACAACACATGGGTTACTGTGTGCGTGTCAGCTTATCGTTTTCCAAATTCTAGGAAACCATGTTCCTTTAGACTCAATTCATGTATTATGGATGAAAATGCACATTGTAGAACATGATTTCAATCATGATGAGAGTAGTATAAAGTGGGATTTAGAAGAATGGTGTGAAGAGATTAAGAGATATTTCAGTACTTTGGATATTGTAGGTCAATGAGGGTTAAAGAAATTTTTTTGTGATCTAACATACTTGTTGTACCCCAAAATTTGCCCTCCCATATTTCTCAATACATTTCAAGTGAGGTCCTCAAGTTGCTCAAGGTAGTCCAAGGGTTGACCAGACAAGCTCCCTCCTAAGGCAGTCTGCCTCAAATTAGGGTTTCAGGTTGCATCAAGATACTTGAGTCCAAGGGATCCCAAATGCTCACCATTGTCCTAATATGTTATCAATATCATCCATGTCAAGTTTCAAGCCCTACAGAGAAAATTTGATCAGTCAATTACTCAAAGGCCTGAAAATCGACTGTGCTAGGGCAAAAGTCAACTGTGGCCTACATACAGTCAAACTTCAAGATTTTTTGTCAACATACTCATTTTGAAGTATATTTCATAATTTGATTAAGGGTTGATCATGATTCATCAAGGATTGCTCATAATTCATCAAGAACCAAAAGTTGCTAAATTAAGGTTTTGCAGGAAAAGTCATCTCAACTTTGACAAAGCATAACATTCTCATACTTTATGAGAAATGACCCATACAAAGATCATTTTGAATAATATGAAATTATATAAAATCCATATTCATCTCCCAAGTTCAAAATATGCACTCACAAGAAGTTATGAATTTGGACATTATAGGTCATTTTGAAAAGTCAACAAAAACACCTTTTTTGTCAAAGCTACATACATGAGCATGGAATATCAAATTGTATTGAGACCAAAAGGGTTGCTTAGAGGACATCTCAAGATTTCTAAAAAGTCCAAAAACACCTTCAAAGAGTCAAAATTGAGGAATCTATGCATTGGTGAAGTTGGTCCTTTTTGCAAAATTGTCAAAAGTCAACTATGCCCAAAACTTCAAAATTTGCCAAATAGGCCCAATCTTTTGCACTTGTTCTGAGTTAGAAACATGGTCCATGAGCCCTAGCCTTTGCCACTTGTCATTGTCTTATTTATATTATTTATTTTGATTTTTATTTGAATTAAATCATTTTAAATCAAAACAAATCATATAAAATCCAAAACATTGAAATTCAAAGATTTTTTACATGATTCAGGTCTTAATATCCAGCTAGCATCAAATCAAATTCGTGTAAAAGCATGAGGTGCACAAAAAGATTGAATTAAGCCATTTTTGGAAAGATATTCAAGGTGTATCAAATCAAAATCAAATTCATTGATGGAAGAAGATTGTGATCATTCTTTCAACCCTAATTCATTCCTCAATACATATAGAAGGTGTGCAGACCAAAAGAGGCTAGAGAAAGAGGCGTATGAACCAGAACAAAACTTGAAAAAATACCAAGAAAGTGCAAACACGAATTCACACTTCCAAGCATCCTCAAGGCGTTCTAGCTATCCCAATCGATTCCTGGGAGTGTAGGCAAGCGAAAGCAATCAAGGACAACCATTCCCAAGCCCTATACCTCCCTGTAAGTCCATCACGACATTGCTTATTTCTTGAATTCGGTTTGAATGATTTAGGCATTTATAGCATGAATTAACCATATATTCTCGATCCATGGAACATTTGCAAGCTTTCTATATTGTTTAATTGCATTTATATGGCTTGTATAAAATTTCACCATGGCTAGGGTTTGTAGCTTCGAATTAGGAGTTTTATGTGCAGGCAAAATTGGCCCATAAAAAGGTTATCATGATATTCAGCAGGTCCAGACGAATCCAACCATGGCATTATAAGTCATTTATCTTACCCATGGTGGATTTTAAGAGAATGCAGGTTGTAGCTACGACCAAATGTCCGTGGGTAAAAGTTTGGAACTTTTACCAACAGATCCAAGGAAGAAGATAACCAACGTGGCAACCTCCCATTCGCGTATTTGAATTTTTGCGTGTTTTGAATTCAGTGTTTTTGCTTTTCATATATTATCATTATTATTTATTGTATATACAAACAGAAGCAAGTGGCGCAGTGGTAGTGGAGTGGTTGGATAGTGCATCAGGACCTGGGTTCGAATCCCAGGTCCCCCAAATTTCTTCATATTTTTTCCTTTCAGGTAATCCAGTGCGCTTACAAGTCCAAGGCCTACCATACTCCCTCAAGATCCAGTCTGCCAAATGGCCAGATGGCTAGATCCAAAGGCTATCCATGAGGGAGCACCAAACGCCTAGTCAAACGCATGGCATGGGATCTCAAAAAGTCAAGCGTGGACTTCATGGTCTTGGGCTAGATTGCTTCTCACACCCTCTTCAATTTGCTTGCAGGCCCAAACTTCTTTCTCTATTTTTTTTATTTGTTTGTTTTATTTAATTTATTTATTTTATTTTACTAACCAATCAATTATTTTTCTTTTTATCAAAAAATCATAAAAATAATATTTTTCACCAAATTAGGTTTAGATTTTATTTTTTTATCAAAATTAATTAATTTAATTAGGTTGTTAATTTTAGATAACTTAAATTCTTTTTGCAAATAAATTAACAAATAATTAGAAAATTAGGGTTTTGTCCAAACTTAATTATATTTTCTTTTTCTTAAAAAATAACCAAAACATAAAAAATAGGCCATGTAATTATTTTCACTAATTAATTAAATTAATTAATTAATTGTATATTTAATTTAGAAAACTTAATTCTTTTATTAAAAACAACAATAACATTTTTCTTTTAATTAGGTTAAAAAGGGTCAAAACCCTAATTTTTTTCTTATCGCTATAATTTCATCGCGCGCGCTTTATTGTTTTATTATTTACCATATTAATGTAACTGTTCACAAGTTGTAATAGTTAATTAGAACTTTTATTTTTCATTTATCGCTTTATTATTTAAGGGTTTGTTTTTGGCTATGTAAATACCCGAAGCCTTGTAATAGCTTAGTTTAAATTTTCGCACTTTTAAATTCCGCAAAATATTAAACTGTTAGATGTATGATATATGAATGCATGACAAGAATGTATGATCAACTTTAAAACAGTTAGATAACCCTAAAATGTGCAAAGATAAATAATCTGAAATTGAATCACTCGCACATGCGCACTCCTGGGTACACTCCCACTTGGTTGCCTTTGGTAAACGGTCATTGAGTATAGGATGCTTTAGTGGTCATCCTTTTGTCCAAAGATCAAAGTTGCCTCGGAAAGGTTGCCTCGAATATTGTTGCCTCGGATAATTGATCTAAGACATTAGGGTTATTACTAAGACGTCCTAACATTGCTTTAGTGATCGTACGTCCCTTTTCGAATTGACCCTTAAAAATCCAACGACGGTGCTACCTACTCATTAATAGTGGGATAGCATTGTCTAAAGGAAACAAACATAGAACGATTCTTTTTTAGAGTAGGTAGATTAACTCTTAAGTACTTGCTCAAACAAAACAAACTTTTTTCACACTTACACTCCTTTATAAACAAAGTTTTTTTTAAAAACACTTCATTACACTCTTGAAGACAGAAGCAAGAGTTAAATCAAAGTCAAAACAAAAAACTTTTCAAATCACACAAGCACACAAAGAAGCAATTTTGAAAATGATGAGCAAGTACCTAAGAGCCCGTAGATAACTACGGATAGAAATTGTGCTAATACCTTCCCTTTCTATAATCTACCCCCCGTACTCAAAAATATCTCGAAAAAGGAATTTTTCTGTGCTTTTTTCCTTTCCTTGTTGGATAAAATAAAAGACGATGGCGACTCTTGCTTACTGCGACATTTTGCAAACACAAACGCAAAACACAAACCAGCATTCCTAAAAAACAAGTCCCGGTTATGGCCACCGTATCACAGAACTGGCGACTCTGCTGGGGAAATTGTTAATAAGCGGGGTGTACCTTGGGATTAGTTCATCATATTGTTTTCTATTGCTTGATTTGATTGCTTTATCTTTGTGGGCTTTGTATCAGAGTTACTATAGATCCTAACCCGGATCTGGGGGACACCTTTTAGGTAAGTAGCAATAGACTGTGAGGGAACTGTACGACGTAGACCGATACGGTTGAAGCAATAGCTACGTTGATGTGGCACATTAGTTGGTACTGATATCCCTTGTGGAGGAACAAGGAGAGTATGTGGCTGTTATATGGGTCATTAAGCATCAACTAGCCTTAGAACCTATAATTGACCAACTTGTCCATAGAAAGTAGCAGGATGCTACACTCATTGAGACCATACTCTCACGATGGTTCCGGCCGCAAGGAAAGATTGCGTGAGCTGAAACTATGACCGATGGAGGATGGTCAGTGATATTGAGAACCTCTAGAACCCGATTACTATTATTAGGACATGTTGAACCAACTAAACTGCAAGAGGGTAGTACCTAGACTCCATGCCAGCCTAAACTCAAGGGCTTTTGTGTGACTTGTTTGCCCTTACCATGTTTGCTATCTGTGATACATGTGGTGTGTTTTATCATGACATCATGCATCATGACATCGCATGCATATTTCATTAGACTAACCATTTCAAGGACCGAGGGGATTCATCTTTGTTCTATTTTGCAGATCATGGATTCTATGCACAGAAATACCATTCGAGTCAACTTCGTGCAGATACCTGCTCAGCTCAGAGAGTTGGTTTCAAAAGTTCTTGATACCTCTTCCTTTGTTAGAAGACATGGTCATCTCCTTACCCTGGTCAATTCAAAGCTGGATGAGCAAATGATGAGCGTGTTGTTCTAGTTCTTTGATCCATTGCATCACTGTTTCACCTTCCCGGACTATCAGCTAGTCCCTACTTTGGAGGAGTTTTATGATTTATAGGGTATATCTATTCTAGAGCAGACACCCTTTACAGGTTTGGAGATAGCTCCTAGGTTAGAGGATATTGCTTCAGCCCTACATCTAAAAATGGGTGATGTAGTATCTAACTGGGAGACTCGGAGTGGGGTTAAAGGTTTCTTGGCTAAGTTTTTGATTGATCAAGCTCAACAGTTTTGGGGTTAGTTTGGATTTTCAAGCATTTAAAGACATTCTGGATCTCCTCATCTATGGCTTGGTGTGATCGGTGGATCTGGAACTGACTGTTTAATGCTGGTTTGCGAAATGTCGCGGAAGCAAGAGTCGCCACCGTCTTTTATTTTCTCCAATTGGAAAGGACAAAAGCACAGAAAAATTCCTTATAGAGATTGCTCTCGGTTCGGGAGGTAGGTTATAGAAAGGGAAGGTGTTAGCACCCTTTCTATCCATGGTTATCCATGGGCTCTTAGATACTTGCTCATTGTGTTTTCAAAAAGGTTTGTTTGCTTTTCAATGTGGGTTTTAAAAAAGTTTCCTTGAAAATTCCAGTTCGACTCTTGTATCGGTCCTCAAGAGTGTTTGAAAAATTGCTTTCGAAAGCTTTTTGAAAAGGTGTCGGTGTGAAAATTATTTTTGAATTTGTTGTTGAAATTAGAGCAAGTATCTACGAGTCGTCTACCTACCCTAAGGAATTCGTCTGTGTAAATGTCCTTTAAAGTAGTGCCATCCCACCATTGAGAGGTAGGTAGCACCACCGTTAGAGGTGTTCGGGTCAATTCGAGGTTCGGGACATGGTGATCACCGGAGCAATAGGAAGACACCTTAGAAGCTACCCTCATGCCAGGTTCCCGGATCATGAGGACTTACTAAGACATCCTCTACTCGACGATCACCTTTCGAGGCAAGGCAACAGTGAGGCGTACCCTAGGGGTGGTGTGTGCGATTCGTGTGTCGTTTTCATTTATTTTTGTCTTTTGTCATGTTATTGGTGATCTAGCATTTGTTTTTATTTTGTCCATACATTCTTTCATGCCATTATTTAACAGTTAAAATATTGCGAGAAATAAAAATTCTAAGCTATTACAAAAGGCGCGGGTCCACATCGCCAAAATTAAATCAGGACCCGATTTGACAGAAAAATAAAGAAAGAAATAAAGATAAAGTGCGAGAAGTTAATTACAAGGCTTTGGGAGAGATACATAAATATTTCAACGAAATAAAATAAATATGCGAATTGAAATTTGAATCGAAACGAGGGTGTTGGACCCTTTTGCACAATTAAATTACATGGAATTAATTAAAAGGAAAAGAAATTGTCTTTTTGGTATTTTATGGCTTTAATGGAAAAAGAGAGTTAATTAAAATTAAAATAAGATGCTAACCCTAATTCTAATTATTTTTAATTTATTAAGAAAAATGTTGAAGTTTTTAACCTAAAATTAACCCTAATTCATTTACATGCAAATTTAATTATAAAAGTAAATATCTAATATTTAATTATTATGAAAGAAAAATAAAATAAAAAAAAAAGATAAAATTTAATTAAACCCTAATTCTATGTTTTTTAGATTTATTAAAAAAAGTTGAAATTAAAACCTAATTTAAAACTAATTAACTTATGAATTTATCTACAAGATATTAATTAAATAAATATATTTAATTTTTGGTCTTTTCTAATTTTTTATGGTATTTTGTGATTTTATGAAAATATAATTAAATTAACAGAATTAATTAAAAATAATAATTAAAAGTAAAAAAAAATAAAGAAAAATAAAGAATAATAAAAGAGTTTGCAAACCTAGGGGTTCAGACCCCAAATAGGAGGTTTTCTCTTAGTAAATCTGGCCCATTTACCTTGGCCTGTTTGACTTTCTCTAGGCACCATGTGACATCTTTGACTAGGACCTACCACGTTCCTTGGATCTGTGCCTTTAAATTCATGAAACTGAACGCGTGGCATGCTTGATGGTGTGGGTGCACGGTGCGTCTTCAGGGCTTGAACTGCATATGAATGTTAATGAAAAAATAATATGGAAGGAATGAAGACCTGGGGCTCGAACCCAGGTCATGAGGATTAATACTCACCAACTTTACCACTGAAGCACTCAACGCGTTTTGATTATTAAATAACACAAAAATAACATAAAGCAAGAATATGGGTTAGTGGAATTCCAGCGCGAAAATTCAAATGGACCAATCGTTGGCTGCCACTGCATCGTCTTCCTCACATCTTCGTTCTTCCTGAAATAACAAAAAAGAAAGGCCACGGTTTTTTCACCGTTTCAGAATGGGTCATTTGGGAAAATAGCGATTAAGCCATCTTTGAGCATAAATTAGGCGCGATGGCCTCATTCTCTTCGTCCAAGTGCACTGAGTTGGATGGTCTAGGTTTCAAGACCCAATTTTTCCGTATTTTAAAACCCCTAATTCGAAACTCTGCAAACCCTAAAAAGCAACAATGGTATATTTGCACACAATGCATAAAAACGCAATTAATTTACATGGTTAGCATCAGAATGCATCATTTAGTAAGAATACCTAAACCAAATGTCATGAAAATGCCTCAAAATTAAAATACGAGTATGCATTTTTATGAGAAAAATTTTGATTCTGTACAATGATTTAAGGCTGTAGAATTGATGCTCTTGATCTAGGAAGGTTGCTTGATGTCCTTGGAAGGCAATATGATCAGTTTCGTGGCTTGAAACGACCTGCAAATAGGTTTTCATAATTGGAATTTTTTGACAAATTTCAAGTTTTGCTTTCCAGATTTCTGAGCAGCTGCGTGGTTCTTCTTACTAGGGTTGCATTCTGAACTTATGTATGAGTGAATTAGGTCAAGAAATTTGATCAAAATCCATGCATTGATGGTTTGTGAGATTTGATTTTCAAGCATTAGTTTTTCAATCTTTTTCATGCACTTTTTGTACAAATCATATCCAATCAATTCCAATTCTTCCATATCTGATCATGCACGACTTTTTGAAGATATTATGTGCACAAAAAGATTGAAAAACTTAGGTTAATTATTTTTCATGTATTTAATTGATTTAAATGAATTATTATTAATAAAAATTCAAATAAATAAATAAAAAATGGAGAAAAACTTCCCTTTGGGCCAAGTGGTCGTGCACATGCCTTGGATCATGAATTATGGAATAAAAAAAGGCCCATTAGCAATTTTAGGTCATTTGAAGCAAAGTTGACTTTTCAAAATATCCAAAAATTTCCCAACTTCCACAAGGCATAACTTGCTCAATTTTTAAGCTTTGCTCATGTTCTTGGACATTTTGGAAAGGTCTTTGAGTCCTCTAACCAATGCCTTTGGTCCCATGTCATTTTGATTTACCAATCTCAAGTTATGGCCTTTGACTTAAAGTCCCTTTTTGTTGACTTTTGAAAATGACCTATAATGTTGAAATTGATAACTTTTTGTGAGAGCATTTCTTGGACTTGAAGTATGAAGAGGAGTTGTAGGAAATGTCTTTCTCTTCAAAATGAGCTTTGGATGGAATTTTTCTGATAATCCATGTGAAAGTTATGCCCTGGTCAATTTACAGTTGACTTTTTCAGCTGTCCAAATAAGGAAACTTTTGCATCTTGATGATTTTTGAGCCAAGCTTTGAGAATCATGATCAAGCATTGATCAAATGATGTTTGTGGCTTCAAAATGAGATGTTGACCAAAAATTTGAACTTTTGACTGCCAAATGACCATTTTGCCCCTACAGTTGACTGTAGTGCAATTAGGGTTTTTGACTGTGCAATTTTGTGCTGAAAGTCTTGAAACTTGATATGAGGATGCTTGACCATATTTGTAGGCATGTGGGACTTGATTGGACCCTTGGAAACTTCATTTTCTTGATCAGAACCAAAACCCTAATTTTGACTGCTTAGGAGGCCCTTACACTGTGCAACCCTTGGGGAATTTTGAGGCTTGACTTGGCAATTTCTTGGAGAATATGGGAGGGCAAATTTTGGGGTACAACACTTGGTTCTGTTCCTGAATCCAGATTCTTTTGTCGATGTGAACACAATCAAGATCTTCATGTCTCGTAACCCAGTGCCTACTCTCTTAGGCGATATTCTACATGCTCTTTATACCCATAATGTGCAGAGAAGGGGAACTCTCATGTGTTGTACACCGCTGCTGGCGAGGTGGTTTATTTCGTACCTCCCCAAATCTGTATTGAAGAATGATGAAGGGTTAGGTTGGGCATACAGAATCATGTCCCTTGCTCATACAAACATCCTTTGGAGTTCTAAAGATATGGAAAGGGTAGCTATCATTGATCGTTGTGGGGAATACCCCAATGTTCCATTGCTTGGAATTAGAGGAGGAATAACCTATAATCCTTTCCTGGCTTTATGACAGTTTGGACGAGCTCGAAGAGACGGTCCTCATGAGCTGCTGCTTACAGGCATTGTCTTTGACTACAAGGGGGATGTTGAGGGACATCGCCGCAGGTTTATACGAGCTTGGGGCGGGGTGAACAGGTCTGACCCACATGAGCTAGGAATGAAGACTTCTCTCCCGATGCAACCTTACCTCCAGTGGGTTTGAGCCTGTGCTCAAAAGCTAGGGATGCCCTATGAAGCTGTTTTACCGGTGATTATAGAGCATACTGATGAAGAAGGTGTTCCTTATACAGTCTTCCATCCCTATATGCCTACTGATCTGGGGGCATTAAAGAGATCTTGGATCCAGTTGAGGGAAGAAAGGGATACCTACAGAGAGAAGTATCATGAGCAGGAGAGAAAGATCCTGAAGCTTACAAGGCAACTTGAGAATGAGAGGACAATCAATGATTATGTCAGCACGAAAGGAAAATGACCATGGGACTACTGATGTCTTTTATTGTTTCTAGTTTAGATTTGCTTTTCAGTCCGTTTCTTTTGTAACTCCTTAAAGGCATTTGTTAAATATTGTTTCAAGTTTTAATATAATAAAGTGTGTTTTATTTTGGTTTACAAATTTGAATCTCTCTAAGTCTTTGAAATCATTTCACACGCATTCCATTACCATGCACCTCATTACAGGTACCGTTACAGGTTTCTTATCTTCTTCGCTGTTTATTTCAGCACAACATGTCTTCTGAAACACCTACTGATCAAGCTATTAAGATTCTTCAAGCTCAAAATGCTCATTTCCAGGAGATGTTCTTGAAATTGGCCAAGAGTCAACAAGATTTGAAGACTCTCATCTTGAAGGACAACAAGAAGAAGAAGAAGAAGGTGGTTCTGCTGAATATGGGTCGTAGATTTGGGAACAATTTGCGACAGGAAAGTGATTTGTCTCATTCATCTGGAGGAGGAGAGAATCAAGAGGAAAGGAAGGGTCCTATCCCTGTGGTTTCTGACAATGACACTGATTTTGATGAAGACCAGTATCCTCATGCTGAGGATAAGTATAAGCAACTTGAAGACCGTCTGAGTGCCATGGAGATTCAGAAGGTCCCCGATTTGGACTTTGGAGATTTGGGGCTAGCATCTGGGGTGGTGATCCCACACAAGTTTAAAGCTCTTGTCTTTGCTAAGTATGACGGAGTGTCCTGCCCAAAGCTACACCTCCGCTCATACGTCAGAAATATTCAACCATATACTGCTGATAGGAACCTCTGGGTTCATTTCTTTCAAGATAGTCTGTCAGGGACTCAACTTGAATGGTTCTATCAACTGAAAGGAGCTAATGTCCGCAACTGGGAGGACCTTGTTGCTGATTTTTACAAGCAATACTAGTATAATGCCGACCTTGCTCCCACACGTACTCAGCTACAGGGTATGTCTATGGGTGCGAGCGAAGGTTTTAAGGACTATGCTCAGAAGTGGAGAGACCTGGCGGGAAGAGTACAACCCCCTCTGTCTGATAGGGAGTTGGTGGATATGTTTCTTGGGACTTTGTCTGGTCCATATTTCAATCATTTGATCGGAAGTTCATCGTCTGGGTTCACTGAATTGATCATGACTGGGGAAAGAGTGGAAGCTGGAATTAGAAGTGGCAAGATACAGAAAGGTGCTTCGTCAAGTACAGAGAAGAAGCCTTTCAAGAAGGAATCTAGTGCAGTTTACAGCTCGAGGAGCCAAAATCGACCTGAGCCCCGCCAAGCAGTGAATGCGGTAGTAATATCAAGACCTACTGTTTCCCCACAACGCAACAATCAGCAAAGAGTAGAGCGACCGCAAAGACAGTATACTCGGCTCAGTATGACCTTGTCTCAAATTCTGCCGCAATTGTTGAAGACAAACCTGGTAACTCTAAGGGAAGCTCTGAAGAATCCCAGTACCACCTCCCCGCTGTATAATCCGAACGTCCGCTGTGCCTATCACTCTGATTGCCCAGGGCATGATACCAACAACTGCTGGGCTCTGAAGAATAAAGTGCAAGATCTGATGGAGGCTAAGGAGATTGAGTTTGAAGCTCCAGAAAATCCTAATGTCATGACCCCTCCTATGCCCAAGCATGGAGTGAATGCTGTGGATGATGATTCGTTTGTGACCTCTGTGGAAGACATTTCTACTCTGTTGTTGACCGTTAAGAAAAACCTATTGTTGGCCGGTTTATTTCCGGGCTGTGGTGAAGGTTGCCACCTGTGTTCCATCCTACCTGCTGGTTGTCATCTATTGAAATCAGGTGTTCAGCGCCTGATGGATAACAAAGAGATATTGTTCGAGAAAACTTTAGTTCCATTGATTCCTGTTGAAGATGTTTCCATAATAACCATTTCCACCAATCCTTCTAAGGATTCCTCGAGAAAGCCTGTTAGGATTACATCTGTTCCGAGAGTTGCTCCATTAATCATTACTATTCCTGGTCCTATCCCTTACACGTTGGATAAGGCTATCCTGTGGCACTATGGGGCCGATGTGTATTATCATGGGATAAAACAAGACTTGAAGGTTAAAGAGGCTGATACTGATGTCAGTAATATTGTCGGGTCTAGCAAGGTCACTCGAAGCGGAAGACTCTTCTCTCCTGAGATTTCTCCTCCAACTGCTCGAAAGCCTGTTGTCATTCCATCGGCCAGTACGTCAGCTACTATTCCGATTCTTACACCAGTTATCACCCCTGTCGCCGAGTCATCTGACACTCAGGGAAAAGAAGTTACAGGTGGGCCTTCCCGGATGGAGGCACCTAAAAAAGTCATTGTTGAAACCTCTAGGCAGGAGATAGAGGAAATTCTGAAGATTATCAAGAAAAGCAACTACAATATAGTCGAACAGCTAGGGCGAACACCATCGAAGATCTCCATGTTATCTTTATTTTTGTGCTCAGAAGCCCATGCTAAGGCTTTAATTGCTTTCCTTAAAATTGTGCATGTGCCGTAGGAAACATCTGCTGATCAATTCAAAGACTATGTGGCTAGTTTAATCGCTGACAACGGGTTGGGTTTCTCCGACGCAGATCTGACTGCCAAAGGAAGGAATCACAATGATGCTTTGCACGTCTCAATCGAGTGCAGGGGCACTACTTTTGCCCACGTGCTGGTGGATACTGAGTCCTCATTAAATGTTTTACCCAAGAAAGCATTAGATCGGCTGGATTATGAAGGGTTGATTTTGAAGCCAAGTAATATTGTGGTTAGGGCGTTTGAAGGGTCCAAAAGGATGGTACATGGAAAGGTGGATGTCCCCGTTAAGGTTGGTTCCCAGACTTTTGCGTCTACATTCTATATGATGGACATTCGACCATCTTATTCTTGCTTGTTGGGTTACCCGTGGATTCATAAAGCTGGGGCAGTAACTTCTACGCTCCATCAGATGTTGAAATATCCAATAAAGGGGAAGATTGTTACGATGCAGGGTGAGGAGGAGTACATGGTAAGTTATCTTAATTCCTTTAGGTATGTGGAAATGGATGGGGAGTTCATTGAAACCCCGTGCCAGAACTTTGAAGAAGTCCCCCAGACTCTAGCATTGACTGAAATTGTTGCTGAAGATCCTCTAATGAAGATGGCTTCCCTCAAGGATGCTAGGGCTGTTGTTGAAAAAGGTGGGTGTGCGAATTGGGGCCAACTCCATGACTTTGCACACAAGACTGACAAGTTTGGTTTGGGTTTTACTGCAGAAGCTAAAAGGGCTGTTCGACGGGTGCAAATTGGAAGACCTCCCCTGCGTATCAGTAATCCGGGAGTGAATGCGATTGAAGATGATGATGAAGAGTCAGATTTCGACAGCTGGATTTACTCGACTACCAACGGTGGCTTGAGCAATTGGACGGCGAAGGACTTTGTGCCAGTTTCTTTTATTACACAGTAATAGACTTTTGTTTTGAGACTTGTAACATACAATTTGAAACTTTACGGCCCGGTGCCTTGCCCGAGACACCGTGGCTTTGTTTGTGAGGGTTTATTATGTCATTTCCATATATCATCAATAAAGCATTGGACGTTTCTTGCATTACAAATTTTGAGCTCCTTGTTTTTTCTTTTCTATCTTGCACTTTATCAAAATAGCTATTTGTCTTACACATACTCACATATCATAATACAGGTCTACATCCACTCTGGATCCCACTGATAACGACTCTTCTACTGCCAGTTATGACTTCGAAAATCCGATCAACCAAGCCGAGGACGAAGGTGAGGATGATTGTGAAGTGCCTGGGGAACTTGCTAGACTGTTACTTCAGGAAGAGAGGGCCATACAGCCGCATGAAGAGCCAGTGGAAACAGTAAATCTGGGTACCGAGGAAGACAAGAAAGAGGTCAAGATCGATGCAAATATGGAGTCTAGTGTCAAGCAACGGTTAATATAAATGTTGCATGACTATGTTGAGATCTTTGCATGGTCTTACGAAGATATGCCTGGGTTGGATACCGATATCGTGGTCCACCTCCTGCCAACCAAAGAAGACTGTCCTCTAGTGAAACAGAAGGTCCGCCGCATGGGCCAAGAGATGTCTGAGAAAATCAAGGCTGAGGTTATGAAACAGTTTGATGCCGGTTTTCTAGTTGTTTCTTCTTACCCACAGTGGGTTGCCAACGTGGTTCCGATGTCGAAGAAGGATGGTAAGGTTCAAATGTGTATGGACTATAGGGATTTGAACAGGGCGAGCCCCAAGGATGACTTCCCTCTGCCTCATATCGATGTTCTGGTTGACAACACCGCACAGCATAAGGTCTTCTCCTTTATGGATGGTTTTTTCGGTTACAATCAGATTAAGATGGCTCCCGGAGACATGGAGAAGAAAACGTTCATTACACAGTGGGGTACCTTTTGCTACAAAGTCATGCCTTTCGGGTTGAAGAATGCTGGGGCAACGTATCAGCACGCCATGGTCGCTTTGTTCCACGACATGATTCACCATGAGATTGAGGTATACATTGACGACATGATTGCAAGGTCCCAGACTGAGGAAGAACATCTGGACCATCTTCAGAAGCTGTTTGATAGGTTGAAGTTGTACAAGCTGAGGTTAAACCCGAACAAGTGCACCTTCGAAGTTAGGTATGGTAAGCTGTTGGGTTTTGTTGTTAGTGATAAAGGTATTCAAGTGGATCCTGCAAAGGTGAAGGCTATCTAGGAGATGCCAGCTCCCCGAACAGAAAAAGAAGTCAGAGGCTTTTTGGGACGGTTGAATTACATTGCCCGATTCATTTCGCATTTGACTGCTACTTGTGAGCAAATCTTCAAGCTGTTGAAGAAGGATCAAGTGGTAAGATGGAACGATGAATGTCAGGCCGCTTTCGAGAGGATCAAAGAGTACCTCCAAGAGCCACCTATCCTGATGTCTCCAGTTGAAGGAAGACCTCTGATCTTATACTTGACCGTACTGGATAATTCAATGGGGTGCGTGCTGGGGCAGCATGATGAGTCTGGACGAAAAGAGCATGCTATTTACTACCTTAGAAAAAAGTTTACTGACTGCGAGACCCGATACTCGTTGCTCGAGAAAACTTGCTGCGCTTTGGCATGGGCTGCTCGCCGGCTGAGACAGTATATGCTGACTCACACCACCTTATTGATATCAAATATGGACCCAATCAAGTATATCTTCGAGAAGCCTGCCTTGTCCAGAAGAATAGCAAGATGGCAGATGATCTTGATCGAGTATGACATCCAATACACAACCCAAAAAGAAATCAAGGGAAGTGTGTTGCCAGATCATTTGGCACATCAGGCAGTGGATGATTACCAATCTATGAACTTCGAATTCTCGGATGAGAACATCATGTTGGTGACCGACTGTGAAGAACCTGGACCGGATGAAGGACCTGAGGAGGGATCCCGATGGTCTATGTACTTTGATGGAGCCTCAAACGCGTTGGGTAAAGGCATTTGCGCCGTGATTATATCTCCTGAAGGCTGTCACACTCCGTTTACCGCTCGACTATGTTTTAACTGCACCAACAACATGGCGGAGTATGAAGCATGCATCATGGGCCTTCGAGCAGCTATTGACCTAAGGATTAAGATCTTGAGTGTGTTCAGAGTTTCCGCTCTCGTGATCAGTCAGATCAAAGGCGAGTGGGATACGAAACACCCAAATATTATTCCTTACAAGGAGTATGTATTGATGTTGCTTCCACACTTCGAGGAGATAACCTTTGAACACTTCCCCAGAGAGGAGAATCAGTTGGCGAACACGCTAGCTACCATGTCTTCTATGTTCAAGGTCAGGTGGGAAAATGAAGCTCCCCGGATTACCATTGAAAGGTTGGACGAACCCGCACATTGCTGTGACATTGAGACTAAAGAGGTAGCAGATAAACCCTGGTTCCATGAGGTAAAGAGGTATCTTGAGGCTCAGGAATACCCCGAGGGTGCATCTGTTAATGATAAGAAGTTTCTGAGGAGGTTCGCGGCGAAGTTCTTCATCAGTAACGGTATCCTTTACAAGCATAACCATGATTCAACCTTATTGCGATGTATGGATAATAATGAGGCAGAAAGGATCATGGCAGAGTTACATGGAGGTACCTTTGGAACTCATTCCAGTGGACACACCATGGCAAATAAAATCCTTCGGGCAGGATACTATTGGTCTACTATGGAAGCCGACTGTTATCAACATTCTCGGACCTATCATAAGTGCCAAGTCTATGCTGATAAGGTGCACGTACCTCCAATTCCTCTGAATGTCTTGACAGCTCCTTGGCCTTTTGCAATGTGGGGCATCAATATGATTGGTGAGATCAGACCTACTGCATCTAACGGGCATCGTTTCATCCTGGTAGCGATTGACTATTTCACGAAGTGGGTTGAGGAAGCTTCCTTTGCTACAGTAACCAAGAACTTCGTGGCACGGTTCATTCGGCACAATCTGATTTGTCGATACGGCGTACCCGAGAAGATCATTACGGACAATGGTACAAATCTCAATAATACGATGATCATCGAGTTCTGCAAGCAGTTTAAAATACAACATCACAACTCTTCACCTTACCGGCCGAAGATGAATGGGGCTTTTGAAGCGGCTAATAAGAACATCAAGAAGATTGTGTAGAAGCTGACGGTGACATACAAAGATTGGCACGAGATGTTACCGTTCGCTCTTCATGGGTACCGCACCTCATCGCGGATGTCAACAGGGGCGACACCCTATTCTTTGGTATATGGCATGGAAGCGGTCTTGCCCATTGAAGTTCAGATACCCTCTCTTCGGATTATGAAGGATGCAGGTTTGAGCGAGGACGATTGGATTCATACCCAGCTTGATCAGCTGAACTTAATTGACGAGAAGAGACTTACTGCTATTTGTCATGGTCAGACGTATCAAAAACAGATGATCAAGGCAAGGCATTTAACAAGAAAGTTAGACTACAAGAATATCAAGTCGGGGATCTGGTAATCAAGCGCATCATACTACCTCAAGGTGATCCCAGGGGCAAATGGACCCCTACTTACGAAGGGCCATTTATGGTTAAGAACATTTTCTCGGGAGGAGCTATGATTCTAACCACCATGGATGGTGACGACCTTCCTCACCCCGTCAATGCAGACATGGTGAAAAAAATACTACGCATAATCAAAGACCCGCTAGGTCGACTAGCTTAGGCAAAAATAAGGGCTTCCCGGCGAACCAAAAGGGTTCGGGCAAAAATAAGGGATGAAAATGAAAAAAACTGTACACCCGACAAGTCAAAAACCTGAAAGGGCGGCTTGGGCAAAAAAGGGTGTCCCGATGGACTGAAAACACGAAAGGGCGGTCCAGGCAAAAATTAGGGATCAAAGCGTAACACTATGTCTCATTGGATCACCTTGCAACCATACTTCAGTATCGACTATCAAGCTCAGACGGAACTAATCAATCTGATCTACCTTCAACTAAGTAGCAAAGTGATGAGATGCTCGAAGATATAAAGGCAATAGCAGAGTTGGAGCTCAGTGGGATTGTTCACATAGCTGTTTTTCTTTATTTTTCACAAAATTGTATAATTCATCTTTCAACGGCGTTCTCTTACTAGGACGTCAACCTCTTGTACAAAAACGCCTATTTACAGGCTAAACTTCAAAGTTAATACAATTCATTTTCACAAAGAAATTTCAAATTGTTTTTCTTTTTATGTTTTGTTTTGCAAGAACGTCCCATGGTTCATTTTTGATATATGCATTTGACAATAACTGCCGCTTATAAATATTTGCATGCGAAACAAAAGACGATTACTCATAATATCAGAAACAAGGGAAAACGAGAAATGTCCAGACCCTTACAGTTGCTCTATTCATCAGGTACATGGATAAATCTAGCTGAAGGATATGACTAAAAAATACATTCACTCCCTGCAGAGTAAGAAAAGGACAATGGTGTTAATTCTCCCCAGCTGAGGTTCGTAATCGCGAATGAGTCGGTAAGATTCTCCCCAAGCAGAGTTTATCTATCACCAGCACTAGAAGATTGTCCCCAGCGGAGTCTAGAAGACCATCCCCAGTGGAGTCTAGAAGATTATCTCCAGTAGAGTCTGGAAGATTATCCCCAGTGAAGTCGTCACTAAAAGATTATCTCCAGCGGAGTTCATTTCTTTCACGAACAGGAAATTCATCCCCAACAGAGTTCATCTTCGCCAACAACGATTATTCATCCCCAACTGAGTTTTATTTCTCCAAATCAACAGATCATCTAGCAGAGCATCTCTTCCCCACATAGTCATTTCCTCGTCAGATTATTCCCCATCGGAGTTATTCTCTCCTACAGGATTATGCTCACAACCATCTTCATTAACTATCCCCAGCCGAAACGAAGAATTCGACTCTTCTCTCCAACAGCGATCCGAGATTTATTTTCCCCAGCAAGAGAATATCATATAAAACATTGCATGTCCATACATCATGACATGTGCATACGCATCATACAACACAATCTCATTTATTTTGAGAACATCATTGCCTGATACATATCATGCATTACATACGACTGTTGTACCCCAAAATTTGCCCTCCCATATTCTTCAAGATTTGGCAAGATCATGGTTCAAAATCTCTCAAGAGTTGCACAGTCCAATTGCCTCCTAATACAGTCAAAATTAGGGTTTTGGTTCTGGAAAAGAAATTGAGATTTTTAAGGGTCCAATCAAGTCCCATATGTCTATATACATTGCCAAGCATCCATATTTCAAGGTTCAAAGACTCACAGCATCAAATTGCACAGTCAAAAACCCTAATTGCTCCGCAGTCAACTGCAGGGGCAAAATGGTCATTTGACAGTCAAAAGTCAAAATTTTTGGTCAACATCTTATTTTGAAGCCACAAACATCATTTGATCAATTCTTGATCATGATTTCACAAGCATGGCTCAAAAAGTCTCAAGATGCAAAAGTTTCTATTTTTGGACAGCTGAAAAGTCAACTGCAAATTGACCAGGGCATAACTTCTTCATGTTTTATCAGAAAAATCCCATCCAAAGCTCATTTTGAATATAATGACATTTACTACAACTCATCTTCACACTCCAAGTCCAAGAAATGCTCTCACAAAAGGTTATCAATTTCAACATTATAGGTCATTTTCAAAAGTCAACAAAAAGGCACTTTAAGTTAAAGACCATAACTTGAGATTGGTAAATCAAAATGACATGGGACCAAAGGCATTGGTTAGAGGACTTCACGAACTTTCCAAAATGTCCAAGAACATGTTCATAGCTTCAAAATTGAGCAAGATATGCATTGGAGAAGTTGGGAAATTTTTGAGAACTTTCAAAAGTCAACTTTGCCTAAAACACTTCAAAATTGCTAATGGGCCTCAAATTCTTCCTTGAATCATTACCCAAAGCCTATGCACGACCCATTGAGCTCAAAGGGATTTATTTTCTTATTTTTAATTAATTAATTGAATTTTTATTCTTATTAATTCATTTAATTAGATTTAATTATGAGAAAATATCAAATAATGCTTTTTCAAATCTTTTTGTGCAGCAAATCAAACTAGGGCAAGCTGGCCAAGTCGTTTCACATCCAAAAAAGGAAAATCATCCATGATTGGCAAAGATTTCAATGAAAAAAGATTGAAAAATATATTATGAAAATCAAAGATTCAAAACATTAATTCATGGATCCATGGGCTCTTTCTTGACCTAATTTGCTTCACATACTTATGCACAACTCAACCCTATTCCACAAGACACGAAAAGCTTCTCACAAACTCAGAACCAATTTGCAAATTTTCATGAAAAAGCTTGAAACTGATTTCATAGTGGCAGCATAATTCAAAGCTTCTAAAGGATTCCAACACCTTGCTGACATTGCTAGGAAGCTTTTACAATCAAGAACGAGTCAAAACGTGCAAAGAACTGAAGAACATAGGCCACACGGTTTGTCTTGTTTTTCAATTTTGCATAACACGATTCATGTGCTTTTAATCTGTTTTCTTGCTTGATTCATACTAATAGGTACCTCCTGAAGCGATTGGTATAGGTTAATTGGACTAACACTGCCTGTAGCCAAATCCACCATGGACGAAAATTAGGTTTTCTAAAGCTTGCATTTGGGGCTTTAGGCATAGGGAAAAATTGGACCACGCCATAGCCATGGTTGAATTCGTCAAGGCCAGACGAATTCAACCAACCTCTCGCGCTCAATTTATATGTCCTCCTCTTCTATTCGCTATTATTCACTGTTCCATTTAGTGGGGGTTTAAAACCCCCGCTATCTCATTCATGTTTTGCAGATAAACGAAGAAGAAGCATGCGTGTCCAGGCGTGGTTGGGTGATTCAAACTGCGCGCGTTTTTTTATTTATATCACTAACATTGTTTTTTTCTATATAACATTTGTTTTCCATTATAGTTACAAACGCGTTGCCTGGCTCAGTTGGTTGATGAGGTGTATTGCAAGCATTGGGACCTGGGTTCGATTCCCAGGTCCCCCCACATAATTCATGTTTTTTGCTTTAATGTGTTCCCATGCAGCGTTCACTCAATGGCTCACCATACACACTCACGCTCAGGCTTGCCACGCGCTCATGATGATCAATCCAAGGGCCACTGAATGAGATCCATGGTGGTCCAGTCAAACAAGCGTGCACCCAATCTGGAAAGTCAAACAAGGCCTTGTCTCTTGGGCCAAAATTGCTCCAATTCACCTCCACATGGGCCTGACACCCCCTTGGTTTGCATCTTTCTTTTATTTATTTTCTTTTAAATTCTAATTCTTTTTTTAATTGTTTTAATTGTTTTTATCATAAAATAATTTTCCATAAAAAATCAGAAACCAAAAAAATAAAATATGTTTAATTATATTTAATTTCACCATTAAAATATTTTTGTAAATAAACTCTAACAATTAATTTAGTTTAATTTAGGTTTTAAACTTTAATCTTTTTTCTTAATAAATAAAAAATATGTAGAATTAGGTTTTGACATTTTTATCTTTTTTTTCTTAATTAATTATTTCCATCATTATTATTATTAATTATTATTTTTGTAAATAAACATGTAAAATACTTAATTAGCTTAAGTTAGGTCAACTTTAATATTTTCTTTAATAAGTAAAATAATTTAGAACTAGGGTTTCCTTCAAATTTCAATTTTCTTTATTTTCATAAAAACCAAAAACATAAAAAACATTTTCTTTTCTTTAATTAAATAATTAAATAGACTTTAATTTAATTTAATTTCAAGCAAAGGGTCAAAACCCTCAGACGTCCTAATTTTAATTTCTTTTCGCGCATTATTTTCTTTTGAATATTATGTAACTGCTCAAGAATGTAATAGTAATTAGGTTTACCGCATTTTTTACTTTTCGCATATTTTATCAAATGGGTCTTTGTATTTTGGCGATGTATAGACCCGCGCCTTGTAATAGTGTAGCTTTTATCTTTCCGCATTTAAATTTCTGCACTCTTAAATTCTAAATTGCATGAAAGAATGTATGGTTAATTAAAAACAAGCGTAGCTCATAATGCCATGATCAAAGATAAACTTAATATGAAAACAACAAACAAATACACACACCACTTCTAGGGTACGCCTCACCTGTTGCCTTCGAAACGTGGTCGTCAAGTATAGGACATTTTAGTAAGTCCTTATGTCCATGATCCGGTTGCCTCGAAATAGTTGCCTCGAAACGGTTGCCTCGGATTAAAAAAAAAGGATCAAGGACATAAGGGTAGCTTCTAAGGTGTCCTAACTGTTGCTTCGGTGACCACACTGTCCCTACACTCGAATTGACCCGAAAACCTCCAACGGTGGTGCTACCTACCTCTCAATGGTGGGATGGCACTACCTTAAAGACATTTACACAGCCTAATTCCTTAGGGTAGGTAGATGACTCATGGATACTTTCTCTATTCAAAAACAAATCAAAAACCTTTTCACACCGACACTTTCAAAAAGCTTTCAAAACAATTTTTCAAACACTCTTGAGGACAGATACAAGAGTTATTCAGAAATCTTTCAAAGAAACTTTTTCAAACCCACTCACATTTTGAAAAGCAAACATTTTGAAAACATAAGAGCAAGTATCTAAGAGCCCATGGATAACCATGGATAGAAAGGGTGCTAACACCTTCCCTTTCTATAAATCTACCTCCCGAACCGAGAAACTATCTCATAAGGAATTTTGCTGTGCTTTTGTCCTGTCCATGTTAGAGAAAATAAAAGACGGTGGCGACTCTTGCTTCCGCGACATTTCGCGAACCAGCGTCAAACAGTCAGTTCTAAATCCACCGATCACAGAACTGGCGACTCTGCTGGGGATACTTAAAGTGAGGTGTACCTTAGGATAGCTCATACTTATGTTTTCAATTGCCTGATTTGTGTGCTTTAATATTATTGGGCCTGTCTTGGGAGTTCTATAGATCCTAACCCGGATCTGGGGAATACCTTCTTAGAAAGTAGCAACAAGACTGTGAGGGAACTGTGCGGGGTATACCGACACGGTTGAAGTAGTCTGCTACATTGATGTGGCACTTTGGTGAGTACCGGTAACCCTTAAGTCAAGTCAAGGAGAGTACGGGGCCGCCGCGTGGTGTCGTGAAGCATCAACTGACCTTAGGAACCTTAATTGAACCATCTTGGCCTCTTTAGGGTAGTGAGATAACTGACTTTGGTGCAGTCCGAGGTTGGTTGATACTCGATACTACACTCAGTTGAGGGTTGTTTTCTTGGAATATTTCGGTCGCCAGTTCAGTGGCTAAATCGAAACGATGAACACAGAAAACAATCCAATGATATTGGGATCCTTAGAACCCGGTTACTTCTGATAGGACATGTTCTGAGCCCACCAACTTCAAGAGGGTAGTACCCCAAACTTCATGCTGGCCTAAACTCTAAGGGCTCTTTGTGTGACTTGTGTGTCTCCATACTTGACTACTTGCATGCTTGTTATCTGACACTTGAGTTTCTTGAAGGTTTTGTTTACAGTCCTTAATCTGGACTCATAACAGGGTTTACCTCCATTACTCCATGCATAGCATAGCATCATACCATCATACCATTTCATACATCCTGCATAAGGACTAACCCATTTCAAGGATCTCAAGGGTTTGTGATGCAGGTCATGATGAATCAAATGTCTAGCAAGGGGCAAAGCGGATTTATTTCCCCTAGCCAGGTTGATAACTTGAGTCAGGGGCTATGACCCACTCGATATGGTGAACCTTGACCCTTGAAGAAGGACTCTCAACAACATGAAGTTCCTTCAATCAAGCTACCCTGATTTAAATTCTAACAATTCTCTTGTTTACCCCGCGAGATCCTTGGAAACATTGCATGCATATCATACATATCATTGCATTGCAGGTACCACTGTTTACAAGTCACTTACCTTCTTTGCTGTTTATTTCAGCAGTCTCATTATGAATCCTGAATCATCTACTGAGCAATCCATCAAGGCCCTCCAGGCTCAGAACGCCCAGTTCCAGGAGTTGATTAAGAGTCTAGCCCAGGCCAACAGGATTTGAAGACTCTGCTCTCGAAGAAGAAGAAGAAGAGAACAATGTTGTTCAACCCGAGACGCAAATCTGGGAATGGGTCACTAAATGAAGTTGAGCAGACTACCCCATCTGTTGGAAAGGACAGCCTCCATGAGAGAGAGGTTCCTAGTCCAGTGGTCTACGACAACGAGACAGAGTTCAATGATGAACAGTACCCTCCAGCTGAGGACAAGTATAAACAGTTGGAAGACCGACTAAGTGCGATGGAGATACAAAAGGTGCCCGGCCTGGACTTCGAAGATCTAGGTCTATCTTCCGGGGTGGTGATCCCACACAAGTTCAAGGCACCTGCCTTTGCAAAGTACGACGGGGCATCCTGTCCTAAGCTGCATCTCAGGTCGTACATAAGGAGGATCCAGCCCTACACGGCTAACAAGAATTTATGGATTCACTTCTTTCAGGATAGTCTGTCAGGAACTCAACTCGACTGGTTCTATCAACTGAATGGCACTAACATCCGCAGCTGGGAGGACTTGGCTACGGCTTTTTACAAGCAGTATCAGTACAATGCCGACCTCGCTCCTACACGTACCCAACTCCAGGGTATGTCGCTAGGATCGGGAGAAGGTTTTAAAGAGTATGTGCAGAAGTGGAGAGACCTTGCTGGAAGGGTGCAGCCACCTCTAACTGACCGTGAGCTTGTGGACATGTTCTTGGGAACCCTGTCTGGACCTTTCTTCAACCATCTGATTGGGAATTCTTCTGCTGGGTTTACAGATTTGATCTTGACCGGGGAAAGAATCGAAGCTGGCATCAAGGCTGGGAAGATTCAAGAGGCCGCACCCTCTGATACTCACAAAAAGCCTTACATGGGGAAGAAAGAGTCTAATGCTGCATACGGTCAAAAGGGTCGTCGTGACCAACATGCAGGGGCAGTCATGATCTCTGGTTCTGCACCACGCCGACAACCACAAAAGGGAAATCAGCGAAGGCCGGACGAGCCTAAAAGACAATTCACCAACATCAACATGCCATTGTCGCAAGCATTGCAGCACATGTTGAAAATGAATCTGATCGCGGTGATCAACCCTCCTGCAAATCCCATGACCTCCTATTCAAACTACAACCCAGAACCGAGGTGTGCTTATCATTCTGATAGCCCGGGGCACGATACCGAGGATTGTTGGGCGTTAAAATACAAGATCCAGAATATGATCGACGCCTAGGAGATCGAATTCGAGCCTGTTGAGACTCCCAATGTGATCACTGCTCCATTGCCAAAACACGGCTAGGATTGGAAATTTTTTGTTCATTCGAATGTTCAAGTTGTAATTTTCTTTGACTATTCAAACATTTTATTTCATGTCAAACTTGGTTATTTCATTAATGCATTACACGTGTCTGTTTTGAAGTAATTGTGTTCACTATATTCAATATTGCTTTTATTTTTGATGTTCAACTCTCGATTTTAAAATTCTAAGCCTCTTGAGGGAGGATGACGAAAATGATACCGCAACCTACAATATGCTTTTGAATAGACCCCGCTGATGAGATACAGGAATTGTTTCAATTCCTAAACACTGGAGTTATAAGGAAGATAATCCCTCGTCAACCCCTTCGAGCCAAAGAAGTAGGAGTTTTTCTTTTCGAAAATTAAAACCCTTAATCATAACCTGGGGCAGGGTAGTCTTCTCAGTTGATCCAGGTGCACAATGAATGGCATCAAAGAAGTCCTTCCAAAACAAAAGATGGGGATGGTTTTGAATAATCATAAATACAGGCAGTCATTATCTTTCAAAAATCAAAAACCCAATAAGTCAAAACCTATGAAGGGGGCTTACAAAACTGGGGCATCCCGCTGACTGTAAATACAAAAAGAAATAGTCCAGGCAAAAAACAGGGATAACAAAATCAAAAGAGAAAGAGGTCCTACAAACCCTCAACCAAAAAAGGGAAATGACTGCCTATTCTAAACTGTCAAAATCCGAACCATCACCGGAATATCAGGACAAAGACTCAAACAAGGTCTAATGCATGATCAGCTGAGTTTAAGTTTGAAGAATATCATGAAGAGTGGGTGGGTACAAATAAACTTGAGCCTTTATCCATTGTTTCTTAAACCGTGAACCAGGCCACGCTACAACCTTTAAAAGTCCTAGCTGAAGCATGGGTTAGTTCGAAAGCATACTATTACGAAAGGTATCCTAACTCCTTAAGGCTTGCGGTAAAATAACGAGTTGACATCACAGTTTACAAAAAAATTCACTTGTCTTTACTGAAAGATGTATTTTCAAAAACTTCGAAACAGACACAAGCTTTGCATTTTTAACATAACTTTGTTTGCATAGGAGTTTTTGTTCGAACAACAAAGAAATTCGCACGAAGAATATCTAGTGAACAAAAGCCAACTAACTTGGGGCAAATCTCCATCTAGATCACTTGGAGTATTGGACGATCAAACGAAGATCTTCTGGTGGCATGGCGACACTATCAACAGGGGCACCTCCCTACATTCTGAGAGCATGGACATAGTCGAAAAAATACTGCGCATAATCAAGGACCCGCTAGGTTGACACACCTAGGCAAAAATAAGGGCTTCCCGACGAACCAAAAGGGTTCAGGAAAAAATAAGGGATGAAATGAAAAATCTGTACACCCGACAAGTCGAAAACCTGAAAAGGCGGCTTGGGCAAAAATGGGTATCCCGGTGGGCTAAAAACCCGAAAGGGCGGTCCAGGAAAAAATTAGGGATCAAAGCGTACGACTACGTCCCGTCATCTCGTCACTTGCCTACCAGAAGAAGATTTGTCAATCGACAGTTGTCAAACACCTCCGTAGGTACCTTCTCCTTCAGAAACTGGGGCAATAATGAGTTGTCTAAGCAATCTAATTGCTCTGTCCACCAAGGTACCAAGGTAAGTTCGGCTGAAGAATGTAACCAAGATACCTTCACTCCCCGCCGAGTAAGACAAGATTCAATAGTTCTCCCCAAGCAGTTGACCTCCCATCAGCCCTGAACAAGGCACAATATCTCCAGCAAGTCAGTAACGCTCTCCCCCAAGCAGAGTTAGACCACTGTCAGCTTTGAGGAAGTTGGATTATCCCCAGAAGATCTCAATATTCCCCAGCGGAGTATGCAGACATTCCTAACAAGCATCCCCGACAGTCTTGATCTAAGATTGTTCCTCGGTGGAACACAAGACACTCCAGTGGAGCCACTTCCCCAGTGCAATCTCAAAAGTTCTCCCCAGGAGAGTTCAACCAATCTCCCTAGTAAGAAGCTTATCCCCAGTAGATTCTGGAAGCTTACCACATGTAGAGTACGAACGCTCCCCCGGCTTTATTCAAAGGTTATTCTCCACTGGAGCTTATAACTGGGTTATCCTCAGCCAATTACCACGGAAAGATCGTCCTCGGCGAAGTCTTCCTATTCCCAGCGGAGTTATCATCAAACTCAGCAAAATACCTCTTCTCCCACAGAGTATCTCCCCGCAGAGTAATCTATTCGCCAAGTTTATTCCCCAACGGAGCCATCTTCTCCTACCGGTATTCTTGCAACATCAGCCCAGGATTCAACAAGCTCCCGGCATTCGTCAAGGATTTATTTTCCCAGACGATAATACATTCATAAACATCACATCTTCATACATTATGGCATGCATACGCATCATACAACACAAATCTCATTTATTTTTGAGAACATCTTAAAATCATGCAGTTCATGCATCATGAAATTGCATACAACTAATACTTCGCCTTTTCAGGAAAAAGTCAATCAAAAGATGATTACCATCTACCTTTACAGTTCCAGATCAACACCGGTAACAAGCCAGGAAAATTCTGTAGACGACTGATCGTGGGTTAATATCCAAAACCAAACAGGACAATTATCTACTTGATCATCAACAGGCAACCCTACACAGGTTCCTTCTCTACCTCAGATGTAGTTTTACACGAACTCATCATCAGGCAACCCTACACCGGTTCCTTCTCAATTTTCAGAAGAAGTCTTACACGGACTTGTCACCAAAGTAACCCTACACCGGTTCCTTTTATTTTCAGAAGAAGTCTTACACGGACTTATCACCAAAGTAACCCTACACCGGTTCCTTTTATTTCAGAAGAAGTCTTACACGGACTTATCTCAAGATGACCTTACCCCGGTTCATCAAGAAGTCTTACACGGATTTATCTCAAGATGACCTTACCCCGGTTCCTCCAGAAGTCTTACAGGGACTTATCCCGAAGTAACCTTACCCCGGTTCCTCCAGAAGTCTTACATGGACTTATCCCGAAGTAACCTTACCCCGGTTCCTCCAGAAGTTTTACACGAACTTATCCCAAAGAAACCCTACATAGGTTCTCTCTCTCCGGACGTAGTTTTACACGGGCTCGTCACCAAAGAAACCATACACAGGTTCTCTCTTTCCAAAGATGCAGTTTTACACGGACTCGTCATCAGAAACCCTACCCAGGTTTTACTTCTTCCAGGATGCAGTCTTACACGGGCTCATCATCAAAGTAACCCCACACAGGTTCCCTCCTCAAACTCCAGGCGTAGTTTTACATGGACTCATCGTCAGTAAACCCTACACAGGTTTCCTTCTCAGCTCTAGATGCGGTTTTACACGAACTCGTCATCAAAGTAACCCTACACAGGTTCCTTCTCCCTTTCAGGTGCAGTCTTATACGGACTCATTATCAGTAAACCCTACACAGGTTTTCTTCCTTCAAAGATGCAGTTTTGCACGGACTCATCGTCAGTCAACCCTACACAGGTTTCCTTCTTTCAAAGATGCAGTTTCACACGAGCTCATCATCAGGCAACCCTACACAGGTTCCCTCTTTCAACTCACAAGAATTACAATTCAACAGACAACCTCCAGATGGCATCTATAAGCCCATCTCCACAACTATCCATTACACTTCCAAATGGCATCTATAAGCCCATTCTCGAGAAGGTCCTGTCACATCCAGATGGCATCTATAAGCCCATCCTCCTATCCATCAGTCTCCAAATGGCATCTGTAAGCCCATTCCCGCCGTCACGCTGCTAACATTCTACTATGTGAGTGCAAATTTCTGGGCACTCTAGTGTTCAATCATCTTCCACCTTCGGATTATGAAAGGCACGCCAGCCAATCTACATCCTCAAGTCTAAGAAGATTGAACAGGGGCAACAGTTGTACCCCAAAATTTTCCCTCCCATATTCTTCAAGATTTGGCAAGATCATGGTTCAAAATCTCTCAAGAGTTGCACAGTCCAATTGCCTCCTAATACAGTCAAAATTAGGGTTTTGGTTTTGGAAAAGAAATTGAGATTTTTAAGGGTCCAATCAAGTCCCATATGCCTATATACATTGTCAAGCATCCATATGTCAAGGTTCAAAGACTCACAGCATCAAATTGCACAGTCAAAAACCCTAATTGCTCCACAGTCAACTGCAGGGGCAAAATGGTCATTTGACAGTCAAAAGTCAAAGTTTTTGGTCAACATCTTATTTTGAAGCCACAAACATCATTTGATCAATTCTTGATCATGATTTCACAAGCATGGCTCAAAAAGTCTCAAGATGCAAAAGTTTCTATTTTTGGACAGCTGAAAAGTCAACTGCAAATTGACCAGGGCATAACTTCTTCATGGTTTATCAGAAAAATCCCATCCAAAGCTCATTTTGAATATAATGACATTTCTTACAACTCATCTTCACACTCCAAGTCCAAGAAATGCTCTCACAAAAAGTTATCAATTTCAACATTATAGGTCATTTTCAAAAGTCAACAAAAAGGCACTTTAAGTCAAAGACCATAACTTGAGATTGGTAAATCAAAATGACATGGGACCAAAGGCATTGGTTAGAGGACTTCAAGACCTTTACAAAATGTCCAAGAACATGTTCATATCTTCAAAATTGAGCAAGATATGCATTGGAGAAGTTGGGAAATTTTTGGGAACTTTCAAAAGTCAACTTTGCCTAAAACACTTCAAAATTGCTAATGGGCCTCAAATTCTTCCTTGAATCATTACCCAAAGCCTATGCACGACCCATTGAGCTCAAAGGGATTTATTTTCTTATTTTTAATTAATTAATTGAATTTTTATTCTTATTAATTCATTTAATTAGATTTAATTATGAGAAAATATCAAATAATGCTTTTTCAAATCTTTTTGTGCAGCAAATCAAACTAGGGCAAGCTGGCCAAGTTGTTTCACATCCAAAAAAGGAAAATCATCCATGATTGGCAAAGATTTCAATGAAAAAAGATTGAAAAATATATGATGAAAATCAAAGATTCAAAACATTAATTCATGGATCCATGGGCTCTTTCTTGACCTAATTTGCTTCACATACTTATGCACAACTCAACCCTATTCCACAAGACACGAAAAGCTGCTCACAAACTCAGAACCAATTTGCAAATTTTCATAAAAAAGCTTGAAACTGATTTCATAATGGCAGCATAATTCAAAGCTTCTAAAGGATTCCAACACCTTGCTGACATTGCTAGGAAGCTTTTACAATCAAGAACGAGTCAAAACGTGCAAAGAACTGAAGAACATAGGCCACACGGTTTGTCTTGTTTTTCAATTTTGCATAACACGATTCATGTGCTTTTAATCTGTTTTCTTGCTTGATTCATACTAATAGGTACCTCCTGAAGCGATTGGTATAGGTTAATTGGACTAACACTTCCTGTAGCCAAATCCACCATGGACGAAAATTAGGTTTTCTGAAGCTTGCATTTGGGGCTTTAGGCATAGGGCAAAATTGGACCACGTCATAGCCATGGTTGAATTCGTCAAGGCCAGACGAATTCAACCAACCTCTCGCGCTTAATTTATATGTCCTCCTCTTCTATTCACTATTATTCACTGTTCCATTTAGTGGGGGTTTAAAACCCCCGCTATCTCATTCATGTTTTGCAGATAAACGAAGAAGAAGCATGCGTGTCCAGGCGTGGTTGGGTGATTCAAACTGCGCGCGTTTTTTTGTTTTATATCACTAACGTTGTTTTTTTCTATATAACATTTGTTTTCCATTATAGTTACAAACGCGTTGCCTGGCTCAGTTGGTTGATGAGGTGTATTGCAAGCATTGGGACCTGGGTTCGATTCCCAGGTCCCCCCACATAATTCATGTTTTTTGCTTTAATGTGTTCCCATGCAGCGTTCACTCAATGGCTCACCATACACACTCACGCTCAGGCTTGCCACGCGCTCATGATGATCAATCCAAGGGCCACTGAATGAGATCCATGGTGGTCCAGTCAAACAAGCGTGCACCCAATCTGGAAAGTCAAACAAGGCCTTGTCTCTTGGGCCAAAATTGCTCCAATTCACCTCCACATGGGCCTGACACCCCCTTGGTTTGCATCTTTCTTTTATTTATTTTCTTTTCAATTCTAATTCTTTTTTTAATTGTTTTAATTGTTTTTATCATAAAATAGTTTTCCATAAAAAATCAGAAATCAAGAAAATAAAATATGTTTAATTATATTTAATTTCACCATTAAAATATTTTTGTAAATAAACTCTAACAATTAATTTAGTTTAATTTAGGTTTTAAACTTTAATCTTTTTTCTTAATAAATAAAAAATATGTAGAATTAGGTTTTGACATTTTTATCTTTTTTTTTCTTAATTAATTATTTCCATCATTATTATTATTAATTATTATTTTTGTAAATATACATGTAAAATACTTAATTAGCTTAAGTTAGGTCAACTTTAATATTTTCTTTAATAAGTAAAATAATTTAGAACTAGGGTTTCCTTCAAATTTCAATTTTCTTTATTTTCATAAAAACCAAAAACATAAAAAACATTTTCTTTTCTTTAATTAAATAATTAAATAGACTTTAATTTAATTTAATTTCAAGCAAAGGGTCAAAACCCTCAGACGTCCTAATTTTAATTTCTTTTCGCGCATTATTTTCTTTTGAATATTATGTAACTGCTCAAGAATGTAATAGTAATTAGGTTTACCGCATTTTTTACTTTCTGCATCTTTTATCAAACGGGTCTTTGTATTTTGGCGATGTATAGACCCGCGCCTTGTAATAGCGTAGCTTTTATCTTTCCGCATTTAAATTTCCGCACTCTTAAATTCTAAATTGCATGAAAGAATGTATGGTTAATTAAAAACAAGCGTAGCTCATAATGCCATGATCAAAGATAAACTTAACATGAAAACAACACACAAATACACACACCACTTCTAGGGTACGCCTCACCTGTTGCCTTCGAAACGTGGTCGTCAAGTATAGGACGTTTTAGTAAGTCCTTATGTCCATGATCCGGTTGCCTCGAAATAGTTGCCTCGAAACGGTTGCCTCGGATTAAAAAAAAAGGATCAAGGACATAAGGGTAGCTTCTAAGGTGTCCTAACTGTTGCTTCGGTGACCACACTGTCCCTACACTCGAATTGACCCGAACAACTCCAACGGTGGTGCTACCTACCTCTCAATGGTGGGATGGCACTACCTTAAGGACATTTACACAGCCTAATTCCTTAGGGTAGGTAGATGACTCATGGATACTTGCTCTATTCAAAAACAAATCAAAAACCTTTTCACACCGACACTTTCAAAAAGCTTTCAAAACAATTTTTCAAACACTCTTGAGGACAGATACAAGAGTTATTCAGAAATCTTTCAAAGAAACTTTTTCAAACCCACTCACATTTTGAAAAGCAAACATTTTGAAAACATAAGAGCAAGTATCTAAGAGCCCATGGATAACCATGGATAGAAAGGGTTCTAACACCTTCCCTTTCTATAAATCTACCTCCGGAACCGAGAAACTATCTCATAAGGAATTTTGCCGTGCTTTTGTCCTGTCCATGTTGGAGAAAATAAAAGACGGTGGCGACTCTTGCTTCCGCGACATTTCGCGAACCAGCGTCAAACAGTCAGTTCTAAATCCACCGATCACAACGACTAACCTTTACCTTTCAGGAAAGATACAATCAAATTCTCACAAAAACTCAAGCTATGAAGCCCGGGAACGACCAAATATTATCTTGAATTCTCCATCATATTGTGAAGCCCGGATTACGACCGGATAACAGTATCAGACTACCACGAAGCCTGGATTACGACCAGATAGTGGCATATCTTAAAAGCAAGCTATGAATCCCGGATTCGACCGGATAATAGTTTAAACCCCAGCGAGTCGGGAAGCCCAGATTACGACCGGATAACAGCTCAACAAGTTATTGTGAAGCCTGGATTACGACCAGATAGCAATATAAGACCATGAAGCCTGGATTACAACCAGATAATGGTAGAAGACGTTGTGAAGCCTGGATTACGACCAGATAGCAACCAAGAATACCACGAAGCCTGGATTACGACCAGATAGTGGTATATCTTTAACACAAGTTATGAAGCCCGGATTCAACCGGATAATATCTTGATTCCTCCGAACACCATGAAGCCTGGATTTCGACCAGATAGTGGTATGATACATCGTGAAGCCTGGATTACGACCAGATAGCGGTACAAGACACTATGAAGCTTGGATTTCGATCAAATAGCAATTTATATGGACAATTACTAAGAAGCCCGGAGTCGACCGGATATTAGTGTGCCCTAAATTCAAATTAAAGCCCAGATACGACCGGATAACATTTGAATTCCTTCTGAAGCCTGGATTACGACCAGATAAGAATTGAGAAAGTGCGAAGCCCGGATTACGACCGGATAGCAAGTTTAATCTCATCTCCCCAGTAAGTCACTGTAAAGCCTGGATTACGACCAGACATCAGTCAATATTATCACTATGAAGCCTGGATTACGACTAGATAGTACTTCATTCTCACCTCTTCGACTAAGAGACGGTTCCTCAGTAGAATAACGGATGACCGAAGTTCCTAAAATTCAACAGAGATAATTCACCAGCAGAATAACAGATAACCAAAGCTCCTAAAATAATATTTCTCTCAACAAAGCCGAATCTTCCTCAACAACAGGTATACAAGTTCTCGCTAAGGAATCTCTTATGCGATCGACACTCCTTCGGATGGCATCTTTAAGCCCATATCCCGTAATCAATCTCCAAATGGAATCTGTAAGCCCATTCCCAACATCACAAGACAAGTACCACTTCATGCGAGTGCAAATTTCTGGGCACTCTGGTGTTCAATCATCTTCCACCTTCAGATCACGAAAGGCAGACAAGCCAATCTAAATCTTCGGGTTTAAGAAGATTGAACAGGGGCAGCTGTTGTACCCCAAAATTTTCCCTCCCATATTTCTCAATACATTTCAAGTGAGGTCCTCAAGTTGCTCAAGGTAGTCCAAGGGTTGACCAGACAAGCTCCCTCCTAAGGCAGTCTGCCTCAAATTAGGGTTTCAGGTTGCATCAAGATACTTGAGTACAAGGGATCCCAAATGCTCACCATTGTAATAATATGTTCTCAAGATCATCCATGTCAAGTTTCAAGCCCTACAGAGAAAATTTGATCAGTCAATTGCTCAAAGGCCTGAAAATCGACTGTGCTAGGGCAAAAGTCAAATGTGGCTTACATACAGTCAAACTTCAATATTTTTTGTCAACATCCTCATTTTGAAGTATATTTAATCATTTGATCAAGGTTTGATCATGATTCATCAAGGACTGCTCATAATTCATCAAGAACCAAAAGTTGCTAAATTAAGGTTTTGCAGGAAAAGTCAACTCAACTTTGACAAAGCATAACTTTCTCATACTTTATGAGAAATGACCCATACAAAGCTAATTTTTAAGAGGATTCAATGCTATACAATACATCTTCATCTCCCAAGTTCAAAATATGCACTCACAAGAAGTTATGAATTTGGACATTATAGGTCAATTTGAAAAGTCAACAAAAACACCTTTTTTGTCAAAGCTTCATACATGAGCATGGAATATCAAATTGAGACGAGACCAAAAGGGTTGCTTAGAGGACATATCAAGCTTTCTAAAAAGTCAAAGAACACCTTCAAAGAGTCAAAATTGAGGAATCTATGCATTGGTGAAGTTGGTCCTTTTTGCAAAATTGTCAAAAGTCAACTATGCCCAAAACTTCAAATTTTGCCAAATAGACCCGATCTTTTGCACTTGTTCTGAGTTGGAAACATGGTCCATGAGCCCTAGCCTTTGCCACTTGTCATTGTCTTATTTATATTATTTATTTTGATTTTGATTTGAATTAAATCACTTTAAATCAAAACAAATCATATAAAATCCAAAACATTGAAATTTAAAGATTTTTTACATGATTCAGGTCTTAATATCCAGCTAGCATCAAATCAAATTCGTGTAAAAGCATGAGGTGCACAAAAAGATTGAATTAGGCCATTTTTGGAAAGATATTCAAGGTGTATCAAATCAAAATCAAATTCATTGATGGAAGAAGATTGTGATCATTCTTTCAACCCTAATTCATTCCTCAATACATATAGAAGGCGTGCAGACCAAAAGAGGCTAGAGAAAGAGGCGTATGAACCAGAACAAAACTTGAAAAATACCAAGAAAGTGCAAACATGAATTCACACTTCCAGGGATCCTCAAGGCCTTCTAGCTATCCCAATCGATTCCTGGGAGTGTAGGCTAGCGAAAGCAATCAAGGACAAGCGTTCCCAAGCCCTATACCTCACTGTAAGTCCATCACGACATTGCTTATTTCTTGAATTCAGTTTGCATGATTTAGGCATTGATAGCATGAATTAACCATATATTCTTGATCCATGGAACATTTGCAACCTTTCTATATTGTTTAATTGCATTTATATGGCTTGTATAAAATTTCACCATGGCTAGGGCTTGTAGCTTCGAATTAGGAGTTTTATGTGTAGGCAAAATTGGCCCATAAAAAGGTCATCATGATATTCAGCAGGTCCAGAAGAATCCAACCATGGCATTAGAAGTCATTTATCTTGCCCATGGTGGATTTTAAGAGAACGCAGGCTGTAGCTACGACCAAATGTCCGTGGGTAAAAGTTTTGAATTTTTACCAACAGATCCAAGGAAGAAGACAACCAACGTGGCAACCTCCCATTCGCGTATTTGAATTTTCACGCGTTTTGAATTCAGTGTTTTTGCTTTTCATATATTATCATTATTATTTATTGTATATACAAACAGAAGCAAGTGGCGCAGTGGTAGTGGAGTGGTTGGATAATGCATCAGGACCTGGGTTCGAATCCCAGGTCCCCCAAATTTCTTCATATTTTTTCCTTTCAGGTAATCCAGTGCGCTTACAAGTCCAAGGCCTACCATACTCCCTCAAGATCCAGTCTGCCAAGTGGCCAGATGGCCAGATCCAAAGGCCATCCATGAGGGAGCACCAAACGCCTAGTCAAACGCATGGCATGGGATCTCAAAAAGTCAAGCGTGGACTTCATGGTCTTGGGCCAGATTGCTTCTCATACCCCCTTCAATTTGCTTGCAGGCCCAAACTTCTTTCTCTATTTTTTTATTTGTTTGCTTTATTTAATTTATTTATTTTATTTTACTAACCAATCAATTATTTTTCTTTTTATCAAAAAATCATAAAAATAATATTTTTCACAAAATTAGGTTTAGATTTTATTTTTTATCAAAATTAATTAATTTAATTAGGTTGTTAATTTTAGATAACTTAAATTCTTTTTGCAAATAAATTAACAAATAATTAGAAAATTAGGGTTTTGTCCAAACTTAATTATATTTTCTTTTTCTTAAAAAATAACCAAAACATAAAAAATAGGCCATGTAATTATTTTCATTAATTAATTTAATTAATTAATTAATAGTATATTTAATTTATAAAACTTAATTCTTTTATTAAAAACAACGAAAACATTTTTCTTTTAATTAGGTTAAAAAGGGTCAAAACCCTAATTTTTTTCTTATCGCTCTAATTTCATCGCGCGCGCTTTATTGTTTTATTATTTACCATATTGATGTAACTGTTCACAAGTTGTAATAGTTAATTAGAACTTTTATTTTTCATTTATCGCTTTATTATTTAAGGGTTTGTTTTTGGCTATGTAAATACCCGAAGCCTTGTAATAGCTTAGTTTAAATTTCCACACTTTTAAATTCCGCAAAATATTAAACTGTTAGATGTATGATATAGGGATGCATGACAAGAATGTATGATCAACTTTAAAACGGTTAGATAACCCTAAAATGTGCAAAGATAAATAATCTGAAATTGAATCAATCGCACATGCGCACTCCTAGGGTACACTCCCACTTGGTTTCCTTCGGTAAACGGTCATTGAGTATAGGATGCTTTAGTGGTCATCCTTTTGTCCAAAGATCAAAGTTGCCTCGGAAAGGTTGCCTCGGATATTGTTTCCTCGGATAATTGATCTAAGACATTAGGGTTATTACTAAGACGTCCTAACATTGCTTTAGTGATCGTACTTCCCTTTTCGAATTGACCCTTAAAAATCCAACGACGGTGCTACCTACTCACTAATAGTGGGATAGCATTGTCTAAAGGAAACAAACATAGAACGATTCTTTTTTCGAGTAGGTAGATTAACTCTTAAGTACTTGCTCAAACAAAACAAACTTTTTTCACACTTACACTCCTTTACAAACAAAGTTTTTTTAAAAAACACTTCATTACTCTCTTAAAGACAGAAGCAAGAGTTAAATCGAAGTCAAAACAAAAACTTTTCAAATCACACAAGCAGACAAATAAGCAATTTTGAAAATGATGAGCAAGTATCTAAGAGCCCGTAGATAACTACGGATAGAAAGGGTGTTAATACCTTCCCTTTCTATAATCTACCCCCCGTACTCAGAAATATCTCGAAAAAGGAATTTTTCTGTGCTTTTTTCCTTTCCTTGTTGGATAAAATAAAAGACGGTGGCGGCTCTTGCTTACCGCGACATTTTGCAAACACAAACGCAAAACCCAAACCAGCATTCCTAAAAAACAAGTCCCGATTCTGGCCACCATATCACAATACTCATCCACTACTTCAATGTATCCACCGCCGGTGAAGAACATGCCAAATAGAGGAGTTAAGAAGAGTATGAAGTGTCAAGAGAGTGACGTGCATTGTGATCCTAGCTTGTGGGAGTATGATGAGGCTTCACAAGCGAGTCAGACTACAAAGAGGTCATAAACAATACCAAATGGAAGTCAACTGTGAAGTATGTCGATTGGCAGCTAATCGTCCACCAAATCTTTAAGACATGTTTACTTGTCACAGTTTCCTACTTTCTTACATACATACATCAATTACATTATTGATGTTGGTAACGATGGAAATTATGGTTTTCGTTGTATTTCATATTTATTAGGATGGGACGAATGGTTATGACACTCTCAATTGTTTTCCAAGTTGTTATATGACGTTGTCTATATAATTAGAGTATAAGACTTGGGTGTGCAAGGTAGGGAAAAATGGATGACGATTCATAATACGGGTTGCCATTTTTCTTCTAGATACATTATTGTATTTGTTTCCCTTTCCATGAGATATAACATCACATATTTCCTCTTGCCTTAGCTCCACCTATGTATACGAGAAGCCATAGAATCATTGTTATTAATTTTCTCAATGATAATCATTGGGTTCAGATAAAGTTGAAACCTGATTTCCCATTGCATCCTGTCACTGACCGTTGGAGACAAAATTGTACAGATGAGGCAAAATCATGGGAATCAGCAGATGCAGGTCGCTTTAGACACTGAGAAGACCTGTGTAAAAGTTATTATAGTTTATTTTTATTCATATATGTATGAAAGTTATTATCTGTATATATTAAGTCGGTTGGATTTTTATCAATTTAGTTTTTAAAGAAAAGTAATGGAAAAAGGGAAAAAATTGTATTGCAGCAATACCAAAAATTTGAAATTTATGGAATTTTTTAGCAATTATCAAAAATTTGAAAATTTCCAGTAAATTTTAACTATTCACCAAAAATTTAAACTTCTGGTAGCGGAAATTTAAAAGTTCTTGTAACCCCCAACCGACTGCGGTAAAAATCTATAATTGTAATGAAATTTTTGGTGGATTTTGAAACTTCCGATATGCACCTGTAATTTTCAATATATCTAGTATTCTAGTAAGAACATTAATGTAAAAGTGCCAAAGGGAGGTGTCAGGTATAATTCGGGTGTGACAAATAAAATCCTCTTAAATCAAGGGGGTAGTTTTTCTAACTTGATACAACACCCTAGTGAAAAATCAAAACTACCTTTGAAATATAGAAATTTATTTCCAAATGCAACTAAGTTCACATACATTCCATTCGTAAGCGAGTTAGACCTTAAATTTATGTCAAAAATTAATATGGAAATATTTCTCCGAATAACTGACGGAAATGCCCCTAAAGACGAATTTTTAATCAAAAACATGTGAGACTCTCCTTTTCCCTTATTTTCATCATACTCTCTCAAACTCTAAAACTCTTAAATTGTCTTAACTCGTTTCCAAGTTTCTACTTTCAACATCAAATTAATCAATGTGCTCAATATCAAACTCACATTTGGTAAGTTTTTAAATCCAAGATTTTCACATTTGATTTCTGTATACATGCATTTGTAGAAGTTGGGCATTAGGTTGTGTAATAAACATTAATAAATAGGCATTATAACTGAGAATGTGTTTAATAGGTAGTTTAGATGAACAATGTGTTTTGAGCATGTTTGGTTTTCGCGCATTTTTGCCCTTTTTTTCCTGAGTTGTAGGTTAATACGAAAATGCACTTCCGTATTTGTTCAAAATTGGATTTTTCAAAAATATGGAAGTTTATTTTCGTATTTTGTTTGTTTGCATTGTTTGGTTTGATTTTGAATGTGTTTCATCTAGGTTTGATTTTTTCTACTTTGTATTGCTTATGTGATTTAATTATATGAAACATGGTTGATAACCAAGATCAAATGAGGCTCAGAAGAATGTCACAGTATACATCAATTCGAATGGAAAGAGTCTGACCCTTCCAACCACTCGTCGATTCATGTTTGTTTGATGTTGAGGCGTTAACTTATAGGGCTCAAGCATCTTTGACTTCGTCTTCCCAAAGGTTGCAGGTGTCACCTCTTGAAGCCTCGAAAGCTCAAATAATACAGGTTAAGGCCCCAAAATCCCCATCAGTCCAGGTCGATGTATTCGTTCCTTAGGAGTTTGGAGGAGACCCGTATGACTTATCATTGTTGCCTCTATATGTGAGCCATGCTGCAAGGCATGTGCGGGACAGACACGTAAAATTTATCTGTGTTTATTCTTTGAAACAAATGTGTTATAGCATTCGAACTTTGTAAAGATAATTTTTCCTGTAGTACTATGATGCTTTAAAATGCATCAACCTTGGTAGGAAAATTGTGTGGTAGCAGAAGCCTGATAAATAGTGGTTCTACAATGCGATACATCTATCCTGAATACGAGATTTATGCATGACTAATTATAGTACTATTAACCATGGTATGTTGTCAGTGTTCATTGAGAGATGGAACTTTGAGACGTCTTATTTTCATCTCCCACATGGTAAGATATCTATCATACTTGATGACGTGTCATGATTGCTGCAACTTCTGATCAAGGGAAGATTATTAGTCCACTCTAGGATTATCAGAGTTGGTGCATGATAACATGTAAAATACACCATTTAAATAGCATAATTTGCATTTGTTTTAGGATAGATTCATGCATTTTTGTTGTGTTATATTGGGTTATTGTTTTATATTTCAAGTACTTACCATTCATAGGTCTATGCGCTAAAAATTGATGAAAAATGGTGAATACGACAAAATATTCTAAGCTTACTATTGTCATAATAGGCACAACCCTGTCGTGACGGACACAACTCAGTCATGATGGGCGTCATGCAGTTCCAGGTCTAGATCATCAGCCAAAAAAGTCAACGAAATAGATAAGGCAAGTCAAAATACCATGATGAGAAGACCGTCCGCCCAGCTAACACCTGCCATGGTCCCAAGTTCAAAACCCTCACTAAAGGAGTCATGATGGACTGACCATCAACTTAGCTGACGCCCATCATGACAGTGATGGTCAGTTTTCTCGCCCAAGTTTCAGCAGACAATTTTTCCCATTTCCAACATTTTCTCCACCTTTGTTGCATGTTTTAAGCTACAAATAGGACCTTATTTCATTACTTTTGGCATCCAAGCTTTGTTAGAGCCATAAATACACTTTATTTTTTGCACTTTGAGCTTTATTTGCATTTTTGTTGTTGTATTTTCAACATTAGTTGCTGCTATTTTATTCTTGCTATTTACATTGTTGTTGTTTCAATTCCAATTATATACTGGATGAAAGTCTCCTTTCGTAGCAATTTCATTTTATACAAGTTTTAGTTTTTATTAATCTTCCAGGTTCAAATTTATTTACTACTAATTTAATTATGCTTTGTTTAATAATATGCTTTGTATTTATTGCTTTCAACATGTCTGAGTAAATCTATCGAATCCGAAATGTGAGGACCGTCATACCAACGAGACTCTGTAAAATGTATGCACAATAGCTTTGTAACAAGAATAATTTTTAGTTCTGGAAGTTTTGTTTTAAAGCTAAAATTTACTATGAAAGTAGAAATATCGCGATACCAGTTTCAACTCGAAAGAGTGAAAATGGTATGTGACTAAAGAAAATTCAGATTTTAATTTTTATATATAGCGAAAGCGCTTTTTAAATTAATTAAAAAATTAAAATTTTCAAAAGGGGTTTTAAACTAGTAAATCGTACCACATGAAAGCGAGCAGTTATGAGTTTAAAATTTGGTAACAGACACACGATAGCGGATGGTACCTTTAAATTAATTTTTCTACTAATAATATTTTTCTCATGAAAATAAACTGTTGCAATTTACATGAGTAATAATGGTAGATGGAAAACATGTTCTGGTTTCTTGCTATTAACTTTGAATGAAACCACTATTTTTCAATTACGCGTAAACAAATTGATTGTGTCGCCTTGGATAACCATCATAGTAATCGATAACGATAATTGGTGATTGGTCTATATGGGATCGATAATATTTTATACTAAAATCAATAAAGATGTGCACTTACGACCTATCAATACATTGGAGATAATGGTAAACTATTTGAGAGTTAACCCAACGAATGCCCTAAAGGAGATTGAAGACACCTGAGGTGTCATGCTCGGTTTGGATTCCTTTAGAGGTTATATGCACACCATCTGAGTGTGACAGAGAAGGCCGATGGTGATGATGAAAAGGTTATGCATCATAGAGCATATGCATTAAGTACATACGTGTTGTACTCGGTTGGCACATCCATATTTTGAACAAGAGTGTTGGACTTGAGACTTCATACACAAGAGGGAAGAGTGAATTGTGTGGTTTGGAAAAATAATGATCTAAAAAAAATCGAGATTAAAATCAGAGTTTGAAAACATTTTCTAAACCCTAAGATCTACCAGAGTTTAAAAAAGGGTTTTCTATAACTTTGTAGCGGAATATGAAGTATTTCAAAAAGTAAAGTGCGACAGTAAAAAGTTAAGGGAAAAGAATAACACCATGATGTATAGAGGTTCGATCAAATCAAAAAGACCTAGTCCTCTCCCCAAGATCTAGTCTTGAGAGTTTCCATTATGTACTTTATAGCTTTTAGTATGTGAAGCTCACGAACCCCCTTATATAAGGAAATAGTGGTTATCACACAACCATGATAATACAAGACTAAGGATATGACCATTTGCATCTTCTCCATTGCTAAGACTGAAGTGGTGAAGATTCCTTCCCAACTTTAGATTAAAGTATTAAGCTTTTCTCCATTAAATATATGAGTTCAATATGGTTTAACAGGATAACCATTAACCTCTTGATATTTTAACAAGTAGATCTTCTCACCCATGGTTTTATATGGGCTAATCATGAACCTAATGGTAAGTTCATCAATATTGAATAACTTCATCCTTCAAATAACAAGGCTTTACAATATCCTTAAGGGAAGTTCGACCATATTAAAGATCTTTAACCTAACTAAATACCAGGAACTGATCACACAATCCCCAACCAAAGCTTTTAACGGTTTTAGCTTCTAACCTTATATTTTTATCCCTAAAATTGATTGTGTTCATCAAGGTGCACCAATAACAACGTTGAATAATTTCATACACTGCTATCCATCCAGGATTACATAAACATCTCACTCACAAAATATCTTTCCTCCCAAAAGCATTTGTCTATAAGAACTAGTGAGAGAAATTGAAAACGAAAACTTATATAGAGAAAGAGAGAATGTGTCAATACACAATTCTTCTTTTGGATGATTTTAACCGATGGATGAGACCTCTATTTATATGGTTCAAATACTCCAAAAGAGGAAACATAATTAATTCAAAAAATGATTGTTACCAATTGATTAAGTCAATCGATTAAATCATTTAAATGTAACGACTATGATTTCCAAAATAGGTAAGAAGGGATATGTAGCTGTTGCTAATCGTTTGGGTACATTAGAACTGCCTTTATCCTCAAAAGTGCGCCAATCTAATCGATTGGCACTTTGTGCTAATCGATTAGATCCAATCAAAATCATTTTTCTTGGTTTTTGAATGTCCCCATTGTTGTACCCCAATTTCCCCCCCTAAGATCCTCTCATCATACCATGTTGATTCCATCACAACAAGATCATATTAGGATTCTTGGTTCCCCTCCCTATCTTTAGCTTTTCTCTTTAAGAATCACCAAGCACCTTGAATTGTTTTCTTTTGTGGTCATGAATATTTTTGTCTTGATTTCTTCTTTTAATTAATAAAATTCAATGTTGGTTTGTCTTGCTTGTTACTAATGTAGGTAAAGGCAATGAGATTTAGCAAGTTTCTCCATGGGTTCATGAGTTTATTTCCATGCCCTAATCAATAAAGCTTGAGAAGTTCAAACCTCACCGTTGTATTTGTTTTGGAAGAAATGGCATGGCAAGGTTATTTTGGTTCACCACATTTCAAGGTTATCAAATTTGATTCAAAAAGTACAAGGGGTTGATTGAAGAAGTTGTCATGCTTGGACAAGGTCTTGTTCCCATTGGTCACAAGTGCATATTTCTCTCAATTCTCAAGATATGTAAGTGGTTTTGGTGGCTATGAGTTCACATTTTTATCCTTAACAACTTCTATTTAAAAAGCATTTGTGTTGGTACAAGAAGTTTGTTCAAAATTGTCAAAGTTCCTCAAAAATATTTTCCTGATCTAGGAGCTAGGATTTTGAACTTCAAAGAAGTATATCTTGCTTATATTTTGGTATTTTTGAGTGATTCCAAAGATATCCTTCTATTCAAAGGGTTATAAACAAATAACTTCAAAATTTTCAAGGATTTTTCATGTGTAAGAAACTTGATGATGAAGAAAGATTACAAGTCCTCCAGATGAACCCCCAATTTCTCATGTGTGACTTTAAATGATCATAACTTGGTCAATTTTTATCACCTTGAGCCCATTATTTTTCCATAATGATCTTGAGGAGGTGAACTTTATGCCTTCTTTTATGTGCAAAGTGATAAAATGGATGGAAGATTCCCTAAGGATACAAAAGATTATAGGTCATTTCATAATTTTTCGCCAACTTCAACAATTCATAACTTTCTTAATTTTTTGAGATTTTGAATGGTTCAAGTTTTAAAATGTCATTCAAGAGGTCTATTTCATGCCATATTTTTTGGTCAAGAGCAAATTCCAAGTGGAAGGCCATGTTTGGATGCAAAACATTATAGGTCACTTTTGATGAAAAAACTTGAAATATTTATAAGTATGGAAAGTCAACCTTTTTCCCCAACTTTGACTCAATGCAACTTCCAGCTCAAGCATCCATTTTATTCCATTCTTTTTCCATTGCAAAGCTTGTAACCACATCTTTCTAAAGCATCAAGAGTCATGCCCTAAGACCCCTTGAGTTGAGAATGCCATTGATTTGAACTTGGTAACTTGGAATTGAAGTTTCTTCAAAAGTCAGAATTTGAAATCATTGGTTTAGCTTCTAAACACTTTGATTCTGCGTGTTTTTGCTTCTAAACATGTTTAGTGAACTTCCATAAGTGATTAGCATAGCAAAACACACGTTTTGGATGAGTTTTGATCAAAGTAGAGGTCACACTTTTCTTGTTTGCAACTTCACACGATTTCCCTCCAAACTTCATCATTTCACACGCTTGAATATTCCATTTGATTCCCTATAAATAGAGGGTCATTCCCCATTCATTTCCTCAAGCTTGGATAACCAGAATCACCCTGCCAAACTTGTTCCATAACTCAAAATTTTGCTACTTCAAAATCTGCTTTCAAGCCTTTTTCAATCCAATTTTTCCATCAATTCACCTTCCTTGATCTTCCCTAAAGCTAACCATATAATTACATTCAGGAATCGTGCCCTATATTGCTCCATAGAAGTCCAGTTTCAAAGCTCTGCAACTCAACTTCAATAGGTAGGTTCCTTCATCAATTCCTTAAAACTTTGATATCATTGTGATGCTCTCATTACCCTGGTTCTAGTTGCAACACTTACTTTCATCTGGAAACTTATTTTGACCATGAAATTTTAAATCCCTTTTCAAAACTTTCCTTCCAAATTGCTTGAGCTACAATTTCTATAAATTTGTTGCAAAGGTGTGGTTGTCTTCATCTTGAAGAGACGAAGCGAATGGCATAGGTCTGAGCTTCTGATTTTATAGTTTGAGAGATCTGCAATTCACGTTGGCTGGAGGTTGAAGATGATCAACATGTCATCTTCCAACCAATGATGGGACGCCACTTGTTTTTTTTTGAAATCTGATTTAATTAATGATTCAATGCATTATTCACTAAAGTCCATAACATGCACATCGCGCCAGGTCCACTTGATCTGTTTACTAATGCGTTTTGACATTGATCAGATGGCCCATATTTTTTTGGTTTTTATTTTCTTTTCTGATTTTTATATTTAATTGTTTTAAATTTCAAAAAATCATAGAAAATTCATTTTTAGTCCAAAAAATCTGAAAAAATTATGAAAAATGTTTTTGATTTTTCTCTTCCTGATTTTTATTTTTTCACAATTTTATTTTGTGTTTTGATATTTTTTTTATAAATCTTCACTTTATTTGATTTGTTTTAAATGTTTAAAAATACTTTTATACATTTTAAACTCTGAAAAAAATATGGAATGATCCAATGATATTGTGACAAATATTGGTGACCTCACTTATTTTTTATTTCAGACTTTGGTATTTTTTTATATTATTTTTGGTTTATTTTACTCATTTCTTTTAATTTTAAAAATAGTTTCTGACTTTAAAAAATTACCAAAAATTTTATAAAAATATTTGAGTCCATTTCTGATTTTTCTATGGTCTTACTTTTTATTTCTTGATTAATTTGAACATAGTTGATATCTTTATCCCTTATTTCTATTTTAAATATTTTTAAAACCTTTTTTTATGTATATATTAAATGTAATATCATTTTGTGATTATTTTCTGGCTGATCTTGGGTTGAATTTTTTATCATGAACTTTATTAACATCATTGGATCCATGGTGTTGAGTCTAACTCCACAAAAGTGGATAAATGATTTTAATAATAGTTTGATTTAAATTTAATTCAAATGTGGTTTGTATATTCTCTCCCACCATTCTTCATCTTGTCCCTTTCTTATTACACTAAGTGTTATTGGAGCATGATCTCTATATCATGTCTCAAAACAAATGGTGCATAGATTGCTATTGACCGACCTCAAAATAGGCACAAATTCTACATAAGTCCACTTACGATTGCTTAACATAGCGCTAAATTTTATCCCGATTAGAATAAATGATCATTCGTGGCTCAAACCTATGTTTACAAGCCTAAGTATGTTAATTTGATCTCTTTGATCCAATAACCTTGAGATTTATTGTGTGGAAGCTTTGGTTCTACCAATCCTATAATGGATCTACAACACTTTTGGTCAACGCGGATCACTTAAACATCGTTGATCATTAAATGGTACTTTTGAGGATTCCAAATGGATGTTATACTTGACAAAAAGATAATGCAACTTGTTGTATGGAGGCTTTGGTTCTACCAATCCTCTAATGAGTTCCAAATGCAAGTTTCAAGATGGTCATCCAACTAACCACTAATTATTAAATTGTTTTTACTTTATGCCCTTTTTTTATTTTTTATGCTTTATGTACCATTTACTTTAAGCATTACATTTCATGTCATTTTTATTTTTTTGCTCACTTGAGCCTTTTATTTTCTCTTCTAAGACACCTAATAATCAACATGAACCATAAAAAACTTTAATGATACTTGGACTATTTGGTTACTATCCTTGGCATTATGGAGTATTGGACTTCTTGGACTTAGGATTAGAAACCTTGGCCTATGATGGAGATCTTATGACCTTGATTGATATTTTGTCTGGAGTTCTTGAGGTTTACCTCAAGACATTGGGTTGTTTTGTTTGATTTGTATGCAGGTTATTGTGGTTACATACTTTGCTTGTAGTCTAGAATTCACCCGTATACAGCCGTTACTCTGCCCAATTTTTGTGAAGACCTAATACACTTTAAGTTTGGTTCTCTCAAGAGGTCTAGTATCTTTGCTTGCTTGGTTTCAATCCAAAGAATGAGAATTATATCTTGACTCATAATGTCAAGTATCGGCTTCTTGTTGATTAGATGGTTCCTATCCCTAGCTTTTATCTTATGCTTTAGGATAGTCTCTTCTCCTCCTCCCATCTTCTTTAATTTCAAAATCTTCTCCATCCCTTTGAAAATTCTTCTTGTTTTTAAACTTGAACCACTTTCATAATAAACTTGGACTTAGGTCCATGCATTTTCAAAACATTTTCATAAATAAACTTCAATCAACTTAATAATACCTTGACTTTTTTATGAGAAGACTAAAAGTCAATCCATCTCATCCAAACCATTTTTCCATTTTGGCTCTTATCTTTAAAACTTTTCTCAAAAGATTAGACTCTTGTCAATCCTTGTAGTGATGCAAACAACTATACTTCTACAATATATCGTGAAGAGAGATATTCTCCACTTGGGTGTTGAGTGAGGCATTGTTGATTTTAAGATCCAAGCCATATCTTCCACTTTGAGATGATGCGAATTTTCCTTTCTCATAATTGTGGGTAGTAAGTATGTTTTCCACACGGACAATGACAATGATATCTTATCTCATAAAATTAACCAACATACTTATGTTTTAAAATCTTTAAAGGTGAACTACGTGTACCCTGATCCCCTATTGCACGGAAAGTGGTACGTAAGCACTAAAGGTTTGCAACTGCGGCAGGTGCAAAAATCATAAAAAATATTTCTTTTCTCACCTCCACCATCTATTTTTATACAACATTTTATAGCCAAAATATACAGATTATACAAAGAGGTTCCTGCGGAGTACTGTAGATATTTAGGATGTTAATACCTTACCTTTGCATAACCAACCCCTTACCTAGAATCTTTCCCCCTCTTTTTGGGTTATTCGCTCTTTTCCCATTCCTTTGGAAATAATAAAGCGCCGTGGTGATTTTTTATTTTGATTTGTACAAGTCTAGTTAATCCCATGGCTTAGTCTTAAACATTTCTATAGCCACAGAAAAAATGGCGACTTCACTGGGGAAAGATTGACCTCTTGCTGGTCCATCCCTAAGTGAGTTGAACCTATCTTTGTCTATATCTGTATATGTGCTATTGTTGTTTATGTTCTATATTATTTGTTGTATATATGTTTTTCTGGATTTTCCTGGTTTTCAGGGTGCTTGGTGATTACTTATAAGTCCTATACCCGGACTTGGCCAAACTTTAAGATAGGATGGACAGTATAGTCATGTTAACTTTGAGGTAGTAATCCCAAAAAAGGAGGCATGAGATCCCCCACTCAGTGGAGGCCCCTTTGACTGTAGTGTCATTTACCGAGTAATCGGGAAGACGCACTGCTTTCGACCTGGGAGCCTGATGAAGCTGAGGACCGTAGAATACCTAACCCATCTTGGCCTTTTAGGTGTAGTGCGAAAGCTATAACGGAGTAATCCAGAAATAGTTAACACGCGATACTACGCTCGGACGAGTTTTTCTTAAGAATATTACTAATTATCGAGTTAATTGGGAAGTTGGTAATATCCAAAGGAAGGATGTAGACTCTTGGAACCTCTAGAACCTTGTTTGGTAGGTGATAACTTTTAGACCAACACCTTATGGGTAGTACCTTCGACCTCATGCTCGTGACGTTGAACCTATGAACCCTATATGTGTGATCTTGTGTGTGATTGTTGCATCATGCATCCATGCACTCATAAGCATCTTTTTAAGAAATCTTATTTCAATGTGTAATATGGTGGGAGAACTGACTTGGTGTTTTGCGTTTCGATCGCATTTGTGCGGATAGCAAGACTCGACACCGACTTTTCTTTTATCCAAAAGGAAAGGTAAAAAAGCACAGGAAAGACCTTTCGAGATTATTTCTCGGGTTTGGAGGGTAGATTATGAAAAGGTAAGGTATTAGCACCCTTTTCATCCATGGTTTTCCATGGGCTCTTAGTTACTCGTTTAGATCACTTGCTTTTGTTTGACAGTGTGCTTGTGGTGTGGGCTTTGAAAGTGTTTTGAAAAATTTCTTTGTAATGGTTCTCGTTTCTATAAGAACGCGTACACAGTTTTGTTTCGAAAGATGGTTCAAAGATGTGTTTGTGGATTGTGTTTTGAAGAGTGTTTTTTTGAAAAGACATTTTTCAATGGTTCTCGTCTCTATAAGAACGTATACAAAAGGTTTTGTCTTTTGAAAATGTTTTGAGATGAAAGTATTGGTGTAAAATGTTTTGGTCATGAGCAAGCGAGTAACTAGGAGCGAATCTAACTACTCGAAAGGTATCAAGGTTCTTTTCTTCCTCCTTTAGATGTTTCTATCTTACCATTGATTTGGTAAGAAGCCCCATCGTTGGATGTAAAGGGACAGGCGCGGGTCAATTTTACAGTCATCGAAAGCAACTTATGTGACGCTTTAGCAATTTTTATAAGGGACGAGATCGTTTTATCGAAGGCAACGTCGAGGGTCATCGAGGGACTACGATCTTTTTTTATCGAAGGGTCATTGCTAAAACGTCCCATATTCGAGGGACATAACTGTATTTCCGTGGCAACGAGCGAGGTTACCCTAGAGGTGCGCGTGTGAAAAAGTGTGTTTGATTCAAGTTAATTTTATCTTTGAAATTAGGTTATCTAGTGATTGATTTTTTGATCTTGCCATACACACCTAATTACTATACAGTAATGAGTAAAACAATAAAATGCGGAAATTGAAATTCTACGCTATTACAGAGCTTTGGGAATGGGGGTACAAATTAATGAATGGGGATGAGTCGAATGCGATTGAAAGTATAAATAGAAAACAATACAACCAAATCAAATTGAAAATGAACAAATAATTAAATTAAAACAATTCAAAGTAAAACAAATAAAATTAATATTTTGGTATTTTATTTTATGAGGTTTTGAAAGAAAAAGGAAATTTTATTCTAGAAAATAAAATAATTGATTAAAAAAAATTAAATCATATGTATATATTTTTTTTTTGTTTGGATTTTTATTGTGTATAAACTAATGATTAATTTTTATAAGAAGAAATTAAAAGTTAAGAGGAAATGGAATCCTAATTCTAATTTTTTTTGAACTCTAAAGAAGTTAAACTCAATAAAACAAAATCAAAAATCATCTAATAAAATGGAAATCCAACATAGAAAATAAAACAATGTAACAATGGGAGGTGTGAGTTCAGACAGGGGTGTGCTAGAACAATAAGAATTCGTTGGGCTAGAGAATGGTGGAGTTAAGGCCCAAATTGGTTTTTTATTGGTTAGAATACAAGAAACAAATAAAGGGGGGGGGGGGGGGAATGCATGGGGGTGATTATTCAGAGTTATTAAAGAGGTGGTGACAAGTGTCACCACCAGATTGGGCCGGTCATTATTATCAAACCAACACAAAAATAACTAAGTTGAAGCCAGGCCTCATAATTCATTATTTTTCTCTCTCTAAACGCTCTACCCTCTCTCTTCTCTCTTACTATGAGCCTTCACCAGAGAAGACCCTTTGGCCGCGCCGGAAATTGCCTTACGGCGGTGACGGCGGTGACGTGTTTCCAAACCCTATTTTTCTTACATCTTTCTGATTGTTTCCTTTCCCTAGTTACTAATTTGTGATCAATTTTTTCAGATTTTCATTTGATGATCCTAAATCTAGAAAGGGGGAAAACGAAACCCTAATTCTTAGTTTGGTGAGATCGGTGAAGGTAATGACGCATGTAACGATATATTAAATGAGAGTATAGGAAAGAGAAGAAGGAGATCATTGGTGAGGTCCGAATCTGTAACCTTAATAACCTCCTAAAGCTTTTCCGACAAGACTATTCTGACTCTTTGTAAGTTACTTTCTTTCTTCTTCTGAACTCGTGGAATCTTTGTTATCAGATTAGGGTTTTTTGCTGTTTGTTTGAGTTACTGATTTGCTGGGGTTTTTTGCAATCTTTGAGCTTTGTATATTCTGAATGAGTTTTGAAAAGGGAAAAAAATGATGAACAAAGATATTTGGCTTTTTTGCTGTTTGTTTGAGTTACTGATTTGCTTATGGTTTTTTTTGAATAATGATGTTTAATGACAATGTTTGGGTGGTGGAATTTGGTTCTATGTTTTTGTTATTTGCTGGTTTTTAGTGATGGCTTGATGGTGGTTTTGATGGTTGTTTTGATGGATACTGTGATGTTTTGGTTTTTAGTGATGGCTTGATGGTTGTTTTGATGGATACTGTGATGTTCTATGATATTTCAGTTGGTTTGAGACAAAGGGTTTATTGTATTTTTGGTTCTGAGTTTTTGTGATTTGCTGGTTATAATGTTTTATGTTTTGCTGGTTACCCTTTTTTCTGATATCTCATGGTTCTCTTGGTTCTGTTGGTTTCTCTTCTGTTCTGGTTTTTGTGATGTTTTGCTGGCTATGTTGGCTTCTCGTTTTTACAATGATGGCTTTTGTTCTATGATGTTTCAGTTGGTTTGAGACAAAGGATTTTTCCTTGAACTTTTAGTTCTGAGTTTTTTGTGGTTTTATATTTGCTAGTTCTGTATCTTGATATCTGATGGTTCTCTCCTCTTTTATAAAACAGTCATCCTTGTTATCTGGTTAGGGTGAAAATAGGAGGGAAAAACTTTGAATTTTGACAGTTTTGGCTTTTCTAGTTTTGGGCTTTTGAGTGCAGTTTGAACTGTTCCATTTTGGTGCAAGTCTAGGCAGGTTTTTGGACTGTATTGCAGGCTTGGTTTGTTGTGGTTTATGTTGACATGCTTTTATGTAGAACTTGGACAGATTTTGGACTGCTATGGGTAACATAAGGAGGCTTTTTGAGCAGGTCTTCTTGGACTGTTTTTTATAGCATGCCTTTGTAGCAATAGCAGCCTGTTTGTCTTGGCATGGCTTTAGGTTATTTGCTGGCTAGGTGATATCTTTCCTCTTTCCTCTTTTTATGAAATAAAGCACTTTTTGCTTTTCATTTTCTGAAGGGTTTGCTTGATTTAGGAAGATGATGATATGTGAACAAGATGAGCAAACTAATTTGTTTTCTTTGCAATATTTGGTGTTTTTGACCCTTTGGCCTGTTGCTTGCATATTGTTTGTTTTTTTTGTTGTTTCCTTCATTGTGTTTGCTTATGGTCTTACAGCATGCTTGGTTTTGCCTTGGATGTGACTGCTGCTGTTTGCATCCTATTGCCTTGCATCCTGTTGCCTTGCATCCTGTGCTGCGGTAATTGCTTTGCATAACACTGCTTTTTTGTGATGCAGTTTGGCTGTTTGTATTGTTTGACTTATGCATTTGACTGCTGCTGTTTGCAGTCTGTTGCTTTTATTGCTGTTTGAACTGTTTGTATTTTTATCTTTTTCCTCTTTTTGTGAACCAAAACCTAGGTTTTGAGATTTGCAAAAATAGGGAGAAATGGATGGTGATTAAAACAAACAAAATTCTGATTCCTAAAAGCAAACCCTAGTGATGAAAATCATTTTTGCTTGGACTTTTTAATGTTGATTATTTGCTAATGTTTTCTCTTTTCTTTTGTCACATGTACAAACAAATGGCAAGCAAGACAAGATGAAAAGAAGATCATGGCTAGCAATGGGGAATTTCTTGAAGATGAAGCAAAGAGACTTGAAGAAGAAGCAATTCTTTCCTTGTAGATTTGACTTTGTATTTCACTTGTAATCTATTTGTAATCATTTGTAATTTACTTTGTGAATGACCCACAAAACTGTAATGAACACAAAGCTTGAGTAATAATGAAATTTGTTGTACAAAACTTTGAGTTTTAGTTTAACTTTGAAATTCTTGATTTGAATGTTTTGAATAAACATCTTGGCTTGATAACTTGCATTTCAAGTACAGACAATATGATAGGATAAATCATGTATTTGCACTCTTAAACAAAATAAATGTTTTAAAACTCAAACCCAAATGATTAACTGAACCCTCAATCATAATTGCTTAAAATGATAGTTTTGGACTTTATACCTTATTCAAACAAAATATGCTCTCAAAAATAACATCAACCCTCAGAAGATTATGGTTAAGAAAATTTAAAATCAACACAAATGCCTTTGCAGTCATCTGGGCCATGGATTGGGCAAACTTGCAATGTGAGGTTTAAAAATTGACTTAAACAGACTTTGAGGAGACATGATGATTTATTTGAAACCTTGATGACTCAAATTCCTTTGAGAAGTGCAAAACCCTAATTGCTGTCTGGTTGCTTAGGAAGAGAATCTGCTTGATAAACTTTTGAGCCAAATTGAGTGTTTGAGAAACCCTGGGATAACATCTTGAGTGAAAAATGGGAGGGAAAATTTTGGGGTACAACAGCTGCCCCTGTTCAATCTTCTTAAACTTAAAAAGTAAGATCGACGTGTTTGTCGTTCGTGGCTGAAAAGTAGAAGATGATTGAACACTAGAGTGCCCAGAAATTTGCACTTGATGATGTGCTGGTTGATTGTGTAGGGAATGGGCTTAAAGATGCCATTTGGAGAAATGATAGAGAGTCGTCGGAGATGGGCTTATAGATGCCATCTAAAGGTGATTGTTGACAGAAAGTCTGAACTCGATTTTAACAGAAAACGAATCAGAATAAACCGTTGAGAGATTTATCTGAACTAGTAAGAATTTGGAAATAAATCAGAATAAACCATTGAGAGATTTATCTGAACCAGTAAGAATCTGGAAACGAATCAGAATAAACCGTTGAGAGATTTATCTGAACCAGTAAGAATCTGGAAGCGAATCAGAATAAACCGTTGAGAGATTTATCTGAACCAGTAAGAATCTGTAAACGAATCAGAATAAACCATTGAGAGATTTATCTGAACCAATAAGAATCTGGAAACAAATCAGAATAAACCGTTGAGAGATTTATCTGAACCAGTAAGAATCTGGAAACGAATCAAAATAAATCATTGAAAGATTTATCTGAACCAATAAGAATCTGGAAACAAATTAGAATAAACTGTTGAGAGATTTATCTGAACCAATAAGAATCTGGAAACAAATCAGAATAAACCGTTGAGAGATTTATCTGAACCAGTAAGAATCTGAAAACAAATCAGAATAAATCGTTGAGAGATTTATCTGAACCAGTAAGAGTCTGGAAACAAATCAGAATAAACCGTTGAGAGATTTATCTGAACCAGTAAGAATCTGGAAACGAATCAGAATAAACCGTTGAGAGATTTATCTGAACCAGTAAGAATCTGGAAATGAATCAGAATAAATCATTGAGAGATTTATCTGAACCAGTAAGAATCTGGAAATGAATCAGAATAAACCGTTGAGAGATTTATCTGAACCAGTAAGAATCTGGAAGAAATATTTTGTTATGTAGATGGTCGACCAGTCTTTTCTTGTTGAAAATATTTGTCTTTTGGAAATTTATTGATGATAATTTCCTGTCGATTGATTCATTCCTACAAAAGGTGAAGAGTTAATTGTATGCAATGCTATGATGTATGCAATGCATGGTATGGTGTTGTTTCTCAAAATAGATGAGATTGCACTGTATGTACTTGTGTTGTTAATGTTATGATGTATGAATGCAAATGTATGGACTTTAAATATTATTCGTGCCGTAGTGTTGTTGGAAGCACTGAAGATTGAAACAACCCGGCCGAACCTGTCATCTGGATGTAATGAAACATCAATGAAGTCGCCACTGAAAATCTTTTATCCCGCCGAAAGGGAAAGGTAAACATCGAGAAAACCTGAAAAGGGAGAAATCATAGTCTTTCGATCGAGAGATCGGGTAAGGGAGTCTGTTACGCGAGGGGAAGGTATTAGCATCCCACACGCCCGTAGTACTCTATGGTATCCACTCTTGTTGTCTAATCTAATGGGTGTGGTCAAAACCTATGTCTATGGCTTAAAACTGAAAAGGGAATGCATGCGAAAGGAAAAAAGAAAACAATGTAGGGAAAATAAAAGTTGTGCTCGATCGGGCCCTACCCCAATGCCTACGTATCCCTTTTAAGGAATCAGAGCAGCCGTAGTTCGGCTCATGTATTTTGGTTGGTTTGTGTTTTTTAGTTGACAACAAAAACAGTCAAGATGGCAAAACATCAAATAAAACAACAAACAAATGAGGTGGTAAAACATCGGCTAAATAATAACATAGTAACATGTCACAGATGGTGAAACATCAAATGATAAAACATCACACCTAACAATGACATTGAGAGTCAAAGCAGGATAACAAACAAGTGCGATGGCGAAACATCGGCTTCAAACAAATGTGCGATGGAGAAACATCGGCTATAAGATGACAAGATATCATGGCAAAGATGGCAAAACATCAAATGATAAAACATCACACCTAACAATGACATTGAGAATCAAAGTAGGATAACAAACATATGTGATGGCAAAACATCGGCTTCAAACAAATGTGTGATGGCGAAACATCGGCTAGAAGATAGCAAGATATCATGGCAAAGACGACGAAACATCAAATGATAAAACATCACACCTAACGATGACATTGAGAATCGAAGTAGGATAACAAACATATGCGATGGCGAAACATCGGCTTCAAACAAATGTGCGATGGCAAAACACCGACTATAAGATAACAAGATATCATGGAAAAGATGGCAAAACATCAAATGATAAAATATCACACCTAACAATGACATTGAGAATCAAAGTAGGATAACAAACATATGCGATGGTGAAACATCAGCTTCAAACAAATGTGCAATGGCGAAACACCGGCTAAACATGTTTAAAAAATAAAACCAAGAGGCGCATAAACAAATAAGATTGATTTGTATCTTTTACCTTGAAGAAGGGTTTGAGTTTGTTAGAGGTGTTTTATGATTTACCAAGAAAAACAATTTTTGTTTTAAGATGCAAAATGCAAAGGAAGGAAAAAAAACAACTAAGGGAAACTAGCCTAGCACTGTCCCTAGTGTTATCATACAACGATTGACCCTAAGGTTGAGGATAAAGAAAAATCCTACCCTATGCTAGCATACATGGGTTCCTACCTTAATTAACATGTTATAGGAAGATTAACAAAACTATCCTATAGGGAACATGCACTGAGAGCGAAGTCGTGATCTCAATTTCTAAATTGAGTGACTCATCGATCAACAATTAAAGAAGAAAAAACAATAAACATCCTATAGGGAACATGCACTGAGAGCGAATTCGTGATCTCAATTTCTAAATTGAGTGAATCATCGATCAACAATTAAAGAAACAAACACAACATATGTATCAGACAAAAAAAAGAGGGCCTCCTGACATATATCAGCAACAGAGGTCCCATCATGCAAAATAAAACTATACAAAATGAAAATAGAAGAAAGGAAATAATGCAATACCAAACGGATAAATATCCGTAGCAACTGAACGATAATAAAAGAAACCCAGAGAACTTCAAGCAAGCTGGCATCAGCAGATAAATCAAGTCAGAAATTACGCCATCAGGATGTAAGTATTGAGATTTTCAGATATGAACAGATCCCATGGGCAATGTATAGCATTCATAGTCACACATACACACACACACACACACACACACACACACACATATATATATATATATATATATATATATATATATATATATATATATATATATATATATATATATATATATATATATATATATATATATATATATATATATATATATATATATATATATATATATATATATATATATATATATATATATATATATATATATATATATATATATCCTGCATAGACTATCAAATATGCCAAACACAAGAGCAATGCCAATATGATAAGTTGTGTTCCACAAATAAAGTGAAACACAACAGCCTCAAGCCAAAATGGAAAACTTTTCTCAAAGTACCTCGCACATTCAACAACCAAGTTAGTATTCCCATAAATTGAATGATGACTCACATAAGGGATGTATGATGACACCATAATGAAGTGAGAGAACATGATAACAATTATCAAACATTAGACATGATAAACAAAAAGAAACAAGCATATGCACAATTTGGTCAACAGTTAGAGGAATGTTGCTCCTTTCTATCACCATGTTGAGTTGACAATTGAATATCAATCAAGGATCATGGGAGCTTGAGAATAATACAATCAAAAGACCATGAAGGTCAGTAGCAACCACAATTTAATCATACACAAATACTTCATCATAGCTTACAAGCATAATAGAAGAGGAATCCCATACAATGCATCAAAAGGTTCAATCATTCAACCATAGGGCATTTAATGAAATGACTTCAGTTTATGTGGATAAACAGAACCAACATGATCATTAGGTGCCGAATCATAGGCCTCACTCAAGTTCATTGTCCATCAAACAAATTGCAACAAGATATGCAACATTAATTGGGTACCTTCACTTCAAAAATACATCAAATATAGAAAAGGATTTCAATAATTCAAACCAAAAATTTCTTAGCATCTTTGAAGTGTGTAGAAGTCAGAAAGCAAGTTTTAAGTTCATGAATAGTTGAGGAGGGGATCAAATGAGGCCTAAAGTTCAAAACTAGTTGGCCAAACTATCAAAACTAGACAAGTTTTCAAAATAATTCATGGAAAAATATCAAACCAAGTCAAATAATTCAAGAAAAATGGTTTTCAGATCCTCAGTACATTCATGAACCATAATCAAGACCTAAATTCCATTGAAGATCCAGGACATAATGGTTTTGAAAATGAAACTTGCAATGTAAGCTACAAAACCCTAATTGTTTGAATTTTAATCTTAAATATTAATTAGGTAAGATCAAAATTCAAACAATTCAAACCAAGATCATGCAAACCACAAGGAAACCCTAAATGTCAGAATACATATTTTTTCACATTTTTGAATTAAAGAAAATTCAAAAATAAAATCAAATTCAAACAATTAATCAATTAAACAAATAATCACATCTCAAAATAAAATTCTAATAAAAAATCAGAAAAATATCCAACCAAAATTATATTCAAATATTAGAATTAAAAACACACATCCCTGATTTTTTGTGGAATTTTTGAATTAAAGCAAATATTAAAATAAAAATCAAACAAAGAATTAAACAATTAAACAATTATTAAATGACAAAAAATGCAAACCCTTGCCAAAAGTCACAAAAAGGTCAAAACAAAATTATATTCAGACTCTATGATTAAAAAAAAAATTGTATGATTTTTTTGAGGATTTTTGAATAAAGGGAAAATATTAAAACAAAAATTATGAAACAAATATTTCAAATGAACTTCTCAAATTAAATTTCTAATCAAAAATAGAAAAAATGCTAAACAAAAATCAAAATCAATTTCTAATTTATTTTATGAGTCAAAGATAATTTTTGTGGAATTTTTAGATCAAAAGAACTATTAAAATAAAAATAATTATTGAACAAACAATTAATTAAACTCATGAATTTTTAAACCAATCAAAACATTTTAAAAAAATTCCAAAAAAATATGAAAAATACTAGAAATTATTATTGTCCTATGGTAATTTTTTCATAATTTTTGAAAATATTGTAGTTAGAAAATAAAAATTAGAGAAAACAGATAAAACAAATAATACGAAAATGCATTTAAAATTGAATGATCCAGTCACGCATCACCACCTCACTTCTCCCCTAACCTCATGACTCCCTAAATATCACGTAATCAAACAGTTCATGAAAAAAACTCCAGGTCTCATCACACATCCATTTCTCAACCAAATTTTGTGATTCAAAGTGCATTCTCAAGATCAAGTAACAAACTACATCGTGATAATCATAGATTCACGGGTCAACCACTATAGAATGAGAAAGCCAGAAAGTTCATGAAAACAAAAAATGCACAAAAATTTAGAAGATCAGATCATGCTATACAACTCCAATCAAATCAAAATAAAGCCTAAAACACGAAGTATAAACATGTATAAACATAATTACAAGCTTAGAAACCAAAGATTTAAGCTATAATTTGAAGGATCTAGATCTGAAGATACCTCTTATGAGTGAGAAATAAACTCAACTCAATGCCTCTGATCATCAAGAAAGCCTTGAATCCTTGTTCTGAAACATCAATGAACACGAAGAGAGGAAGAAATCGTGACTGGAATGGATGAGAATGAAGCTTCGAAGAGAAGGAAAATTTGAGAGTGATGAGAATTTTTAGATCTGATTTTTGTGTGTATCAAGCGTGCTGCAAAAAAAGTGATGGAGTGTGCTTATATAGAAACTCAGGAGTGAGGGCAAGAGTGTAAAAACAGTTGATAACCGCTAGAGGGCCAGTGTGGCATTTCTGATTTTTTTGAAAAAAAGCCAAGGCAAGCTGTGTTTGATATAGTTTTTCTCCTACTGTGGGATGCATTTTGTGGATTGTAAAAGGAGATGAATTCAGTAAGAATAATGTGAGGATGCTAATGTGGCAAGAGTGTTCACATGGGCCAAAAAATCAGTTGAGATGATCTTGCTATTTTTGGCAAAATTTGAGAGTATATGGTCATGCTTCATGCATGCTTTGCTTGGACTCATTTGACAAGAAAAGGATGCAACCATTCGTGCTAGACACATGCCAAATATAACCTGAAATCAATCAAAACAAAATTATGCAAATTCTGCAACATGACCATGGTTGTCCATAATTCTGGCCAGCTGACTTTATGCTTAGGCCATTTGAAATTCCTTCGTGCGTTTTGGGCCAAATAGAGGCCTTTCAAAAGACCTCTTGATAGAGAACAAAACGTGCCTTGAATTCTTGAAAATGATCATGAAATGAGTAAGATGTGCTAGCACCAAGTTTGGGAAAAGGAACTTGTTTGTTCTGTAGGACGCGTGCGAGCAAGGGCATGCATGGTGTGCATGAAATCAGCCTTGAGGTACCAACTTTGAGACATTATAACTCACTCAAATTTTGACCAAATTGGATGATTCCAAGTTCAATGACAAGCTCTTATGGAGGAAAACAAAATGTTTTTTTTTTTTTAATTTTTCAAATTGAGGCTTGAGTCACTAGAAATTGATTCCACAAAATGGCATGCCAAGTGTTTGATGAAATTACGCGTGTGACTTACCCAAGAGAAGTCATCTTGACACTTAGAATTTTTTTAATTTTTAAGTTACTTCTTGAACAAGTTACACTCAAATTAACCATTTCTCATGATTCAAAGATAAATTTGGGTATGGAATATAAAAAGAGGATGCTTAGATTGATGGTTGACCAAAAGTCCAACTTGGTCAACCTTGACTTTGACTGATTTTGACCAAAATGACCATTTTGCCCCTTTGAATCAATTGATCCACTTCCCTTCAAAATTGATGATCAAAACTTCAAACATATGATCTTCCAAATATAAAGAGGCCATGTGCAAAGTTTCACTTCAAAATTCTCAAGAAATCTTGATGAAATCCCAAACCCTAGTTTTGGTTAACACCTTAGGAGACTGATGAATCATCTCCAAAATTTCAAATCCTTTGGGCATCTTGACCAATTTCATGTACAAAGACCTTCTAAATACAAATGAGATGTTGTAGCTTCCAAATCAAGATTTGTACATTAATCAATAGCCTTGCTCAAACAAAACCCTAATTTGACTGGTGAATCAAAAGAGTGATTCTTCTTATAATTAAACACAAACTTCAATCCTCTGATGATCCAAAGAGATGGATAAAATATCTTGAGATATGCAATAACTTTTGAGCTTGAAAGATCCATAGGTTTAGATGACAAGATTCTACTTGAGCAACTTGTCAATGCAATCAACCTTCAAAGCTTGAGGAAGACTTGATAACCAAAGTATCTTGATCCCATCACAATGTATGAATGCAATGCAATATGATATTCATGATGAAACATAAGCCTAAATCAAGAGGGTAAATTTTGGGGTGCAACATCTGCCCCTATTCAAATATCTTTAACATGATAAGTGAGAAAAGTGACAACTTTCGAGCGTTCAAAGTTGAAGATGATTGAATACGAAAGAACCCGAAAATTTACACTCTTGAAGAAGAAAGAAAAAGAAGCAGAAAACCCCAAAGACATGCGTCAGAATGAAGCTGTAACGCAGGTTGAAACAGAACAAAAACAAAGAAGGGTAGACAGAACTAAACTTCTGGACAAATGTTCTAGGGTAAAACTGGGCTTCAAAAAAAGGTGAGATAAAACTCAAACCACAGAGTATAGGCGAAACTAAGCTATGGAAAAGAAAATGTACGCGGGTGAGGAGGCGAAACTCTGAGCTCGACCCAAAGCAAAGTGGATAGAGTGCGTGATTCTAGGAGCACTTGATAATCTCAACTAAGATAAACAGTATAAAGGAACTGAAAGAATCCCAGAAAAGAAGAACAAAAGCGAGACAAAACTCGACTCAATAAACAATTAGATGAAACCAGACTAGATGAGTACCAGGACGAAACTGGATTTCACGCACGGTTAACGAGGCGAAACTCGACCCATAGCAAAGTGATGAGAGTGCATGTTTCTCAGAGCACCTGCTGGTCTCAAATCAATGGATAAACAGTGACGAAAACTGATAAAAGGATCCAAGGAACAAAAGAGACTGATCTCAAACCAGGGACGCAGTACGAACATTGCACTCGGTAAACGAACACCGTCAAAGGGTCCAAGGTATGAAAGCAAAAAACGAGACGAAATTCGACTCAATAACTAGTTAGGCGAAACTAAACTAGATGAGTACCAGGACGAAAATGGATTTCATGCACAGGCGACGAGGTGAAACTCGACCCAAAGCGAGAGTGATGAGAGCGCATGTTTCTCAGAGCACCTGCTGGTCTCAGATCAATGGATAAACAGTGACGAAAACTGATAGAAGAATCCAAGGAACAAAGGAGACTGATTTCAAACCAGGGACGCAGTACGAACACTGCACTCGGTAAACGAACACTGTCAAAGGGTCCAAGGTATGAAAGCAAAAACGAGACGAAACTCGACTCAACAACTAGTTAGGAGAAACTAAACTAGATGAGTACTAGGACGAAACTGGATTTCATGCGCAAGGCAAGGAGACGAAACTCTGAGCTCAACCCAAAATAAGGAGATTAGGGTGTACACCTAAAAATCTACTGAAAGCGAATATCAGGATGAAACTGGTATTCGAAAGGTGCATCAATAAACATTAGAATGAACCGAAGAGGGTAGTGAAGACTAAACCCGAGAAGACTGCGCCAGGGTGAAACTGAACCACAGTCAAGAGTAGACACTCAAACAAACAAATGATTGACATCAAAAGGATATTGGTATGGGGGAAAGCTGAGGTAATGAGGACGAAGACCTTGCTGGGGGTTTAATCCGAAGTATTAGCAAATTCACCAGGGACACAGAAACAATAATGGCTTATGTTCCGATGCATGTTTGAATTCTTTTTATATAGCGCAATGTTCCATATAATGGAAATGCTACGCGTTTGGGTAGATGCAATGTAATGATGCATGTTTAAAAGTTTCACTGGGGAATGGCCAATTGGGAAGCCAATAACCAAGAAGTCAGAATCTGACATGACTTGCAAAAATAAATTGCAAAATCCAAAGGAGAGGAGAAAATATGGGGAACCGCTGGAGAGGGAACCTCGAAGAGATGAAGCTTTGCGGGGAATAAAAATCGAGCAACCAGTAGAAACGGGCCACAAACAATGAGAGGAGCTGCAAAAATAAATTGCAAACTCCTAGAGAAGATCAAATTGACACTATAACTTCTGGAGAGGGACGCTATCTGAAGACCAGACATTGAGGGAGAAGATCAGGGCAAGACTGTAATCTCTGGAAAAGACAGCGCGCGGCCGTGTTGAGGATGATACCAAGACAACAAACCCGACGTGAGGGGTGCAAGCCTTTGCTGGGGGAACAAAGCTCTGCTGAGGAGACGGGACATCACCGGGGATACAAAACTATGTTGAAGATTTTTGTTGGAGAGAGATTTTTCCTGGAATGCAACCATTGGATGGATCATGCAGATAGTCACACAGTATTGACTTTACTGGGGATAAGAAAAGATCTTAACATAAGGATGCCCCAGTCAATAGATCGGCTGGGAAAGAGAGGTCATGGCGAGGGATCTCTGTTGGCAACTCCATTGGGGATATATGACATCCCTGAATCTGGAATCTCAGAATGAAGCTTCTAAAAGAAGATTCCTGGGGTAACAAAACTTCGCTGCAGAAATGAAACTTCATTGGGGATAGGTAAAGTCCTATTCAAGCATGGGCTCTGTCTAACAGAAGAAAGCCAAATATACCCTTCTTGACAATCATTAAGCTCTTTATAGGTGTTCAATGTGTAAACTCTTTTTTGATGTCAAACAAATGTTTTGCACAAAGACATATGTTTATTTTGGGAATGACAGACCTGATGTGATGATTATTCAAGCCTTGAAGTTGAAAACCTTAACAAAGTGTCGCATCTCTGTTGTGAATGAATCACTGGCTAGAGTGCAAAAATTTTAAGACTTTTCTTCCCTTTCTCTTTTTTTTCAAAAAAAAACGAGTCAAGATGCGGGTGATAAGATACCAACATGGATATGAAACACATATTTGGGAGTTTAGGAAACGTTATCCTGTTGTAGTATGCTTTCGAGTTAAACCTTTGTTTTAGTTAGGACTTTTAAAGGTTGTAACGTGGTCTGGTTCGAGGTTTTTTTAGAAAAAAAGTTTTTCAAGGCTCAAGTTATTTGTTGCCCACCCCCTTCGAGATATTCTCCTATCCTAAGTTCACCCGACTTATCACAAGAATTCATCTTTCAAAAGGATTTGTAATGGTTGAGTGATCACGACAAATTCTCCAACATGATTGTCTCTTAACTTTTGCTGCTTTTGTTTTGTTTTTTTTGATATTATTGTTCCTCTTCTTTTGATGAAAATTTTATTGAGTAACCTCTTTGTTTTTTTTTGTCCCTTTAGGCTCTCTTTTCCCTAACTTTTTCCTGGACAAAATCTTTTGAATTTCAAATTTAGGAGTCCAGCGGGATGCCCTAACTTTTGCCTAAGCGACTTGTTTTCAAGTTTCGACTTAGCGGGGCTTTTTGTTTCTTTCTTATTCATACTTTCCACTTCGAACAAGTCAATGTGACTTTAGGTCTTTGAACTTTTTCTTTCTTTCTCTCTTCTTTGAAGAAAACAAATGCCTCATTCCTTGGTCAGCGAGGGATAGCCATTATTGTATCGGTTCGATCTCGACCTCAGGGCTTTGTGAGGAAATGAACATCGTGGTTTAGACATTTTTCTTGATCTCATGATGCAAAAGATAAAATGTGGTGATCCTCAGATGGGACATTTGTTCTGAAATTTGAATGCTTGGTCAAATTAACTGAACATCTACCCTGCCCCTGGTTAAAAAACAAGGTTTTTTTTGAACAAAAAAGAAACTCATACTTTGAAGGCTCAGAGGGGTTAACAAGGGTCTAACTCCCTTATATCTCTAGTGTTTGGGGATTGAAACAATGCCTGTACATCGTCAACGGGGTTCTACTCAAAAGCGTACCATTATAGTCATCGTTTTCAGCTAAACTCCTTCCTCCAAACTCTTGGCTAAGCAAAAGAATTGGCACAGTTGGTATCAAAATGCCCGGAAAACGATTAAAGAGTGATACTGGATGGATTAAGTAAAATGAAACAATTTTTTTTAAGGAAAAAATATTCAACGCATCAAGACTGACATTCGGCTATAAACAAATTCCTATATGCAGACAATGGTAAAACAATCAATCAAGATAACACATGAAAGTGCGGAAAAGAAACGCAATAAAAGCCATTATGGGGAAGAAGTATCTCCAACTAGGTTCGCCGATCTCGCCGACCTACCGTAATCTAGATATTACCCTGACCCATGACCTTTACCAACAACACAGAGCGGTTAAACAAAATTGGCAAGGCCTCCACCAGTAAAGTGAATGAGAATCCTATCAATCATAGAACCAAACATGCCCCTTGCACAGTAGTAGTTGTGTTTGTTATCCGCATTTCAAGAGATCAACTAACCATGACTTAAATTACCATTTCCGTGTAAGGCCTACGAAGTTTATATGCACATGCTTATCAAAAATATTGGACGTTTTTGCAAACAAAATAGTAAAAAGGGAGAAAAGAAAAGTATGCGTATACTTGAAAGAAGATATTCTATTGATTTTAAGAAATCAGCCTGTGAAAAAGGCATTTACATTTGGAAGCAAGTAATTATAAAATCAAAGCAAACAAGTGTTTACAAATGGCAATGTGAATGTGAATATCCATCAAGTCCCGACTCTGCTATGACTCTTACGCTTTCATCTTCCTGCTTTTAGACAGATCATTCTTGGATTAGCTTTGAGCTTATGCCAGGTGACAGAACGAAGGAAAGAAACAAAGGATCTCATGCTGAGCTTAGTCGTTTGCTTTAAGTCCCTAACTTTTGCCTGAATCGCCCTTTCAGGTTTTCGATTCACCAGGACATCCTCTTTTTTCCTAAACCTCCCTTTCGGGTTTTCAGTTTAGCCGGTTTTTTATTTATTTTTTTAATATTTTTTTATGCAAAGTATTTTTAACTACGTCAGCATTCACAAGGAGAAGGAAGTACTCTCCATCCATAGTCGTGAGCATCATCACTCCTCCAGAGAAAACTTTTCTGACCATAAAAGGACCTTCATAAGTCGGAACCCACTTGCCCCTGGGATTTCCCTGGGGAAGAATTATCCTTTTTAGCACAAGGTCACCTGGCTTGTAACACTGAGGTCGTACCCTCTTATCAAAAGCTTTCTTCATCCTTTACTGATATACCTGACCATGACATACAACCGTCAACCTCTTCTCGTCAATAAGTTCCAACTGATCCAGCCGATTCTGTACCCATTCACTTTCATCCAGCTCAACATCCCTCATGATCCTAAGAGATGGAATCTCGACTTCTACCGACAATACTGCTTCCATGCCATAAACCAATGAAAATGGGGTTGCCCCAGTCAAAGTACGCACAGTGGTGCGATAACCATGCAAAGAGAAAGGCAACATCTCATGCCAATCTTTATAGGTTACCACCATCTTCTGCATGATCTTCTTAATATTCTTATTGGCCGCTTCGACAACACCGTTCATCTTTGGTCGGTATGGGGAAGAGTTATGATGATTGATTTTGAAGGACTCACAAAGCTCCTTCATCATTTTGTTGTTAAAATTAGACCCATTATCGGTAATGATCTTTTCAGGCACTCCGTAGCTGTAGCGGTAGAAATGTTCAAGACTAAGCCATTGGATTGACTAGACTTTATACAAATCAAAATAAAAATCGCCACCGTGCTTTATTGTTTCCAAAGGAATGGGAAAAGAGCGAATAACCCAAAAAAAGGGGGAAAGATTCAAGGTAAGGGGGTTGGTTATGCAAAGGGAAGGTATTAGAACCCTAAACATCTACGGTACTCCGCAGGAACCTCTTTGAAAAATCTGTATATTTTGGCTATAAAAATGTGTTGTATATAAAATGGATGGTGGAGGTGAGAAAAGAAATATATTTTTTTATGATTTTTGCACCCGCCGCGGTTGCGAACCTTTAGTGCCCACGTACCACCTTTCGTGCAATAGGGGATCAGGGTATACGTAGTTCCTCTTTTAAAAATTTGAAACACAAGTGTGTTGGTTGATTTTAAGAGATAAGACATCATCGTCATTGTCCGTGTGGAAAACATACTTACTACCCACAATCATGAGAAAGGAGAATTTGCATCATCTCAAAGTGGAGGATATAGCTTGGATCTTAAAGTCAATAATGCCTCACTCAACACCCAAGTGGAAAATATCTCAATTCACTACATATTATAGAAGTATAGTTGTTTGCATCACTACAAGGATTGACAAGAGTCCAATCTTTTAAGAAAAAGTTTAAAGATAAAAGCCAAAGTGGCAAAATGGTTTGAAATGAGATTGATTGACTTTTAGTCTTCTCAGAAAAATGTCAAGGTATTATTAAATTGATTGAAGTTTATTTATGAAAATATTTTGAAAATGCATGGACATAAGTCCAAGTTTATTATGAAAATGGTTCAAGTTTCAAAACAAGAAGAGTTTTCAAGAGGAGGGAGAAGATTTTTGAAATTAAAGAAGATGGGAGGAGATGAAGAGACTATCCTAAAGCATAAGGTAAAAGCTAGGGATAAGAAACATATAACAAACAAGAAGCCAATGCTTGACATTATGAGTCAATATAGAATTCCAATTCTTCGGATTAAATCCAAGCAAGCAAAGATACTAGACCTCTTGAGAGAACCAAACTTCAAGTGTATTAAGTCTTCGCAAAAATTGGGCAGAGTAACAGCTGTATACGGGTGAATTCCAGATTACAAACAAAGGGTGTAATCACAATAACCTGCACACAAAACAAACAAACAACCCAATGTCTTGAGGTAAACCTCAAGAACTCCAGACAAAATAATAAGATAAGATCACAAGGTCTCCAAGATAGGCCAAGGTTTCTAATCTTAAGTCCAAGAAATAGTCCCATGCTCCATAATGCCAAGGATAGTAACCAAATAGTCCAAGTACCATTAAAGATTTTTATGGTTCATGTTGATTATTAAGTGTCTTCAAAAGGAAAAGAAAAGCTCAAGTGAGCAAAATAAAAATGACATAAAATTAAATGCTCAAGTGAGCAAAGATGAAAATAGCATGAAATGTAAAAATGCTAAAAGTAAATGGTACATAAAGCATAAAAATAAAAGCATAAAGTAAAGTCAATTGTTAGAAATTAGTTGTTAGTTGGATGACCATCTTAAAACTTGTATTTGGAACTCATTAGAGGATTGGTAGAACCAAAGCCTCCACACAGCAAGTTGCATTTGCTTTTTGTCAAGTATATCATCCATTTTGGAATCCTCAAAAGTAACATTTAATGATCAACGATGTTTAAGTAATCCGCGTTGACTAAAGATGTTGTAGATCCATTAGAGGATTGGTAGAACCAAAGCCTCCACACAATGAATCTCAAGGTTATTGGATTAAAGAGATCAAATTAACATACTTGGGCTTGCAATCATAAGTTTGGGCCACAAATGATCATTTATTCGAATCAGGTCAAAATTTAGTGCTATGTTAAGAAATCGTAAGTGGACTTATGTAGAAGTCGCACCAACTTTGAGGCCAGTCAATAATAATCTATGTACTTAATGTTTGGTTAAATGATATAGAGATCACCATCCCTTAACATGTAGCACAATTAAAAAATAAAGGGATAAGATGAAGAGGGAGGGGAATGATAAGCTAATTTGGATTACCACCTCAAAATTCTTTCATCTTTAAATTCAACCACTCCTCTAGATGGATTAAAGCACTAAACATATCATTAATCCAAAGCCCCAAAAATGAATTTAATAATTCACTCTTTGGTAGATTTGAATTGATGAACATTTATCCAACTTCATCTACATCACAAAGTCCATTGAGTTTAAAGAGAAATTGGACATTTAAAATTTCAATCCAAACCAACAATCAAAAGGAGTGAGTAGAAAAAGCATTTTGGATCAAAGCTGCCCCAAAACAAGGCAAAAAAGTGCATCTTTTCCATGTGTAAATCGATTTACACAGTACAATTTTCAAAAATCTGCATGAAATTGCTTATGTGCAATCGATTGCACTGTTACTGCAATCAATTGCACGCTGTTACAGACAACAAAACAACATTTTAAAAGGCCAAATTATTGTTCAAACTTTCCATCAAATACCTTATGATCATGGATCCATTTGAGCACGAAAATTCCATCAAATTATGAGAAAATAACACCATTGGAATCACAAAATAATGCTCAATGAATCAAACCCAAAGATCAACAAGAGATCACATTATGAAAGATGAATTATCCAACTTACCAAAGGTAGATCTAGAGAATTATCAAAACAACTTCAAGAATTTACTTCAATTCAAGCACAAGAATCAATTGCCAAGATTGGATGTAGAGAATTGATGAAGAAAAAGTGTTTGGATGAAGATTTAGCTCAAATATTAGTAAGCTTCAATGCAAAACTTACTAACTTTTTGAAAATGGAGCTTTGAGTGAATTTGGTAGATGGAGAGAATTGAGAAATTTTTTTAGCAAGGTGGATTTGGCTATCAAAAGCTTGAAATTTGAATGAAATGAGGGCCCTATTTATAGAGTTTAGGATTGGGATTAGTGGTAATTTGGTAATTGATTCTTGGAGCCAAAATTTGAATTAATGATAATTCTTTCAAAAATTAGAGCCAAAATTTGAATTAATGACAATTCTTCTTAAAAATGAAAGATTGGTACTAAAATTTGAATTAATGGTATATCTTTCAAAAATGAAGAAAAATTGGAGCCAAAATTTGACAAGCTTAAAATGCTGATTTTTTTTTCAAATTTTCACGCTGTGCAATCGATTGCACTATAGTGCAAATTGATCTGCACAGTGTATTTTTTTCAAAAATGACACAAAATGCACTATATGCCATCCATTGCACTCTAAGAGCAATCGATTGCATCAGTGACAAAAATGAATTTTTGTTAATTTTTCCTTTGCAAATAGAGATTTAAGGAAAATAATACCAGAAATCCTTATTTGTCAGATGCTTCGACTTGGTACCTACAAAACAAAAATATACAAAGACAAAGACAAACATTTTTTTATATTTTGATTAGAAGTTAGTCAACAACACATATACAAAATACACAACTAAGGTGCTTGGAGATTCCTCAAGAGCAAACTTAAATATAGAAGATAGAAAAAGAGGAAGAACCAACCCTAATGTGATCTTGTTATGATCGAGTTGATATGATATGATAGAGGAATCTTAGGGGCAAAAATTGGGGTACAATAGCTGCCCTTATTTAAGTGTCTTCTACCCGGAGATACGAAGGTTAAAAATCTTCGTGTCGATGCGATTGAAGATACTTAAATATAAAACAAGCCCTATTTTTGGCCCTAAGATGCCATGCAAATGCTTATGCATATGAATGCATATGAACAGAACCAAAGAGACGCAAAGTAACATTGGGGATGCAACAAAAATGGAGAAACAAAGGAGCAACCCCACCAGGAAAATAAATCACTGGTGGACCTAAAAGAATTGAATCAGAGAGGAAGTTAACAAGTATCGACGTTAATTGCCGATGTACTACCAACGTTCACTACAGGTAGAGAGAAAATATATCATACCATCGCCGTTCACTGACGATGAACTATCAACGTTCACTGAAGATAGAAAAAAGATAACAAACATCGACGTTCACTGCCGATGTACTACCAACATTCACTGAAGGTAGAAAGAAAATATCATACCACCGCCGTTCACTGACGATGAACTATCAACGTTCACTGAAGATAGAAAAAAGATAACAAACACCGACGTTCACTACTGATGTACTACCAACGTTCACTGAAGGTAGAGAGAAAATATATCATACCATCACTGTTCACTGACAATGAGCTATCAATGTTCACTGAAGATAGCAAAAAGATAACAAACACCGACGTTCACTGCCGATGTACTACCAACATTCACTGAAGGTAGAAAGAGAAAATATCATATCACCTCCGTTCACTGACGATGAACTATCAATGTTTACTGAAGATAGCAAAAAGATAACAAACACCAACGTTCACTGCCGATGTACTACCAACATTCACTAAAGGTAGAAAGGGAAAATATCATATCACCGCCGTTCACTGACGATGAACTATCAACATTCACTGAAGATAGCAAAAAGATAAAAAACACCGACGTTCATTACCGATGTACTACCAACGTTCACTGAAGGTAGAGAGAAAATATCATACCACCGCCGTTCACTGACGATAAACTATCAACGTTCACTGAAGATAGCAAAAAGATAACAAACACCAACGTTCATTACCGATGTACTACCAACGTTCACTGAAGGTAGAGAGAAAATATCATATCACCGCCGTTCACTGACGATGGACTATCAACATTCACTGAAGATAGCAAAAAGATAACAAACACCGACGTTCACTGCCGATGTACTACCAACGTTCACTGAAGGTAGAGAGAAAATATATCATACCATCGCCATTCACTAATGATGAACTATCAATGTTCACTGAAGATAGCAAAAAGATAACAAACACCGACATTCACTGCCGATGTACTACCAACGTTCATTGAAGGTAGAGAGAAAATATATCATACCATCGCTATTCACTAACGATGAACTATCAACATTCACTAAAGATAGCAAAAAGATAACAAACACCAACATTCACTGCCGATGTACTACCAACGTTCACTGAAGGTAGAGAGAAAATATCATACCACCGCCGTTCACTGACGATGAACTATCAACGTTCACTGAAGATAGTAAAAAGATAACAAACACCGACGTTCACTGCCGATGTACTACCAACGTTCACTGAAGGTAGAAAGAGAAAATATATCAAGTTATCCCAAAATTCTGGAGTTTTACCTAGAACGAGTCTCAACTTCTTCTTTAACAAAGGAAATCTGCCTGGAAAGGATCAAACATAAGCTGTCTCAAATAAAGAGACTTGTTACTCATTGTCAAGGGGAATTGCAAAGAGAAATGACTTTCTGGGGATAGAAATATGGCTTCCTGGGGAAAGAGATATGACTTCCTGGGGAAAGAGATATGACTTCCTGAGGAAACATATATGACTTCCTGGGGAAAGAGATATGACTTCCTGGGGAAAGCGATATGACTTCCCGTGGAAACAGATATGACTTCCTGGGGAAATGCCACGATATTCCTGCTGAGGAGATAAAGTCTTCTCGTGCAAAATAAATTCACAAACCAAAACTCAAAGTTCTCAGAAATCCAAAGTAAATAATATTGTCATGCAACCACAAATCCAATTCAGAAATAAATAGGAGTAAGACAGCCAACGAAGATATATCCTTTGAGAAATAAACTCAAGAGGGAAAACCAAATTCAACTAAGCAAAGAGCGCTGCAGGAAGATCAGAACACAATGTCAATGATCGATGATTTTTAGCAATGCATGATATATGTATGAATGTATGAGTGATATCGTGCATATCCTGGTAAAAGGATACATGATCAGTATAAACAAACAAAACTGCCTCAGGTACTAACAACATTGGGCTAAACTTCAACCAGAAAGATCAATCCAAGAAAGGCAAAAGAAACTGCGGAAACCAAACCTATTTCATGTCCTAACTTCATTGAGGAGTAACATAATCCAGATGTAGCCAAATCAAATAGATACAGGGATAGAACATCCTTCTTCCGGTTTCATCAGAGAAGTAGTTTTCTGAAAGTAACATGCCTATTGGAGATTGCAAGACCAGCCTCAAATAAAGCAGACTGACGCCGAAACAATCAAACCTCACTGGGGAATTCAAGCCTACTTTGAAGGAGGAAAAGCATACAGAATTCACTAAGGGAGACAATGCTTCACCATTGATACCTCTACTGGGGACTTCATGCTGACTTCATTGGGGAGGTCAACACCATATCATCAAGGGGAAACCAAGATACGTTCTTCACTGGGGAAACTGGAGATACCTGTTCTTCGAGAGTAATTATTGCACCAACTTCTTTGGGGAGAAAGGACTTCTATCAAATAAGCAATGCCTTCACTGGAGAATCTTGGATTGAGTCTTCATATCATACAAACCTATTCCAACAAAAGATGCCCTGGTATAGCCTTCCCGGGGAATCAAGAAGTTAACATTATAGAAAGAGGTAAAACTCATGGGGATTTTAAATCAAACCCAGCACTCGGCGGGTGAAAACCCAAAGGGTTGACAACTGTCTCAACATTTCTTAGAAAATATACTGCCCTGGTCTAGTTTCTTGGGAAATAAATACCAATAATAATGCCAATACTACAGAAAGAGCGACATTTTGCAAATAGTTCCATCTCAGCACACCAAGGGAACACGACCTTTCGTCATATGAGGGAAGACTTTGCTGGGGAATGTGGGATAGAGGCCTCAGACCATGCAAACCCAAAATAAAAAAAGAACCAAGACTTGACTGGGGACAATGGGATTACAAACCCAATATTGCACCTTACACAAATTGGTATCATCTCTAACTATATGAGAAACACAAGAAGATCATACATATACTAGCAAAAGTGACCTGGGAGAACCTTCCTGGAGAACCAAGAAGTTCACATTATAGCAAGAGTTCAAAATTATGGGGATTTTAAATCAAACTCAACACTTGGTGAGAGAAAACCCAAAAAGTTGATAACCATTTCAACACTTCTTAGAAAATATACTGCCCTTGTCTAGCTACTTGGGAAGCACATAACAACAATAATGTCGTAACAGGAGAAAGCACTGCTGTACAAGAGATTCAATATCAATACAAAGGGAGAAAGAACTCCATCAAATGAGAAAAGGATTCATAGCTCTTTTTAATCTTCGTTTGATCACCACCTGGCTGGGTAAAGAATCACACTCAGCTGGAGAAGTCTGCAGCAAGACTGGAAAAAATGGGATTATAAACCCAACACCATAACAAAACCTGTAGGAAACCCTTTAATTGATCATTAATTGTTAGAGGAATCCAGACACACATCTATAAAACAGATCACAAGAAACAATCCTGCTTGAGGAAGATTCTCGGCTTGGGGTAGACATAGTAGCTATCTTGACGAAATCTGGATATGCCCTTGGAAACCATTCTGGTGTCTCAAGCTTACCGTGCTGATCAAGGTAAATTCCGTAACTTTCCTTTGGCTGCATGATTTTAGGATAACCTTTTTGATCAAATGGCTTCTAGAGATTTGTCGAATCTTGACGTAACTGCCCTAGATTGGCTGAATGTTGCATCCTCTTTGCTCCATAAATCTTCTCGGCAACATGCCTTTTGCTGATACTCAATTGTAAACTTTCATGATATCAAGTAGTTGTTTTACAAGCAGAAAATGTTTATTCTAAGAATGAAAATTCTAATGCAACAATTATGTAAGTCTTGAAGATTTTATTTGAAAAGATGTCGCAAAACCTTGTGAACAAATCACTAGCCAGGATGCGACATGAATTTTTTGTATGAAAGATAACAAAAGCATATGATACCAATCACAATAATTTATCAAAATTAATGGGAGTCAGGAAACACTATCTCATTGGAGTATGCTTTCGAAATAAACCCTGTTTCAATTAGGACTTTTGAGGGTTGTAACGTGGCCTGGTTCACAGTTTTAGAAAAAAAAGATTTAAGGCTCAAAAATATTTGGTGCCCACCCCCTTCATGATGTTCTTCAGTCCTAAGTTCACTTAACTTGACACGAACATTTATCTCTCAAAAGAAATTTCGAGATGGTTGAGGAATCAAACAGGGGTTTCTTTGGACATGCAAGTCACTCATTCCTGCTTCTTTTGGGTTTCTTGTCACGCGACTTTGTTCTTTACTGAGGATTTCACATTGTAATCCTTTATCGCATTTTAGGCTTTCCATTTCTTCCTTTCCTTCTGGACAAATTCCTTTTGACTTTGACTCTGAAGTGTAGCGGGATGCCCTGACTTTTGCCTAAGCGGCTTGTTTTTTCAAGTTCCGACTTAGCGGGGCTTTTTGTCTCTTTCTTTTTCATCATAAATTTTTTTTTATTCATGTCATCTTTTTTCTTTTGAACATGTTGCGTGACTTCGAGTCATTTGTGACTTGTCGGAAGAATTGTGACTGCCCTATTTTTGGGTAGGTGAGAGATAACCATTGTTGTATCATCATCTGCTGATCTCCTGGTGTGCGAGAGATAGCCATTAAGATATCGTCAATTGGCACACCCTCCTAATAAGTGAAGATTAACAATTGTGGTTTTGACTTTCCTCAACCTTTCGAGGGATAACCATTGTTGTATCCTTAGATGCGCACTCTTGATGAGATCTGAATACTCAATCAGATTAACTGAACACTACCCTGCCCCGAGTTAAAAAAAGGTTTTTTCTGAATAGAAAAAGAAACTCCTACTTCAAGGCTCAAAGGGGTTAACGAGGGTTTCACTCCCTTATATCTCTGGTGTTTGAGAATTTGAAACAATGCTTGTATATCGTCAACAGGGTTTTATCCAAAAGCATACAACCAGAAAATTTATGTTTTAATATCATCATCCTCCTCCCAATATCTGACTAGGCAAGAGAATGGGTAACAAGTTAGTATCATAAAGAAATTTAAAATTGAAAACAAATACGAGTGAAATGAATGAATTTCTTCAAGACAAACATACTCGTTGTATTAAGATTAAACATTCAAATGCAAACAAGTTCTTACATGTAAACAGTGCAATGATAAACAAGAAAAATTAAAAATGAGAAAGAAGTAAAAATGCTAATAAACTGAGAAGGCTAATCATCCTTAAACTCCAGGGCATTCTTCAATTACGTACATCACCAGATGAGCACGAGGGAAAGTGTTTCCCTTATACTTCTCAAACTCCTGGACCTTAAACTTAGCAGGTATCTTAACATTCGGGACCAAGCATAGCTCATTCGCATTCTGCCCAAATAGCTCTTTTCCCCTAAGAGCCTTCATATCTCTTTGCATTCTATCAAACTTCTCTTGAAAATCATCCATTATATCATAAAGACCCAAGTCTTCACTCGGCGGAGGGAAAGGACGACACACATCTTCATTAACAAATGGAACCAAATTCACCGAAGGAGGTGCAGCAGGAACAGTATACACCACATGAGGTGCAGGAGTAACAACAGTCTGAACCACTGGAGCATCTTGAGGGCCAAGATTGAAACCTTCAGGTGCAAAATTCTCTGGTATTCCCCATGGATAACCTTAAGGCATACGGTTTTGAACAACAACCGGAGTAACGGATACAGGAACAGTCGGAACTTCAGTACTTGCCCTTGTTGTTTGAGGTTGAACACTCGGTGGCTGATTCTGAGCAACCACCAGAGCTTCCATCAGAGTAGTTAAATTAGCCAAGCTGGCCTTCAAAGCAGAAAATTCTTTGCGCAGCTCACGATTTTCCTGTTCCAAATTGTCCATCTTCTTTTTGAAATTAGCTCGAGTGTTGTAGTGATGAGTCAGCTTGTTGAACAAAGTAAAGAGCTGGGTAAGACACTTGGGTATGCATATAAAATTCAAGAAATATGTGCAATATGATGCATGATATGCAATGCACATGATTATTTTTACTTTATCATTTAATATTTCAAGGGATTTAATGTTTATAGACATATGGCAAACATCAAAATAATAACGCATTTGAAATACTGAAAACTTTTATTATAATAACTTCAAAATGAATTACAAGTTTCAATGATCCCAAGTACAAGACGAGAATACAATATAAAATCCCGAGAAAAGGAACTGATAGAGATCAATCTGTACACTGGAGCTTCCCTGTGAGCCTGGCAATCTGAGCTCTCAACCTCTGGTTTTCTTCCACATGTCAGATGGCAACCTCTTTCCAATCATTTGAAGCAGGAAGTGAGTAATAAACACCTGTTTGAGGCTTAGGAGAAAATAAATCACCTTGCTTCTCCATAGACTCCACCGCTCGACTCTCAAGGATCTCGATCAAATCATCCTTCTCCTTCAAGTCTGCTATATAGGAACTCTCTAAAGTCTGGAACTTGTTCTTCCAAGCATCCCTTTCCTGTTGCATCTTAACCAAAGCAAGCTGCAGCTCTTCTAGATCATCTAATAAGGGATGAGTGGTCTTTACAAACAAATCAGGCATGGGTGTCTCCTGAGTATACGACATCTTCAACTGAATGGATCTCGACCGGACCCACTGAAGATATGGGTCCAAAGAAACAACACCCCTAGGTCCCAAATCCTTCCTACTCTTCTTATGAAAGTAAAGAAGTGATACACTGGATCATAGAACTGGACCAAGGTCGAGAGAATACCCTCCTTCATCTTCAGCTTCATGAGAGGAATAATGGATCCATACTTCTTCCGAAAGTCTGCAGGACACTCAATCTCTGGAATTAGACTGACAACCTCATCTATCTTGGGATCCTTGAAACTATATTTCCCGGTCTTTCTCTTTCCAGAATCCATGGTTAAAAGTACCTGAGATATTCATAAATAGTCAACCTTTAAATCCCTTGAAATATGGTTTTCTTCAAAAGATGCTTATGAGTGCATGGATGCATGATGCAACAATCACACACAAGATCACACATATAGGGTTCATAGGTTCAACGTCACGAGCATGAGGTCGAAGGTACTACCCGTAAGGTGTTGGTCTAAAAAGTTATCACCTGCCGAACAAGGTTCTAGAGGTTCCCAGGGTCTACATCCTTCCTTCGGATATTACCAACTTCCCAATTAACTCGGTAATTAGTAATATTCTCAAGAAAGACTCGTCCGAGTGTAGTATCGCATGACAACTATTTCCGGATTACTCCGTCATAGCTTTCGCACTATACCTAAAAGGCCAAGATGGGTTTGGTATTCTACGGTCCTCAGCTTCAGCAGGCTCCCATGTCAAAAGCAGTACATCTTCCCGATTTCTCAGTAAACGAAAATACAGTCAAAGGGGCCTCCATTGAGTGAGGGATCTCATGCCTCCTTTTTTGGGATTACTCCCTCAAAGTTAACATGACTATACCGCCCGTCCTATCTTAAAGTTTTCCAAAGTCCGGGTATAGGATTTATAAGTAATCACCAAGCACCCTGAAAACCAGGAAAATCCAAAAAACATATATATAAAATATAACACATAAACAACAATAACACATATACAGATATAAACAAAGATAGGTTTAACCCACTTAAGGATGGACCAGCGAGAGGTCAATCTGTCCCCAGTGAAGTCGCCATTTTTCTGTAGCGGTAGAAATGTTCAAGACTAAGCCATTGGATTGACTAGACTTTATACAAATCAAAATAAGAATCGCCACTGCGCTTTATTGTTTCCAAAGGAATAGGAAAAGAGCGAATAACCCAAAAAAAGGGGAAAAGATTCAAGGTAAGGGGGTTGGTTATGCAAAGGGAAGGTATTAGCACCCTAAACATCTACGGTACTCCGCAGGAACCTCTTTGAAAAATATGTATATTTTGGCTATAAAAATGTGTTGTATATAAAATGGATGGTGGAGGTGAGAAAAGAAATATATTTTTTATGATTTTTGCACCCGCCGCGGTTGAGAACCTTTAGTGCCTACGTACCACCTTTCGTGCAATAGGGGATCAGGGTACACATAGTTCCTCTTTTAAAAATTTGAAACACAAGTGTGTTGGTTGATTTCAAGAGATAAGACATCATCGTTATTGTCCGTGTGGAAAACATACTTACTACCCACAATCATGAGAAAGGAGAATTTGCATCATCTCAAAGTGGAGGATATGGCTTGGATCTTAAAGTCAACAATGCCTCACTCAACACCCAAGTGGAAAATATCTCACTTCACTACATATTGTAGAAGTATAGTTGTTTGCATCACTACAAGGATTGACAAGAGTCCAATCTTTTAAGAAAAAGTTGAAAGATAAAAGCCAAAGTGGCAAAATGGTTTGAAATGAGATTAATTGACTTTTAGTCTTCTCAGAAAAAATGTCAAAGTATTATTAAATTGATTGAAGTTTATTTATGAAAATGTTTTGAAAATGCATGGACATAAGTCCAAGTTTATTATGAAAATGGTTCAAGTTTCAAAACAAGAAGAGTTTTCAAAAGGAGGGAGAAGATTTTTGAAATTAAAGAAGATGGGTGGAGATGAAGAGACTATCCTAAAGCATAAGGTAAAAGCTAGGGATAAGAAACATCTAACCAATAAGAAGCCAATACTTGACATTATGAGTCAATATAGAATTCCCATTCTTCGGATTGAAACCAAGCAAGCAAAGATACTAAACAATTCGCACATTAAAAACCTTGTGTCTTACCCGAGGCACAATGGTCCATTTGTAAGGGTTTTTATTTCATCTTCATATGACATTCAATGAATCATGGACGTTTTTCACATACAAACCTTTTGTGCTCATTGTCTTTCTTTTACATTTTATTGTTTAAAGATGGCTATACCCTTACACACACCCATACTCACAAATGTAGGTACCCCTCCATTCTGGATCCCATGGGTAACGATACTGCTATGGCCTTTAGTGACTCTGAAGATCTAATCTACCAAGCCGAAGACGAAGGTGAGGAAGATTGTGAACTACCAGGGGAATTGGCTAGACTACTACAACAAGAGGAAAGAACTATTCAACCTCATGAGGAACCGTTGTATACAATCAACTTGGGTACCGAGGAAGATAGAAAGGAAATCAAGGTGGGTGCCAATCTAGAGTCGAGTGTCAAGGAGCGTCTAATTCAGATATTGCATGATTATGTTGAGATTTTTGCCTAGTCATACGAAGACATGCCAGGACTTGATACTGACATCGTGGTACATCGTCTACCCACAAGAGAAGACTGTCCACCAGTGAAACAAAAATTCCGCCGCATGAGACCTGACATGTAAGAGAAGATCAAAGCGGAAGTCATGAAACAATTAAATGTTGGATTCTTGGTTGTCACTTCCTATCCTTAATGGGTTGCCAACATTGTTCCCGTGCCTAAAAAGGACGGAAAAGTACGAATGTGCGTGGATTATAGAGATTTAAATAGGGCCATCCTTAAAGATGATTTTCCACTTCCCTACATCGATATCCTGGTTGACAATACAGCCCAACACAAAGTGTTTTCCTTCATGGAAGGATTCTCAGGTTATAACCAAATCAAAATGGCACCCGAGGACATGGAGAAAACTACATTTGTCACACAATGGGGCACATTCTGTTATAAAGTGATGCCATTCGGACTGAAGAATGCTGGGGAAACCTATCAACGCGCCATGGTAGCTTTATTTCATGATATGATACATCATGAGATATAAGTCTATGTAGATGACATGATAGCCCGATCACAAACTGAAGAGGAGCACCTTGATCATTTGCAAAAGCTGTTTGAGAGGTTGAAGGAGTACAAACTAAGGTTGAATCCAAACAAGTGCACATTCGGAGTACGGTCTGATAAACTCCTAGGTTTTGTTGTCAGCAATATAGGCATCGAGGTTGACCCTGCCAAGGTTAAAGCAATACAAGAAATTCCTGATCCTCGTACTGAGAAGGAAGTCAGAGGATTCTTGGGACGCCTGAACTATATTGCCAGATTCATTTCTCACCTAACAGCTACTTGTGAACCAATATTCAAACTATTGAAGAAAGATCAAGTAGTCAGATGGAATGATGAGTGTCAGATTTCTTTTGACAAAATCCAAGAGTACCTACAACAACCTCCTGTTTTGATGCCACCAGTCGAGGGAAGACCACTGATCATGTATCTGACCGTTTTAGAGAACTCAATGGGGTGTGTATTGGGGAAGCATGACGAGTCTGGCCGAAAAGAGCACGTTATTTATTACCTGAGCACAAAGTTTACCGACTGTGAAACCAGATGTTCACTACTCGAGAAAACTTGCTGCGCTCTGGTATGGGCTTCTCGCCGGCTAAGACAGTATATATTGACTCATACCACTTTACTGATATCTAAGATGGATCCGATAAAGTACATCTTCGAAAAGCCTGCTCTGTCTGGGAGGATAGCTAGATGGCAGATGATCTTAATAGAATATGACATAGAATACACTATCCAGAAAGCTATAAAGCGCAATGTGCTAGATGATCATCTTGCTCATCAAGCCGTAGAAGATTATCAGTCCATGAAATTTGAATTCCCGGATGAAGACATCATGACAGTAGACAACGGTGAAGAAATCAGACCATATGACGGACCTGAACAAGGATCTCGATGGACCCTGTTCTTTGATGGAGCATCCAATGCACTTGGTAATGGTATCAGCGCTATACTCATATCTCCGAAAGGGTGTCATACTCCCTTTACTGCCAGACTTTGCTTCAACTGTACGAACAACATGGTGGAATACGAAGCATGCATCTTTGGTCTAAAGGCTGCCATAGACCTGGGAATCAAATCTTTAGATGTGTTTGGAGATTCAGCTTTGGTCGTCAGTCAGATCAAAGGAGAATGGGACACTAAGCACCCAAACCTTATCCCTTACAAAGAACATGTTTTGACATTGCTACCACATTTTGAGCAGATTACCTTCGAGCATTTCCCGCGAGAAGAAAATCAGCTAGCAGATGCTCTAGCCACAATGTCATCCATGTTTAAACTTAATTGGGATAACGAGGCTCCCCAGATCACTATCGAACGAATGGATGAACCATCACACTGTCACGATATTAATACTGAAGAGGTAGTGGACCAGCCTTGGTTTCATAAAGTCAAGAGGTATCTCGAGACTCAAGAATATCCAAAAGAAGCTTCAATCAATGATAAAAAGTTCTTAAGGAGATTCTCTGCTAAGTTCTTCCTGAGTAATGGCATCCTGTACAAACGCAACCATGAATCCATTCTGCTCCGATGTGTGGATAAGAGTGAGGCTGAAAGGATCATGGCTAAATCACATGAAGGAACTTTTGGCACTCACTCCAGTGGGCATACGATGGCGAAGAAAATCCTATGGGCAGGCTATTATTGGTCTACTATGGAAGCAGATTACTATCAACACTCTCGGACCTGTCATAAGTGTCAAATTTATGCTGACAAGGTGCACGTACCTCTGGTTCCTCTGAATGTCTTGACGGCTCCTTGTCCCTTTGCTATGTGGGGAATTGATATGATTGGGGAGATCAAGCCAACAACCTCCAATGGACATTGTTTCATCCTAGTGGCCATTGATTACTTTATAAAATGGGTCGAAGCAGCTTCCTTCGCTTCCGTTACTAAGAATGTTGTTGCCCGCTTCATCAAGCAAAATCTCATTTGCCGGTACGGTATCATAGAAAGGATCATCACTGACAATGGTACAAACCTTAACAATACTATGATCACCACCTTGTGCGAGCAGTTCAAGATTCAACATCATAATTCATCCCCCTATCAGCCAAAGATGAATGGTGTTGTCGAAGCTGCAAATAAAAACATTAAAAAGATCATAAAAAAATGACAGTCACCTACAAGGATTGGCATGAGATGCTACCATTCGCTCTCCACGGGTATCGTACCACAGCTCACACATCAACTGGGGCAACACCCTATTCTTTGGTTTACGGTATGGAGGCTGTCTTGCCTATTGAGGTTCAGATCCCCTCTTTGAGAATTATGAAGGACACAAGTTTGAATGAGGACGATTGGATCTAGACTCGACTTGATCAACTAAACTTAATTGATGAAAAGAGATTTACTGCTATTTGCCATGGTCATATGTATCAAAAACGAATGATCAAGGCTTTCAACAAGAAAGTCAGACGCAAAGTATATCAAGTTGGAGATCTAGTGATCAAGCGCATCATCTTTCCACAAAGTGATCCCAGGGGAAAATGGAATCCTACCTATGAAGGACCATGGACGGTGACGACCTGCCACACCCTGTGAACGTGGACATAGTCAAAAGATACTATGCATAAGAGACCCGCTAGGTTGACACACCTAGGAAAAAAAAGGGCATCCCGGCGAACCAAAAAGGTTCGAGAAAAATTAGGGATAAAATATAAAAAAAATCTGTACACCCGGCAAGTTGAAAACCCGAAAGGGCGACTTGGGCAAAAAAGGGTTTCCCGGTGGACAAAAAACCTGAAAGGGCGGACCAGGAAAAAGTTAGGGAATTAAAGCGTATGACTATGTCCCATAAGATCACTTTAAGGACAACCTCTTGAATTCCACTGACAAACTCGTAGCTTCTGATCAATTCAATCATCTTCAGACAGAGCAACAAATAGACAAGATGCTCAGAGATACGAAGGCTATAACAGAATGGGAACCCCATGGGATTATTACACATAGCCATCTTTCTTTGTATAAATTTTTCTTGTTTTTATGACACCATTCTCTTACTAGAATGATTTCCTTCTTTGTACAAAATACTTACTCAAAGTCAATACAAATATATCCCTTTGAAAGTGCAAAAACTATTTGTCTTTTTCTTTACTCTTGTGTTTTGTTTGCAAAAACGTCCAATGATTCATTGATAAACATATGCATTTGAACATAATTACTATTTACAAATAAACAAAATAAGAAAGACAATTACTGATAGGTTGAAAAGACAGGAAAACGTCTCTAGGATATTCCATAACCAATCCCCACAGTACGTCATTTAGATCCCCAGCGGAACTAAAACTTCAAACTATTAATCCCCAGTAGAAATCATCAAATGTCTCAGCATTCCCCGAGCAGATCTTACAAGCAGTACATGGCATTTCCTTTATAATGGAATTTACTTCTCTCAACAAGAGTTTGTCAGTACTTCAACTTCAAGACATGAAAATTCAATATATCCTTATCAGCGTTCAAGGATTTATTTTTCTCAATCAAACAACAATACAACAAATCAGCTTACATGCGCATACATTACATCCATATATCATAAACATTGATAAAACAAATACATTGCATCATACATTTCCATGTAACATAACTTTGTGTTTTAGCTAACATTTTACCCTTTTCAGGATAAGATTAACAGCTACAATTAACAATATGCAATCAGATACAGTACAGATATGCTCCAGAGACGGATGCCGTTCTAATACTCATTCAGATTTAATGATTCAGATACAATATGGATATGCTCCAGATACGGATGCTATTCTGAATCTCATTCAGATTTCAAGATTCAGATACAGTATGGATAAGCTCCAGATACAGATGCCATTCTGATGCTCATTCAGATTTCAATGTTCAGATACAGTATGGATACGCTCCAGATACGGATTCCACTCTGATACTCATTCAAATTTCAAGGTTTAGATACATTATGGATACACTCCAGATATGGATGCCATTCTGATACTCATTTAGATTCAGACTTCAGATACAACACAGATACGCTCCAGACACGGATGCTATTCTGATAATCATTCAGATTCAGACTTCAGATATAGCACAAATACGCTCCAGACACGGATTCCATTCTGATGCTTATTCAGATTCAACTTTCGGATACACTACAGATACACTCTAGACACAGATGCCATTCTGATACTCATTCTTTCAGCTTACAATTTACGATTCAACAAACATTCTTGGATGGCATATACAAGCCCATCTCCAACAAGGATCTATTACTTCTCCAAATGGCATCTTTAATCCCATTCCCTCAACTACGCATTGTCAAGTGCAAATTTATGGGCACTCTAGTGTACAATCATCTTTCACCTTCGAGTCACGAACGAAAAAGCTCGCCAATCTAACTCTTCAGGTTTAAGAAGATTGAATAGGGGCAGCTGTTGTACCCCAAAATTTACCCTCTCATTTATCAAGACTTTTCTCACAAGGTTTCTTTGACTAAAGACTGGATTAGGGTTTGGTCAGCTTAAGGCATATCATCTTGCACGGATGACCCAAAATTAGGGTTTGAGGTTGCACAAGGATTTTTGGACTATCAATGCTTCATGTGACTTTCAAGCATCATTATGGATCCCTAAGATCACTCAGGATAAGTTTCAAGCTTTGAACTATATTTTTGATCAGTCAATTGGATAATTGACCTAAAAAATCAACCGTATTAGGGAAAAAGTCAACCATGGCCAATTCACAGTCAAATTTCATAATTCTTGATCCACATCAACATTTTAAGCTTATATGTATCATTTTGTCAAGTTTGGATCACAATTCCTCAAGAAATTTGATCAAATCACCAAAAGGGCAAAATGGTCAAAATTAGGGTTTTGACTGAGGAAGGGCAATTTCTGATTTATGACTTAGCAATTGACCAATTGAGGTGAAGCATGATTTCAAGGATTCAATTGCATCATCTTGACCTAATTACATGACTCAAAACATTTCAATTTCATTGGATTGACAGATGAAATTTGCAGTCAACTGATCAAAAGTCAATTGTACACTTAAAAGTCAAACTTTGACTTTTTGGTCAAAATCAAGTGCCAAGGGTCATAATTCATCAAAACATGTCAATATGTGAAATTTGTTCATCAAGAAATCCAAATTTGAAGATTAGGGTTTGAATTTGAAATTTTTCTTAACTTAGAAAATTTTCTAAGTATAGAAAATTTCTTATTTTTTCTCAACTTTAGGCCACTTTTTCACCATGATGCATAATGATTCAAAGAAAGTTCCCAACATTAAAGTTGTATACCTCCATGAAATCTACAACTTTGTTTCACACACTTTTCCCTAAATATGTTTGGATCTCAAGATATAAATTTATGAATACATGCTCATGAACTAAATAACTTAGTGAAATTTTGCCCTAATTTAGGCAGGTTTTGGACCCAACTTCATGGAAATGTTTCACCTAGTTAAAAGAGGTATCTCAAAATTCATTTCAAATATGAGTTATAGAGCACATTTCAAGCTTTCTAAAATGTCAAAGAACTCCTCAAGATCATTTTTGAGTAGGGAGAATCGAAGAGAGGAAGTTGGCATTTTCTCACTTTTGTCCAAGCCATTTCATGAAGAACAAAGTTGCAATCAATACCTATGCTGCCTAATCCATGCTTTACAGGTCCCAAAATTGTTCCTCATTTCTTAATTTAATGCTTACTCAGTTGACAAATCTTTAATCCATGCCCTAGAGCCATTATCCAAGTTGCAATTCCATAAATTGCATAAAGGGACCATTGCCATTTTGGAAAACTTCCACTTTTGCAAACTTTATAAATCTTGAGCATTGGACCTGTCCCCTTGGCACATACAAGTCTCACAGGTCTAAAGAAAATTGTACAAGCTGATACCAACCCTAAGAGAGCAAGTACAAGCATGGCAAGCATTTTCCCTTCACTTTACTTCAAATGCAAGAAAAGTGGCAAAAAGGCTAGAACTAGCACAACTGTTGGAGGGTTGACATGAAACCAATTCTATACTAATATACAAACACAATACATCACATAAGACGATTGAAGAAGGCCTGAAACACTCCCAAGCAGAAAAACACCAGAAAACTGTCCAAACTTGCAGTTTTGGCATAAGGATACCAATCTCCTATTTGGCTCGTGTGTTTCCATTCTTGATCATCAAAACATATTACCTACTTGATATCAAACCAATCCAGACCTTCATCCCTGTTCTGTAATCATTTTTCCATCATCTGCCATTGTTTCTTTCAAAGCTTGCAGTTTGACTTGGCCAAGGAGTTTCAGGCATTTTCAGAGCAAGGCAAAGGTTGGAATACATTCAGGGAAGTTCAAGGAAGCTCAAGCAAGCATCATGCCTCCATCAAACTCACTCCAGTTCCATCCACGATTCCAACTGAAGGAGGTAAAATCTTAACTTCTATCTCCTTATACAGGCAACCATTGGCCATGATTTGTGAATAAATAATGTAGTACTCATTGCAATGAAACTGTACATATCTTTATCTTGCATTGATTTTACTTGAGTTGAGAGAATTTGGAACTTGAAGTTTCTGAAAATATTAGGTTTAAATTTAGGGTGTTAAAATTCTTTCTGACCCTTGATTGTTAGTTCACATAACTTATATGGTTGGAATCGTGAGTTCAAATACTGCAACTTTCATGTTATGAGTTTTCATTTTCATGGAAGTATGAGAGAGTTACATGATGTTTGACCAAGCTTGAGGAAGAAGATGAAGTACAGGGCAAGGACTTGTTCTGTGTTATATTATTTTTGCTTTCCTTAAGACAATGGATGTACAGCCACCCCAGTGGCAAAGTAGCGCGCTGGTGAGACCCATGTCCTGGGTTCGAACTTGGGCGCTACTTTTATGATTTTAACATTTTTCTCCTTTCCATTATGCTATTTTTGCAGGTTTGGGCTTGGTCTTTTGGGCCATGATTTTTTTGCTAACATTGTTGCCAGTTTTGCTACATCACCCCCCTGCCAATTTTTTTTATAATATTTGTTTTATTTTCATTTTTAATATATTAAATATTTTCTTTGATGCATAAAAAATCCTAAAAAATGTAAATTTCATAATATTGCATTTTATTTTATTTTAGTTTATTTTTTCACATAGAAATATATTTTATTCTCAATATATATATCATGTATTTTCTTAATAACTTGTAAAATATAATCAAAGTATATTTAGTTTAATCTACTTATTTATTTCTCACTTCATACTTATAAATATTTATTTTTGCATATATAAAAACTTTATCTTTTTATACAATATTATTTATTATTTTCATACAAAAACTACATAAAAAAATAATATATAAGAACTTTATTTTCTTTTAAAATAATAATTAGGATTAAGTCTCCCTTTTAAAAATTAATTCCTTTTCCTTACATTTTTAGGTTTAGATTAAAATCTCTTTTACATAAAAAAAATCTTTTCTTACATATACATTGTATTGCATCTTTAAATATTGTATTTTATTTATTCTAATTCGTACAAATTCGATTTGGTTGTAAAAATTTATTTAGGTTTATATTTGTGCAAATCCCCATTCAAATTTGTATTCCCCCCTCCCATAAAATTGTTGTAATAGCTTAGTAATATTTACATTATGCAATTTATCGCTTTACATGCCATGATTAGTAATTAGAGTCTGTATGATAAGATCGAAACAAAGCAAAAATAGAAAACCCTAAATACAAGACAAAATCAAAGCATGAAAATGATACACTTGCACACAAGCATCCTTAGGGTTTCTCCACTTGGTTGCCTAAAACAAAATTTCCATATTACGCATGCGAAGTATCTTGGCAAAATAAAACAAATATAAGATCCTAGTTCCTCGATGACGCTATTCAAGGTTGCCTTACAAAAATGATCTTGGTCCCTCAAAAATGTTAAGATACTTTGCAAACATTTCTAATCATGGTTATACGTTGATCCACGCCCGTCCCGTTTACATCCAAAGATAGGGTTGCTTACCAAGTTAATGGTAAGACAAAAATGTCAAAGGAATAGAAAATGTACAAGAAAGACATTTGAGTAGGTAGATTACTTCTAGTTACTTGCTCTATCTTCAAACAACTATCCTTGCTATTTTTAAAAAACAAAACACACATTTCAAAACATCTTACAATCATTGAAAACATTTTCAAAAAAGACAAACATCTTTGTATACATTCTTACAAACGAGAATCATTACAAAGATTGCCTAAACAAATGGCCTCTTTTACAAAATTCTTTCAAAACCACACCAAACACAATTTTAAACAAACAAAAGCAAGTTATCTAAGCAAGTAACTAAGAGCCCATGGAAAACCATGGATGAAAAGGGTGCTAATACCTTCCCTTTTCATAATCTACCCCCCGAACTCAAGAAAACATCTCAAAGGTCTTTCCTGTGCTTTTTCACCTTTCCTTTTGGATAAAAGAAAAGTCGGTGGCGACTCTTGCTAACCGCAACATTTGCGATAAAATGCAAAACCCTCAAGTCAGTTCTCCCACTTTATCAGAGAGACACCCTCAAAAGAAGTGACAATTAAAGACCCATCTAGATAAGAGATGGAAGAAATCCTGAAGATCATCCGAAAAAGTGATTACAAAATAGTTGAGCAACTGAGGCAGACACCCTCAGAGATATCCATGTTGTCCTTGCTGTTATTCTCCGAAGCACATGCCCAAGCTTTTATGAAATTTCTAAAGAATTCCCATGTACCGCAAGAAACTACTGCTGATCAGTTTGATAATTGTGTTGCAAGCCTAACTGCTGACAATGGCTTGGGATTTTCTGATGAAGATTTAACTCAAACGGGGAAGAATCACAACAAGGCTTTCCACATCTCTATTGAATGCAAAGGTACAACTCTGGCGCATGCGTTAGTAGATACTGGGTCCTCCCTCAATGTTTTTTCCAAAGGTGCTTTGGATAGACTAGACTGTGAAGGGATGGTGCTGAAACCCAGTGATATTTTGGTAAGAGCCTTCGATGGTTCGAAAAGAATGGTTCACAGAGAGGTTGATCTCCCGATCAAGGTGGGATCTTAAGTTTTCAATTCAACTTTTTAGGTAATGGATATTCGCTCGGCCTATTCATGCTTGCTCGGATGCCCATGGATTCATGGGGCAGGTGCAGTTACCTCTACGCTGCATCAAAAGCTGAAGTACCTAGTAAAAGAGAAGATAATCATAGTCTGCGGAGAGGAAGAATATATGGTCAGTCATTTGAATTCTTTCAAATATGTTGAAATGGATGGAGAATTCATTGAAACTCCTTGTAAAGCATTTGAAGTGATCCCTCCAGTAACTGATGTTGCTAAATCTATGCCTGCTACTCCTAATACTGCCAAGGACACACCAAGAATAGCCTCTTTGAAGGACGCTCGGGCTATTATAGAAGATATAGGCTGCATTATCTGGGGACAACTTCTTGATATCCCCTACAAATCTGAAAAATTTGGGTTGGGTTTCACTTCAAAAGCTCAGAAAGAGGTTCGTCGTGCTCGTGCTAGTGGACCACCTCTCCGTATTAGCAACAATGAAGTCAATTCTCTGGAAGACAGTGATAGTGATGGTGAATTTGAAGACTGGATATTCCCAACTGTTGAAGGTGGACTCAATAACTGGAAGGCCAAAGACTTCATCTCAATCTCCTTCAGCCAGAAGTAATTTCTATTTCCTATTTTTATTGTGTTAAGAAGTTTGTCTGTATAATTTCCTTTAAAACAATGACTTTAAACCACGTGCCTTGTTATGGCACAATTGTCTATTTGTTAAGGGTTTGTCATTTCATATATCATACGCTCATTTAATGAAAATATTGGACAATTTTGCATTCAAATTTTGCGCTCCTTGTCTTTCTTTTACTTTACTGCATTTTCAAAATAGCCATGTGACCTTACATGCACACACACACACACACACACACACACACACACACACACATTTGCGGATCCACATCCACTCCGGATCTCATTGATAACAATTTTGCTATTGCTGTTTATGACTTCGAAAATCCAATCTATTAAGCCGAAGACAAAGGTGAAGAAGATTGTGAGATACCTGGAGAACTCGCTAGACTCCTGATACAAGAGGAAAAGGCTATCTAACCGCATGAAGAGTCGGTAGAAGTGATAAACTTGGGTACTGAGGCAGATAGGAAAGAAGTCAAGATCAGCGCCAACTTAGAAGATAGTGTTAAGAGAAGATTGGTTCAAATGTTGCATGACTATGTTGAGGTATTCAGTTGTTCATATGAAGACATGCTAGGGATAGATGTTGATATCGTGGTTCATCACATGCCAATGAAAGAAGGTTGTTCTCCGATCAAACAAAAGGTTCGCTGCATGCGTCCTGATATGTCTGAGAAGATCAAGGCTGAAGTAATGAAACAATTCAATGCAGGTTTCTTGGCAGTGACGTTGTATCCCCAATGGGTTACAAATGTTGTTCCAGTGTCGAAGAAAGGCGGTAAGGTTCGCATGTGTGTAGGCTATAGGGATTTAAATAGGGCGAGCCCCAAAGTTGACTTCCCACTACCGCATATTAATGTCTTAGTTAACAACACTCATCAACACAAGGTATTCTCCTTGATGGATGGATTCTCGGGTTACAACCAAATCAAAATGGCCCCCGAAGACATGGAGAAGACTACTTTTGTCACACAGTGGGGGACCTTTTGTTATAAGGTCATGCCTTTTGGGATGAAGAATGCATACGCAACTTATCAACAGACTACAATGGCTTTATTTCATGATATGATTCATCATGAGATAGAAGTGTATGTTGATGACATGATAGCAAGGTCCCAAACTGAGGAAGATCACCTTGATCATCTGCACAAACTGTTTGACAGGCTGAAGAAATACAAGATGAAGTTGAATCCCAACAAATGCATCTTTGGGGTAAGATCTGGAAAGCTCTTAGGCTTTTTCGTCAGTGGCAAAGGAATTGAAGTCGATCCTACCAAAGTCAAAGCTATCCAAAAAATTCCAGCTCCTCGTACTGAAAAGAAGGTTAGAGGTTTTCTAGGACGACTCAATTACATTTCTCGATTCATCTCTCACTTGACTACTACTTGTGAGCCACTCTTCAATCTGCTGAAGAAGGATCAAGTAGTAAAATGGAATGACGATTGCCAAATAGCTTTTGACAATATCAAAGAATACTTACAAGAACCTCCAATCCTGATTCCACCAGTTGAAGGAAGACCTCTGATAATGTACTTAACCATGTTAGAGAATTCAATGGGGTGTGTACTGGGGTAGCATGACGAGTCTGGTCGAAAAGAGCATGCAATATACTACCTTAGCAAAAAGTTTACCGACTGTGAAACAAGATATTCACTGCTCGAGAAAACTTGTTACGCTTTGGAATGGGATGCTCGCCGACTAAGAAAGTATATATTAACTCATACCACTCTATTGATCTCTAAGATGGATCCCATCAAGTATATCTTTGAGAAGCCATCTCTCTTCAGAATGATAGCCCGATGGTAAATGATCTTAAATGAATACGATATCCAGTACACTACAAAAAAAGCAATCAAAGGAAGTGCGTTGGCAGATCATTTGGTGCATCAAGCTGTAGATGACTACCAATCTATGAACTTTGAATTCCCGGACGAGAACATCAGGCTAGTAACAGATGGTGAAGAACTTGGACTTTATGAAGGACCTAAACAAGGATCCTAATGGACTATGGTTTTTTATGGAGCTTCCAATACACCGGGTAACGGAATTTGTGATGTGATCATTTCCCCCGAAGGTTGCCATACACCTTTCACTGACAGACTCTACTTTGACTGTATCAATAATATGGTCGAATACGAAGCATGCATTTTGGGTCTCAAGGCTGCTATTGACCTAAGAATCAAATTATTAAGTGTATATGGAGACTCAGCTTTAGTAATCAGTCAAGTTAAAGGAGAGTGTGATACAAAATATCTAAATGGTATCCCTCATAAAGAGCTCATGTTAACCTTGATCCCGTACTTTGAAGAGGTTACCTTTGAATATATCCTGAGGGAAGAAAATCAGTTGGCAGATGCTTTAGCTAGCATGTCTTCTATGTTCAAGGTCAGGTGGGACAATGAAGCTCCTCAAATTACTGTCAAAAGATTTGACGAACCAGCACACTGCTATGAGATTGACACTGATGGTGTAGAGGAGAAGCCTTGGTTTCATGAGGTAAAAAGATATCTCGAAGCTCAAGAGTACCCTGAAGGGGTGTCATTCAACGACAAGAAATTCCTGCGGAGGTTTTCAGCTAAGTTCTTCCTGAGCAATGGGATTTTATACAAGTGTAACCATGATTCAATTCTGCTTTGTTGTATGGACAAGAAGGAAGCTGAGAAGATCATGGAAGATATGCATGGAGGTATATTTGGTACTCATTCTAGTGGACATACTATGGCCAAGAAGATTCTGAGAGCTGGTTACTATTGGTCGACCATTCAAACTGATTGTCACCACCACTCAAGGACTTGCCAAAAGCGTCAAATTTACACTGATAAAGTTCATGTGCCTCCAATACCTTTGAATGTAATGACTGCTCCTTGGCCATTTTCAATGTGGGGCATCGATATGATTGGAGAAATCAAACCTACTGCCTCTAATGGATACCATTTCATTCTTGTTACCGTTGAGTACTTTACCAAGTAGGTTGAAGCAACTTCATTTGCCTCAGTTACCAAGAACATCATGGCCCGATTCATCAAGAATAACCTCATATGTCGGTATGGTATCCCTGAAAGAAGCATCACTAACAATGGAACTAACCTTAACAATTCCATGATCACTGAACTCTGCACGCAGTTCAAGATCAAGCATCACAACTATTCTCCATATAAACCTAAGATGAATGGCGCAATGGAAGCTGCCAAAAAGAATATAAAGAAGATTATGCAAAAGATGGTGGTGACCTATAAAGACTGGCATGAAATACTACCATTTTCTCTTCATGGCTATCGTACTTCGGCACAAACATCAACTGGGGAAACCCCTTTCTCTTTGTTCTATGGCATGGAAGTTGTCCTGACTGTCGAAGTTCAAATTCCTTCTCTAAGGATTATGAAAGAAGCATACTTAGATGAAGATGAATGGATTCAGTTAAGGTTGGATCAGTTGAATTTGATTGATGAAAAGAGGCTTATTGCTGTTTGTCATGGTCAAATGTACCAGAAGCGTATGATCAAATATTTCAACACGAAGATAAAACATCGGGTATACCAGGTTGGTGACTTGGTAATAAAGCGCATCATTCTACCACAAGGAGATCCCAAGGGAAAATGGACTCCCACCTACGAAGGGCCATTTGTTGTTAAGAAATTATTCTCTGGTGATGCCATGATGCTAACCATTATGGACGGCGGAGATTTCCCGCACCCTATGATCGTGAACATAGTCAAAAAATACTATGTATAAGAATGACCCACTAGGTTGACATACCTAGGCAAAAATAAGGGCATCTCGGCGAACCAAAAGGGTTCGGGCAAAAATAAGGGATATATACAAAAGATTGTACACCCGGCAAGTCGAAAACTTGAAAGGTCGGCTTGGGCAAAAAAAGGTATTCTGGTGGACTGAAAACCCGAGAGAGAGGTCTAGGAAGAAAATAGGGATCAAAGCGTATGAATATGTCCCGTTGGATCACTTACAACCAGCTTTATTACCAAGGTCAAAAGTTTAAATGGTTCAATCAACTTCTTCCAATGGAAAAGGCGAGATGTTCGAAGACATAAAGGCATTATCAGAGTTGGAACCCAATGAGATCATTTTTCACATGAATCTCTCTCTCTCTCTCTCTCTCTCTATATATATATATATATATATATATATATATATATATATATATATATATATATATATATATATATATATATATATATATATATATATATATATATATATATATATATATATATATATATATATTTGTTTTCACTCTGTACTCTTTCATTTCACGACGACTTCCTCTTATAAGGATTTCTGTCTCTTTGTACAAACTCGCCTGTTTATAGGTAAATTATCAATAAAAATATACTTTAAAGTCCAAGCTTTTTGTTTTTTCTGTTTTGCTTGCAAAAATATCCAATAACTAAAATTGAATGAGCATATGCATATGAACATGATTAACTATAAACAAATATGCATAAGAACAAGATTAAACATTTACTTAAAACTCTATGAAGCTGGGATGACACTCATGCTGTCCGTAAATCCCCACAGAAGCCCTTTCGTAAGGTTATCCCCGTGAAGTCACCAGAGCCACCTCTATAAGATTATACCCACATAAGAGTACATTCCCCACAATCTTCCCGGCATATCACTCCAACAAATATAATCTCCTCCCCATTAAATCTCCCCACGAAGTCCCAATCAATATAATTCATGGAAATTCTCTTCCCCATCTGAGTTTGTTCCTCCAAAATTGAAGAAAGAGACCCTGCAAAGTTTCTTCTCTTTAGTAAATTCAATTTCCCCAAGAGAGTTAGTATCCTTAGCAGAGCACTTCTCCATCAACAAGGGTTTATTTCCCCAACAGACTACAAATTCCCCAGCTCGAGTCTATTCTTTAGCTCACTACAAATCACTGATAAAATTCTTCTCCCCAGTAAAATTGCAACTATCCCCAGAAAGTTGTTGCAAAGCTTAAAATCTGACCAGATACCAGTTAACTTTATCCTCCCCAGACAAGTCGGAAGATTGTCCATCTCTTTTATCCTCACTCAGGGTATATAAGAATTATCTTCCTCAAACGAGTCAGAAGTTTAACCATCTCTTTTATCCCAGTCAAGGTATATAAGAAATAAATTCCTTAATAGAGCAACAAATGACCAATGTTCCTAAACTCTACTCCCCAAATAGAAATCAATACGCCCCCCCTGCAAAGTTTCCTCAAACAATAATCCCAAACGGAAGTATTCTAGACAAGATTGAAGATACACATACTCTTCATCCCCAACAACAATCAAGGATTTATTTTCCAAGACAAATACACTTCAACAACATTGCACATTCATTCATCATAACATATGCATACGAAATGCATATAGCACAATCTCATTTATTTGAGAACATCATTATGCAATGCATTTCATACATCATGACATTGCATACAACTAACTCTTTACCTTTTCAGGAAAGATCAATCAACAGACAAATATCCTCAACAATTTTCCAGATTAATTCCCAAAACAAGACGGGGAAACTATCCGGATAACCAACCACAGATTAATCCCTAAAACAAGACAAGGCAATAATATGTGAAGAACAAGAAAATTGAAGATTAACTCCGGAAATAGGATGAGGAAACTATCTTCCTTCCTTTCTCTCTGCTCAGATAAATATCAATTCCCGAAATAGGACGGGGCAACTCTCTTTATCACCAATGGTATGAACTCCTGAAACAGGACGAGTTTACCAACAAACTGATTATAGATCAAATCCCGAAACAGGACGGGGCGACTATCTACATGACGAGCAACTATTCAAACACCTTTCCCAGAGTTTCATTATGGAAAGCAAGGTTCAGATACAATCAGGCGAAGACTCATTCTGATCCACTATAAGATACAGTCGAGCATATACTCATTCTAATATATTTTTCAGATACAATCAAATACAAACATCTGTTGGTTCAGTTTAAATCAACCAAAAGTTTATTCTGATACTTCTTCTAGTAGACACTTTTTCTGGTTTAGTTTAAGTCGACCAAAGATTTATTCTGATTCTTATCTAGTTAAAGACAAATACAAACATCTAGTGGTTCAGTTTAAATCGACCAAAGGTTTATTCTGATACTTCTTCCAGTAGACACTTTTTCTGGTTCAGTTTAATTCGACCAAAGATTTATTCTGATTTTTATCCAGTTAAAGACAAATAAAGACCTCTGCTGGTTCAGTTTAAATCGACCAAAGGTTTATTCTGATACTTCTTCTAGTAAACACTTTTTCTGGTTCAGTTTAAGTCGACCAAAGATTTATTCTGATTCTTATCCAGTTAAAGACAAATAAAGACCTCTGCTGGTTCAGTTTAAATCGACCAAAGATTTATTCTGATACTTCTTCCAGTAGAAACTTTTTCTGGGTTTAGTTTAAGTCGACCAAATATTTATTCTGATTCTTATCCAGTTAAAGAAAAATAAAGACCTCTGCTGGTTCAGTTTAAATCTACCAAAGGTTTATTCTGATACTTCTTCTAGTGGACACTTTTTTTTGGTTCAGTTTAATTCAACCAAAGATCTATTCTGATTATTATCCAATTAAAGACAAATAAAGACCTCTGCTGGCTCAGATTAAATCAACCAAATATTTATTTTGATACTTCTCTCAGTAGACCCTTTTTCTGGCTCAGATTAAATCGACCAAAGATTTATTCTGATACTTCTCTCAGTTGAAGATTTAAAGACATCTACTGGCTCAGATTAAATCGACCAAAGATTTATTCTGATACTTCTCTCAGTAGAACTTTTTCTGGCTCAGATTAAATCAACCAAAGGTTTATTCTGATGCTTCTCCCAGTTAAAGATTTAAAGTCCTCTACTGGCTCAGATTAAATTGACCAAAGATTTATTCTGATACTTCTCTTAGTAGACCTTTTTCTGGATCAGATTAAATCAACCAAATATTTATTTTGATACTTATCTCAGTTAAAGATAAAGACATACATCTGCTGGTTCAGTTTAAATCGACCAAAGATTTATTCTAATACTTTTCCGATAAACATTTTTCTGGTTTCAATTTAAATCGACCAAAGATTTATTCTGATACTTTTCCAGTAGACAGTTTTTCTGGTTCAGTTTAAATTGACTAAAGATTTTTTCTGATTCTTTTCCAGTTAAAGACAGATACATACATCTGCTAGTTTAGTTTAGATCGACCAAAGATTTGTTTTGATACTCGTTCCAGTAGACACTTTTTCTGGTTCAGTTTAAATAAAATAAAGATTTATTCTGATTCTTTTCCAGTTAAAGACAAATACAGACATCTTCTAGTTCAGTTTAGATCGACCAAATATTTATTCTGATACTTGTTCCGGTAGACACTTTTTTTGGTTCAGTTCGAATTGACTAAAGATTTATTCTGATTCTTTTCTAATTAAAGACAAATACATACATTTGCTGGCTCAGATTAAATCGACCAAATATTTATTCTAATACTTCTTCCAGTAGACATTTTCTGGCTCATATTAGATCGACCAAAGATTTATTCTGATACATCTCCTAGTTAAAGTCAAGCGTAGACTTAGTCTAATCTTTCTATAAATAGTTACTTTGGATGGAATCTTTAAGCCCATCTCTGAAAACTGTCCAAATTGCATCTTTAAGCCCATTCCTGGTGTAGTCAACAAACAATTTTAATTCATGCACAAACGAGTGCAAGTTTCTGGGCACTTAAGTGTTTAATCATCTTCTACCTTCAAGTCAGGAATGACAAACAAGCTAATCTAACTCTTCAGGTTTAAGAAGATTAAACAGGTACAACTATTGTACCTTAAAATTTTCCCTCTCTTTTCTCAATACATTTCTCACCAAAGATCTCAAAGGCTCAAGGGTTCTCAAGGGTTTGATCAGACAAGCTCACCTTCTAAGCATTGAGCCTCCAAATTAGGGTTTTTGTTTTATCAAGGACAATTTGACTTTTGATGCCTCAAATGAATTTCATGGTTCATTATAGATCTCCAAGATTGCTCATACCAAATTTCAAGTCTTGCATCACAAATTTGCTCAGTCAATTGCTCAGATGACTAAAAATCAACTATATTGGGTAAAAAGTCAACTGTTGTCAATATACAGTCAAACTTCATGATTTTTGGCCAACATCAATATTTTGAAGTGATATTTACCAATTTACCAAGGGTTGATCACAATGCCTCAAGAAAAGCACTCAAATCATCAAAGGGGCAAAATTGTCAAAATTAGGGTTTTGACTGAGAATGACTGATTAGTGATTTTTGACCTAGTACATGACCTAATGGTTTGAAGCATAATCTCAAGGACTCAAACAGAACATGTTGACCTAATTTAATGGCTCAAATCATTTCTCAATATCAATGGATTGATAGTTGAAGTTTGATCAACTGATACACAAAAAGTCAAACTTTGACCATTTGCTCAACATTAAATTTCAAAGATCAAAATTCATCAAGACATTCAAAAATATCAAACTTGATCATTAAGAATCAATAAATTCAATAAAGTCCACAAAAATTCAAAGTTTTCAATACTTAGAAAATTTCTAAGTATTTTTAACCTTGATAATTTTAGTACTTCATGACAATTTTTCACCAAGATGCAAGATGATTCAAGGAAAACTTTCAACATGAAAGTTGTATAACTTGATGAATTCTACAAACTTTTTCCCTTAGGGTTTATGTCCAAAAAGGCTTAGATTTGAAGATACAAGCTCATAAAGTCATGACATTTTTCAAAAAACACTTAGTGAAAAGTTTAGCAAGTTTAGGCAGATTTTTGACCTAACTTCTTGAACAATTTTCACCTAGTTCCAAGATGATTTTGTCAAAGTGGTCAACATGAAGGTTGTATAAAATGTGTCAAGCTTTCCAAAATGTCCAATAACTTGAGTAGATCATTTTTGATCTATGATGTTAGAAGAGAAGAAATTGGGCATCCATTCTTGAATTATAGGTCATTTTCATGAAGAACACTTGAAAAAATCTCAAGCCATGCTGTATAAATCTTACTTTGAAGGCTTAAAACTTGAAAATAACTAAATAATTAAATGCTTACACAACTTATTGAGCCATTTTCAAAGCATTTGAGCCACTGTCTAAGTGATTAATCCATTTTTGGCACAAAGGTAACTTACCATTTTGGAAAAGTGGCTTTAATCACAAAGTCCACTGTCCTTGAGTTTTGCACTTGTTCCTTCTACATATACACAATCTCAAAGCCAGAAGAAACTTGTCTAGAGTCTGTAAACCACCCTACAAGTCCTTGTACCATGCATCGGAACTATGTTTGTTAAGCTTGCTTCAAAAACAAGTTTCAAGACCAAAACATATGATCTCTTGTTTCTGATCCCTTCAAGCTTGCAAACCTTTTGACTATAAATAGAGAGGTTATATGCAACCTAAGACACGAATTTACAAGCCTTGAAGCACCCTCAAACTCCCTGAAACTTAGAACTTGCACCAAAAGATCCATTGTTGCAATTTCTAGTCAAAAACTCCAAACTCACAATCCACTCATGAGTTTTTTCTCTAAATCCTTCTCAAAGCTTCCTTACATCAAATATAACTCATCTTCATCCTTGTTTCATAACTGTAACATCATCTTACTCATCTTCCAAACTCAAAAATAGAACTCTGCACATTGACTTCTCCAGCAGGATTCAGGCACTTTCAGCATAAAGTAAGAGTTGCGTTAGCTTCCTAGGAGTCCAATGAAGCTATCCAGATCATCACCATACTTCCAGGGTTTCTCAAACTCCAAACACGATTTCCAGTTTGGAGGTAAGTTTTCTCAACTTTGAACTCTCTCTACAAGCATCATTCATGGTTACTTTGTGAATAAAAATGTAGACATCATAGTCCTGAAGCTAACCATGCCCTTAGTTTTCATTTATGTTGCCTGAGTGAGGCAAATTTTCAAGATGAAATTTCTGAAAAAATTAGGTTTTTATTTGGTACCAATAAAATTCTCATTCATCTTTGATTTATAGCTCATGAAATTTATATGGTTGAATTCATATTGAAAAATGGAGCAAGTTTCATGTTTACATTTCCTGATTTGGTTGGGAAATAAGGAAGTTACAAAATTCAAAAATGGTGTTGGAAATGTTGGCACGAGGTTAGGGATGAAGTACCATTAGGACTAAGTTTATTTTATATTGATTACAAGATGTATTACTCACAGATGAAACAACCACCCCAGTGGTAGGAGAAGTGTGCGTAAGGCATTAAACTATAGAGATCTGGGTTCGAGCCCCAATGGTACCCTTTTGCTTTTTCATATTTTCTTATTTCAGGTTCCATGCTTACAAGATACACGTGTGTATGATGTGTCCTCATCTCATCACCACCAGATCATTGTGAAGATAGATCCAATATATTCCAACGCCAGCCAATGGTACACTTCAAGAAGTCAGCCACATGGGATCACTAACAGTGTCGGGCTTTCAGAATTTGAGCCTTTTTTTCTGTTTTTGTTTTTACTTCTTCTCACCCCATTATGCTTTTTCAACATAGGCCCAACATACATTTTTTTTTGTGTTTCTTTAGCATAAAACAAAAACTGTTTTTGGGCTCAACGCCCCATTTTTCTTTTTAACCCCCTTTTTCCCTTTTGACACTCTAACCAATTTTCTTTATTTATCTTCTATATTTCATTTATTTATTTATTTATTTATTTTTGTTTAACCCAAAAACATAAAAATATATTTTCTTAAAATTATTAAATTACAAATATCTTAATTTAAACACTTGTTTTATTTTTTGCTAATATTTACAACTGAATTTTACTTATCTTTCATACTTTAAAATATTTTTCTAAATTAATATTAGCATTCAAATTACTTTCTAAACAAGATTATTTTAGACTTAGGTTTATTTTATTCTTAATTTCTATTAAATTAGATTTTAGGTTTTGTTGATTATTAATTAACTTTTCTTGTAAATAAAATTAATTAGTCTAATTAGATTAAAACATCAAACTTTTTCTCTATCAAAAACCTTAAGAAAGCAATTTATTCCTCATCTTTACACTTTGTGCATGATTATTGTTGTAATTCATATTCAATGGTTTGTAATAGTAATTAGGGTTTTATTGCTTTCTTCCCCCTATTTACAAAATTGTACCCCCCATTCCCAAAGCGTTGTAATAACGTAGGACGTTTAAATTCTGCAATTTATCACTTTCCTTATTATTTCTAGTAATTAGGGTTTGCATGATAAGATTAAAAAAATCAAATATTAGATAACCCTAATTCAAAGATAAATACTTGAAATAAAAACACTTTGCACACATGCATCACTAGGGTAACCCACACTTGTTGCCTCGGATATAAACAGTCATGTCCCTCGAATGTGAGATGTTTTAAGTAAAAGACCCTCAATTAAAATATTGTAGTCCCTCGATGACCCTTCAATGTTGCTTTCGATAAACGATCTTAGTCCCATACGAAAAATTGCTAAAACATCTCACAAGTTACCTTCTATGACTGTACAATGACCCACGTCAGTCCCTCACATTCAATGATATGGATATCTACCAATCAATGGTAGGAAAGAACTATCTAAGGGAGGAGGAAAAGAAAAAAAAATACTTTTTGAGTAGGTAGATTGCTAGTAATTTCTTGCTCACAAACAAAACCATTTACATCTCACATTTTCAAAACACTTTTCAAACAAACATTTTGTATACATTCTCAACGATACGAGAATCATTACAAAAATTGCCTTACATTGGTATATTTCAAACATATTTACAAACATTCCCTTTTCAAAAAATATTTTCAAAACCAACACTTTATATACATTCTCAATGATGCGAGAATTATTGTAAAGTTTGCCAAACTAAGGTGTTTTCAAAATATTTTCAAACTTGCACAAACACAAAGCATTTCAAAGTGATCAAGCAATTAAGATCCTGTAGATAACTATAGATGAAAAGGGTGCTAACACCTTCCCTTTTCATAACCTTCCCCCCGAACTCAAGAAAATTCTCAAAAGGTCTTTCCCGTTCTTTTCACCCTTTTCTTTATTGGATAAAAGAAAAGTCAGTGGCGACTCTTGCTATCCGCAACATTTGCCATAAAACTTAAAACACCAAGTCAATTCTCCCGATGTATAACTCGTTATCCTGTGAAGTAACATGAATCGAAACCAAAAATTAAGACTACCCCCCTAAATTAGGGTCTGCGAACTCAATGATGCCCTCAATTTGTCCTGAAAGCGCTTGCAAGAAGAGATATGATGAAGCCGGAGCTTCACGCCCTAACAATGGTGTTGTCTTATCCCTGCGTTAAACCTTTCAAATAATGGTTCAAAAATGTTCTAATGATCATTATAAATATGCATGAATGTATCATGTTGATTGATATTACATGAATCAAGAATTTAATATCAAGAAAGTTTACCAAACCGAAGCTACCTGAATTGCACGTTTTGGGATCGCTTGAGCTTGAGTGATGATTGGAAACAGTCCATGGGACCTTAAGGATGATAATGGGACACTTGGTTTGGCTTGAGAGTGGATGGATCGTGTGATACAAATTTTCACTTTTATTGAAAATTTTGAGAAATTTTTTTTGAGGTTGTTGTGGGCAGCCACTCCTGTCTAGCATCTATTATGCTTATGTATATATAGAGCATGGAATTAGGGTATCAAACATTGCATGAAATCTAATGGAATTAAATGCATGATTTGTTTCCAAAATTCATTCAAAACTTTCCAAAAGTGAATATTCTCTTCCATATGTATTTCACATGGTTTTTCCAACTTGAATATGTGATCTGGGGCCTCCAACACAATTAGAACAAAATCCCACGCGCCTTAAATGATTTAATTGACATTTTATTTGATTTATTTTGATTTTAATTGAATAAAATCAAGATAAATAAGAATAAAAATCATGGAAAGGTAATTATGGATTTAGGAGTCCTCTAATGATTTATGAACATGTTTTGACCTGAAAACATAGGCCCAATAGCCCAAAATTACAAATTTGATCAATTTGCTCTTCATGCATTTCCTCAAAACTGCCCAACTTGCACCAATCACAACTCTCTCAATTTTAATTATTTAAAGTTGATCTTGGGCTTCTTGGAAATCTCAAGATGTCCTATACAATCTCTATTTTGATCATTTTTGCATTTGAATAATTTATCTTGATGAAAGTTACCTTGACAAAAAGTGTCTTTTTGTTGACTTTTGAAATGACCTATAATGTATTGGCCCATAACTCACAAATGAAGCATTTTTTTTTGGATTTGAGCTTAGAGAGACAAATTTGTAGAGAATTGGATTTACTTAAAAATGAGCTTTGGTTGAGGAAAATCTAATGAAGCATGTGAAATTTATGCTTGGTCAAAGTTCAGTTGACTTCTCCTAGAGGAATGATCAAAACCCTAATTTAGCAACTTTTAACTTTTGAGAAATCTCTTTATGAATCATTATCAACCCTTGATAAAATGAAGAATGTGACTTTAAAATATTGATGTTGACCAAAAATCTTGAGGTTTGACTCTATGTTGACCATAATTGACTTTTTCATCCAATACGGGTGATTTTCCATCATCTGAGCAATTGGATGAGAAAACTTACGATGCAAGGCTTGAAACTTAATATGAGCATCCTTGAATACAAATTAGGACCCATGAAAACCACTTGAGACCTTGGAAATCCAATCTTCCTTAAGAAATACCAAACCCTAGTTGTTGACCCATTGCTTAAGAGGAGAATTTTTCTGATAAGTTCTTGAGTCACCTTGAGCATTTGAGGACCTTTTGAGAATGTCTTGAAGAAAAATGGGAGGGAAAATTTTGGGGTACAACAAATTTCCCTTTTTAATCTTCTTAAACTTTAAGAGTTAGATTGGCATGTTCGTCATTCATGACTTGAAGGTAGAAGATGATTGAACACTTAAGTGCCCAGAAATTTGCACTCGCATGTGCACGAAGTAACACTATTGGTTGACTGTACCGAGAATGGACTTAAAGATGCCATTTAGAGAGTGAATATATGTCGTTGGAGATGGGATTATAGATTCCATCCAGAGTAACTGTTCATAGGAATATCAGAATGATTCTACGCTTGACTTTGTCTGAATGATGTACCAGAATGAGTCTACGCCCGACTTTATCTAGAAGATGTATTTGGAATGAGTCTACACCCGACTTTGTCCAAAAGAGTTTCAGAAGGAATCTACGCTTGATTTCATATGAATGATGTACTAGAAGACGTCTACGCTCGACTTCATCTAGAAGAGGTATTGGAAGGAGTCTACGCCTGACTTTTTTCCAAAAGAGTATCAGAAAGAAATCTATGTCTGACTTCATCTGAATAATGCACTAGAAGATGTTTATGCCCGAATTCATCTAGAAGAGGTATTAGAAGGAGTCTACACATGACTTTTTTCCCAAAAGAGTATCAGAAGGAAATCTACGCCTAATTTTATCTGAATGATATACTAGAGTGAGTCTACGCCTGACTTTGTCTAGAAGAGATATTGGAAGGAGTCTACGCCTGACTTTTTTCAAAAAGAGTATCAGAAGGAAATATACGTCTGACTTCATCTAAATGATGCACTAGAAGATGTCTACGCCCGACTTCATCTAAAAGAGGTATTGGAAGGAGTCTACGCCTGAATTTTTTCCCAAAAGAGTATCAGAAGAAAATCTACGCCTGGTTTTATCTGAATTATGCACTAGAATAAGCCTACGCCCTACTTTGTTTAGAAGATGTATTTGGAATGAGTTTATGCCCGACTTTGTCCAAAAGAGTTTTAGAAGGAATCTATGCTTGATTTCATCTGAATGATGTACTAGAAGACGTATACGCCCGACTTCATCTAGAAGAGGTATTGAAAGGATTCTACGCCTGACTTTTTTCCAAAAGAGTATCAGAATGAATCTACGCCTGACTTTATCTGAATGATGAACTAGAATGAGTCTACGCCCGAATTTGTCTAGCATATGCATTTGGAATGAGTCTACGCCCGACTTTGTACAAAAGAATATTAAAAGGAAATCTACACTTGATTTCATCTAGAAGATGTCTACGCTCGACTCTATCTAGGAGAGATATTGGAAGGAGTCTACGCCTGACTTTTTTCCCAAAAGAGTATAAGAAGGGATCTACGCTTGATTCCATCTGAATAATGCACTAGAAGCTGTCTACGCCTGACTTCATCTAGAAGAGGTATTGGAAGGAGTCTACGTCTGACTTTTTCCCAAAAGAGTTTCAAAAGGAAATCTACATCTGACTTCATCTAAATGATGCACTAGAATGAGTCTATGCCCGACTTTGTCTAGTAGATTCATTTGGAATAAGTCTACGCCCGACATTATCCAAAAGATCATTAGAAGGAATCTACGTCCCTTCCAGTTTTGGGAATTGATCTACATCCTGTCTGTAAATTGTTGATAATATTCGTCAATTTACAGATTTAACCTGAAAAGACAAAGTTAGATTTATGCAATGTCATGATGTATGCATTACGTAATGATGCTCTCAAGATAAATGAGAATGTTGCATGCGTTTTGTATGTATATGTTATGATATTGTAAATAATGTATGGATGTGACATGTCATTGGAGAGCATTGGTAGCTTCTTATAACGACGTCTTATTGGGGAAAATAAATCCTTGACTATCGTTGGAGATGAAGAAAGTGTTTCTTCAATTTCTTCTGGGAATAATTTTATTGGAGATTTCTGTTTTCTGTTTAAGGATACTCTGCGGGGGATCTTCGACTTCTGCTTGAGGCTAATCAAAGAGAGTTGGTTTCTCGTTGTTCATTGAAGGAATTGATTTTTGTATATCCTGACTGGGAGAAGAGAGATGGATGCTATCGGACCAAGTTTTAGGCATTGTAGCAATTTCTCCGGGGATAACAAATTGGGTCAGACCCTGCTTGAGGGAAGGAGAGGATTTCATGGTGTTGGAGAAATAAACTCCGCTGGGGAATGAAATTCCTATAAACTGTGTTAAGGAAATAATTTTTATTGGGGATTAGTATTTCATAGGTTGTGTTGAGGAAGTTCAAGAACATTGGTTATTCATCGCCCTATTGGGGAATTTAATTCTCATATATTATGACTGGGGATAAAAGAGATGGAAAACCTTTCGAGGTTCCATCTGACCGAGCTTTTGATATGGATGCCGAATCGTATGGGGGGAATAAGATTAACTGATATCTGGTCTAACTTCAGATTCAGTAGCCACTCTCTAGGGATGGAAACCTGGACTACCCTTTGTTGGTGAGAGAAATTTTGCCGGTGATTTGTAGTAGTCAAAGTGATAGACTCAAGATGGGGAGACTGAATTCTGCTGAGGAAATAAACCCTATTGGGGGAGTAAACCATGTTGGGGAAATAAACCATGTTGGGAAAATAAACCCTATTGGAGAAATACTCTGCTGAGGAATTTTAGTGTTGGAGAAATAAACTCAATCGGGTAAGAGAATTCTTGTGAAATGTGCTGAGGGCATAGTCTATGATGAGGATTGGGATTTCGTAAGTTGGCGACATGGTATGGGAGAAGATCATACTCCTGTATCCTCTAGGGGGGATCTGCTGGGGAATGTGATTGGGTTAATTGTTGGAAAATGTCCCAATTCCTTGTCTTACAGTATTTCAGACTTGTCGGGCATGCATCTTTATTGAAGATGAGCTTGTGAAGATGAATCCGTGAGGGATAATCTTATGGGAACTGTTATATGGGGATTATTCAATGGAGGTTGTTCTGTGGGGATTCGTGGATGACTTGAACATTATCTTGTCTCCTAGAGTCTTGAGTAAATACTTATTCCTGTTTTTATGCATATATTTGTTAACAGTAATCATATTCATATGCGTACGTTCATTGAATTTAGTCATTGGATGTTTTTGCAAACAAAACAGAAAAAGTAAAAATTTGAATTTTGAAATTGTGTTTATATTGATAGTTTGCCTATAAACAGGCGATTGTTGTACAAAGAGACAGAAATCCTAGTAAGAGGAAGTCGTCGAAAACTGAAAAGAGTACAAAGTAAAACAAAATATATAGCTATGTGTAAATGATCTCGCCAGGTTTTAACTCTGCTATTGCCCCTATGTCTTAGAGCATCTCACCCCTTGCTGTCGGAAGAAGTTGATTGAATTGATCTGCACCATTCGAACACGACGTTGGTAATAAAGCTGGCTGTAAGTGATCCAACGGGACATAGTCATACGCTTTAATCCCTAATTTTTTCCCGGACCGCGTTTTCAGGTTTTCAGTCCACCGAGATACCCTTTTTTGGCCAAGCCGCCTTTTCAGATTTTCGACTTGCCGGGTGTACAGTCTTATATATATATATATATATATATATATATATATATATATATATATATATATATATATATATATATATATATATATATATATATATATATATATATATATATATCTGATTTTTTCCCGAACCCTTTTGGTTCATCGGGATGCCCTTATTTTTTCCTAGGCCAGTCAACCTAGCGGGTTATTTTTCATGCGTAGTATTTTTTAACTATGTCTGCATTCACAGGGTGTGGAAGATCTTTACCGTCCATGGTGGTAAGTGTCATAGCACCGCCCAAAAATATCTTATTGATTACAAATGTCCCTTCATAGGTAGGAGTCCATTTTCCCTTGGGATTACCTTGCGGTAGGATGATGTGCTTTATTACTAAGTCACCAGCCTGATATACCCGATGCTTGATTTTCTTATTGAACGCTTTGGTCATACGCTTCTGATGCATTTGACCATGACAAACAACCACAAGCCTTTTCTCGTCAATAAAATTTATCTGGTCCAACCTAGTCTGAATCCACTCATCTTCTTCCAAAGCTGCATCTTTCATAATCCTTAGAGAAGGGATCTGGACTTCAACATGTAAGACATCTTCCATACCATAGACTAGAGAGAATGGGGTTTCCCCAGCTAACATGCATACTGAAGTGTGATAGCCATGAACAGCAAATGGTAACATCTCGTGCCAGTCTTTATAGGCCACAATGATTTTCTACACAATCTTCTTAATGTTCTTATTGGCGACTTCCACTGTGCCATTCATCTTCGGTCGATACGGAGAAGAATTATGGTGATTGATCTTGAACTACATGCAAAGTTCCGTGATCATAATGTTGTTGAGATTAGTACCATTATCTATGATAATCATACCGACAAATAAGATTATGCTTAATGAACCAGGCGACCATATTCTTAGTAACAAAGGCAAACGAGGATGCTTCAACCCACTTTATGAAGTAATCAATGGCGACGAGGATGAAGCGATGTACGTTAGAAGAAATTGTCTTTATCTCTCCAATCATATCAATGCCCCACATTGCAAATGACCAAGGAGCAGTCAAGACATTCAGAGGTACTGGAGGCACATGTACTTTGTCAGCATAGATCTGGAACTTGTTACAAGTTCTTGAGTGGTGATAGCAATCAGTTTTCATAGTCGACCAATAGTAACCTAATCTCAGAATATTCCTAGCCATAGTATGTCCACTGGCATGAGTACCAAAGATACCTTCGTGCATATCTTCCATAGTCTTCTCCGCCTCTTTCTTGTACATACAATGAAGAAGAGTTGAATCATGGTTGCGCCTGTACAAAATTTTATTGCTCAAGAAGAACTTAGTTGAGAACCTCCATAGGAATTTCTTGTCATTTGTAGATGCCCTCTCAGGGTACTTTTGGGCCTCAAGATATCTTTTCACTTCGTGAAACCAAGTCTTCTCTTCTACTCTGTCAGTGTCAACTTTGTAGTAGTGTGCTGGTTCGTCCAACATCTCAATGGTAATTCTAGGAGCCTCATTGTTCCATCTGACTTTAAACATGAATGACATGGTAGCTAATGCGTCTTCTAACTGATTCTCTTCTCGTGGGATGTGCTCAAAAGTGATCTCTTCGAAGTACGAGATTAAGGTAAGCACATGCTCTCTATAAGGAATGAGGTTCAAATGCTTCATATCCCATTCTCCCTTGATTTGACTGATCACCAGGACTGAGTCCCCGTATATGCTTAAGAACTTGATTCCTAGGTCAATAGCAACTTTAATACCCATGATGCACGCTCCGTATTCATCCATGTTGTTGGTATAATCAAAGCATAATCTGGTGGTGAAGGGCGTATGGAAACCCTGAGGAGAGATAATTACAACACCAATTATGTTGCCAAATGCATTATAAGCTTCATCAAAAACCATAGTCCATCGGGATCCTGGCTCAGGTTCTTCATACGGTCCAGGTTCTTCACAATCTGTAACTAGCATAATGTTCTCATACAGGAATTTGAAATTCATAGATTGGTATTCGTCTACGGCTTGATGAGCCAAATGATATGCCAGTGCACTCCCTTTGATTTCATTTTGAGTGGTGTACTAAATGTCATATTCTGTCAGGACCATTTGCCATCGGGCTATCCTTCCGAAGAGAGCGGGTTTCTCGAATATGTACTTTATGGGAACCATTTTAGAGATCAATAGTGTAGTATGAGTCGACATATACTATTTTAGTTGGAGAGCTTCCCATGCCAAAGCGTAACAAGTTTTATCTAGCAATGAGTATCTTATTTCACAGTCGGTAAACTTTTTGCTAAGGTAGTATATTGCATGCTCTATTCGACCATACTCGTCATGCTAACCCAGTACACACCCTATTGAATTCTCTAACACTGTTAAATACATGATCAGAGGTGTTCCTTCAACTGGTGGCATCAGTATTGGAGGTTCTTATAGGTACTCCTTGATTTTGTCAGAAGCTGTTTGACAATTGTCGTTCCATTTCACTACCTAATCTTTCTTCAGCAACTTAAAGACCGGCTCACAAGTAGCGGTCAAATGAGAAATAAACCGAGCAATGTAATTCAGTCATCCCAAGAAACCTATGACTTCCTTCTCAATACGGGGAGCGAGCATTCCTTGAATAACTTTGACTTTAGTGGGATCCACCTCAATCCCTTTATCGCTGACAACAAAACCCAGGAGCTTACCAGATCTCACCCCAAAGATGCATTTGTTCGGGTTCAATCTCAGCTTGTACTTTTCCAACCTCTCAAACAACTTGTGTAGTTGGTAAAGATGCTCTTCTTCAGTCTGAGATCTGGCTATCATATCGTCGACATAGACCTCTATCTCGTTATGAATCATGTAATGGGACAAAGCTACCATAACATACTGATATGTTGCGTCAACGTTCTTCAACCCAAAAGGCATAACCTTGTAGCAGAAAGTGCCCCACTATGTAACAAAAGTAGTCTTCTCAATGTCTTCAGGTGCCATATTGATCTGATCATAACCTGAGAAGCCATCCATGAAGGAGAATACCTTGTGTTGAGCAGTGTTATCGACCAAAACATCAATATATGGATGCGGGAAGTCATCTTTGAGGCTCGCCCTATTCAGATCTTTGTAATCCACACACATATTCACCTTGCCGTCTTTCTTCGGTACCAAAACAATATTTGCAATCCATTGAGGATATGATTTAACTGCTAAGAAACCCGCATTGAATAGTTTCATAACTTCGACTTTAATTTTTTCTGACATCATGGGGTGCATGCGATAGACTTTCTGCTTTATCGGAGCACAACCCTCTTTCATCAGCAAATAGTGAACCACAATATCAATATCGAGCCCTGGCATGTCTTCGTATGACTAAGAAAAGATCTCAACATGTTCATGCAACATCTGTATTAACATGTTCTTGACACTGTTCTCTAAGTTGGCGCCTATCTTGACTTTTCTGTCTGCCTCAGTACCCAGATTTACCACCTCAACCGGCTCTTCATGTGGTTGAATAGATTTTTCTTCTTGCACTAACAGTCTGGAAAATTCTCCTGATATCTCACAATCTTCCTCACCTTTGTCCTTGGCTTGGTAGGTTGGGTTTTCAAAGTCATAAGTGGCAATGGCAGAATTGTTATCAACGGGATCCAAAGTGGATGTGGATCTGCAATGTATTGTGTGGGTGTGTGTAAGAACACATATCTATTTGAAAGTGATAAAAGTAAAAAGAAAGACAGAGAGCATGGAATTTGAATGCAAAATTTCCAAAGCTTTATTTAATGAAAATATGTTTATGAAATGACAACCCTTAACAAATGAACCATTGTGCCCCGGGTAAGGTACAAGGTTTAAAGTCATTGTTAGAATATTATAAAGCCAAAACTTGAAAGCAGTAAAAAAAATAGAAATGCATCTATTACTCATGACTAAAGGAGATAGAGATAACATCTTCCGCCTTCTAGTTATTGAGTCCGTTTCCAATGGTAGGAAAGATCCAGCTGTCAAAGTCACTATCAACATCTTCTGTAGTAGAAACAACATCAATAACATTAACACTCTTTTCGTGCTTAGGCATGGGTGCGGTAATCACATTGGGAATCTCTGAAGGATCAAACTCAATTTCCTTGTTGTTAATCATATATTGAATTTTGTTCTTTAGAGCCCATCAATTGTTGGTATTGTGCCCATGACTATTGGAATGATAGACACACTTCGCATTCAGATTGTATCAAGGAGAGGAGGTGTTGGGAATCTAAGGAAGATCCCTATATAATCAGTTCCGCCTTTAACAGATGCTTCAATGCTTGAGACAAAGGCATATTAATCTTAGTAAATTTTCTCCTGGGTGCGTTCTGCATGCGCTGATTATTCTGTTGTTACGTTGGTGTAGGATTGGAGATCGTTAATGCTGACACAACTTGATGACGATCTCCTTTACCATGACCCTTATGGATGTACACATCATTAGCCTCTTTCTTCCCGTTGAAAGGCTTCTTCACAACATTTGAAGACGCAGCCACCTGAATTTTCCCACTTCTGATTCCACTTTCAACTCGTTCTCCATTTAATATCAGCTCGATGAATCCGGATGAAGAGCTTCCAATCAGATGATTAAAGAAAGGCCCTGTCAGAGTTCCCATGAACATATCAACCATCTCCCTATCATACAAAGGAGGTTGCACTCTTCCAGCCAAATCTCTCCACTTTTGGGCATACTCCTTAAAGCCTTCGTTCGAGCCCATAGTCATACTCTGTAATTGCACGCGAGTTTGTGTAAGGTCAGCATTATATTGGTATTGTTTGTAGAAGGTAGAAGCCAGGTATTCCCAAGTACATATATTGGTTCCTTCCAGTTGATAAAACCATTCTAATTGCGTCCCTGACATGCCTTCTTGAAAGAAGTGCACCCATAACTTTCTATCAGTAGTATGGGGTTGGATTTTCCAGACATAAGACCGCAGATGAAGCTTAGGACAAGACACACCATCATATTTGGAAAATACGGGGACCTTGAACTTCTGAGGGATAACAACACCTGAGATAAGACCCAGCTCTTTAAAATCCAACCCAGGAACTCTCTGGATCTCTATAGCATTGAGACAATCACCTAGCTATTTGTATCTGTCATCAGCAGGAGGATATTGTTCACCTGAATAGTCCATTTCTTCTTCATCAGAACCCTGATTGTTATTCTTCTCAGCCTTCATACTTTTATCATCTTCCTATTGGTCATCATTTTCATCTTCAAACTCCAAAGCTCGCTTGACTGGACCTTTGAGCCTCCTACCCATGTTGAGGATGCCGGCTGGTTTCTTGATTTTCTCCTCCCTCTCTTTAGTGATGAGGGCCTTTGGCTCTTCCTTCCCCTTAGCTAGATTCAAGAACATTTGGTGAAATTGAGTGTTCTGAGCTTGAAGTTCTTTCACAGTTTGTTCGAGAGCCATCTTTTACTGAAATAAACAGTAACAAAATGAGAAGACTTATCTGTGAGGAAAACCTATTATGTATGACATGCGTGATATGCAAATGCAATGTTTTCAAGGACCTTATGAGATTTAAATTTGTCAACCAAAAGGAAACAGAAACAAGATTTTTATTAGTAAGTTCATGTGAATATAAAAGATTATAAAGGAAAAAATTAAAAACTCTTAAAGCTTTAAGTTTCTCATGGAAGCCTCCTCTTTGTGTTAACATATGCATTAAAACTCCGCTCCTTGTGAAGTTGCTTCGTCAGCTCCCACAATTTCTTCTCACTTGCATATAATAGAGTCTCAAAGGTGTCCTATTCTTCCTTGAGTTAAATCCAAGACTTCTGCAATTCTTCAAGGTCAGTAGGTATGTCTGAATGAAGGATGGTGTGAGAGACGTCTCCTTCGACAACAAGCTCCATGATTACTAGTAGGACAACAGGATATGGCACCATAAGGTTTACGAGCTTGTACCCATTTGAGATAGGGCTCCAGAGGGATGAAGTTCTTATGCCCAAGAATCCTGCTATCAATCTTATTGACCATACCCCAAGCACGGATAAATCATTATCGGTAACCTTGAAGATCATTGTCATAGTCGAATACAACACCCCAGATAAGCATATCATGAGAACCGTCTCTTCGAGCATAACCAAACTAACGTAAATCTAGAGAAGGGTTATAAGTAATGCCCCCCTTATGCCCAAGAGTGGCACATTAGGGAACTCTCCACAGTGTTCAATAATAATGATGTCTTCTTGGGACCGAGGACACCAATAAATATCTGAATGAGAGAGTGACATTATCCTTTGAGACCACCTCAAACCTTGTTCATTCTTCATTATCAAGCGGGGAAGGTGCGAAATAAACCACCTGGATAGCAAAGGTATACAACACATGATGGTTCCTCGCTTCCTCATGGTATGAGTGTGAAGACAATGCAGAATATCTCCGAGCAAAGTAGGCACATGATTATGAGTGAGGAATATCTTGATGGCGTTTACATCTATAAGTTGGTCTGGATTGGGGAATAGTACCAAAACATAGATTAGTAAAGCTAAAACATCTTCGAAAGCATGAAAACTCATGGCATCTAGAAACAGTTGAGCTTTCTCCATCAAATTTTTTTCAAGGAGACCTTTAACCCCACTCCTGGTTTCCCAATTAGATGCAATGTCAGACTGTTTCAGGTGCAAGGTTGTGGAAATATCTTCAGGTTTTGGATATTTCTCCAAACAAGTGAAGGGTATCTGATCCAGTATAGGCACCCCAAGTAACTTAGAGAAATATTCCATTATGGGCACCAAATGATAATTAGGGAAAGTAAAGAAATGGTGTTTAGGATCAAAGAATTGGAATAAAATGCTCATCATACCTTCTTCTAAACCGGAGATAACTAAGCTGAGCAAATGACCATGTCTTTTGTTGAACTGAGAGCTTTTCGGAACCTTTGAGACCAATTCTTTGAGTTTGGAAGGTATTCCCATGAAGTTGATCCGAATAGTATTTCTGCGAGCAGAGGTCATAGCCTGCAAACTAGAACAAAGATAAATCTCTTTGTCCTTAAAATGGTCAGTGAAAATACTATGTTATGATGTTATGATGTTATGTTTAAACAAGATAGCAAGCAAAAGCAAATCACACAAAAAGCCTTAGGTTTAAAGGCTTGCATGAGGTTCATAGGTAAGTACCCTCTTGAAGTTTAGTTGGCTCAACCTGTCCTAAGAATAGTAACCGGGTTCTAGAAGTCTCATATCACCGATGTTTCTCTCAGGCATTGTTTCAGCAGAGCAACTAACTTGCCACCAAAATATCTCGAGATTCGAATCTCAAAAAGTGTAGCATCAAGTATCAACCAACTTCAGACTCCACCAAAGCCGGCCATCTCACTACTTTCTAATGGCTAAGTTGGGTCAATAAAGGTTCTAAAGGCCAGTTAATACTTTATGACACCACACGAAAGCCTAGTGTTATCCTCGACTGAGTCAAGGAACACCAGTACAAACCAATATGTCACACTAACGTAGCCATCACTTCAACCATATCCGTCTATGCCGTATAGTTTCCATGATTTATTGCTACTTACCTAAAATGTCCCCAGATATGGGTATATGATCTTTGCAAGAAATTAAACCAGAGCAAAACCCCAAATATAAAGCAAACAAACAAATAAAGCAAGTAAAAGTGATCTATCCCTAAGGTAACCCCTCTTTTTTAGGTATTTTCCCCAGCAGAGTCGCCAGTTCTGTCATACGGTGGAAGAACTGTCTTGGTTTTGCATTTTATTGCAAATGTTGTGGATAGCAAGAGTCGCCACCGACTTTTATTTTATCCAATACTTAGGAAAGTTGAAAAGAACAGGAAAGACCTTTTAAGATTTTACGTTCGGGGGTAAGTTATAAAAAGGGAAGGTGTTAGCACCCTTTTCATCTGTAGTTATCTACGGGCTCTTAATTGCTTAGCTCACTTTAATTTGCTTTGCGTGTGCTTTGAAAAGGTTTTGAAAATGCCAATGTAAGGAAGTATGCTTTATAATAACCCTAGTATCAGTCCTCAAGAGTGTTTATAAAGCGTTTGAAAGTAATTGTTTTGAAAGTGTGAGGTGTGAAAATTATTTTAGTTTGTGAGCAAGCAATTAAGGGTTTCTTTACCCACTTAAAGGTCTTTCGTTATTCTTTTTCCTTCTCCGTTAGGGATAGTGATATCCATACCATTAGTTGGTAGGTAGCCCCATCCATTAGATGTGAAGGGACATATGTAGGGTCGTCGTTATGGTCATTGAAGGCAACATCTAGGGATACCTTAGCAATTCGAAGGGACTGTCATCATATATTCGTAGGCAACATTGAGGGACAAGATCATTTCTCATAGGAAACTTCGATAGACATCGTGGGAATATGATCTTTATGATGACTTTAACAGAGGGTCTTTGCTAATGGTATCCCTACGTTCGAGGGACATGGCCATTGTTTTCGGAAGGCAATAAGGGAGGTTACCCTAGAGGTGTATGTGTGCAAATGATTCAGTTCAGTTTATTTATCTTGTTTATTTAGGGTTATCTAGAGTTTCATTTTAGATCTTGCCATACATGCCTAGTTACTATATAATTATATATACATGCAGGCATACATAAGTGCAGGAGGGTCAAACCACCTTACACAGCAGTTGACCTCCTTCTTCTCCGATCACCTCAAAACCCTATCCTGCGAAATAACGTGATTCAAAACCAAAAATAAAGCCTACCCCCCCCCTAAATCAAGGTCTAAAAACTCAGTGGTTCCCTCCATTTATCCTGAAAGCGCCTGCAAGAAGAGATACGATGAAGCCATATCTTCACGCCCTAACAATGGCGTTCTCTTATCCTTGCGTCAAACCTTACAAATAATGGTTCAAAAATGTTCTAATGATCATTATAAATATGTATGAATGTATCACATTGATTGATATTACATGAATCAAGAGTTTAAGATCAAGAAAGTTTACCAAACTGGAGCTACCTGACTAGAACATTCTGGGATCGTTTGAGCTTGAGTGATGATTGGAAATAGTCCCTGGGACCTTCAGGATGATAATGGGACACTTGGTTTGGCTTGAGAGTGGTTGGATCATGTGATACGAATTTTCACTTTTCTTTAGAATTTTGAGAAAACTTTTTAGGGGTTGTTGTAGGCATCACTCGTGTCTAGCATCTATTATGCTTATGTATATATAGAGCATGGAATTAGGGTAACAAACATTGCATGAAATCTCATGGAATTAAGTGCATGATTTGTTTCCAAAATTCATTCAAAACTTTCCAAAAGTGAAGATTTTCTTCCATATGTATTTCACACAGTTTTCCAGCTTGCATATGTGATCTCGGGCCTCCAACACAATTAGAATAAAAGCCCATGAGCCTTAGATGATTTAATTGACATTTTATTTTATTTATTTTGATTTTCATTGAATAAAATCAAGATAAATAAGAATAAAAATCATGGAAAGGTAAGAATGGATTTAGGGGTCCTCTAATGTGTTATGAACACATTTGGACCTGGAAACTTAGGCCCAATAGCCCAAAATTACAAATTTGATCAATTTGCTCTTCATGCATTTCCTCAAAATTGTCCAACTTGCACCAATCAAAACTCTCTAAATTTTCATTATTTGAAGGTGATATTTGACTTTTTGGAAATCTCAAGACATCCTTTACAATCTCTATTTTTATAATATTTGTATTTGAAGAATTTATCTTGATGAAAGTTGCCTTGACAAAAAGTTTCTTTTTGTTGACTTTTGAAATGACCTATAATGTATTGGCCCATACCTCTCAAATGAAGCTTTTTTTTGGATTTGATCTTAGAGATACAAAGTTGTAGAGAATTGGATTTCCTTCAAAATTATCTCTGGTTATGGAAAATATGATGAAGCATGTGAAAGTTATGCTTGGTCAAAGTTCAGTTGACTTCTCCGAGATGAATGATCAAAACCCTAATTTAGCAAATTTTGACTTTTGAGCAATATATTGATGAATCATGATCAACCCTTGATCAAATGATGAATGTGAATTTAAAATCTTGACGTTGACAAAAAATGTTGAGGTTTGACTCTATGTTGACCATAGTTGACTTTTTATCCAATACAGTTTATTTTCCATCATCTGAGAAATTGGCTAAGTAAACTTATGATGCAAGGCTTGAAACTTGATATGAGCATCCTTGAATAAATATGAGGACCCATGAAAACCACTTGAGATCTTGACAATCCAATCTTCCTTGAGAAATACCAAACCCTAGTTGTGGACCCATTGCTTAAGAGGAGAATTTATCTGATCAATTTTTGAGCCACCTTGAGCATTTAAGGACCTTTTGAGAATGTCTTGAAGAAAAATGGGGGGGGGGGGGGTGGGGGGAATTTTGGGGTACAACACATATCCTACAATTTTCAAGTTAAGATAGAATTCCCTTACTAACTTTGGAAAGATCTTGTCTGATATTTTTGTTAAGAATTCCTTGAGAGAAGCTTGACATATTTGGTGGTAGGGTTTGTGACTTTTCAATAGGCTTAGATCAAGGTACCAAGGTTGAATCACAACTATTGAGTGAATTGATAATTTTTCTTCATGTTTTTTGATTCAAGATTTCTGTGGGAAGGTATTGATGGTTAATAAATTTCTGGAATTTTTGGTTTGAAGAGGTCATGGTAAAGTTCTAAGATAAAATTTACTCTGAGAGTGATGCAAGAGAAATATGAGATGTAAGAGAAGGTGAGAGTGTGATACCTATTTATAGAGATACCTTTTGGGCTTTTTGGGCACGTGGGTCGAGAAATTTTTATGATCTTATCAAGTTGTCTAAAAATCAAATCCAGAATCTCTATATTTAGGTCTTTCAACTGATTGACTTAACCGATTAAATATCTAGATTTTTCATCTTTTGATACAAATCCCTTTAATGCTCATATAGGCTCATTCTTGTGCATCACGGTGTTTTGGTTTAGATTTGAAACTTGCGCTTTGACAATTTTTAATCAATTAGCAGATTTTATCAATCGATTAAATTTTCCTAGACCATCCTCCTTGGTGTTTTGGTTTGATTGTTGGGCTTTGTTGCTTTCTCAAACACCTCCAATTCATATTCTTTACACCCCTAAGCTTAAAAACATTTTAACAAATTTTTTATATGTCTGAAATAATTAAAAACAAATATTAAAATATGACAAAGTTAAGAATAATTGTTTTAAAGGGATTAATCAGATTAAATGATTGTTTCAACCTTAAAATTATTTTACCTGTATCAAGAAAAATTCTTGATAAGAACTCCCTTAGGGAAAAAACTAAGTAGTGTATCCTTCGTCACACATCATTGGATGTGAGAGTTGGAAAACAAGCAGATAAATAAGTCCATTACCAACTTATTTACTTTACTAATCGTCATGGATCATAAATTGAGAAATTCTTAAATTTGCTTTGATCATAACTATTAACATCTGTCATCGTCATTCTTTCTCCCAAGATTAAATACTTAGATTGTATACTTCTAGAGTATACTTTTGCTTTATTCTTCAAAAAATTTCTTTAGATTTATAGACTGCATTGCCTGCAAAATAATTTAAATGTGTTATTTTGGTTTTTCTTTCTGTCTCTTATCTTCCTTGTATGTTTCCTTTGAGCATGATTTATCTTCTTCAATTGGAAGATGATTATCTATATTTCTCCTCAAGGTTGAAATATTTCCTCTTCTTTGTTCAAATGTTGAAGAACCTTTTTGATCTTCTTTGTTGTTCTTTGAACATGAGGATTCCTTGATTGATGTTGATTGAAATGGAACATGATATAAGTGATGCTCTTCCAGTTTTGTTCTTTTTGATTGTATCAACGTTTATAATTCCTTCTTTCTTGATTTTCCTTAAATTCTTGAAGGATTTCTATCTATAGATTAAGAGTTGAAAAAGTTTTCCAATTCTTAATTCTCTGGATAAATAATAGTAGCAAAAAGTTTTAAGAAAGATGTTTCTTCGCCTCATGTGTTCATCTTCTTTGATTTGATACTCGGAGACACTCCATAGATCTTTTTCAAAGTATCCTACATTTCTTTTGTGGTTTAAGAACAAATAGATAAAAATTTAGATTTTAAAATCTATACCTATTTTTCTTCTTCGTCTATAGATATAATAAGGTTTTTTCTCTTCTTCATCATGGATTTGATGAGTAACGATAAAACAGACCATTGAATAGGTTTTTGAAAGAAAATAATTTTTATTTACAAGAAAAACTTATGTGTATAAAATAAGGAATAATTTTCAAAAAATATGGTGGTGAGTTTTGAAAAGAATCTTGTGTTGGAAGTCATCTTCCTCCTGAGATGATTAGTCCTTAAACAAGTGTTAGGCTCTGATACCACTTGTTAGACTAGAGATACACAAGAGGGGGGGGGGGGGGGTGAATTATGTGGTTTGGAAAATATGTTTTTGAAACAAAAATTGAGATTAAAATCTAAGTTTGAAAACATTTTCTAAAACCTAAGATCTATCAGAGTTAAAAAAAGTTTTTTCTATAACTTAGCAGCGGAATATGAAGCATTTCAAAAAGTAAAGTGCAAAAGTAAAAATTTAAGAGAAAATAAGAACACCACGATGCATAGAGGTTCAGTCAAATCAAAAGGACCTACTTCTCTTCCCAAGAACTAGTCTTGAGAGTTTTCATTATATACTTGAGAGCTTTTATTAGGTGAAGCTCACGAGCCCCCTTATATAAGGAAATGGTGGTTATCCTACAACCATGGTAATACAAGACGAGGATATGAATGTTTGTGTTTTCTCTATTGTTGAAACTTAAGTGACCAAGCTTCCTTCCCAACTGTATATTGAATTGATTAAGCTTGACTCCATGAAATATTTAAGCTCAATATGGTTTAACAAGATAACCATTAGCCTCTTAAGATTTTAACAAGTTGATCTTCTAACCTATGGTTTTATACAAGATAACCATGAACCTAATGGTAAGTTTATCAATATTGAAGAACTCCATCCTTCAAATGAATAAGGCTTCAATATAGCCTTAAAGGAAGTTCAACCATATTAATGATATTCAACCTAACTAAATATCAGGAATGATCACACAATCCCTAACTAAAGCTTCTAACGGGTTTAGCTTCTAATCTCATATTTTTATCCCTAAAATGGATTGTGTTCATAAAGGTGCATCAATAACAACCTTGAAGAACTTCATACATTGCTATCCATCCAGAATTACATAATCTCACTCACAAAATATATTTCCTTACAAAAGCATTTGGCTTTAAGAACTAGTGAGAGAATGTGAAAATGAAAACTTAGAGAGAGAGAGAGAGTGTGTGTGTGTGTGTAAATACACAATTCTTCTTCTGGATAATTTGAACTGAGGAATGAGACCTCAATTAAAGGGTTCAAACCCTCCAAAAGAGGAAACATAATTAATTCTGTTCTAGATTGGGCCAGGACTTGGCCCTCTGTTGAGCAGGCCCAATCCAACGCCCTTGCTACAGCCCAATGGCATCCATCCCAAATCAATAGCCGTTGAGGATTTCCCCACATGTCCACTAGGGAAACATGGAAACAGTTACGTGTAACCACCACAATCCTACCCACTGAGAATAACATGTCCAATTTCTCTATTATCTCGGGGCAGTTGACCAGGGAGGAGGCCACGTGCTGAAATCCACTACTCATGTATCCCTGACAATCATCGTTATTGGGCCTAACCATCTGGCCCAATATGTGGATCTTGGCCCAATATTGGGGGCTATAAATACCCTCTCACATGAAAGGGCCAGGTATTCATTCATTCACTCTCACTTATAGTACTTGCACTCTGATTGTCTCTATTCTTACTATGGCATCAGAGTACCTTGCAAGTACACCCCCCATTCACTTCAAATCGCCATTCAACTCAAGCTTGTGGGCTATCGATAATCCCTTCTAATCAAGTACGATCAGTGGTGTTGTATGTGGGAAACACTTCTTCCCCGTCTTTTCCTAACTAAGACCAAAAACACACTCTTTTAACCTCACGATCATCATGGCCGCTTAAGCAAACAAAGATGACCAGAACGCCCACTTCTCCAACCTTAGAAACAACAATAAAATGGGTGTCCTTGAACATGACATCAGATATGGAAGAATTGCTTCCTCTTCCAATCGTCTGTATCCTCTGGATAACCCTCATCAAAAGGTCGAGCAACTAGCGATGTATCGGGAAATCCTAGTTCCCACTAATGTTGATCCCTCGACCCAGGCCCTGATTGCGACGCTCAATCAAACCAACTATATGCTCTTAGTACAGGGTGAACACCTTGCAATGCTAGAGAAGACCCACTGATCACGATCTCCCGAAAGGCGCAAAAGACATCACTCATGATACCCAACTCCACAACAACGTGAAACCCGTTTGGAATCTCCTCTACAGAGACACCAACATGAGGACTCTTCCAACTCCTCTCCTCGTCGCACCGGGAGAGGCCCTCGACTAGAGAGGACCCAGCCCGAGAACAACAAGAAATGCGATCGTACACCTTCTAGCAAAGAATGACGATCCCCTTCCCATAAAAGGAACAAGGCCACGGAAAAGAGGAAGACTCGGCCGAGTAATCCACCCCGACATAAAGACCACCACTATGACCCTTCCCCCTCTCGGTCCCTAGAACGAAGCGATGAAGAGGACCCCCGCGGTCCATTATCCCAGGCTATTATGGAGGCTCTCATTCCCAAGGGGATGAAGAAACCTCCACTAGTGAACAATCACGACGACTCTACAGACCCTGACGACCCCCTCGATAGCTTTAAGGTGATGCTCCACATCCATAACATCAGGGGCTCTATCAAGTGTAGGCTATTCCCCATGACTCTTGGGAAAACTGCCATGGACTGGTATGAAAGCCTCTCCCTTGAGTCTATCACCTCGTGGAGGAGTCTAAAGAGCTAATTTTCTAGCAGCTTCACAGCCTCTCGACGACACCCCATGACTGAGGCGACCCTTGAGGCCATCATATAGGGGAGTGGAGAACCTTTCTAGGAGTATATCATGCGGTTGAAACCGCGAGGCCATCCAAGTCACCACCACCGAAAACATGAAGAGGTATCTGCTCGAAAGAGGGCTTCACCTGGGCAACAACTTTAGGAAGGCAATCTGCATCGAACCCCCAAGGTCGTTGGATGACCTTCTCCATAAAGCCTAAGCCTACATCACGTACGGGGAGAAAGAGTCCGCCAACAATGACCATGATTCAAAGAACCAAGAGACACCGAGACCCTGAGGTACAATGATGTAGGCCCTTCTTGATGAACCGGGGACAAGAAAAAAGAGGATAGACCCCGCGATTCCCGTGAGCACCAAGGCCCAACGGAGCGCTTCACCGAGTACACCCCGTTGACCTATCCCAACGAATGTATGCTTGTGGAGTATGCTAATGCTAAACTCAAGGATGGTGGAGTCATACATCCTAAAACTACTCCTCTCAAGCCCGAGGTCGACATGACCAAATACTGTTAGTACCGCCGGAGTCACAACCACATGAACAAAGACTGCATCCACCTGAAGGATACCATTGAGACCCTTATTAAGAGGGGGAGACTAAGGCAGTACAATAGGAATGACGCCCCTTACCACGATAACCATGAGGTGAAAGAAATCGAAGAGGATGGCCGACCCTCCAACGAAGCTGGCCCCATCCAAGTTGCTTTGTGCGTCTCATGACCTGAGGAAATAAGAAGAGTTCCCCTCTGCCATGGTCATATTTGACAGGGTATTCGACACTCTTTCCATCAATTCAGTGAAAAGGAAGTTCTAGGAGCTGATAGATGCGGCCCCAGTCTAGAACGTGACCCTTAATAGGTTCAGGGGAAAATCCAAGCCCATCACCTTCTACCTCGAGGAACTGCCTAGTGGACCTCCTAAATCCCACATCCCTTTACTTGTGCGAGCAAAGATGGACAACTTCGACGTGCATTGTATCCTGGTTGATGAGGGGAGTTCAATCGACACCATGTGCACTCAATTGTTCCAGACTCTACAACTTGATGAGTCCCACTTATCACCATATGTGGTGTCTGACCTAGAAGGCTTCAATGGATCGACCTCTAAAATATGGGGATACATCAAACTGATGGTCACATTTGGGATAAAAATAATATCCAGGAAGGTGAAAGTCTGCTTCTTAGTGGTTGACTTTATGTCTCTTTACAACTGCATCCTAGGAAGACCAACGTTGGACGAGTTGACCGCTGTACCCTCCACGGTCCATCTAAAGATGAAATTATACACTAAGAGGGGCCGCGTCTCCACCATTGAGAGAGACATCCAAGCTACTAGAAGGTGATTTAATGTGGCCTCAAAGGACAGAACATGGTTGACACAAAGTCGAGGGCCACCAGCAACACATTTCCTCAGCGACTAGGCCCGCTCAGACCGAATAACATGAGGCGCCCCCCATGTTGACTCCATTAACCTCGACACCCGCTTCAACAAAGATGAAGTCAAGGTTCCCAATGGCGAACAAGATCCTCTTCGGCCCGTCCCCGACAGGGACTTTGAAATCATCCTCCTCGATAAGGACCCGAACAAAGGTATTAAGATTGGAGATGGACTCCCAAATCTGATAAGGAAGTAGCTCAAAACTTGTATGAGGGTGAATGTTGATTTGTTCATGTGGAGCGCTATAGAGATGCCTGGACTTGACCCTGAGGCCGCCTATCACCAACTTGTTGTGGATCCAGCCACTATGGCAGTAGTACAACATAGGCATAAGTAGTCTCATGAGAAAGCGTAGGCTGGTGAAAAAGCTATAAAAAACCTCCTAGAGGAAATTTTTTATTTCTGAGGCCCAGTATTCAATTTGGATCTCCAATGTTGTACTTGTTTAGAAAAATAATGGAAAATGGCATATGTGTGTTGATTATACTGATCTTAATCGGGCATGTCCCAAAGATGCACATCCCTTACCTAATATTGTTAGGCTGATCGATAACTCGGTTGACTATAAACTCTTACCATTTATAGATAAATATTTAGGTTATAATCAAATTCCCATGGCAATGAGAGATACAGTGCACGACTTTCATGACCAAGTCGGGAAATTATTACTATAATGTAATGCCCTTCAGCCTGAAATTAGCCGGTGCAACATACCAATAAATGATGAACAAGGTTTTTTATGATGAGATCAAAGACACGCTCGAGGTGTATATGGAAGACATAACCTTCAAATCTCGAGCAGAAACCGACCATACCGCCCACCTAAAAAGAGTCTTCGACCGGGCAAGGAGATGTAAGATGAGATTCAACTCAGAAAAATGCACTTTTGGGGTTAAGGCGGGCAAGTTCCTCAGTTTCTATTTGACATAAAGAGGGACCAAAGCCAACTGCAACAAATGCAGGGCCTTCTCTGAGCTCCCCACGCCCGACTCAAAAAAATCCATACAAGTCTTGAATGGTATGCTCACCTTGCTCTCCCGTTTCATGGCGAAGTCTGTACAACACGCACTTCCATTTTTCAAACATTTACGTAAGGAAGCAACGTTCGAATGGACCAAGGAATGTGAACAAGCCCTCCTCCATCTCAAGCATGCTCTCTTAGATCCTCCGGTGCTCTCAAGACATGAGAATGGGGATATTCCTTTTCTCTACATGGTCATTTTAATAGAGGTTGTTAGCACAACCCTCGTTCACGAAACATCATATGGGCAGAAGCCTGTTTACTTCACCAACAAAGTGCTACAAGGCCCCAAGGTCAGATATCAAAATTTAAAATGTGGCTTTGTCCCTCATAAATGCAGCAAGAAGACTCATACATTACTTCCTGGCCCACACGATCATTGTGCGAATCGACCAACCTATAAAGCAACTACTCAGATGATTAGATATGATCAGCCGAATGCTTAAATTGTCCCTAAAACTGTCAGAGTTTAACATCAAGTATGAGAGCAGGAAAGCCCTCAAAGCCCAGAAATTGGCCGACTTCGTCGCATAAATTACCACCATTGAAGCCATATATAGATAGAGCATCCAGTTCAACAGGGAGCAAAGCGGGTATCCTCCTCGAGAACGAAGAGGGTGTCATAATCGAGCATTCACTCATTTTATCATTCTTGACATTGAACAACCAAGTTGAATATGAAACACTACTCACAGGGTCGAGGCTGGCCGAAGATTTAGGCGCCCAAGAAGTGCAAATCTTCATCGACTCCCAACTTGTCGCATCCCATGTTTGGGGAGAGTATCAGGATAAGAATGAAATCCTCATTGAATACTTAAACCTGGTTAGAGAAAAAAATGAAAAAGTTCAGTCACGCGAAAATCAAACATGTTCCTCACGAAGAGAACACTCGAGCAAACATACTCTCAAAACTCACGAGCACAAGAAGGAAGGGTGGAAATAAGTCTGTCATCTAGGAATCCATTTCCCACCCAAGGATCAGAAATCCCACTGCAATGCTCGATGCCAACGCCATTGGGGAAAGTACATGTTGGACGACCCCAGTGTTCAATTACTTAACCAAAGGGGAACTACCATCCGAGCCAAAAGAGGCCAGTGTGACCAAATGCTGAGCTTGCTCATACATTTTGATCGAACAAAGGCTCTACCAGAGGGAATTTTCCATTTCACTCTTTAAATGCGTCGAGGAGACTAAAACTCCCCACGTCTTGAGGGAAATCCATGAGGGAATCAACACCTAACACTTAAGTAGAAGGTCCTTGGCACACAAGGCGCCACAGGAAGGATACTACTGACCCATAATGTAACAGGACGCCAAAGAACATGCAAAAAAGTGTGAAAAGTGCCAGTGTCATGCAGACATGCATTTGGTGTTACTGCATAAAATTAACACTATCGTCCCCATGGTCGTTCACTTGTTGGGTAATGGACATTCTCAGACCCTTCATACAAGGATCATACCAGAACAAGTTTCTGATCGTCGCAGTAAATTACTTCACCAAATGGATAGAAGCTAAAGCCTTAGCCAAAATCACATCGTACAACATACTATGTTTCTACAAAAGAAACGTGCTAGCCCGATTCAACGTACCTTAAGAGCTCGTCACCGATAATGGGACACAATTCATGGATAGGAAGTTCTAGGATTTCATTGCAAACCTCGACAACAAACAACACTTTATGTTAGTCAAGCACCAGCAAACAAACGGGTAAGCAGAAGCTGCGAATATAGTGATCTTATAAGGACTTAAGCACAGACTCAGTGAAGCCAAGAAAGGGTGGGTTTATGAGCTACACAATGTACTATGGGCGTACTTGACAACACCGCACCTGACTACTGGGGAAACTCTCTTCTGATTAACATACAGTACAGAGGAAGTCATCCCCGTGAAGATAAAAGAATCCTGTAAACAAACAAAATTTCCTCTCAACGAGGAACTAAACGACGAGGCCTTAAGAGACGAGTCGACCTGGTCGAAGAGATTTGGTCAAGGGCGTATCTCCGCGAGGCCACACTAAAATAATAGATAACCCTACAACATGGCACCAAAGTCATTAAACCCGAATTTGAAGTTGGCAGTCTAGTCTTACGAAGAAATCAGAAATATCCCCGTGAAGGAAATTTGGCCGCCAACTGGGAAGTCCCTTATCGTTTGACGGTGGGAAATTGGGCCTAATACCTCGAACACGTAATTGGGGAACAATTACCTCGACCATGGAATGCTCTAAAGCTAAAACAGTATTACAGTTGAGTCCCCGAGCAAAAGCGGAGGCTTAGTAGTCGACCTGACCTCTCTGATAGCGAGGGATCTTACTCGACCAATGATTAGTGGTTTTTACATGGATATTTGGAATTTATTTCAGTTATCATTTCTTTTACTTATCGAGGTTTTATTTCATTTTATCGCATATTAGGTTTTGGTTTTGTGTTTTAGTATTTTAAGGTTCAAAAGAATATAACAGGACAAATCAGGGCGAAAAAATGCATAATTCAAAGTTTCAGAGGAAATGCTACAGGAGCCCTGTCACGGGTGGCCGTGTCACCTGACACGGTCCATGTCAGGGGGAAGACTTGGAATACATGGAAAATAGGGACTGACATGGGAGGCCGTGTCAGCATGCCTGGAGAAGAAACAATTACTGATGTCCAACACGGGTGGACGTGTCTCCTGACACGGGCCGTGTTGGCCAGTGACGCTGATTTTAAGTGTTTTTATGATTTTTCACAATTTGGGACCCAAATGTGTGTTTTGGGAATTTTCGATCGAGATAAATTGATTGCTCACTATTTATCTAAGTTTGAAAGAGGAATTATGGGACTTTTGCAACACAAAGAATTGAGGATTGAGGAGAGAAACATATGAGATTCTTGGAGGACAGGGATTTTTCATGAGCCACAGCGATTGAAGATCAAAGTTCATCATTTATTTGTAATGTTTAATCTTTATATCATTGAAATTCTTTTGAAAAGTATGAGTAGCTAAACCCCCCAATGCTAGGGGGTGTCCCTCATTTGAATCTATAATGACTTTGAATTTCAGATTTTAACAATTCCATGGTTTTTAATATTCAATTTAATCGTGAAATGTTTTTATGCTTTCCTGATCGGACCAATTAGGATTGATGTACGGTTAATAACAAGTTGGACCACTGTAATATGGTGGGAGAACTTACCTTACTGGTTTTGCATTTTATCGCAATTGTTGCGGTTAGTAAGATTCGCCACCGACTTTTCTTTTATCAAACAAAGGAAAGGGTGAAAAGAACAGGAAAGACCTTTTTAGAGATTTTGAGTTTGGAGGGTAGACTATGGAAAGGAAAGGTGTTAGCACCCTTTCCATTTGTAGTTATCTACGGGCTCTTAGTTGCTAGATCACTTTTGAAAATGCTTTTTGTGTAAGTGTATTTTGAAAAATATTTTGAAAATACGCCTTACTGCGGCAAACTTTGTATTGATTCTCATATCATTGAGAACGTATACAAAGTGTTTTTTGTCTTTGCAAATATTTAAAAAAGAGTTTGTGTATGTGTAAAAAATTTGTTTTGTTTGTTTTTGTGAGAAAGCAACTATAAGCGGTCTACCTACTCGAATGATCTTTGTTCTTTTCCTCTTTTCCTTTAAACAATGCTATCCTACTATTAGTCAATAGGTAGCCCTATCGTTGGATGTTCTGAGGGACGGGCGAAGGTCATCGTAGAGTCATAAAGGCAACTCGTAAGGCACTTTAGCAATTTTATCGTAAGGGACTAGATCGTTTACCGAAGCAGCATCAGAGGGTCATCAAGGGACTACGATCTTTTTAACTGAGGGTCTTTGCTAAAGTATCCCACGTTCGAGGGACATGACTATTTTTTCGAAGGCAACAAGTGAAGATACCTTAGAGGTGCGTGTGTGCGAGTTTGTTGTGTTTTAGTTATTTATTTTAAATATTTAGGTTTTCTACCGTTTGCTTTTAATCTTATCATGCAATACCTATTAGTATACATATAGTAGTTAAATATATAAGTACAAAAAATAAAGTACGGAAAATAAATACGCTATTACATTGCTTCGGGGTGGGGGGAATTACAAACCAAAATGGGGAAATAAAAGATAAAAGGTCCTAGTTAAACTATTACATCCTTTTAACAGTTACATAATTTATGAAAATAATGCGAATAAAATAAATAACGTACGACGAAGAGAAACCCTACAAAGTTCTAAGTGGTAAAAAAAGAAATACTTTTTTTGTTTTTGTTTAGGAAAAATCATAATTAAAATAATGGAAACCTAATTTTAATTGATTAATTAATTAAAAAAGGTGATTAAATAATTAATCAAAATTAATTTAATTTATCTAAAAAAACTAAGTCTAAATTTTTTTTTTTGACTTTTGTGATTTTATGATTTTGTAATAAAAAAAGAATTAGTTAAAAGAAAAGAATGAAATAGTAAATGAGATAATAAAAAAATATATAAATGGACTGCTGCAAAAATGTTAAGGGGGTGTAAGGATGAAGCCCTTAGGCCCAATAAGAAAAACAGGCGCTGCAAAAAAAAACAAGATTAGGGGGTGCAAAAATGAAGTCTGCTAGGCCCACAAATGACTTAGCCCTGGAGCTGCATTCAATCCAGAGCTGCCCTTCCTTGGAGGTCTAACATACGCCTATACCATGTGCTGACTAATCTTTATACACATTGGATCTGAAATAAAATTGTTAGAAAAATAAACTGCAAAACCTGGGGATCAAACCCAGGCTCATAGGCTTCACACATGCACACTCCACCACTAGGCTACTTGCTCATTCGTTGTTACAAATGCAAAGAAATATAAATATTATGAAAACTCAAATATTTGATTTTTAAAATTCTTGCGCGCTGGAATTTGAATAGGCCAGTAGTACTGTGACACCCAAACCACCGGAGTCAACCTTCCGGTTGTCTTCTCCAGTAAGCCCAAAAATATAACCTGCAAAAAATCAAGGATTAAGGGTCCAAACTAACCCCACCCCTTTAAAAAATCGCCCTGAGTCTGAATCTGGCATTATTTTTGGCCAAAGGTTCCTGGATTATGCGTTTCGAAGTAAGGTGTTCGATCAGAGTTAAAAATGGAATTTTGTGATTTAGGCCCCAAAGCTCACATGCTTTACGTCCAACTTGTTCTATACATCACTATGAACATGTTTGCATGCATTAAATTGATTAACAACACATATTTTAACAGATTGAGTTCAGAAAAAATATACCAAACGATGATGACTGGATTTAAGAATTTTGGCCGTGCAAGGCTTGAATTTGGGATTAGTTCAACTCCTGAAAGCCTCAGGGGAATGAATGGATCTTTTGTTTGGCTTGAGAGAAGCTGTAAGTTGATTTTCAAATTTTTGCAACTTTGAACAATTTTTGAGAATTTGAGAGATATTTGTTATGCAATCTATGCGTGTCTTTCTGGCTTGTTTTGGATCAGGATTTATAGAGGAAGAAAGGAGTAGACCAATATGGAAGGAAAACCAAGACATGATGGCCTTTGAGACAAGAATAAAGCAAATTCAAAACTTGCCAAAATTGAGATATTTCTTGCCATTTTTGATGCTGCATGAACCTAGACAACTTGTGTTGGTCTTGCACAAATTCTTGGGCACAAAGCTAATCAAAACAAGCCCATATGCATAGTCTATGATTATTGTGGTTTTATTTAATTTATTTTGATTTTAAATTAAACAAAATCAAGATAAATATAAATAAAAGTAAATTCCATGTACAAATGGATTTATAAGTCCTCTAATATTTGGTAAACATGTTTGAACACCAAAAATTAGGCTCACTAGTTCAAAGTTTCAAAATTGCCCAATTTGAACTTCATGAATTTCTTCAAAATCTCCCAACTTGTGCAGTTCATAACTAGATCAATTTTCATCTTTTGAAGATGATATTGGACTTTTTGGAAAGCCCAAGATGTAATATACAATCTATTGTACCCCAAAATTTTCCCTCTCATTTCTCAAGGAATCACCCTGGATCCTCAAGTTTGCTTTCATCCAATTCCGAACCTTGAATTATCAATTTTTCCAAGCAAACCATTCATAAGGGAAAAATGGTCATTTACACACTGGGAAGTCTAACTTTGACTTTTGGATCAAAATCAAATCTCAAAAATCATATTTCATCAAGACATGTTGGAATATGAAGTTTGTTTCATCAAGAATTTCAAAAGTCAAATTTTACTTTGGAAAAGTCAAATTCTAAATACTCATAAATATTCTAAGTGTTTAAGAAATATGATAATTTTAGAACTTCTGGGTCTGTGTTCACACTCAGCAAATTCTGGATAGTCTCAAGATAAAGTTTGGTCAGAACTTTTGGGCCAGTGTTCCCAAAGGTTCAGTCAGAGTTTGCCAAGGTAAATCAAAGAAGATTACAAAACATGATGCAAGCTTACTGGAAATTCTGAAGGATCCTTCAGAACATGCTGAAGCCACAAGATACAAGGATCAGAAGATTGGATGGTAGGCTAAAGTAGAACTTTTAATCCAAAGTTAAGCATGTTAGAACATAGTTTGATTCTACAACCCTCAGTTAGAGTTTTGATTATAACAAAATACAAGATTAAATGAAGTATGAGATTTATATAAGACATATGTGCCACTAAAAATTATGCTTTGTATTCGCAGGAAACTCTGATGGAATCAGCATGATATTATCAATATCAACATCAGCATCAGAAGATATGTCAGCATCAGAAGATCAATACATGTGCTTACGCTGAAGCCTGATGAACAGAATCCGCGCTTAACATACTCTGATTCTGATCAAGATACTTATCATGTCATCAGCATTCAAAAGCGCCAGAATAAGCTAAAGCCAAGAACACTCTGATTTTCATTAAGAAGAACATTCTGAAGTGTCAACGTTACTGCATTCAAGGAAGATTAATTACCAACGACTTTATTCCAAGACAAGGATCTTCTTAAAAAGGAAAGAACGTTATGAGCATTGAAATGGAATTATGGACAACAACGTATCTATTCCAAGGCTATATAAACAAATCAGTGAGAAAAGAAATGGCTAATACTCTACAATTCTCTTACACGCACATACGCATAAGCCAATCATCTTCACTCATCCAGTTTGCTAAAGATCTCAAGCGCTTACTCTATAGCTCTAGCAATCTAGTTTTATCCAAGCTTAATATTGTGTATTATCACAGCTGTGATATATAGTTTTGTAAGAAAACATCAAACACACATATTTGTTCATTTGTCTGTAAAAGAATTACCTTGAGATAAACCGGTCTGTGGTTAGACTCAAGAAGGCTTTGACAGTTGTTAAAGCAGTTGTTGTATTCAGTTGAATATAGTGGATTAAGACCTAGTTGGAGAGAGGCGAAATCACCTTGACGGGTGGACTGGAGTAGTTTGAGATCAAACGAACCAGGATAAAATAACGTGTTGTCTGCATTTGATTTCAAGTTTTACAATTCAACCCCCTTCTTGTGTTTTTCACTTCTTCAATTGGCATCATAGCGCCTGGTTCTGAGCTTATAACACTTAACCGTGTCAGTACAAGATCCAGCATTGAAAAACACTATGGCTGGAACACATCAAAACATCAGCAATGACAACAATGAAGAAAGAGACAGATTCAGTGGCAAACTTCCAGTATTTGATGGAGAGAACTTTGATTACTGGAAAGACAGAATTGAAAGCTTCTTTCTGGCCCACGATGCTGATCTGTGGGATATGGTGACTGATGGATACACGCACCCTGTGAATGCAAGTGGTCAGAAGATTGATAGAAAAGCAATGTCTGATCAACAAAAGCATGATTTCAGAAATCATCACAAAGCAAGAACAATTCTTCTCAGTGCTATCTCTTACTCTGAATATGAAAAGATATCAAACAGAGACACTGCAAAGAATATGTTTGACTCTATGAGAATGACGCATGAAGGCAACCTTCAAGTTAAAGAAACTAAAGCTCTTGCGCTCATTCAGAAGTATGAGGCATTCAAGATGGAAGAAAGTGAATCTATTGAAACAATGTTCTCAAGATTTCAGATTCTGGTTGCTGGTCTCAAAGTTCTGGACAAAGGGTATTCTACTGCTGATCACGTTAAGAAGATCATCAGAAGCTTACCAAAACAGTGAAGGCCAATGGTCACAACGCTGAAGCTATCTAAGGATCTCAACACAATCTCTCTGGAGGAACTTGTCAACTCCCTCAGAAGTCACGAGATAGAGCTAGAAGCTGATGAACCTCAAAAGCAAGGTAAACCATTAGCTTTAAAATCTAACAGAAAATCTGACTCCAAGGTTTTGTAGGCTGTTGAAGAAACCTCTGATGGGTCCTCATCAGAAGAAGATGAACTGTCTCTCCTCTCCAGAAGGGTGAACCAACTGTGGAAGCAGAGGCAAAGGAAGTTCAAGAATCCCAGAAGATCCGAGAATCAGAACGAATCTTCCTCCAGATACAGAAGGTCAGAATCCTCCTCTGGACACAGAAGATCTGAAGGCTCTTCAGGAAGAAGAAATCCAAACAACAAGGACATCATCTGCTATGAATGCAACGAGCAAGGGCACTACAAAAGTGACTGCCCAAAGCTTCAGAAGGAAAAGCCCAGAAGATAGTTTGGCAAGGAAAAGAAGAAAAGTCTCATGGCTACATGGGATGATTCTGATACATCTGAAGCTGACTCAGAATCAGATGATGAGAGAGCGAACATAGCTCTCATGGCAAACATAACAGAAGACAGTGAAGCTTCTGAATCAGACTCTGAATCAGACACAAAAGAGGTATTTCCTGACTTTGCTATTAATTTTACTAAGGATGAACTAGCTGAAAGCCTTAATGAGATTCTGGAAAGATATCAGCAGATCAGAGTCAAATTCAGAAACCTGAAAAGGGATCTTGCTTCTGACTCTGATAAAACTGAAAGTCTCAAATTGGAGAATTCTGAGTTGAAAAATAAAATTTCAAAATTAGAAAATCAATTACAAAACTCTCAGAATGAAACAATTCCTGAAACTCCCAGCAGTGCCAATGAGATCATCAAGGAGTATGATCACAACTTTCAGAAGTTTCTAGCTAAAAGCATAGATAGAAGCAAAATAGCTTCAATGATCTATGGAGTTAGCAGAAATGGAAGAAAAGGAATAGGATACCAAGGTAAGGTACCTACACCAAAGAATGCCATGGATTTAGTGATAAAACGCACTTCACTTGATTCTCACTTTATTTATGGGCACACACACGACATCAAATATACTAGTAGTAATTATTCTGTCAAACCAAAATTCAACCAGAGTTTTGGTAAAAATAACAAATCAGGACCCAAGAAAATATGGGTACCTAAGGATAAAATAATACATGTTGCAGATATCTTTAGCAGCAAAGTAGAAACACCAGTCATGGTACCTGGACTCTGGCTGCTCACGACACATGACAGGAAGAAGGCATATGTTCCAAAGCCTGGAACTTAAGCCTGGAGGCCATGTAGGCTTTGGAGGCAATCAGAGGGGAAAGATCATTGGCTCTGGAACAGCAGGTAACGGAAATCTTCCCTCTATAAGTAATGTTTTATTAGTAGATGGATTAATGCATAACCTGTTATCCATAAGTCAATTAAGTGATAACGATTATGATATAATCTTTAATCAAAATTCATGTAAAGCTGTTAGTCAGAAAGATGGGACTATCCTATTTAATGGAAAGAGGAGAAACAACATCTACAAAATCAAACTTTCTGAACTGAAAAGTCAGAATGTAAAATGTCTTCTGTCTGTTAACAACGAGCAATGGATCTGGAACAGAAGATTGGGGCATGTTAGTATGAGAAGAATATCTCAGATTAACAAACTCAATCTGGTCAGAGGACTTCCTAACCCGAAATTCAATTCAGATGCTCTGTGTGAAGCATGTCAGAAAGGCAAGTTTGCAAAACTAGATTTTAAATCTAAAAACATTGTTTCCACCTCTAAGCCATTAAAACTTCCACACATTGACTTATTTGGACCAGTTAAAACTGCTTCAGTCAGTTGGAAGAAGTATGGGTTAGTAATCGTAGATGACTATAACAGATGGACATGGGTAAAGTTCTTAAGACACAAGGTCGAGTCACACTCTGTGTTTGTCACCTTCTGTAACCAAGTTCAGAATGAAAAGGATCTTAGAATCGTCAAAGTCAGAAGTGATCATGGTGGAGTGTTTGAAAACAAAGATTTTGAATCATTTTTTAATGACAAAGGCATTCTGCATGATTTCTCTTGTCCTAGAACTCCCCAACAAAATGGAGTTGTAGAACGAAAGAACAGAACATTGCAAGAAATGGCCAGAACCATGATCAACGAGACTAATGTTGCTAAGACCTTCTGGGCAGAGGCGATAAACACAGCGTGCTACATTCAGAATAGAATCTCCATAAGACCTATTCTGGAAAAGACTCCATATGAATTGTGGAAGAACAGAAAGCCCAACATTTCATATTTTCATCCATTTGGATGTACTTGCTTTATTTTGAATACTAAAAATTATTTGAACAAGTTTGACTCTAAAGCACAAAAGTGTATTATGTTAGGATACTCTGAACGCTCAAGAGGGTACAGAGTATACAATACAGAAACACAGATTGTGGAAGAATCAATCAGTGTTCGTTTTGATGATAAGCTTGACTCTCAAAAGTCAAAGCAGAATGAATTACTTGCAAGTATGGAAGTTGAATTCACAGGTATTGAAGACAAGTCATCAGAAGCTATTAACAGAGACACTCCCTCAACATCAGAAAGAGGCTCCGCAAGCAATCCATCACCTTCTGTTGATCATCCTCAGAAAAGACCATCCAGAAGCAGCATGGATCACCCAGAAGAAACTATCTTAGGAAGAAAGGAAGATCCAATCAGAACAAGAGCCAGCTTCAGAAACTCTGAAGAATCCCTCATGGGACTTGTGTCTCTGATTGAACCATCCTCAATTGATGAAGCACTTCTGGACAATGACTGGATTCTAGCAATGCAAGAGGAGCTGAATCAATTCACAAGGAATGACGTATGGGATCTAGTTCCTAAACCAAAAGGATTCAACGTCATTGGAACTAAATGGGTGTTCAGAAACAAACTGAATGAACAAGGTGAAATCATCAGAAACAAGGCACGATTGGTAGCACAAGGTTATAGTCAGCAAGAGGGGATAGACTATACAGAAACCTTTGCTCCAGTCGCCAGGTTAGAATCTATCAGACTTTTAATTTCTTTTGCTGTTAATCAAGGCATCACTCTGTATCAGATGGATGTTAAGAGTGCATTCTTAAATGGCTATATAGAAGAAGAGGTATATGTGCACCAACCCCCTGGTTTTGAAAGTTCAAAAAATCCAAAATATGTTTTCAAACTAAAGAAGTCACTGTATGGTCTGAAACAAGCTCCCAGAGCTTGGTATGAAAGACTGAGTAACTTCCTGTTAGAAAAGGAATTCACCAGAGGGAAAGTGGACACAACCTTATTCTGTAAGACAGTTAAGAATGACATTTTAGTCTGCCAGATTTATGTTAATGATATAATATTTGGATCTACTAAACCCTCTCTGGGAAGAAAGTTTGCTGAGTGTATGCAGGCAGAATTTGAGATGAGCCTAATGGGGGAACTGAAATTCTTTCTGGGTATTCAGATCAATCAAACCCTAGAAGGAACTTACATTCATCAGAGCAAATATGTCAGAGAACTTCTGAAGAAATTTGATCTCTCAGAATGTAAGCCATCAAAGATTCCAATGCATCCCACGTGCATTCTGGAAAGACAAGAGGTAAGCAAAAAGGTAGAACAGAAGGTCTACAGAGGTATGATTGGTTCTCTTCTTTATCTGACAGCCTCAAGGCCTGATATTTTATTCAGTGTATGCATTTGTGCAGGATTCCAATCAGATCCTAGAGAATCTCACTTAACAACAGTTAAGCGAATTTTTAGGTATCTGAAAGGTACTACTAATCTGGGTTTGTTTTATAGAAAATATAGTGATTACAGCTTAGTAGGTTACTGTGATGCTGACTTTGCTGGAGACAGAGTAGAACATAAAAGCACTTCTGGAAGCTGCCAGTTTCTGGGAGAAAATCTGATCTTATGGTCCAACAAAAGACAATCCACAATTGCTCTATCAACAACAGAAGCTGAATACATAGTAGCAGCTGGATGCAGCACACAAATGCTCTGGATGAAAAGTCAACTTGAGGACTTCCAGATTTATGAGAGTAACATTCCTATCCTCTGTGAAAACACCTCTGCTATTTGCTTAAGTAAAAATCCAATTTTGCATTCTAGGGCTAAGCATATAGAAATAAAACATCATTTTATTAGGGACTATATTCAGAAAGGAATTTTAAACTTAAAATTTATTGATACAGACCATCAATGGGCTGATATCTTCACAAAACCACTTTCTGAAGATAGGTTAACTTCATTCTGAAACATCTCAGCATGAAGCTCTGTCCAGAATAAAACTATTTTAATTTTATATATTAACCTTCAGAATTGTGTTTATTTCTCTATGAACTTCTGATCAATCTTCTTTCAAAATTTTTAGAAATGCAGAGTGTATCAGAATCTATCCATGAAGCTCTGAGCTCTTCAGTTCAAGGATAGAAGTGATGTTCACTCAAGCAAACAAGTGTCATCCAGTCATCAGCTATTTCCTGAGGCAGAACACGCGTTCACGCTTCTGAAAAGGCAAAGCGCTGATTGGATGCATTGAGACACATGTCATTGGTAACCGTTTAAGTATCTTTCTGAAATCCCCTAAAATCAGCTGTCATTTAATGCTAATAATCATGATTTATTTCTCTCTCTTAAGCGTTTATGTTTTCAAAATTTTTTTCGAAATCTATTTAAACACTTCACACCATTCACACACTTTTACCCTTACTTTCGTTTTCAATCATATTTCTGATTTCTGTGTTGGTGTTCTTCCTTCTCAAGAAAACCCTTTCAATTTTTTTTTCAAAAATCCTCGTGTGAACATGGCGTCCTCCAGCAATCTCTCTTCAGGTTCCCAGAAAGATGCATCATCTCAGAAATATGAGGTTCCTCTCAGAACACTTCTCACTCCAGTAAAGAACCTTGAAGTTCTGTTAGAGATAATAGTGGATTTCAACAGTCTCAAGGAAAATGGTTTTGATTTATCAGAAGAGATTCAAGCTCAAGGATGGGAGAAGTACTTCGACAGGCTGGTGGGTCCAACTTTTCCTATTCTAGTAAAGGAATTTTGGATTCACGCTTCTTCCTCAAATCACCAAGTCACTTATTACATCATGGGGAAGAAGATTGTGATTACTGAAGATCTGATTGCAAGAATCATTGGGTACAATGGTGGTGGTATTCGCTGTATAGACATGACAGAAAGGTGCTCAGATGTTGCTGTTATAGCAAGGGAAATTTTCACGCTGGGGCTTCCCTCCAGCAAGATAAGGGATTTGAAAGATAAGCACATAATTTGGGCAAAGATTATTCTGGGTTGTTTCAACCACAGGAAGCCTACCAGCTCTCCTGATTACATAAACATAGATCAGCAGTTTCTGATCTATTTTATTTCTCAGAGGGTAAAGATTAATCTAGCTCATCTTCTGTTCAACCATCTGAGAACAAGCATCAAGGAGACAAGAGAAGATGAACGCACTAAAAGGGATTGGATACCCTTGGGAAGATTGATATCAGATATTCTGACTGAGAATAGGCTGATTGAACATTTGACAGAGGCACAAGAGATCAGCACCCTGGAACCTTCTGTTGGCAAGCAGCTGAATGCCAAAAATCTAAAGAAGATGAAGCTGATAGAGAACATTAAGAAGGAGCCCAGCGTCACTCCTTTTGCTGACATCTCCAGCAGAAGAGTCCCTCTGGACGACTTCCCTATGTTCTCAGAGATAGACTCCAAGCCTCAAACCATTCTGAGATATTTGGATGCGCGTAAAGCTGATGGTACAACACCTAATCTAAATATTCAAGATCTTCAGCAGAAGGCACCAGAGGTTGTTCTGAAGAAGACAAAGAAGAGAAAAGCTGCTCCAGAAGGATCATCTCAACAGACTTCAAAGAAAAGAGGTAATCCTGTTTCTGTATCTGTTTTAGATTCAACTGCTGTTTCCACATCTATTCCTACTCCCATTCCAACACCAGCTGATATCCCAACACCATAAACCTTTGAAGATTTTGACATTGATTTTGACCCTTCTGAGTCATTAACCCTCAGAAGATCCCGCTCCAAACCACAAAATCCAAACACTGCAACAATACCAGAACCAGAACTTGCATAAGTTCTTTCAGATATAGAACAACACTCTTCCGCTCCTGAAATAGACAATCCAAATTCACAACCAGAAATTCCCATTTCTCCATAACCTGACATTCCACTTTCACCAATACCAGAAACTCCACTCTCTCCAATACCAGAACCAGAAATCCCACAACCTTCCTCTCCTCAACCAGACAGTAATCCACCCTCTCCTCAACATGTACAATCTCCACATCCTGAGACTCAAAACTCTGAGGCTCAAACCTCTGAATCTCCTGAACCACAACCTTTGGCCATTCAATTGCCCTGTGGTACTACTGTTAATATGTCTCAACTTCCCTCATCACCAGAAATTACTCCACCAAATACCCCAGCAAGTCCAATCGTTATTTCTGACTCTCCCACTCCCTCACCTAAGAAAAATACAGAAAACCACAGCAAGACAGTCATTGATCTAACGGTCCTTGAACGCCTTGCTGCAATAAACCAGAAAATTGCCATCCCTAAACCAAAACAACCAGATGTTGGTTCCAGCATTTTGAACTTTGAAACAGATATGCAGAAGTGGATCACTTCTTTGAAACAAGCAAGTCTGGAAGTGATTGATCCTGCTGTATCAGATCTCCTCTGGACTCAGTTCAGAAGATGGGTTTGCGCTGAAACCTTCAAGTTGCAAGACCAGAGCTATGGACAGGCTCAACAGAACTTCAGCAATCTGCTGAAGGAAATGGAAGGTCCAGTTCTGAGCAAGCTGCTGAAGGAAGAAGTTCTCCATCTGGACAATGAGCCTTGGTCTGAAAAGCGTCCAGCATCTAAAGTTCAACCTGCAGAAGAACAAATAATTCAAGATGAAGACTTGGGTCAAGCAGAAGAAACTACAAAAAGCTCTGAGAAGCAGCCTGTATCTGAAGATCCTCAAACTTCCTCTCTTGACAGGCAGACTCTGGAGGATTTGAAGAGATCAGACATGCTGATGAATGAACGGATGGACAAGCAGGATATCAAGATTGATTCTATAGCAAACATGGTAGCTAAGAAAAACGAAACCAGCGAACAAATCAAGATCATGTTGGAAGCTCTGTTCACACGACTTCCTCCTTCTTCTTAGAATTTTCCTGTGTTTTTCTTGTTTTCTTTACATGTTTGTCTGTAATATTTTTACTTGTTCTAAACTATCATTGCTTCTGTTTTAATACAAACGTGTTTTTCTCTGATCTTTTTAACTCTGATTATTTATGCTTTTTGATAACTGACAAAAAGGGGGAGAAAGAATGATATTTTTCAATAACGGTTTACTGAGACATAAGTCTCAAACATTCTAACATCCTTATATATTTGCTGTTCTGAAAAGCTTACAGGTACAAGAATCTGATGAACTCTGATAAAGTAAAATTCTAATGCTCAAAGAAAGTTCAGTAAAGTTCTGATGCTCAAGGTCTCAAGGAATCAAAGGGAAATAATCAACTCAGGGGGAGTTTTTCTCATCATTACTCTGATACTTTTTATTCCTTACCCTCTTAGCTCTGATACTTTTTACTCATTATCTGATTATCTCTGATACCGTTTCCTCTTTATCCTTAAACTCTGATACTTTCATCATTTTATTTTAATTGAAAAAATATGGTTTTTGTCATCATCAAAAAGGGGGAGATTGTTAGAACATAGTTTGATTCTACAACCCTCAGTTAGAGTTTTGATGATAACAAAATACAAGATTAAATGAAGTATGAGATTTATATAAGACATATGTGCTACTCAAAATTATGCTGTGTATTCGCAGGAAACTCTGATGGAATCAACATCAGCTTATCAATCAACATCAACATCAGAAGATATGTCAGCATCAGAAGATCAATACATGTGCTTACGCTGAAGCCTGATGAACAGAATCTGCGCTTAACATACTCTGATTCTGATCAAGATACTTATCATGTCATCAACATTCAGAAGCGCCAGAATAAGCTAAAGCCAAGAACACTCTGATTTTCATTAAGCAGAACATTCTAAAGTGTCAATGTTACTGCATTCAAGGCAGATTAATTACCAACGGCTTTATTCCAAGACAAAGATCTTCTCAAAAAGGAAAGAACGTTATGAGCATTGAAATGGAATTATGGACAACAACATATCTATTCCAAGGCTATATAAACAAATCAGTGAGAAAAGAAATGTCTAATACTGTACAATTCTCTTACACGCACATACGCATAAGCCAATCATCTTCACTCATCCAGTTTGCTAAAGTTCTCAAGCGCTTACTCTATAGCTCTAGCAATCCAGTTTTATCCAAGCTTAATATTATGTATTATCACAATTGTGATATATAGTTTTGTAAGAAAACATCAAACACACATATTTGTTCATTTGTCTGTAAAAGAATTACCTTGAGATAAACCGGTCTGTGGTTAGACTCAAGAAGGCTTTGACAGTTGTTAAAGTAGTAGTTGTATTCAGTTGAATATAGTGGATTAAGACCTCGTTGGAGAGAGGCGAAATCACCTTGACGGGTGGACTAGAGTAGTTTGAGATCAAACGAACCAGGATAAAAATAAAGTGTTGTCTGCATTTGATTTCAAGTTTTACAATTCAACCCCCCTTCTTGTGTTTTTCTCTTCTTCAAAGCAAGGGTGCATAGTTTCACATGGGAACTCATTTAATGCTCACAACCGCCTCTGAGTCTTTATCAGAGGGATTTTCCCCACGTGTACCCCTACTGTCTTGGGAAGACAAACTTTTGTGCAAAAGTATGCTAGGCCCAGGCGCTGCTCCTACTTTTCCTTAATTCATGCTGACAAATCCAGCTTAAGTGTTGCTAACCATTCCACTTGGTACATTGAACCACACTTGTTTAAGTTTACTTCAGGAGTAAGTCAGCTTCTAGCACATGATGTTGGTGCCACTTGACATCTCCAAACTACAAAACCTTTGCCTATAAATAGAACACCATTGGTCATTGAGAAAGGACCCAGAAAAATTTGTAAAAGAGTTGAGAAAATTGAGAAAGAAAGCTTTGAACCATTGCAAAAATTCCAAGAACCTAGGAAACTATAAACACAAAATACCAAAATCTTAGGGTTGATTCCTTGCATTCAAATTCCATTCGTTATCAAGTGTTCTTGACAAAAAAAAAACATCCACACAGTTTCTGATTCACATATTAGAAATTGCCCTAAATTCTGTATTCATATTGCCATACACTCTCCGTCCACCTCCACCTCAAAAAGCCAGAACATCATCCCTTGGTTGTTCCAGAAGCTGAAAACTTCCATCCTTCTGAGTACGTGAAGAAGTTTCTCAGAATATCACCATAGTTCAGGACCAACCTCCAGTTCACAGAATCTTTTCCAGCTGCAAGGTAAGTTTCCTAATGACTCTCATCATACTAATTAGGCATTGTCAGATTTTGCATATTTAATACAATGTAGATATTCTGATCCTGGTAATGTACATATTCTGAACTTCATACATCTGCCTTCCTAAATAGAAAGAATCCCAGCTCAGAGTTTCATGAAGAAATTAGGACTCAGAATTAGGATTAGCAAATTCATATTGCTTCTGATTTGTGCTTCTGATATTTTCATGAAACTTCTCATAATTGTTATATGTATAACTTCTGTTCTGTTAAGAAATAACTAAGTTGCAGATGTGCTGACTGGCATGGAGAGAGGAAAAGTTCTGACAGTTGCATCAGAACTTCTGAAAACTTCTGAGTTATCAGAAGATCCAGAACTTCTGAACTTCCATATTTCTACTAACGTTGTTTCTGTTGTGCAGTAAGCCAGAGTCAGAATTTCTGACCTCTTCTATTTTAAGTATTTGCGCTGATTTTGTTTTCTTTCTTTTTTATTATTTTTCTCCACATATTTGTTTTTTATTAATCAAAAACACAAAAAATATTTCATATTCACATATTATATTTTCTTTTAACATAAAAAGACAAAAAATATTTTCTTAAACAAACTTATTTCTTTTCTTAAACAGACAAACATTTCACATTTCCTGTACATTCTTATCCATTCAATATGGTTGTAATAGTAAAATAGGATTTAATTTGCAATCCCCATTTGAAAATTTGTACACCTCATCCCCTAATGTTTGTAATAGCGTAGAATCTTTATTTTCCGTACTTTTATTGCTTTCATATATTGTTAGTAATTAGAGTGTGTATGGCAAGATAAAACCAACAAGTAGCCCACCAAAAGTCAAAGACAAATGCATGCAATCAAACACACTCGCACACTTACACCCTTAGGGTAATTCCACTTATTGCCTTGCAAAAATGGCCATGTTATGCATGTGGGGTGTCTTAGCACAAACAAATAGAAAAATACAAGATCATAGTCCCTCGATGACGCTATCAAAGTTGCCTTTCAAAATGATCTTAGTCCCTAAAGAAAAGTGCTAAGTCATCTCACAACATTGCTATCATGGTCATACGATGACCCAATGCCCGTCCCTCCACATCCAATGATGGGGCTTCTTACCAAATCAATGGTAAGATAGCAACATCTAAAGGGGGAGGAAAAACACATCTAAGACCTTTTGAGTAGGTAGATTACTTTTAGTTACTTGCTCAATTTCAAAACAATCACATATACTTTTCAAACCAACTTCAAAACACTTTCCAAACAGGAAATATTTTCAAAATCTCAACACCTTTGTATACATTCTTACAAACGAGAATCATTACAAAAGTTTGCTTAAACGATGGCGCCTCTTCAAAATACTTTCAAAAAAACACACAAGCACATTCAAACAAAAGCAAGTGATCTAGAAAGTAACTAAGAGACCATGGAAAACCATGGATGAAAAGGGTGCTAATACCTTTCCTTTTCATAATCTACCCCCCGAACTCAAGAAAACATCTCTAAAGGTCTTTCCTGTGCTTTTTCACCTTTCCTTTTTGGATAAAAGAAAAGTCGGTGTCAACTCTTGCTAAACCATAACATTTGCAAACGCAAACCTCAAGTCAGCTCTCCCATCGTATCACAGAATTGGCGACTCTGTTGGGGAAATAATTATTCTAAAAGTGGGGTTACCTTAGGGTTAGATCATATTTACTTTCTTACATTGCTTGATTTGTTTGCTTTACATTTTGGTTTCTTGTTTGGGTTTGTTTTAAATCTTACACCCGGATTTGGGGACACCTTTTAGGTAAGTAGCAATAAACTGTGAGGAAACTGTGCGGGGTACACCGACACGGTTGAAGCAGTAGCTACGTTGATGTGGAACTTTGGTTGGTAGCGGTAACCCTTGAGTCAGTCAAGGAGAGTACGGGGCCTCCGCGTGGTGTCGTAAAGCATCAACTGACCTTAGAACCTTACTTGACCAACTTGGCCATTAGAAAGTAGCGAGATAACCAGCTTTGGTGCAGTCCGAAGTTGGTTGATACTCGATGCTACACTTATTGAGGTTTGACTCTTGAGTTTTGTTATGTTGTGAGTCAATCGCTTATTGAATGAAACTTGGGGGAAAGATCAGTGATATTAAGATCCCTTAGAACTCGGTTACTATTAACTAGGATAGGTTAAGCCGACTAAACTTCAAGAGGGTACTTACCTACAAACTCCGTGCAAGTCTAAACCTAAGGACTTGTCTACTTGTATATAAAGTTGCTTACCTCGCATATTTTACATGGCATCATGACATCATACCATAGCATTCTCACTAACAATTTCAAGGATTTTTGGAATTCATCTTTGTTCTGTTTTGTAGGACATGGAATCCACTCGTAGGAGCACCATCTAAGTCAGTCTCGTGAGGATACTTCCACAACTTAAGGATTTAGTGTCAAGGGTCCCTGAAGATTCTCCATTCACTAAAAGACATGGTCTACTCCTTAGTTTGTTTACCTCAAGTATTGAAGAAGATATGGTAAAGGTGCTTGTCCAATTCTTCGACCCTTTGCATCATTGCTTCACTTTTCCCGATTACCAACTTGTGCCCACTTTAGAAGAATTTTCTCAACTCATCGGGACCCCTATTCTTGATCAGTTACCTTTCAATGGTATTGAAAGAGACCCTAAACTTGAGGAAATTGCTCGAGCTCTACATTTGCAACCATATGACATAGTAGCAAATTGGGTAACAAAGAGTGGTGTCAAAGGGCTCCTAGAAAAGTTTTTGTTGGAGAAGGCTCAAGAGTGTTGGAATACTTTAGATCTACAAGCCTTTGAGGAAATTTTGTCTCTTCTCATCTATGGGTTGGTACTATTTCCCAATCCTGACAAATTTGTAGATGTAAATGCGATCAAAGTTTTCATATCTCGTAATCTGGTGCCTACTTTGCTTGGGAACATCTTGCATTCTCTTCACTCTCACACTTTGAAGAAAAGAGGGATTTAATGTGTTGCACTCCTCTTTTGGCTAGGTGGTTTATTTCGCACCTACCTCGATCCGTGGTTAAGAATGAACAAGGTATGAGGTGGTTTAAAAGATTGATGTCACTTTCACATGCTGATATCCGTTGGTATTATCACTCTTTGGAAGACATTACCATCATAGATCGTTGTGGGGAATTCCCCAATGTCCCTCTACTTGGCATTAGGGGAGGCATTACTTACAACCCTTGTTTAGATTTGCGACAATTTGGATACGCTAGGAAAGATGGCCCTCATGAGGTACTCATCCAAGGAATTGCATTTGATTACGAAAACGATACCTAAGGTTACTGTCAAAGATTTATACGAGCTTGGGGTATGGTTAACAAGGTTGAGAGCAAGACATTGGGGCGTAAGAATTCAATTCCTTTGGAACCTTATCTTAAATGGGTGAGGGCTCGCGCTCAAAGTCTTAAGATGCCTTATGAAGTCGTCTTGCCTGTTATCATGGAGCCAGTAGTTAAAGGAAACGTTCCACATACTATCCTCCATCCTGATATGCCTACTTCTCTTGAAGATTTGTAAAACGCTTGGATTCAGTTAAAAGGAGAGAGAGACACCTTTGAAGCTAAGTTCTATGAGGGCGAGAAGAAGATATTAGAGCTTACAAGGGAGCTTCACGAAGAAAGGAGTTTAAACACCTACGTTACGCCAAAGAGGATGCACACAACTTTTCTATCTTAGGAGTTTACTTTATTGTTATAAGCCCAAGAGGCATGTTTGTATTCAAATCAGAACTCTTTAAATGCAATTTACTGTTTGTTCACTCTTTGTCTATACAAATTTAAATTCTTTAAATCCTTGAAATCATCCGCATATTGCATATTCATGCATTAAGACATAACAGATTTCTGCATAACAGGTTTCCTTATCTCTCCGCTGTTTATTTCAGCAAGATGGATCTAGAAAAAAATGTGACGGAACTCCAAGCCCAGAATTCTCAATTTCAGGAAGCTTTACTCGCCCTGGCCAAGGGGAAACAAGATATGATGGCCTTTTTGGCCGCTAAGAAGAAGCCAAAGAAGAAAGCTCTACTCAACATGGGTAAGAGGTTCAAAGAGACAATCCGTCAATATCCAATAGAGGACGAGAATCAGATTAGAGAGGTCAAAAGTACTCAGGCTGACTGTATCAATGACCAAGAATCTGATGGTGATTATTTCAATTAATAGTATCCACCCGCAGACATCAAATACAAGCAGTTAGAAGACAGGTTGAAAGCTATTGAAATCCAGGCTGTTCCCGGTTTGAATTTTGACGACTTGGGTTTAATCTCTGGGGTAGTCATTCCCCACAAGTTCAAAATACCAATCTTTGCAAAATACGATGGGGTTTCTAGCCCAAAGCTCCATTTGAAGTCCTATGTGCGCAAGATACAACCGCACACTGCTGATAAAAAACTCTGGGTTCACTTTTTCCAAGAGAGCCTGGATGGAACACAACTTGAATGGTTTTATCAGTTGGATGGCTCTCGCATCAATACTTGGGAGGGTCTATCTACTGCCTTCTACCATCAATATCAGTACAACGCCGACTTGGCACCAACAAGGGTTCAATTGCATGGTATGACCATGGGGAAGAATGAGGAATTTAAGGAATATGGGCAGAAGTGGAGATACCTTGCTAGTAGGGTCCAACCTCCCTTGATTGATAGGGAACACATTGACATGTTCATGAGCACATTATCGGGTCCTTTCTTTAATCTATTGGTTGGCTGCTCTTCTTCTGGTTTCACCGAATTAATCCTAACCGGCGAAAGAATTGAAAGTGGCATTAAAAGTGGAAAGATCTCTGTGGCATCTACTTCCACTCCCAATCCTGTCAAGAAACCTTTTTCCGCGAAGAAAGAAGTTAATGCTGTGTATGGGGCAAAGGACCATACCAAAAAGAATAATCATCCGTCTGTCAATGTTGTCCGAATCTCCAATCCGACTGCTACTCAAAGACCATCTGCAAATCATTAACGTTTTGAGGCTCTAAGAAGACAGTTTATGAGGTTAGGCATGTCACTATATCAAGCCCTTCAACATCTGCTCAAGGCTAATTTAGTGACATTACGTGATCCTCCCGCCAACCCTGACACCTCGTCACCAAGATATAATTGAATGCAAAGTGTGCTTACCATTCAAGCAGCCCGGGCATGAGACTGATCAGTTTTGGGCCTTAAAGAACAAACTCCTGGATTTAATTGACAACAAGACTATTGAATTTGATCCTCCTCCGACGCCAAATGTAATTACCGCTCCAATGCCGAAGCATGACAAAGGTGTTAATGCTGTCGAAGATACAATTTTCATTGCCTCTGTTGAAGAATTAACTACTCCGTTGAATGTAATCAAGAACAATCTGTTGAAAGCTGGGATTTTCCCTGGCTGTGAAAAAGACTGTGTGTGTTGTATAAGACAACCCAATGGGTGTGAGGAACTGAAGAAAGGTATACAACGCCTAATGAGTGGCCACGAAGTCCTATTCGAAAAGATTCACTCCATCGAGAATTCAATCGACAAAGCTGAAGATTTGGCCATCATAACAATTTCAAACAAACCTCTTAGGATCTAATCCAAAGGTCCTATCAGGATTTCGAATGAACCGATCATTGCTCCTCTCATAATCACTGCTGCCAGACCTGTTCCATACACCTCTGATAAAGCGGTACCATGGAATTATAGTGCCGAGGTTTATTACCATGGGGTAAAACAAGATTCTTGGATTGATGATAATGAAGCTGGTGTTACTAATATTACTGGTTCTAGTAAAGTCACAAGAACAGGAAGGGTCTTTTCCCCTGTTATCTCACCACCAACCACTACCAAAATCCCAATCCGCATAACTAATGGCAATGCTGGTGCCAGTACTAGAGGGAAAGAGAAAGAAGGTGAGCCTGCTAGGGAAGAGGCACCTGCTAAAAAGTCTGTTATGGAAGAACCATCCACTCAGGAGATGGAGGAGATTCTGAAAATCATCAAGAAAAGCGACTTCAAAATAGTAGAGAAGTTGGGGAAAACCCTCTCTAAAATATCAATGTTGTCCTTATTACTATGTTCCGACGCCCATGCACAAACTTTGATTAAGTTCTTGAAAAAGGCTCACGTGCCTCAAGAAACCACAGCTAACCAATTCGAGAACTGCGTAGCAGGTCTGACGGATGAAAATGGTCTGGGGTTCTCCGACGCAGATTTAACTCCCATGGGAAAGAATCACAATAAAGCCTTGCATGTTTCTGTTGAATGTAAGGGGACCACTCTGGCACATGTTTTGGTTGACACAGGCTCATCTTTAAATGTGTTACCTAAAGGCGCTTCAGATCGGCTAGACTATGAAGGTTTGGTTTTGAAACCAAGTTATATTATTGTGAGGGCATTTGATGGGTCGAAAAGAATGGTTCATGGAGAGGAGAATATCCCAATTAAGGTTGGTTCACAAACTTTCAACTCCACATTCTACATAATGGACATACGGCCTGCGTATTCTTGCTTTGGTTGGGCGTCCATGGATCCATGGGGCAGGTGCGGTCACTTCTACTCTCTACTAGAAGTTAAAATATCCAGTTCAAGGGAAGGTTGTCACTGTTTGAAGTGAGGAAGAATTTATGGTAACCCATCTCAATTCTTTCAAGTATGTAGAAATGGATGGAGAATTCATAGAAACTCCTTGCCAGATGTTCGAAGTTGTGGCTGCCACCAAAATCTCCCCCGACACTCCAAGAGCTGATAAAGTTATCCCCAAGATGGTTTCTCTTAAAGATGCTCATGCTGTGGTAGAAGAAGGAAACAATGAAATGTGGGGTCAACTCCTCGATATCTCGTTCAAGGCAAACAAGTTTGGGTTAGGTTTCACCTCAAGAGCTCATAAATAAGTCAAAAGTGCTCGTACTGGAAAGCCGCCTTTCCACCTCAAAAGTCATGAAGTGGACATTGTAGAAGACTCCGATGATGAGTGTGCTTTTGAAGACTGGATCTACCCAACAACTGAAGGGAAGCTCAATAATTGGCATGCCAAGGATTTCACTCTTGTTTCTTTCATTGAGGAGTAATTACTGTTTACTTTTTCTGTCAATTCAGGAACTCTATGTCTGTAATATTATTTCCAAACAACGACTTTTTAACCCATGTGCCTTGCCCGGGGAACTTTGGTCCTTTTGTCAAGGGTTTTATTTATGTTCATCTAATCACATGATCATTCAGTACATTGGACTCTTTTGCATTCGAGTATTTGTGTTCATTGTCTTTCTTTTCTTTCAAATGCATTTCCAAAAAAATAGCCATGTATCTTACATGCACACACACACTCTTGCCGGTCTACATCCACTCTGGATCCTATTGCCAATGACTCTACTATTGCCAACTATAACTTTGAATATCCTATCAACCAAGTCGAAGACAAAGGTGAGGAAGATTGTGATATACCAGGAGAACTAGCCAGAGTTCTATTACAAGAAGAAAAAGCCATTCAACCACATGAAGAGTCAGTTGAGATTATCAACTTGGGTACTGAGTCAGATAAGAAGGAAATTAGGATCGACACTAATTTGGAAGGCAGTGTTAGGAGCCGTTTGTTTCAGATGTTGCGCGATTATGTGGAAGTATTTGCTTGTTCGTATGAAGATATACCTGGGTTGGATACCAACATCGTGGTTCATCGCCTGCCAACTAAAGAAGGTTGTCCTCCTGTTAAACAAAAAGTTCGTCGCATGAGGTCTGGCATGTCTGAAAAGATCAAAGCTGAAGTAATGAAACAATTTGATGCAGGGTTCCTAGCTGTAACATCCTATCCTCAATGGGTGGACAATATAGTGCCAGTGCCAAAGAAAGACGAGAAAGTTCGCATGTGCGTAGACTATAGGGATCTGAATAGGGAAAGCCCCAAGGAGGATTTCCCTTTACCACACATTGACGTCTTAGTCGATAACACTGCTCAGCATAAGGTCTTATCATTCATGGATGGCTTCTCAGGCTAAAATCAAATAAAGATGGCTCCCGAAGATATGGAAAAAACTACTTTCGTTACACAATGGGGCATGTTCTGCTACAAAGTCATGCCCTTCGGATTAAAAAACGCAGGGGCAACATATCAAAGGGCTATGGTGGCTTTATTTCATGACATGATTCATCAAGATAGAGGTATATGTGGATGATATGATTTCTAGGTCACAAACTGAGGAAGAACATCTCGTTCACCTACACAAACTATTCGAGAGACTGAAGAAGTACAAGCTGAGGTTAAACCCTAACAAGTGCACATTTGGAGTATGCTCTGGAAAGCTTCTAGGTTTTGTTGTCAGCAATAAAGGCATTGAAGTTGATCCCGCCAAGATAAAGGCCATCCAAGAAATGCCAGTCCCTCATTCTGAAAAAGAAATAAGAGGATTCTTGGGTCGTCTCAATTACATTGCCTGTTTCATATCACACTTAACTGCTACTTGTGAGCCACTCTTCAAACTCTTGAAGAAAGATCAGGTAGTCAAGTGGAACGATGAATGCCAGATTGCTTTTGAAAAAATCAAAGAATACCTACACAAACCTTCTATTCTCATGCCTCCAGTTGAAGGAAGACCCCTGATCATGTACTTGACAGTACTAGAGAATTCTATGGGGTGTGTTTTGGGCCAACATGACGAGTCTGACCGAAAAGAGCATGCAATTTACTACCTAAGCAAAAAGTTTACCGACTATGAAACCAGATATTTACTGCTCGAGAAAACTTGATGTGCTTTAGCGTGGGCTGCTCGCCGGCTAAGATATTATATGTTGACTCATACCACTCTATTGATTTCCAAGATGGATCCAATGAAGTATATCTTCGAGAAACCTGCCCTTTCCGGACGAATAGCCAAATGGCAAATGATCTTGACTGAGTACGACATTCAATACACAAATCAAAGAGCCATCAAAGGAAGTGTACTAGAATATCATTTGGCCCATCAAGCTATGGATGAATATCAGTCAATGTACTTCGACTTCCCTGATGAGAATATTATGCTGATAACCGACTGTGTGAAACTTAGACCGTATGACAGACCTGAACAAGGATCCCAATGGACTATGGTATTCGATGGGGCTTCCAACGCCTTAGGCAAAGAAATTGGTGCTGTGATCATCTCTCCTAAAGGTTGCCACACTCCTTTCACTGCCAGACTATGCTTCAATTGCACAAATAATATGGATGAGTATGAAGCATGCATCTTAGGTCTAAAAGCTGCTATTGACTTAAGGATCCAGCATTTGAATGTGTTCGGAGACTCCGCCCTAGTGATCAGCCAAGTAAAAGGAGATTGGGACACTAAACACCCTAATCTTATCCCTCACAAGGAGCTTGTGCTATCCTTGATTCCTCATTTCGAAGAGATTACTTTCGAGCATTTCCCTAGAGAAGAAAACCAGTTAGCTACGCTTTGGCAACCATGTCTTCAATGTTCTAGGTCAGATGGGATAATGAAGCCCCTATGATTATAATAGAAAGATTCTATGAACCTGCACATTGCTATGAGCTCGATACCAATGCGAAAAAACCATGGTACCATGAGGTGATGAGATACCCTATAGCACAAGAGTATCCAGAAGGGGCATCTATCAATGATAGAAAGTTCTTACGGAGATTTGCAGCCAAATTCTTCCTAAGTAACATAATATTATACAAGAGCAACCATGATTCAACTCTACTCTGATGTGTGGACAAGAAGGAGGCAGGGGAATTTATGGAAGACATGCACGATGGCCTTTTTGGTACTAACTCAAGTGGACATACGATGGCTAAAAAACTCCTGAGAGCTGGTTACTATTGGTCAACAATGGAGACTGATTGTCATCAACATTCAAGAAATTGTCACAAATGCCAAATCTATGCTGACAAGGTCCACGTACCTCCTATCCCTTTGAACGTCATGACTGCTCCGTGGCCATTTGCAATGTGGCGAATTGACATGATCGGAGAGATCAAACCTACGGCTTCCAACGGACATCGCTTAATTCTTGTCGCCATCGACTATTTTACCAAATGGGTCGAAGCTGCCTCGTTTGCCTCAGTTACCAAGAATGTTGTAGCCAGATTCATCAAACACAACCTCATCTGTCGTTATGGTATCCCTGAAAGGATCATCACCAACAACGTGACTAACCTCAACAATTCCATGATCAGGGAGTTGTGCACTTAATTTAAGATCAAGTATCATATTCTTCTCCGTATAGACCGAAAATGAATGGCACAGTTGAAGCGACCAACAAAAATATCAAGAAGATTGTGCAGAAAATGGTAGTGACCTATAAAGATTGGCATGAGATGTTAGCATTTTCTCTACATGGCTACCGTACTTCAGCTAGAACATCAACTGAGGCAACTCCCTTCTCTCTAGTCTATGGCATGGAAGCTGTTTTGCCAATGGAAGTTCAAATTCCCTCACTAAGGAATATGATCGAGGCAGGGCTAGGCGAAGGCGAGTGGATTCAAATGAGATTGGATCAGCTGAATTTGATCGATGAAAAACGATTAGCTGCTATTTTCCATGGTCATACGTATCAAAAACGGATGATCAAGGCTTTCAACAAAAAGGTCAAGCCTCGAGTATATCAAGTTGGTGACTTGGTGATAAAACGCATCATTTTACCACAAGGTGACCCTAGAGGAAAATGGACCCCCACCTACGAAGGGCTGTTTGTTGTCAAGAGAGTTTTCTCTGGCGGTGCCATGATACTGACCACCATAGACGGTGAAGATTTCCCGCATCCTATAAATGCGGACATAGTCAAAAAATACTACGCATAAGAGACCCGTTAGGTTGACACACCTAAGCAAAAAAGGGCATCCCGGAAAACAAAAAGGTTTGGGCAAAAATTAGGGATATATGCAACGGATTATACACCCGGCAAGTTGAAAACCCGAAAGGGCGACTTGGGCAAAAAAGGGTATCCTGGTGGACCGAAAACCCGAAAGGATGGTTCAGGAAAAAAATAAGGATTAAAAGCGTACGACTATGTCCCATGAAATCAACACAGTCAATGTTATCACTAAGGTCCAAGTTCAAATGGTCCAGGATCAATCCAATCAACCTCGATCAATGACAGGGAACGTTCAAATACATTGGGGCAATAGTAGAGCTGGAAGGCAATGAGATCATTTCACATGGCAATCTATTTTCATTCTCAATTTTGTTTTCCTTTCTGGCGATTTCCTCTTACTAGGATCTCCGCCTCCATGTACAAAAATTCTTGTTCATGGGCAAAATATCAATACAAATACACTTTGAAGTGCAAAATTTTCTGTCTTTATTTTGAATGCAAATTTGTCCAATGACTAAAATTTAATGAACATATGCATATAAACATAATTAAAACTATTTGGCACATGTGTTATGCTAAGCAGCAACATCAACAATAGAGCATCAGTGCACAACAACAGTAAGTATCTCTTTAATGTATATGAAGTATCCCCACATTGTTATCTCATCATCATTATCCCCATAGGGACAACAACAATAAACCTTTCCCCAGCGGAGTTGCCTACAAAATCTCTTCACATAGGATAATCCCTGGCCAGAGTCTCAATCTATTGGCAACTTTCTCCCCAGATAAGTCAATTTTTACAAGATCGAAGCCTCAGGGATCTCTTCCTAAAGGAAATTCACTTCCTCAACAGGGTCTATTTCCCCAATAGAGTTATTTCCCCAGCTAAGGGCAAATTTCTCAAACATACAACAATCAAGACACCACAAATTCCCCAACTGAGTATATCTTCTCCAACTGAGCCCAGGTTCCCCAGCTGAGTCCAAATTACCAGCTGAATACGTCTTCTCCAACCGAGGCTATCCTCCCCAGAGGAGCCCATCATTGCCCAGCTGAGCCCATCATCCCCAACTGAGTATATCTTTCCCGGATGAGCCCATCACCCCCAGTTAGGTGCATCCTCCCCAAGCTGAGTTTGCCTTACCCGACTAAGTCTGCACTCTCCAGTGTGAATTTCCCTTTCAAAATTACTGAAAATCACGGGACCATAACCCCTAATACCCAGTAAAGCCATCAACAAAGCCTTTACCATTTCCAAGATGCTATGACGCCTGGGTCCGACCAGATATTAGCATAATTTTCAGTTACTGAAGCCTGGACCCGACCAAATAACAATTTGACTTCTTCAATTACTGAAGCCTGGACTCGACCAGATAAAAGTTTGACTTCTTAAATTACTGAAGCCTGGACCCGACCAGATAACAATTTGACTTCTTTAATTACTGAATCCTGGAACCGACCAGATAACAGTTTGACTTCTTCAATTACTTAAGCCTGGACCCGACCAGATAACAGTTTGACTTCTTCAATTACTGAAGCCTGGACCCGACCAGATAACGGTTTTAATTCTTTAATTACTGAAACTTGGACCTGACCAGATGACAAATTTGAGTTACTGAAGCCCAGACCCGACCGGATAACAGATGATCTCAATTTCAAATGCTATGAAACCTGGACCCGACCAGATAATAGCCTGACTCTTCCCATATATAGAAGAATCTGAACTCAATCCAACCCAGGTTTATTTTCTTTTCCCCAATAGATTTGTCTCTCTATCCCCAACAAACGGCTGAGAAACCTGGACCTGACCAGATATCAGTCCTCATTTCCATCCTTTCAAGAAAGCCGTTGCGAAGCCTGGATCCGACCAAATAACAATCATCCTCGGAGATTTGTTGTGAAATCTGGAAACCGACCAGATAATAGCTAAATCCCCAAGCAGTCTATTGTGAAGCCTGGACCCGACCAGATAACAATTGACCTCATCAAAGAAATCTACAAAGCCTGGATCCGACTAGATAACAGTTTTCAAACAGTCTATTGTAAAGTCTGGACCCGGCCAGATAATAATTGACCTCATCAAAAAAATTTGCAAAGCCTGGACCCGACCAAATAACAGTTTTCAAACAGTCTATTGTAAAGCCTAGACCCGACCAGATAACAATTGACCTCATCAAAGAAATCTGCCAAGCTTGGACCCGACTAGATAATAGTTTTCAAACAGTTTATTGTAAATACTGGACTCGACCAGATAGTAATTGACCTCATCAAGAAATCTGCAAAGCCTGGACCCGACCAGATAACAGTTTTCAAACAGTATATTGTGAAACTTGGAGCCCGACAAGATAACAATTAACTATGATTCCCAGAAAGACACTATGAAACCTAGATTCGACCAGATAATAGCACAACTTTCCAAAAGACCATGAAGCATGGACCCGACCAGATGACTATTCAATTTCAAGAAATTTTTTGCAAAGCCTGGATCCGACCAAATAACAGTTAATTCATCCTTTCCCCGATAAGTTATTGTGAAGCCTGGATCCAACCAGATAACAGTTAACCTCCACATCCCCGGTAAGTTACTATGAAGTCTGGATCCGACCAGATAACAGTTAACCTCCGCATCACCGGTAAGTTACTATGAAGCCTGGATCAAACCAGATAACAATTAACCTCTGTATCCCCAACAAGTTATTATGAAGTCTGGACCCGACCAGATAACTATTCAATTTCAAGGAATTTTCTGCAAAGCCTGGATCCGACCAGATAACAGTTAATTCATCTCTTCTTCTAGTAAATTACCGTGAAACCTGGATCCGACCAGATAGCAGCCGATTACTTCATCCTCAGCGACTGTGAAGCCTAGATCCGACCAGATAACAACTTACATTTGAGCGATGTTCCCCAGAAAAAGCATCCTTTCAACAAAATTTGAAGATATGCATGTTCTTCATTTCCAACAAGCAATCAGGGATTCAACCTCCTAGGATTTCCTCAGCAGTAGTCAAGGATTTATTTTCCCAGATAAAAAAACACATTTCACATTCATACATCATAGCATGTACATACCACATGCATTTAGCATGATACCACATCTGGTGAACATCATGCAAGCATCTGCATTTCACTAACCACTTTTCTCATAGGTAAAACATCAAAGTTTAGTATAAATCAACAAGAGATTTGTGCTGACGCTTCTTCCAGCGTTTACAAACATTCCTCCAAATGGCATCTATATGCCCATTCACCACCCATCTTCGAGTGCAAATTTATGGGCACTCATGTGTTCAATCATCTTTCACCTTCAAGTCGCGAATGGCGGACCCGCCAATCTAACTCTTCAGGTGTAAGAAGATTGAACAGGGGCAGCTGTTGTACCCCAAAACTTGATCTCTCATTTCTCAAGGAATCACCCTGGATACTCAAGTTTTCTTTCATCCAATTCCGAACCTTGAATTATCAATTTTTCCAAGCAAACCCTTCACAAGGGCAAAATGGTCATTTGCACACTAAGAAGTCTAACTTTGACTTTTGGATCAAAATCAAATCTCAAAAATCATATTTCATCAAGACATGTTAGAATATGAAGTTTGTTTCATCAAGAATTTCAAAAGTCAAATTTTACTTTGCAAAAGTCAAATTCTAAATACTCAGAAATATTCTAAGTGTTTAAGAAATATGATAATTTTAGAACTTCTGGGTCAGTGTTCACACTCATTAAATTCTGGATATCTCAAGACAAAGTTTGGTCAGAACTTCTGGGCCAGTGTCACAAAGGTTCAGTCAGAGTTTGCCAAGGTAAATCAAAGAAGATTACAAAACATGCTGCAAGCTTGCTGGAAATTCTGAAGGATCCTTAAAAACATGTTGAAGCCAGAAGATACAAGGATCAGAAGATTGGATGCTACGCTGAAGCAAAACTTCTAATCCAGAGTTACGCAAGGGTGCAGAGTTTCACATGGGAACTCATTTAATGCTCACAACCGCCTCTGAGTCTTTATCCAAGGGATTTTCCCCACGTGTACCCCTACTGTCTTGGGAAGATAAACTTTTATGCAAAAGTATGCTAGGCCCAGGTGCTGCTCCTACTTTTCCTTAATTCATGCTGACTAATCCAGCTTAAGTGCTGCTAACCATTCCACTTGGTACATTGAACCACGCTTGTTTAAGTTTAATTTAGGAGTAAGTCAGCTTCTAGCACATGATGTTGGCGCCACTTGACATCTCCAAACTACAAAACCTTTGCCTATAAATAGAACACCATTGGTCATTGAGAAAGGGCCCAGAAAAATTTGTAAAAGAGTTGAGAAAATTGAGAAAGAAAGCTTTGAACCACTGGAAAAATTCCAAGAACCCAGGAAACTATAAACACAAAATACCAAAATCTCAGCGTTGATTCCTTGCATTCAAACTCCATTTGTTCTCAAGTGTTCTTGACAAAAAAACCATCCACAGAGTTTTTGATTTACATATTAGAAACTTCCCTAACTTCTGTATTCATACTGCCATACACTCTTCATCCACCTCCACCTCAAAAAGCCAGAACTTCATCCCTTGGCTATTCCAGAAGATGAAAAATTCCATCCTACTGAGTACGTGAAGAAGTTGCTCAGAACATCACCAGAGTTCAGGACCAACCTCCAGTTCATAGAATCTTTTCCAGTTGCAAGGTAAATTTCCTGCTGACTCTCATCATACTAATTAGGCATTGTCAGATTTTGCATATTTAATACAATGTAGATATTATGATCCTGGTAATGTACATCTTCTGAACTTCAGGCATCTGCCTGCCTAAATAGAAAGAATCCCAGCTCAGAGTTTCATGAAGAAATTAGGACTCAGAATTAGGATTAGAAAATTCATATTGCTTCTGATTTGTGCTTCTGATATTTTCATGAAACTTGTCATAACTATTATATGTGCAACTTTTGTTATGTTAAGAAATAACTAAGTTGCAGATGTGCTGACAGGCATGGAGAGAGGCAAAGTTCTGGCAGTTGCATCAGAACTTCTGAAAACTTTTGAGTTCTCAGAAGATCCAGAACTTCTGAACTTCCATATTTCTACTAACGTTGTTTCTGTTGTGCAGCAAGCCAGAGTCAGAATTTTTGACCTCTTCTATTTTCAGTATTTGTGCTGATTTTGTTTTCTTTCTCTTTTATTGTTTTTCGCCATCATCTTTATTTTTCGTTAATCAAAAAACACCAAAAATATTTCATATTCACATATTATATTTTCTTTTAACACAAAAAAACAAAAAATATTTTCTTAAACAAACTTATTTCTTTTCTTAAACAGACAAACATTTCACATTTCCTGTGCATTCTTATCCATTCAATATGGTTGTAATAGTAAAATAGGATTTAATTTGCAATCCCCATTTGAAAATTTGTACACCCCATCACCTAATGTTTGTAATAGCGTAGAATCTTTATTTTCTGTACTTTTATTGCATTCATATATTGTTAGTAATTAGGGTGTGTATGGAAAGATAAAACCAACAAGTATCCCACCAAAAATCAAAGACAAATGCATGCAATCAAACACACTCGCACACTTACACCCTTAGGGTAATTCCACTTGTTGCCTTACAGAAATGGCCATGTTTTGCATGTGAGGTGTCTTAGCACAAACAAATCTAAAAATACAAGATCATAGTCCCTCGATGACGCTATCAAAGTTGCATTTCAAAATGATCTTAGTCCCTAAAGAAAATTGCTAAGTCATCTCACAACATTGCTATCGTGGTCATACGATGACCCAATGCCCGTCTCTCCACATCCAATGATGGGGCTTCTTACCAAATCAATGGTAAGATAGTAACATCTAAAGGGGGAGGAAAAAAACATCTAAGACCTTTTGAGTAGGTAGATTACTTTTAGTTGCTTGCTCAATTTCAAAACAATCACATATACTTTTCAAAACAACTTCAAAGCACTTCCCAAACAGGAAATATTTTCAAAATCTCAACACCTTTGTGTACATTCTTACGAACGAGAATCATTACAAAAGTTTGCCTAAACGATGGCGCCTTTTCAAAATACTTTCAAAAAAACACACAAGCACATTCAAACAAAAGCAAGTGATCTAGCAAGTAACTAAGAGACCATGGAAAACCATGGATGAAAAGGGTGCTAATACCTTCCTTTTTCATAATCCACCCCCCGAACTCAAGAAAACATCTCTAAAGGTCTTTCCTGTGCTTTTTCACCTTTCCTTTTTGGATAAAAGAAAAGTCGATGGAGACTCTTGCTAAACCGCATCATTTGCAAACACAAACCTCAAGTCTGTTCTCCCACCGTATCGCACAATCTCTATGTTTTTCAATTTTTATTTTGAATAAATTATATTGATGTAAGTTGCCTTGACAAAAAGTGTCTTTTGTTGACTTTTGAAAATGACCTATAATGTTTGAGCTCATATCTTCCAAATGAAGCATTTTTTGGACTTGATAATAAAATCAAAGTTGTAGAGAATTGAATTTTATTCAAAATGGGCTTTGGTTGGGGAAAGGTTGATGAAGCATGTGAAAGTTATGCCTGGTCAAAGTTCAGTTGACTTCCCCTAAGGAAACCCTAATTTGATAATTCTTGACTTTTAATGATTTGAGAGCTTTCCTTGGGGAATCATGATCAATAATTGATCAAATGATGAGTATCACTTCAAAATGTTGATGTTGACTAAAAATCTTGAAGTTGGACTATATGTTGACCATAATTTACTTTTTGACCAATATAGTTGATTTTCAATCATTTGAGCCATTGACTGAGCAAACTTATGATGCATGACTTGAAACTTGACATGAACCTTGTTGAGGACCTAAGGAGAACCATTGAAGCCACTTGAGACCTTTACAGACTAAATTTCCTAGAGAAACTTCAAACCCTAGTTGTAAGCCTTTGGCTTAGGAGGCGTATCTTGACTAGTCAACCCTTGAGTGTCTTGAATATCTGAGAAGCCTTGAAAGAATGTCTTGAGAAGAAAAGGGGAGGGAAAATTTTGGGGTATAACAACTGCCCCTGTTCAATCTTCTTAAACCTGAAGAGTAAGATTGGCATGTCCGCCATTCGTAACTTGAAGGTGAAAAATGATTGAACACTTGAGTGCCCAGAAATTTCCACTCGTCGGTGCAAGAGGTAACATTGTTGGTTGATTGCATCAGGAATGGGCTTATAGATGCCATTTGGAGAGGTGACAGTAAGTTGTAAGAGATGGGCTTATATATGCCATCCAAAATAACTTTTGACTTCAACTGGAAGAAGTATCAGAATAAATATTTGGTTGATTTAAACTGAACCAGAGAAAGGTCTACTGGAAAAGCATCAGGATAAATCATCGGTCGATTTAAACTGAACTAGTAGATTCTGTACTTAACTTTAAATGGATAAGAATTAGAATAAATCTTTGAGTGATTTAAGCTAAACCAGAGAATGGTCTTGATTGTTTTTAACTGCATAAGAATCAGAATAAATCTTCGGGTGATTTAAACTGAACCAGAGAAAGGTCTACTAGAATAGCATCAGGATAAATCATTTGTCGATTTAAACTGAACCAACAGATGTCTATAATTGTCTTTAACTGGATAAGAATCAGAATAAATCTTTGGGCGATTTAAACTGAACCAAAAAAAGTGTCTATTGGAAAAGAATCATGATAAATCATTGGTCAATTTAAACTGAACCAGTAGATGTCCATGATCATCTTTAACTGGATAAGAATCAGAATAGATCTTTGAGCGATTTAAGCTGAACTAGAGAAAGGTCTTGATTGTCTTTAACTGGATATGAATTAGAATAAATCTTTGAGCGATTTAAGCTGAATCAGAAAAAGTGTCTACTGGGAAAGAATCAGGATAAATCATTGGTCAATTTAAACTGAACCAGCATATGTCTATGATTATTTTTTTACTGGATAAGAACTAGAGTAAATCTTTGGGCGATTTAAACTAAACCATAAAAAGTGTCTTGATTGTCTTCAACTGGATAAGAATCAGAGTAAATCTTTGGTTGATTCAAACTGAACCAGAGAAAGGTCTACTAGAAAAGCATCAGGATAAATCATTGGTCGATTTAAACTGAACCAGCAGATGTCTATAATTGTCTTTAACTGGATAATAATCAGAACAAATCTTTGGGCGATTTAAACTGAGCCAGAGAAAGGTGCCTACTGGAAAAGCATCAGGATAAATCATTGGTCGATTTAAACTGAAGCGACAAAGGTCTATAATCATCTTTAACTGGATAAGAATCAGAATAAATCTTTGAGCTATTTAAGTTGAACCATAGAAAGGTCTTGATTGTCTTCAACTGGATAATAATCATAATAAATCTTTGGTTGATTTAAACTGAAACAAAGAAAGGTCTACTGGAAAAGCATTATGATAAATTATTGGTCGATTTAAACTGAACCAACAGATGTCTGTACTTAACTTTAACTTGATAAGAATCAGAATCAATATTTGAGCGATTTAAAATGAACCAGAGAAAGGTCTTGATTGTCTTTAATTGGATAAGAACCAGAATAAATCTTTGGGCAATTTAAACTAAACCAAAAAAAGTGCCTACTAGAAAAGAATCAGGATAAATCAATGGTCGATTTAAACTGAACCATCAGAGGTCTTGAATTATCTTTAACTGGATAAGAATCGAAAAAATATTAGGGTCGATTTAACTGAACCACATAAAGTATCTATCGAAAATGAATCAGGATAAATCATTGGTCGATTTAAACTGAACCAACAGAGGTCTTGAATTGTCTTTAACTGTATATAAATTAGAAAAATCTTAGGTTCGATTTATTTGAACCAGAGAAAGTATCTACCGAAAACGAATCAGGATAAATCATTAGTTGATTTAAACTGAATCAGCAGAGGTCTTGAATTTTCTTTAACTGGATAAGAACTAGAGAAATATTAGGGTCGATTTAACTGAACCAAAGAAAGAGTCTACCGAAAAATGAATCAGGATAAATCATTGGTCGATTTAAATAGAACCAAAAAATATATTTTGAAAAGGTCTTGCTGAAGAAAATGCCGAAATAACCCTTCGTCAGATGTAGTCTTTGAGAAGATTGTCAGTTCATATAAGTAGTTGATGATGTTCTTCTGTTGATTGATCTTTCTTGAAAAAGTAAAGAGTCAGCTGTATGCAATGTCATGATGTATGAAATGCATTGCGTAATTGTCATACGGTGGGAGAACTGACTTGGGTGTTTTGCATTTCATCGCAATTATTGCGGATAGCAAGAGTCGCCACTGACTTTTCTTTTATCCAATAAGGAAAGGGTGAAAAGAACAGGAAAGACCTTTGAGATATTTTCTTGAGTTCAGGGGGTAGGTTATGAAAAGGAAAGGTGTTAGCATCCTTTTCATCCGTAGTTATCTACGGGCTCTTAGTTGCTTTCTAGATCACTTGAAAATGCTTTGTTTGAAAATGTTTTTGTGATGGGTGCAAGTTTGAAAATATTTTGAAAACGCCTTTGTTTCAGCAAACTTTGTAATAATTCTCGTTTTGTAAGAATGTATACAAAGTGTTGGTTTTGAAAATATTTCAAATAGATGTTTGTTTTTGAAAGATGTTTTGAAAGTGTAAGTGTGGAAATGGTTTTAGTTTGTGAGAAAGCAACTACGAGTGTCCTACCTACTCAAAAGGTCTTTTTTCTTTTCCTCCTCCTTTAGATGTTGCTATCTTATTATTAATTTGGTAACAAGCCCCATCATTGGATGTGAAGGGATAGTCGCGGGTCAATCATACAGTCATAGAAGGCAACTTGTGAGACGCTTTAGCAATTTTCGTAAGGGACTAGATCATTTACCGAAGGCAACATCGAGGGACATCGAGAGACTACAATCTTTTTTATCGAAGGGTCTTTGCTAAAGCGTCCCATATTCGAGGGACATGACTGTTTTTCCGAGGAAACAAGCGAGGTTACCGTAGAGGTGCGCGTGTAAAAAGTGTGTTTGATTCAAGTTAATTTGTCTTTGGTTAGGTTATCTAGCGGTTAATTTTATGTCTTTCCATACACGCCTAATTACTATACAATATAAGGAAAACAGTAAATTGCGGAAATTAAAATTCTATGCTATTACAGAGCTTTCAGGAATGGGGGTACAAATTTACAAATGGGGATGGATCGAATCGTCAATGCGATTAAAAGTCTAAAATAGGCAATCAATACAACCAAATCGAATTTAAACATAAATAGTTAATTATACTAAGACAAACTATTAAAGTAAAATTAATAGGAAAAATAATATTTTTTGTATTTTGTTTGTGAGAAAATTTAAAAAGAAGAATAAAATTCTATTCTATTATTTTTTGGAGTTTATATCAAGAAAAATACCAAAACAGAAAAATATGGTAAAAAGAAATTCAGATAAAAGAAGTATAAACAAACAATTAAATCAGAGGGAGGTGCTGAGTTAAATCAGGGGTTCTGTATAGAAAAAAGGGGTGCAAGGGGCTTGGGTGCTGAGGCCCAGCAGTGAGGAGCCCAAGAGATTTTTTTTGTTTAACAAAAAAAATGAAGAAACAGAAAACAAAAAAAATAGGAAAATGTCCCCAGGGGGTTTCGAACCCGGGACTTCACTTTCATGTGACAACACCTTAACCGCTGCATCACTCAATTATTCATTTATTCTAATACTTCCATTAATATAACAAGCATAAATTATGAAATGGGTTGGGCCAAACCAAACAGGCCCAAACCTAGTTTATGTTGAAGGAGATGGGAAAAAAAGGTTGAAAACCCTAGTTAACAAAAGAAAGCGTCTATGCTGTATTTCATGGGAAAAGGAAAATAAATATTTTTTTTCAATCTCTCTATTATCGTCTTCATTGTTTCTCTCATCGATTCAACAACAATGTTCCAATCTTTTATTTTTCTCAACAATACTATCACTATTTATTGCCTTCTCTTTAAATAGAGGTTGGACAAGCTGTTTGCGACAGAAGTAGCAGTGACAAGTTGGGCTTCTGGTGTATAGCAGGCTACTATTCAAAACAAAGGGAGAAGGATGAAGGTAGGCAGATGATGGCATGAGATTTGTTACGGTGAATGAGTTACGAAGGGGAATGAGAGGATTGGCGGAGACGAGTTTGTATCTCGTGGAAACAGTGTGGAGGAGAGTATGTGGGTTGCGACAATGAAAATGAACAAAGGGGTAAAGGGCGATGGGTTGATGTGGATTGAGGTTGTTGGCTTCTTGAATGAGAGGGTTGTAACTAGCTAGATAGTTAGTGCACTGTGGGATGACGGTTGTTCCTGGGATATGGGCGGAAGGTGTTGTTACAGCGAGTTACTGTGATGTGGGTATGAGGCATGAGGAAATACAAAGGTGGGTTTGTGGGTAGAAGGTTGAATGGAGTTTGATAAGGATGGGATGGAAATTGAAGATGGAAATACTGTGTTGGTGATGGAAGGAAATTAACAGCAGGTTACAAAATATTTAAAACTGTGTTTAACGATTTTAATATACTTTGTACACTGATTTCTTCTGTTTGTTTATTCAACTGAGCTAGAAAACTTATGATTATGTTTGTCTTTTTTAGTAGTAGAAGTTTGAAATGATGTCAGTAGCTCCAAATATTAAAGCAGTATATGGTACATTATCAACAACTTGAAAAACAACATGAAGTTTTGAATTGTTTCTGTTTTTTTCAGGACACTTGCAGAAGAAAATAACATTACCACCTATAGAGAGATTAGTAACAACAAGACTCGGGTTAAAACCTTCAACAACAGGGTAAGTAGTAAGGTTTTTGAAAGTTTATTTTAACTGTTTTTTATTCTGTTTTTCTTGTGCTTATTAGTATTATTAAACATGCTTAGATGTCCACACATTGTAGCAAATAAAAAAAATGCAGCAAAGAAAAATATGATAAAGCAAGCATTATCATGGCATAAAGGTAGTGCAGAAGAATAATTCAAACATGCATATATGTAGAAATAGATACCTTACCTTGATATCCTATCCCTTTTCTGTCATTTCTGCTAACTCCATAGATCATTGAAGCCATCTTGCTTCTGTCTATGTTTTTAGCTAGAAACTTCTGAAAGCTATGATCATACTCTTTGATGATCTCATCAGCATTGTTGGGAGTTTTAGAGATTGTTTCCTTCTGAGAGTTTTGCAAATCATTTTCTAATTTTGAAATTTTTTATTTTAACTCAGAATTCTCCAATCTGAGACTCTCAAACTTTTCAGAGTCAGAGGCAAGATTCCTTTTCAGGTTCCAGAATTTGACTCTGATTTGCTGATACCTTTCCAGAATTTCATTTAAACTTTCTGCAAGTTCAGCCTTAGTAAAGTTTATGGTAAAGTCATGAAATACCTCTTCAGTGTCCGATTATGAGTCTGAACCATAAGCTTCACTGTCTTCTGATACGTTTGCCACGAGAGCTATGTTTTCTCTTTCATCATCTGATTCTGAGTCAGCTTCAGATGTGTCAGAATCATCCCATGTAGCCATGAGGCTTTTCTTCTGTTCCTTGAAGAACTTCTTTTTGGGTTTTTCCTTCTGAAGCTTTGGGCAGTCACTTTTGTAGTGCCCTTGCTCATTACATTCATAGCAGATGATGTCCTTGTTGTTCGGCTTTCTGTATCCTGAAGAACCATCAGATCTTCTGTGTCCAGAGGAAGACTCAGACTTTCTGTATCTGGAGGAGGATTAATTCTGATTCTCTGATCTTCTGGGGTTTCTGAACTTCCTTTGTCTCTGCTTCCACAGTTGGTTCACCCTTCTAGAGAGGAGAGACAGTTCATCTTCTTCTGATGGGGATCCATCAGAAGTTTCTTCCACAGCCTGCAAAACCTTAGAGTCAGATTTTTTGTTAGATTTTAAAGCTAATGGATTACCTTGCTTTTGAGACTCATCTTCTTCTAGCTCTATCTCGTGACTTCTGAGGGAGCTCACAAGTTCCTCCAGAGAAATTTTGTTGAGATCTTTGGCTAGCTTAAGTGCTGTGACCATTGGCCTCCATTGCTTGGGAAAGCTTCTGATGATCTTCTTAACGTGATCAGCAGTAGAAAACCATTTGTCAAGAACTTTTATTACATCAACAAGAATTTGAAATCTTGAAAACATAGTTTCTATAGATTCACTATCTTCCATCTTGAATGCCTCATACTTCTGAATGAGCGCAAGGGCCTTGGTTTCTTTGACTTGAATGTTTCCTTCATGCGTCATTCTCAGAGAGTCAAACATGTTCTTGGAAGTTTCTCTGTTTGATATTTTCTCATATTCTGAATATGAGATGGCGCCGAGGAGAATTGTTTTGGCCTTGTGGTGGTTTCTGAATTCACGCTTTTGCTGATCAGTAATCATTTTTCTATCTATCTTCTGACAATGCCCATCCACTGGGTGCATGTATCCATCAGTCACCATGTCCCACAGATCAGCATCATGAGCCAGAAAGAAACTCTCAATTCTATCTTTCCAGTAGTCAAAGTTTTCTCCATCAAAGACTGGAGGTTTTCCACTGAATCTGTCCTTGTCTTCATGGTTGTCATTGTTGATGTTTTGGCTTGGTCCACCATAGTGTTTTTCTGAAGCTTGGATCTTGTACTGACACGATTAAGTGTTTAAGTTCAGAACCAAGCGCTCTGATGCCAATTGAAGATGTGAAAAACACAAGAAGGGGGGGTTGAATTGAAAACTTGAAATCTAAAAGCTCAATGACACATTATTTTTATCTTGGTTCGTTTGATCTCAAACTACTCTAGTCCACCCGTCAAGGTGATTTCACCTCTCTCCAACGAGGTCTTAATTCACTAATCTCAACAAGATTACAAAAGCTACTTTAACAACTGTTAAAGTCTTCTTGAGTACAACCACAGTCCGGTTAATCTCAAGGAACACTGTTTTGATACAATTATACAAGATGTGTGTTGTTGTTTTTCTTGCAAAAACTATTTATCACAACTGTGATAAATTACATATGATTATAGCTTGGAAATATAAAGAATATAGCTAGCAGCTTTGAATATGCGTGAGTGGTAATGTAGCAGAATCGTTATCGATTCTGAAAGCTGACTTTGTTTATATAGGCAGTGGAATGACGTTGATCATAAAGCATGTTTAATGTCATTAACCCACTTTCCATTTGGAGAAGATCCTGTCTGAAAGAAGCCGTTGGAATTGATGTTGTCTTGAATGATCAGTAACTCTTCAGAATCTCATCTCCTTACTTGCTGATGACGCTTCAGAATACCGATGACTTGGATTGGTATGTTCTTGTTCAGAATCAGAGTTTTACGTTACTTAAGCGCAGGGTCTGGTCATCAATATTCAGCGCATGTTCTGATTGCTTAAGCGTGAAGCCCTTATTGCTTATCTTCTGATGCTGATATGATTAGAACTTCTGCATATATAAAACATAACTTTTTAGGGTGCATATTTGTTCTTTGTATTTATTTATTCTTTGTATTTGTTATCATCAAAACTCTAACCAAGGGTTGTAGAATCAAGTTATGTTCTAACAATCTCCCCCTTTTTGATGATGACAAAAACTAGATTTTTCAATTAAAAATAAAGAACAAAAGGTTTAAGAGAAACTCCCCCTGAGTTGATTACTTCCCTTAAGATCCTTGAGCATCAGAGTTTAGCAGCATCTTTCATCAGAATTTGTACCTGTTCAAACTTTTCAGAAGATAGAGGTTAAGTAATTCAGAATGTTTGAGACTTCTGTCTCGGTAAACCATTATTGAAAATATCTTACTTTCTCCCCCTTTTTGTCAGTTATCAAAAGGCAATATAATCATAGCCAAAATGGTTGAATTATATTAAAAACAAGAAGCAATGATAAGCTCCAGAACTGAAGAGAAAAAATTAATCGTTACAGATAAACAGATTTAAAACAAAAAATCTAAGAAGGAGGAGGAAGACGTGTGAACAAAGCTTCCAGTAAGCTCTTGATCTGAGAATTAGATTCTTCTTGCTTGCCTAAAATGCTTTTAATCTCTTTGTTTGTGTCCTCCTGCTTATCCAACCTTGCATGGATAAGAGCATTTTCTTTCTTCAACTCTTCTAGAGTTTGCATGACTGAGGAAGATGCTGGAGATTCTTCAGTAGTTGGACGCTTCTCAAAGCATTCTGTAGCTTGTTCACAGTGAACCATTTCCTCTGCTGTGATCATCTCTTCTGGAGTAGCAGTCAGGGAGAGACCTTCTGATTCTGGTTGAACTTCATCTGAGGGATGATGCTCTGACCAGGGAGCATTATCCAGAGGGAGAATATTTTTCTTGAGCAGATGGCTCAGAACTTGGTCTTCAAAAGCCTTTAGCTTAGCACTAAATTTCCATTAAACTTGTTCATAACTCTGTTCCTTCAGCTTCAGTGTTTCAGAACTCAGCCAACTTCTGAATTTTGTCCATATATAATCAGAAGCAGCAGGATTAGTCATCTCTTGACTAGCATACGTCAAAGAATTTATCCATTCCTGTATTCTTGTTTCAAAAATCAACAAATTTGTACCGACATCTGATGTGGTTTCAGTTGGTTTAGGTTTGGGAATGGAAATTTTGTGAGAGATAGCAGCTAGTCTTTCCAGCGCAATTGGATCAATGACAAGTCTTACGTTGTCAGTTGGACTGCTATTGGGTGAAGGAATGGGAGAGTCAGGTATGATGATTGGACTGGTAGGGGAGTTTGGTGGTGTGGATTCTAGAGAAGAAAGAATTTCTGGAATGTCGTGGATGGCGAGAGGCATGCGAATGGCAAGTGGTTCAGTGATTCCAGGTATTGGGATTGTATCAGAATCTGAATGAGGTTCTTCAGATTGGTTTGTTGAAACATGGTGAGGTTCTGGTTCATGGATATCAGAGGATTGATTCTCAGAAGGTTGAGCTTCTGGTTGTTGTTGTTCAGGTTAAGGTGATGGTGGATGAGGAATATCTTGTTGTGGAGAGAGAGGTTGCAGAATTTCTGGTGTGGTATCAGAGTTTGGATTTTCAGGGAGTTGAGAATTTGGATTTTATGGTACGGAAGCTGAAAAGTCTTGGTCAAAAGAATCAATGTCAGACAGAACTTTGGCAAGTTCTGGTTGAGTTTGTTCAGGGTTTGGATTATGAGAAAGGGAGTGAGTTTCATTCATACTTAGAGTTTCTGATGGATCAAACCCTATGTCAATGTCTTCAAATGTTTGTGGGGTTGGATGTTCTAGTTTAGTTGTTATGTGTTTAGATGTTGATATATTTATTGATTCTAAAACAGAAATAGAGGAAGGATTACCTTTCTTGTTGGCAGCTTTTGGAGTCCTCTGAGATGGTCCTTCTGCTGCAGCTTTCCTATTCTTGGTCTTCTTCAAAACAACTTTTGGAGCAGCCTGATGCAAGTCCTGGATATTGATTTCTGGTGCAGTACCATCTTCCTTGCAAGCATCCAGATATCTGACTATTATTTCTGGCTTTGAGTCAATATCAGAAAATAGAGGAAAATCTTCCAGAGGTATCCTCCTTGAAGTGATGGTTGCATGAGAAGTAATTGAAGGTTCCTTCTTGATATGCTCAATGATTTTCATCTTCTTTAGATTTTTTGCGTTCAGGGGCTTCCCAGCGGTTGCTTCCAAAGAGCTGATTTCTTGAGCTTCAGTCAAATGCTCTATCAGCCTATTCTCTGTCAGAATATCTGATATGACTCTTCCTAAGGGTATCCAGTCCCTTTTGGTACGTTCATCTTCTCTTGTTTCCTTCACACTAGTTCTAAGATGATTAAACAGCAAGTGTGGGAGGTTTACCTTAGTCCTCTTGGCAATAAAATAGATCAGAAACTGCTGATCAATGTTTATATAATCAGGGGAGCTAGTTGGCTTCCTATGTTGATACACCCCAGAATAATTTTATCCCAGATTCTGTGGTGATCCTTCAGATCTCTGATTTTGCTGGAGGGAAGTCCAAGAGTAAATATTTCCCTTGCACTAGAGCCTACATAAGAGCATCTTTCATCCATGTCAATACATCTGACACCTCCACCATTGTAACTAATAAGATTTGAAATTAGGTCTTCTGTAACGACAATTTTCTTCCCCATGACATAAGAGGTAACTTGATGATTTGAAGAAGAAGCATGTATCCATAATTCTTTGACAAGAATTGGAAATGTTGGCCCTAGAAGACGATCAAAGTATCTGTTCCAACCTTGAGCATTGAAATCTTCATACAGATTGAAGTCGTTTTCTTACAAGCTTTCAAAGTCAATAATCAGTTCTGGAACAACTTCCAGATTATCAATGGGAGTGAGTAGCGTTCTGTAAGGTTCTTCGTACTGTTCCATTGAAGCAGTTTCCTGAGTTCTGATGTTTTGGACGCTTGAAGAAGCCATTGTTCACACAAGATTTAAGGAAGATGAAAGGGGTTTTTTAAAATAAAAAATACGAACTTGAAACAATTGAAAGTGTTTAGAGAGTAAAAAAGAAGTGAATGTAAAAAGTGAGATTTGAGTTTAAATAGTTTTTCTTAAAAGCGTAAACAGTAAGAGAGAGAAATAATTAGTCATGATTATAAGCATTAATGACAACTGAAATTAGGGGATTCAGAAATATACTGGAACGATTACCCATGACGTGTGTCTCAATGCACCCAATCAACGCTTTTGACCTTTCAGAAAAGTGAACGCGTGTTCAGCCTCAGAAAGTAGCTGATGAATGGATGACAATTATTTGATTATGTGAAGAGTACACTTCTATCCTTGAAATGAAACGTTTATATCTTCATGGATAGATTCTGATGCAATCTGTACTTCTAAAGCTATGAAGACAGGTTGATCAGTAGTTCACAGAAAATAACAAAGTTCTGAATGTTAAGATATGTAAATAAAACAATTTATTCTAGGCATAGCTTCATGCTGAGATGTTTCAGAATGAAGTTAAACCTATCTTTAGAAAGAGGTTTGTAAAGACATCAGCCCATTGATGGTATGTGTCAATGAATTTTAAGTTAAGAATCCCTTTCTGAATATAGTCCTTAATAAAATGATGTTTTATTTCTATATGCTTAGCCCTAGAATGTAAAATTGGATTTTTACTGAGACAAATAGAAGAAGTATTGTCACAGAGGATAGGAATGTTACTCTCAAATATGTTGAAGTCTTCAAGTTGACTTTTCATCCAGAGCATTTGCGTGCTACATCCAGCAGCTGCTATGTATTCAGCTTCTGCTATTGATAGTGCTATTGTGGAATGTCTCTTGCTAGACCATGAGATCAAATTTTCTCCCAGAAACTGGCAGCTTCCAGAAGTGCTTTTATGTTCTACTCTGTCTCCAGTGATGTCAGCATCACAATATCCTACTAAGTTATAATTATTTGATTTTCTATAAAATAAACCCAGATTAGCAGTACCTTTCAGATACTTGAAAATTCGCTTAACTGCTGTTAAGTGAGATTCTCTAGGATCTGATTGGAATCTTGCACAAATGCAAATAATAAATAAAATGTCAGGCCTTGAAGCCGTCAGATAGAGAAGAGAACCCATCATACCTATGTAGACCTTCTGTTCTACCTTTTTACTTACCTCTTCCTTTTCGAGAATGCACATGGGATGCATTGGAATCTTTGAGGGCTTACATTCTGACAGATCAAATTTCTTCAGAAGTTCTCTGACATATTTGCTCTGATGAATGTAAGTTCCTTCTGGAGTTTTGTTTATCTGAATGCCCAGAAAGAATTTGAGTTCCCCCATTAAGCTCATCTCAAACTCTTCCTGCATATATTTAGCAAACTCTCTTCCCAGAGAGGGTTTAGTAGATCCAAATATAATGTCATCAATATAAATCTGGCATACTAACATGTCATTCTTAACTGTCTTACAGAATAAGGTTGTGTCCACTTTCCCTCTAGTGAATTCCTTTTCTAACAGGAAGTTGCTTAGTCTTTCATACCAAGCTCTGGGAGCTTGTTTCAGACCATAGAGTGACTTTTTTAGTTTGAAAACATATTCTGGATTTTTGGAATTCTCAAAACCATGAGGTTGGTGCACATATACCTCTTCATCTATATAGCCATTTAAGAATGCACTTTTGACATCCATCCGATATAGAGTGATGCCTTTATTAACAGCAAATGATATTAAAAGTCTGATAGATTCTAACCTGGCGACTGGAGCAAAGGTTTCTATATAGTGTATCCCCTCTTGCTAACTAAAACCTTATGCTACCAGTCGTGCTTTGTTTCTGATGACTTCACCTTGCTCGTTCAATTTGTTTCTGAACACCCACTTTGTACCAATGACGTTGAATCCTTTTGGTTTAGGAACCAGATCCCATACATCATTTCTGGTGAATTGATTTAGTTCCTCTTGCATTTCCAGAATCTAGTCATTGTCCAGAAGTGCTTCATCAATAGTTGTTGGTTCAATCAGAGAGACCAGTCCCATGAGGGATTCTTCAGAGTTTCTGAATGTTGATCTCGTTCTGATTGGATCATCCTTCTTTCCCAGTATTGTATCTTCTGGGTGATCAATGCTACTTCTGGATAGTCTTTCCTGGAGTTGATCAACAAAAAGTGCTGGGTTGCTTGCAGTATCTCTTTCTGATGTTGAGGGAGTGTCTCTGTTGAGAACTTCTGATGAGTTATCTTTAGTAACTGTGAGTTCAACTTCCATACCTGCAAGGAATTCATTCTGCTTTGACTTTTGAGAGTCAAGCTTATCATCAAACCTAACACTGATTGACTCTTCAACAATTTGTGTTTCTGTATTGTATACTCTGTACCCTCTTGAGCGTTCAGAGTATCCTAACATAATACACTTTTGTTCTTTAGAGTCAAACTTGTTCAAATAATTTTTTGTATTCAGAATAAAGCATGTGCATCCAAATGGATGAAAATAAGAAATGTTGGGCTTTCTATTCTTCCACAATTCATATGGAGTCTTTTCCAGAATAGGTTTTATGGAGATTCTATTATGAATGTAACACGCTGTGTTAATTGCCTATGCCCAAAAGATCTTAGCAACGTTAGTCTCGTTGATCATGGTTCTGGCCATTTCTTGTAATGTTCTGTTCTTTCGTTCTACGACTCCATTTTGTTGGGGAGTTCTAGGACAAGAGAAGTCATGCAAGATGCCTTTTTCATTGAAAAATAATTCAAAATTTTTATTTTCAAATTCCCCACCATGATCACTTCTGACTTTGACAATTCTAAGATCCTTTTCATTCTGAACTTGGTTGTAGAAGGTAACAAACATAGAGTGTGACTCGTCCTTGTGTCTTATGAACTTTACCCATGTCCATCTACTATAGTCATCTACGATTACTAACCCATACTTTTTGCCACTGACTGAAGCAGTTTTTACTGGTCTAAATAAGTCAATGTGCAGAAGTTCTAATGGCTTAGAGGTGGAAACAACATTTTTGGATTTGAAAGCAGGTTTTGCAAATTTGTCTTTCTGACATGCTTCACATAGAGCATCTGAGTTGAACTTCAAATTTGGAAGTCCTCTGACCAGATTGAGTTTGTTAATCTGAGATATTCTTTTCATACTAACATGCCCCAATCTTATGTGCCAGACCCATTGCTCATTGTTAATAGAAAGTAGGCATTTTACATTCTGACTCTTTAGTTCAAAAAGTTTTATTTTATAAATGTTGTTTTTCCTCTTTCCATTAAATAGGATAGTCCCATCTTTCTGACTAACAGCTTTGCATGAATTTTGATTGAAGATTATATCATAACCATTATCACTTAATTGACTTATGGATAACAGGTTATGCATTAATCCATCAACTAATAATACATTACATATAGAGGGAAGATTTCCATTACCTACTGTTCCAGATCCAATGATCTTTCCCCTCTGATTACCTCCAAAGCCCACGTAGCCTCAAGGCTTAAGTTCCAGGCTTTGGAACATATGCCTTCTTCCCGTCATATGTCTCGAGCAGCTAGAGTCCAGGTACCATGATTGGTGTCTTAGTCTTGCTGCTAAAGATATCTGCTACATGTATAATTTTATCCTTAGGTACCCACATTTTCTTGGGTCCTGATTTGTTAGTTTTACCAAAATTATGATTGAATTTTGGTTTGACAGAATAATCACTACTTGTGTATTTTATGTCATGTGTGTGCCCATATATAAAATGTGAATTTAGTGGTGTGCGTTTAATAACTAAGTACATGGAATTTTTTGGTGTAGATACCTTACCTTGATATCCTATCCCTTTTCTGCCATTTCTGCTAACTCCATAGATCATTGAAGCCATCTTGCTTCTGTCTATGTTTTTAGCTAGAAACTTCTGAAAGCTTTGATCATACTCTTTGATGATCTCATCAGCATTGCTGGGAGTTTCAGAGATTGTTTCCTTCTGAGAGTTTTGAAAATCATTTTCTAATTTTGAAATTTTTATTTTAACTCAGAATTCTCCAATCTGAGACTCTCAGACTTTTCAGAGTCAGAGGCAAGATTACTTTTCAGGTTCCTGAATTTGACTCTGATTTGCTGATACCTTTCCAGAATTTTATTTAGACTTTCTGCAAGTTCAGCCTTAGGAAAGTTTATGGTAAAGTCAGGAAATACCTCTTCAGTCTCTGATTCTGAGTCTGAACCAGAAGCTTCACTGTTTTCTGATACGTTTTCCATGAGAGCTATGTTTTCTCTTTCATCATCTGATTCCGAGTCAGCTTTAGATGTGTCAGAATCATCCCATGTAGCCATGAGGCTTTTCTTCTTCTCCTTGAAGAACTTCTTTTTGGGTTTTTCCTTCTGAAGCTTTGGGCAGTCACTTTTGTAGTGCCCTTGCTCATTACATTCATAGTAGATGATGTCCTTGTTGTTCGGCTTTATGTATCCTGAAGAACCATCAGATCTTCTTTGTCCAGAGGAAGACTCAGACTTTCTGTATCTGGAGGAGGATTCATTTTGATTCTCTGATCTTCTGGGGTTTCTGAACTTCCTTTGTCTCTGCTTCCACAGTTGGTTCACCCTTCTGGAGAGGAGAGACAATTCATCTTCCTCTGATGAGGATCCATCAGAAGTTTCTTCCACAGCCTGCAAAACCTTAGAGTCAGATTTTCTGTTAGATTTTAAAGCTACTGGCTTACCTTGCTTTTGAGGCTTATCTTCTTCTAGCTCTATCTCGTGACTTCTGAGGAAGCTCACAAGTTCCTCCAGAGAAATGTTGTTGAGATCTTTGGCTAGCTTAAGTGTTGTGACCATTGGCCTCCATTGCTTGGGAAAGCTTATGATGATCTTCTTAACGTGATCAACAGTTGAATACCCTTTGTCAAGAACTTTTAGTACAACAACAAGAATTTGAAATCTTGAAAACATAGTTTCTATAGATTCACTATCTTCCATCTTGAATGCCTCATACTTCTGAATGAGCGCAAGGGCATTGGTTTCTTTTACTTGAATGTTGCCTTCATGCGTCATTCTCAGAGAGTCAAACATGTTCTTGGCAGTTTCTCTGTTTGATATTTTCTCATATTCTGAATATGAGATGGCGCTGAGGAGAATTGTTCTGGCCTTGTGGTGGTTTCTGAATTCACGCTTTTGCTGATCAGACATCTTTTTCTATCTATCTTCTGACCACGTCCATCCACTGGGTGCGTGTATCCATCAGTCACCATGTCCCACAGATCAGCATCATGAGCCAGAAAGAAACTCTCAATTCTGTCTTTCCAGTAGTCAAAGTTTTCTCCATCAAAGTCTGGAGGTTTGCCACTGAATCTGTCCTTGTCTTCATGGTTGTCATTGCTGATGTTTTGGCTTGGTCCCACCATAGTGCTTTTCTGAAGCTTGGATCTTGTACTGACACAGTTAAGTGTTTAAGCTCAGAACCAGGCGCTCTGATGCCAATTGAAGATGTGAAAAACACAAGAAGGGGGGGTTGAATTGAAAACTTGAAATCTAAAAGCTCAATGACACAATATTTTTATCCTGGTTCGTTTGATCTCAAACTACTCCAGTCCACCCATCAAGGTGATTTCGCCTCTCTCCAGCAAGGTCTTAATTCACTAATCTCAACAAGATTACAAAAGCTACTTTAACAACTGTTAAAGTCTTCTTGAGTACAACCACAGTCCGGTTAATCTCAAGGAACACTGTTTTGATACAATTATACAAGATGTGTGTTGTTGTTTTTCTTGCAAAAACTGTTTATCACAACAGTGATAAATTACACATGATTATAGCTTGGAAATATAAGGAATATAGCTAGCAGCTTTGAATATGCGTGAGTGGTAATGTAGCAGAATCGTTATCGATTCTGAAAGCTGACTTTGTTTATATAGGCAGTGGAATGACGTTGATGTTAAAGCATGTTTAATGTCATTAACCCACTTTCCATTTGGAGAAGATCCTGTCTGAAAGAAGCCGTTGGAATTGATGCTGTCTTGAATGATCAATAACGCTTCAGAATCTCATCTCCTTACTTGCTGATGACGCTTCAAAATACTGATGACTTGGATTGGTATGTTCTTGTTCAGAATCAGAGTTTTATGTTACTTAAGCGCAAGCTCTGGTCATCAATTTTCAGCGCATGTTCTGATTACTTCAGCGTGAAGCCCTTATGGCTTATCTTCTGATGCTGATATGATCAGAACTTGTGCATATATAAAACATAATTTTTTAGGGTGCATATTTGTTCTTTGTATTTATTTATTCTTTGTATTTGTTATCATCAAAACTCTAATCAAGGGTTGTAGAATCAAACTATGTTCTAACAGAAGATACTTGAATGAATCTTGAATGAGGTAATTTTGAATTTGATGAATGATAATGTTTGGTCTTGAATAATTTTTGAATTAGGCCATGAGTATTGTTTGGGATTTCTCTTGATAGTGAAATAGAGTTGAAAAGATCTAGAATGGAATTGTTTAAAATACTTAATTTGGTTCATTAGAATTGTAACTTAGAGAAACCATGAATAAAAGCACAACTTTATCATGTTTGCATTTTAATGAAGCTCGAACATTGAAAGCTTGAACGAATTTGAGAAAATTTTAGCAAATTCATTCTTTGGTACCATGAATTTAAAATAATTCACGTGAGTGAACCATAGAGAATTTGGACGAAACTTGTGATATCGTGTAATGCTTCACTAACTTGAATTTAAATCCAAAACTTTATTCAAATGAATCCTCAAATCATTTCCCCAATATCCTAACTTAATTTCCAACATGGTGACTTGTATTATAAGCAACATCTTGTTCGACCCCCCTATGAATCTTTGAACCCAACATCTTGTTCCATGAATAATCTTGACATGAGAATCATAGCCTCGAGAAAACAATTAGAAGTTAAAAAAACATTCTAAATAAAGAAAGGGACCTATGACAAGTTGATAATCTCTAAGGTCTTCTAAAACACAATTTCCTTTGATTCTTGAAGAGGACTTGTTGATGACATCTCTCATGACAACATGCAAAAGTAGTCGTCTCAAGATATAAAAAATTGAGGACATTACGACTCTTGGAATTGAAACCACTGTTATCTGAAATTAGGTATAAACCAGAAAGTGACCTCTAAAGTATTCGAATTTTTGATGATCTCTCACACATAACCAGCTCTTGACTTGTGAATAGAAATTGGAGATGACGTCAAGGAGAGTCACACACAAACATAACCGCTCAAAAATATCGATTAATAAAGAAGTTACAATTGTTTGAACCTGGTTTCATAAAGGTCGACTTTTGGGTCAATGCAGTTCATTTTCAGTGATCTGAACCAATGACTGAGCAAACTTGCAATGCGAGGTTTGAAACTTGGCACGAGCATCCTTGAGAATACATGAAGAACCATGAAGACTTTTTGAAACCTTGGAAACATAACTTTGCTTGAGAAATACCGAACCCTTGTTGTTGCCTCAATGCCTATGAGGAGAATCTGTCATATCAATTTCTGAGCCAAATTGAATATTTGAGAAACCCCAGGACAATATCTTGAATAAAAAATGGGAGGGAAAATTTTGGGGTACAACAACTGCCCCTGTTCAATCTTCTTAAACTTGAAAAAGAGAGATTGGCATGTTTGCCGTTCGTAGCTTGAAAGTGGAAGATGATTGAACACTAGAGTGCCCAAAAATTTGCACTCACTTGTGTTTATTGTATCGGGAATGGACTTAAAGATGCAATTTGGAGATATGATGGAGAGTTTGTCGGAGATAGGCTTACAAATGCCATCCATGATGACAGAAAAGGTCTTTGTTTTGCCCGTTTTTAACTGGAAGAAATAAATCTAACCAGAAGAGGTCTTTGATTCACCTGTCTTTAACTGGAAGAAATAAATCTAACTGGAAGAGGTCTTGATTAATCTTTTCTGCAAGGAAGAGGGTTAGTTGCATGCAGAAGTATGCATGGCGTGATGATGTTTTCAAAATAAATGAGATTATCTTGTATGTATATGTTATATGATGTATGAATGTGAAATGTGATTGAAGTGTATCTTTGTCTGTGAAAATAAATCCTAGACAAATGCTGGTGAGCCTTTGGAAATGAAATCCCAGACTGCTGCTGGGGATGAAGAGTATGCTCCTCTTCAGACCTTGTTTTAGGATGTTTCCGCTATGGATTCCTGTTCTGTTGTTTGAGGAGAACTATGTTTGGGAATGTTGACTGGTTTGAGAAGACTCCGTGGAGAGTGTTGATCTCTGCTTAGGGAAAAGAGTTTAGGAGTTTTAGTTGTCCATTGCTCTACTGGGGAGTTATCTCTTGAAAGTTAGTTTTTATCTGGTCAGATTCGAGGCTTCACCACAACTTGCTGGGGATAAAGAAGTTAACTGTTATCTGGTCAGATTCCGGGCTTTGCAGTAACTTGCTGGAACAATGGCAAACTCTACTAGGGAAGAGGAGTTTTATTTAGTGATTTTTAAAAATGAAATTGTTATCTGGTCGGGTCCAGGTTTCATCAATTGAAGAAGTTAAACTAATATATGGTCGGGTCCAGGCTTTAGTAACTTTAAAAATGAGATTAACTGTTATCCGATTGGGTCTGGGTTTCAGAACTCAAACTGTTATCTGGTCGGGTCCAAGTTTCAACAATTGAAGAAGTTAAACTATTATCTGGTCGGGTTCAAGCTTTAGTAACTTAAAAATGAAATTAATTGTTATCTGGTCAGGTCTAGGTTTCAGAAACTCAAATTGTTATCTGATTGGGTCCAGGTTTTAGCAATTGAAGAAGTTAAACTATTATCTGGTCGGGTCCAGGCTTTAGTAACTTAGAATTGTGGTTTACTTCTATCTGGTTGGATCCAGTCTTCATAGTAAGTTGAGAGTAGGGTGAAGTTGAACTAGTATTTGGTCGGGTTCCAGGCTTCACGGCCACTTTCAGAGATAGCAATGACTCTGTTGACAACTTCACTGGGGATTAAGGGTTGTGATCCCTTGATTTGTAATAGTCAAAGAGGCAAACTTAAGCTGGAAAATTTTGCCGTTTTGTCGGGGAAATAAACCCTGTTGAAAAGGATATTGGATGAACTGCTGGGAAGGATGTGCTTTTTAAGAATAATTCCACATGGATTCTTCTTGAGACCAACTCAACTGAGAAGAGGGTTTTCCGGAGATTGAAACTCTGGCTGGGGATTGCCCGAATCCGAATATGTGGGGATAATGTTATTGAGATAACTCCGTGGGGATATCTCAGATACATTTAGGGAGATGCTCGTCACTATTTTGAAGCATACAAAAATTTAATCATGTTCATATGCATATGTTCATTCAATTTTAGTCATTGGACAACTTGGCACTCAAAACAGAAAACGACAAAAAGTTTGTACTTCAAAGTATATTTGTATTGATATTTTGCCCATGAATAGGCGTTTTTGTACAGAGAGACAAAGATCCTAGTAATAGGAAATCGTCAAAAGAAATGAAAAGTGTAAAGACCGAAAACAAAAATAATAGCCATATAGAAGTATCTCACTGTCCCAACTCTGCTATTTCCTTTATGTCTTCAAGCTAACCCTTGCCGATGAACGAAGTTGATTGGATTGACTTTGGACCATTTGAACTTCAGATTTTAGTAATAAAGCTGGCTATAGAAATCCCACGGGACATAGTCATACGCTTTAATCCTTAACTTTTTCCTGGATCGCTGTTGTACCCCAAAATTTGCCCTCCCATATTCTCCAAGAAATTGCCAAGTCAAGCTGCAAAATTCCCCAAGGATTGCACAGTGCAAAGGTCTCCTATACAGTCAAGATTAGGGTTTTGTGTTCTGATCAAGAAAGGAAGTTTTCAAAGGCCCAATCAAGTCTCACATGCCTACAAATGTGGTCAAGCATTCTCATATCAAGTTTCAAGGCATTCAGCTCAAAATTGCACAGTCAAAACCCTAAATTGCACTACAGTCAACTGTAGGGGCAAAATGGTCATTTGACAGTCAAAAGTTCAAATTTTTGGTCAACATATCATTTTGAAGCCACAAACATCATTTGATCAATGCTTGATCATGATTCTCAAAATTTGGCTCAGAAATCATCAAAGATGCAAAAGTTCCCTTATTTGGACAGTTGAAAAAGTCAACTGAAATTGACCAGGGCATAACTTTCACATGGATTATCAGAAAAATTCCATCCAAAGCTCATTTTGAAGAGAAAGACATTTCCTACAACTCATCTTCATACTTCAAGTCCAAGAAATGCTCTCACAAAAAGTTATCAATTTCAACATTATAGGTCATTTTCAAAAGTCAACAAAAAGGGACTTTAAGTCAAAGGCCATAACTTGAGATTGGTAAATCAAAATGACATGGGACCAAATACATTGGTTAGAGGACTCAAAGACCTTTCCAAAATGTCCACGAACATGAGAAAAGCTTAAAAATTGAGCAAGTTATGCCTTGTGGAAGTTGGGAAATTTTTGGATATTTTGAAAAGTCAACTTTGATCCAAATGACCTAAAATTGCTAATGGGCCCATTTTTCTTCCATGATTCATCATTCTAAGCATGTGCACGACCACTTGGCCCAAAGGGAAGTATTTTCTAATTTTTTATTTATTTATTTGAATTATTATTTATATTAATTCATTTAAATCATTTAAATATATGAAAAATATCTAACATGACCTAACAAATCTTTTTATACATGTTTTGCCATCAAGATTTCGTGCATATGCAAATTAGGAAAGAATTGGATTGATTGGCATGATTTTGAACCAAGAACACTTGAAAAAAGATATGAAAAAGATCCTTAAAATCAAATTTCCAAAAACCATTATTGCATTGGATTTTATTGAGTTTTGTTGACCTAATTGGTTCACTACATATGCTTGATGAGAAACCTAATGCACATACACAGAAAGCTGCGCAAGAAGGCCATTGAAAGACTTGAAAAATTGTCAAAAAAAACACAATACTGAAATCATCATTCCAGGACGATTCAAAGCCTAATTTTCATTCCAATAGCTTGCTCAAGGTCTATTGAGTATATTCCAATCCAGAACATTCATCAAAAGGCAAGGAATTGGTAACGAGAACCTCAACTGTATCAAACAAATTGCAGAATCGTGCATCCTAATTCACGCATCTTTTGCATTTTTTATTTATGGATTCATGTTCATTATGATGTTCTGAGGCTAACCAACATAATTAATTGCGTTTTTGTGCTATATACTCGATTCCACCATTATTGCTTTTTAGGGTTTGCAGGTTTTTGAATTAGGGGTTTTCAGACCAAGCAAAATCAGACCACCACTATGCCATGGTTGTAATCAGAAGACCTGGACGATCCTAAACATGCCCTCGCGCCTAATTTATTGACCCTATAGCGCTAATCGCTATTTTCTTGAAAAGGGCCTAAGGAAACGCGTATAAAACCGTTGCGTTATGGTTTTGTTTCAGAAAAATAAAAAAGGCCATGAAGAAGATGGAGTCGTGGCAAGGGGTGATAGGTCTGTTTGAAATTCGCGCGCTGGATCCACTAACGCGTTGGTCTTTCTTTTTATTATTTATTTGTTATAATATGTTAACATGCGTGTAGTGGCTCAGCTGGCAAACATTGATTGCATTAACCCTCATGACCTGGGTTCAAGTCCCAGGTCTTGCATATTTCAATATTGTTTTTCCATAATAATTCCTATGCAGCATTTACGTTGAGGATTATCATGCACGCTCAAAGATCAATAGCCACGCGTCCATCAGAAGCAATCCAAGGGTGCACAATTGATGAACACCATAAGTGCAAGTCAACGCACCACACGTGATCTTGAAAAGTCCAACGAGGCCAAAGCTAAATGGGCTAGATTGCTGGGCTCATACCTCCATATTGGGGACTTCCACCCCCCCTGGTTTGCAATGTTTTTTTTCAATTTTCTTTATGTTTTATTTTATTTTCAATTATTTGTTTATTTGTTTTGTTGTCTTAATTTAATTAATTATTTTTACAAAAAATATAAAAATATCATAAAAAACAGAAAAGGTAAAAAATATAATAAATATTTTATTTTAATATTTTCTTGTAAATAATTGTATATAAATAAACTTAGTATAAATTAGGGTTTTAATATTAATTCTTTTCACAAAAAATCTAAAAAATGTAGAAATAGGTTTAATTGATAATTTTTATTTCCTTTTAAATTTATCTTTTTTACCACAATATTATTTATTTATTTGTTTCTATAATTAAATTATGCATGAAAATAACTTAGGTTTAAATTATTAGGTCAAATTTCAACGTTTTTCTTAATAATCTTAAAAAATAAATAGAATTAGGGTTTGCCTTCAATTTTAATTTTAATTAATTCTTTTTTTATTAAATCTTGAAAAACATAAAAATACCAAAAACATTTTCTTTTTAATTTTAATTTTAATTCCGTATTAATTTAATTTTGCGAAAGGGTCCAACGCCCTCGTTCTTAATTGTTTAAATCCGCGTATTTATTTTATTGCTTAAATAATTATGTATCTGTCCCGAAGCCGTGTAACTTAAACTTCTCGCACTTTTAATTCTTTTAATTCGCTTTTATTTATTTTCTGTCAAATCGGGTCCGGGTTAATTTTGGCGATGTGGACCCGCGCCATTTGTAATAGCTTTAGATTTACTTTTCCTCGCAACTTTTAACTGTTAAACAAAGCATGCAAGAATGAATGGCCTTAAAATAAAAACAAGCGTAGAACACCAAAGACATGACAAGATAAATACAAATGAAAACGACACACGAATCGCACACACCACCCCTAGGGTACGCCTCACTGTTGCCTTGCCTCGAAAGGTGATCGTCGAGTAGAGGATGTCTTAGCAAGTCCTCATGATCCGGGAACCTGGCATGAGGGTAGCTTCTAAGGTGTCTTCCCATTGCTCTGGTGATCACCATATCCCGAAACTCGAATTGACCCGAATACCTCCAACGGTGGTGCTACCTACCTCTCAATGGTGGGATGGCACTACTTTAAAGGACATTTACACAGACGAATTCCTTAGGGTAGGTAGACGACTCTAGATACTTGCTCTAAATTTCAAAAACAAATCAAAACAAATACTTTTCACACCGACACCTTTTCAAAAAGCTTTTGAAAGCAATTTTTCAAACACTCCAATACAAGAGTCGAACTGGAATTTTCAAAGAAACTTTTTTAAAACCCACATTGAAAAGCAAACAAACCATTTTGAAAACACATAATGAGCAAGTATCTAAGAGCCCATGGATAACCATGGATAGAAAGGGTGCTAACACCTTCCCTTTCTATAATCTACCTCCCGAACCGAGAGCAATCTCTATAAGGAATTTTTCTGTGCTTTTGTCCTTTCCATTTGGAGAAAATAAAAGACGGTGGCGACTCTTGCTTACCGCGACATTTCGCGAACCAGCGTTTAACAGTCATTTCCAGATCCACCGATCACAGAACTGGCGACTCTGCTGGGGAGTTATACTCTTAAAGTGAGGTGTACCTTAGGGTTAGTTCATAACTGTGTTTTCAATTGTATTGACTTGTCTGCTTTAAATTTGTGGGTTGCATCGGAGTTACATAGATCCTAACCCGGATCTGGGGATACCTTGTTTAGGTAGCATAAGCTGTGAGGGACCTGTCCGGCGTAGACCGACACGGGTGAAACAGTGGCTACGTTGGTGTGGCACCTTGGTCTGTACCGATATCCCTTGTGTTGCAACAAGGAGAATATGGGTCTTCTAAGGAGTCATTAAGCACCAACAACCTTAGAACCTTAAATGACACAACTTGGCCATTAGAACAGTAGCAGTATGCTACGCCCATTGAGGCTAAACTCTCGTGATGGTTCTGGCCGCAAGAAAAGATTGCAATGCTGGAGTTATGATCGATTGAGGGTAGTCAATGATATTGGGATCCTCTAAGAACCCGATTACTTTGATAGGACATGTATGAACCAACAAACTGAAAGAGGGTAATACCCGGACCTCATGCTGGCCTAAACTCTAAGGGCTCTTTTATGTGACTTGTGTGCCTTCGTACTTGACTACTTGCATGTTTGTTATCTGACACATGAACTAATTGCAGGTTTCATTCATAGTCCTTAATTGGGACTCATAACAGGGTTTACTAAGTTTCTCGCAGGTTTTGTTGATAGTCCTTATTTGGGACTCCTGACAGGTTTTACTTGAGTTTCTTGCAGGTGTTGGTTTATAGTCTTTAATAAGGGCTCATAACAGGGTTTATCCATATTACCCCATGCATCATGACATCATACCATTGCATACATCCTAACCCATTTCAAGGATCTCAAAGGCTTGTGGTGCAGGTCATGGTGAATCAACTATCCCAGCAAGGGGCAAAGAGGATTTATTTTCCTCTAGCCAAGGTTGTCAGGGGCTATGACCCACTTGATATGGTGAGCTTCGACTCCTGGGAAAGGTTCCCCTAACCAAGGTTATTTGGAAACCAAAACTAGACATGATGACTAAAGTCAGGGGCTATGACCAACTTGATATGGTGAGCCTTTGACCTTTGAAGAAGGACTCTCAACAAATATGAAGTTCCTTCAATCAAGCTACCGGATCCCAGCTCTAACAAATTTCTTGTTTATCCCGCGAGATCCTTGAAAACATTACATGCATATCATACACATCATTGCATAACAGGTACCCTTGTTGCAGGTTACTTACCCTTCCCGCTGTTTATTTCAGCAATGGCTTTCCAACCAGACAACCAGGATCTTCTGGCTCAAGAGACTCGGTTCGGGGAAATCCTCCTGAATTTATCTAAGGGGCAGGAGGAGTTAAGGACACTTCTCACGGAGACCTTTGTCAGGAACAGTGCTGAGGATGAAAGGCTGAAACACCTACAAGCTGAGATGGATGCAATGAAAGCCCAAATGCTGGGGCAGAGGAATGCCATTCAAGGCTTAGCTCAAAGACAAGATGAGCTCTGGTTTCTCGTCAACCAATTGCTTCAGGGTAACCAACTGGGGCAAACATCTAAGGGTAAAAAGCCAGTCATCGTTCGACCATCTTTGAGACAAAGAGGCAAGGAGAAAGCTCCTCATATGGCTCCAGTATCACCAATTCAGTATCAACCTCACCAGCTTCAGCCAGACAAGCCCAAAAGGCAATTCACCAAGCTCAACGTGTCGCTGCCTCAAGCCTTACAACAACTGCTGAGGTTGAACTTGGTAACTCTAAAGGATCCTCCTAAGAATCCCAACAGGACACCTTCAAGGTATAACCCCAACGCTCACTGCGCTTATCATTCTGACAGCCCGGGGCATGCTACAGAGGATTGTTGGACTTTGAAGAATAAAATCCAGGACCTAATTGAGGAAGGAGCTGTGGAATTCACCCAAGATGGCCAGGCTGAGTGCTTCTACCATCCCTACAGGAGGCACCATTTGCAGTAACAAGCCCTAGACCGGAAGACTTATGTTTATTAGAATTTTCAAGTTGTAACTTTCTTTTAACTGTTCAAACATTTGTTCATGATTAAACATTGTTATTTCATTAATGCATCGCATATGTCTGTTCTGAAACAATATATTCGTATTCACTAAATGCAAATTATTTTCATATTTTTTCTGATGATCAACTCGTAAATAATAATTCTAAGCCTCTTGAGGGAGGATGACGAAAACGATACCACAATGTACAGTATGCTTTTGAACAGACCCCGCTTATGAGGTACATGCATTGTTTCAATCCCTAAACACTGGAGTTATAAGGAAGATAATCCCTCGTCAACCCCTCCGAGCCAAAGAAGTAGGAGTTTTTCTTTTCGAAATTTAAAACCCTTTAATCATAACCTGGGGCAGGGTAGTTCTCTCAGTTGATCCAAGTGCATAACAAATGGCACCAAAAGCGGTCCTTACAAAACAAAAAAAGACAGTGATGGTTCAGAACAATCATAAAGACAGACAGTCGTTATCAAGAATCATAAATGAAAAGCCCAAGAAGTCAAAACCTATAAAAGGGACTTATGAAACCGGGGCATCCCGCTGACTGTAAATCCAAAAAGGAAACAGTTCAGGCAAAAAATAGGGATAACAAATTCAAAAAGAAAGAGGTCATACAAACCCTCAACAAAGACAAAAAAATGACTGCCTATTCAAAATAAATCATCAATATCCGAACCATCATCGGAAAATCAGAGCAAAGACTCAAAACAAGGTCTAACGTATGATCAACTGAGTTTAGGATTGAAGAACATCACGAAGAGCGGGTGGGTACAAATAATTTGAGCCTTTATCCTTTGTTTCTTGAACCGTGAACCAGGCCACGTTATAACCCTTAAAAGTCCTAGCTGAAGCACGGGTTAGTTCGAAAGTATACTGTTACGAAAGGTATCCTGACTCCTTAAGGCTCGCGGTAAAATACGGAGTTAACATCACGTTTTACAAACATTCATTTGTTTTATGAAAAAGAATGCATTTTAAAAATCTTCAAGACAGACACGAGCTTTGCATTTTTAACATAACTTTGTTGGCATATGACTTTTTGTTTGAACAGCATAGAATTCGCACGACGAATGCCTAATGAACAGAAGTACTTCCAATCAAGGGGCAGGACCTGACCATGGTCCATCATCTGGGGCAGTCCAGCCAAGGTTCGGAGAATATCTCAAAGACCAAATAGCCTGGGGCAAATCTCCGCCTGAGTCACTTGGGGCATTTCAACAACGAATCTTGTCTGATCAAACACCTTCTGGTGGCATGGCAAAATACATCCAACAGGGGCAACTCCCTACATTCCCTGAACATGGACATAGTCGAAAAATACTACACATAATCAAAGACCCGCTAGGTTGACATACCTAGGCAAAAATTAGGGCTTCCCGGCGAACCAAAAGGGTTCGGGCAAAATGAAGGGATGAAATGAAAAAATCTGTACACCCGGCAAGTCGAAAACCTGAAAAGGCGGCTTGGGCAAAAAAGGGTATCCCGGTGGACTGAAAACCCGAAAGGGCGGTCCAGGCAAAAATTAGGGATCAAAACGTACGACTATGTCCTGTCATCTTGTCACCTGCCTACCAGAAGGAGGTGGGTCCATCAACAACTATCAGCGCCTCACAGGTCTTCCTCTCCCACCACTGAAACAGGGGCAATAATGAGCCGTCTAAGCAATCTGATTGTTCTGTCCTCCAAGGTATCAAGGTAGGTTCGGTGGAAGAACATAACCAGTACATCTTAATTCCCCAGAGAGTGGGCCAACAAGTCAGTGCACTCTCGCCAAGCAAAGCTACTATCAAACTTAAGGAAATTGAGTATCCTCCAGTAGATCTCAATACTCCCCCAGCAGCAGCATATATATATTCTTAACGAGCATCCCCGGCAGTCTTGGTCTAAAGATTGTTCCCCGGTGGCGTATCAATATTCAAAGGAATCACTTCCCCAGCATATCAAAACTTCTCCAGAAAAGTCCAATCCGGTTTCCCCAGGAAAGATGGAGTCCATATCCCCAAGCAGTAAGCTTATCCCCAGTAAGATTCTGGAAGCTTACCCTCTCGCAGAGCACGAACGCGTCGTCCGGCTTTATTCAAAGAGTTATTTCCTTAACAGGATATAACTGGGTTATCCTCAGCCAAAAGCCACGGAAAGAGCGTCCTCGACAAAGTCTTCTCACCCCAGCGAAGTCTATCAACACTTCCAGCACAACAAGGATATCCTTAGCAAGTTATCAACAATTCTGCAAGGCATCCCTCTTCCCACAGAGTATTGCTTCCCAGTATGATCGCTAGAGTATCTTGTCTCCCTGCAGAATCTTCCATTTGCCAAGTTTATTCCTCAACGGAGTCGTCTTCTCCTATCGGTATTCTTGCAACTATCATCCCCAGCAGAAGTAAAAGCTTATTCTCCAACATCAGCCCAGGATATGACTTCCCGGCACCCGTCAAGGATTTACTTTCCTAGACGAAAACATTCATAAAACATCACATACATCATTATAGCATGCATAACGCATCATATCATACAAATCTCATTTATGTTGAGAACATCATTGCTTGATCCATATCATGCATTGCATATGACTGACCTTTACCTTTCAGGAAAGACGCAGTTGAAATTCTCAAACATATTTCAAGACCTTCTCTAGTCCAGCTAAATCGACTCCCAACAGATTTTTCTGATGAAGACTCAGTAGAAGTTATCCCAGATGGTTCCCTCTCCAACGGTGAGTGAGGTGGTAATTCCTTCTTCAGATGTTTCCCTCTCCGATGATGAGTGTGAGGTGATAGTCTCTTATGGTACCCTCTCCGATGGTGAGTGAGGTGGTAATTCCTTTTTCAGATGTTTCCCTCTCCGACGGTGAGTGTGAGGTGATAGTCTCTTATGGTTCCCTCTCCAACGGTGAGTGAGGTGGTAATTCCTTCTTCAGATGTTTCCCTCTCCGACGGTGAGTGTGAGGTGATAGTCTCTTATGGTCCCCTCTCCGACGGTGAGTGAGGTGGTAATTCCTTTTTCAGATGTTTCCCTCTCCAACGGTGAGTGTGAGGTGATAGTCTCTTATGGTCCCCTCTCCAACGGTGAGTGAGGTGGTAAGTCCTTTTCAGATGTTTCCCTCTCCGACGGTGAGTGTGAGGTGATAGTCTCTTATGGTTCCCTCTCCAACGACGAGTGAGGTGGTAAGTCCTTTTCAGATGTTTCCCTCTCCGACGGTGAGTGTGAGGTGATAGTCTCTTATGGTTCCCTCTCCAACGGCGAGTGAGGTGGTAAGTCCTTTTCAGATGTTTCCCTCTCCGACGGTGAGTGTGAGGTGATAGTCTCTTATGGTTCCCTCTCCAACGGCGAGTGAGGTGGTAAGTCCTTTTCAGATGTTTCCCTCTCCGACGGTGAGTGTGAGGTGATAGTCTCTTATGGTTCCCTCTCCAACGGCGAGTGAGGTGGTAAGTCCTTTTCAGATGTTTCCCTCTCCGACGGTGAGTGTGAGGTGATAGTCTCCTATGGTTCCCTCTCCAACGGCGAGTGAGGTGGTAAGTCCTTTTCAGATGTTTCCCTCTCCGACGGTGAGTGTGAGGTGATAGTCTCTTATGGTCCCCTCTCCAACGGTGAGTGAGGTGGTAATTCCTTCTTCAGATGTTTCCCTCTCCGACGGTGAGTGTGAGGTGATAATCTCCTATGGTTCCCTCTCCGACGGTGAGTGAGGAGGTAAGTCCTTTTCAGATGTTTCCCTCTCCAACGGTGAGTGTGAGGTGATAGTCTCCTACGGTCCCCTCTCCAACGGTGAGTGAGGTGGTAATTACTTTTTAGATATTTCCCTCTCCGACGGTGAGTGTGAGGTGATAGTCTCCCATGGTTCCCTCTCCGACGGCGAGTGAGGTGGTAATTCCTTTTTCAGATGTTTCCCTCTCCGACGGTGAGTGTGAGGTGATAGTCTCTTATGGTTCCCTCTCCAACAGTGAGTGAGGTGGTAATTCCTTCTTCAGATGTTTCCCTCTCCGACGGTGAGTGTGAGGTGATAGTCTCCTATGGTCCCCTCTCCAACGGTGAGTGAGGTGACAATTCCTTTTCCTATGATTCCCTTTCCGACGGCGAGTGAGGTGATTCCCTTTCAGATTATAATGGCCTATGGTTCTCGTTCCGATCCTGCGAAGATGGTATTTCCCACCAAGATTTTCTCAACGAGCGTTGTTGAAGTTAAAATCACCCAAGGTTCTCTTACCATTCATGCTAAGGCAGTAACCATACCTGGTTCATTCATCATCTTTTGAAGCTCCAGATCCAGCTCCTGTAACCAGTCAGGACACATCTATACCAAGCATCTGAAAACCAGCTCCTGCAACGTGTCAGGTACCCATTTGTTCTTTTGCAGGTATGCAGGTTCTCGCTAAGGAATCTCCTATGCAATCAACATCCAGATGGCATCTATAAGCCCATCATCCTATCCAGCAACCTCCCAATGGCATCTATAAGCCCATTCCACCATCACTGCTACTATGTGAGCGCAAATTTCTGGGCACTCTAGTGTCCAATCATCTTCTACCCTCGGATTACGAAAGGCACGTCAGCCAATCTGCATCCTCAGGTCTAAGAAGATTGAACAGGGGCAATTGTTGTACCCCAAAATTTGCCCTCCCATATTCTCCAAGAAATTGCCAAGTCAAGCTGCAAAATTCCCCAAGGATTGCACAGTGCAAAGGTCTCCTATACAGTCAAGATTAGGGTTTTGTGTTCTGATCAAGAAAGGAAGTTTTCAAAGGCCCAATCAAGTCTCACATGCCTAAAAATGTGGTCAAGCATCCTCATATCAAGTTTCAAGGCATTCATCTCAAAATTGCACAGTCAAAACCCTAAATTGCACTACAGTCAACTGTAGGGGCAAAATGGTCATTCGACAGTCAAAAGTTCAAATTTTTGGTCAACATATCATTTTGAAGCCACAAACATCATTTGATCAATGCTTGATCATGATTCTCAAAATTTGGCTCAGAAATCATCAAAGATGCAAAAGTTCCCTTATTTGGACAGTTGAAAAAGTCAACTGAAATTGACCAGGGCATAACTTTCACATGGATTATCAGAAAAATTCCATCCAAAGCTCATTTTGAAGAGAAAGACATTTCCTACAACTCATATTCATACTTCAAGTCCAAGAAATGCTCTCACAAAAAGTTATCAATTTCAACATTATAGGTCATTTTCAAAAGTCAACAAAAAGGGACTTTAAGTCAAAGGCCATAACTTGAGATTGGTAAATCAAAATGACATGGGACCAAAGAAATTGGTTAGAGGACTTAAAGACCGTTCCAAAATGTCCAAGAACATGAGAAAAGCTTAAAAATTGAGCAAGTTATGCCTTGTGGAAGTTGGGAAATTTTTGGATATTTTGAAAAGTCAACTTTGATCCAAATGACCTAAAATTGCTAATGGGCCCATTTTTCTTCCATGATTCATCATTCTAAGCACGTGCACGACCACTTGGCCCAAAGGGAAGTATTTTCTCATTTTTTATTTATTTATTTGAATTATTATTTATATTAATTCATTTAAATCATTTAAATATATGAAAAATATCTAACATGACCTAACAAATCTTTTTATACATGTTTTGCCATCAAGATTTCGTGCATATGCAAATTAGGAAAGAATTGGATTGATTGGCATGATTTTGAACCAAGAACACTTGAAAAAAGATATGAAAAAGATCCTTAAAATCAAATTTCCAAAAACCATTATTGCATTGGATTTTATTGAGTTTTGTTGACCTAAGTGGTTCACTACATATGCTTGATGAGAAACCTAATGCACATACACAGAAAGCTGCGCAAGAAGGCCATTGAAAGACTTGAAAAATTGTCAAAAAAAACACAATACTGAAATCATCATTCCAGGACGATTCAAAGCCTAATTTTCATTCCAATAGCTTGCTCAAGGTCTATTGAGTATATTCCAATCCAGAACATTCATCAAAAGGCAAGGAATTGGTAACGAGAACCTCAACTGTATCAAACAAATTGCAGAATCGTGCATCCTAATTCACACATCTTTTGCATTTTTTATTTATGGATTCATGTTCATTATGATGTTCTGAGGCTAACCAACATAATTAATTGCGTTTTTGTGCTATATACTCGATTCCACCATTATTGCTTTTTAGGGTTTGCAGGTTTTTGAATTAGGGGTTTTCAGACCAAGCAAAATCAGACCACCACTATGCCATGGTTGTAATCAGAAGACCTGGACGATCCTAAACATGCCCTCGCGCCTAATTTATTGACCCTATAGCGCTAATCGCTATTTTCTTGAAAAGGGCCTAAGGAAACGCGTATAAAACCGTTGCGTTATGGTTTTGTTTCAGAAAAATAAAAACGGCCATGAAGAAGATGGAGTCGTGGCAAGGGGTGATAGGTCTGTTTGAAATTCGCGCGCTGGATCCACTAACGCGTTGGTCTTTCTTTTTATTATTTATTTGTTATAATATGTTAACATGCGTGTAGTGGCTCAGCTGGCAAACATTGATTGCATTAACCCTCATGACCTGGGTTCAAGTCCCAGGTCTTGCATATTTCAATATTGTTTTTCCATAATAATTCCTATGCAGCATTTACGTTGAGGATTATCATGCACGCTCAAAGATCAATAGCCACGCGTCCATCAGAAGCAATCCAAGGGTGCACAATTGATGAACACCATAAGTGCAAGTCAACGCACCACACGTGATCTTGAAAAGTCCAACGAGGCCAAAGCTAAATGGGCTAGATTGCTGGGCTCATACCTCCATATTGGGGACTTCCACCCCCCCTGGTTTGCAATGTTTTTTTCAATTTTCTTTATGTTTTATTTTATTTTCAATTATTTGTTTATTTGTCTTAATTTAATTAATTATTTTTACAAAAAATATAAAAATATCATAAAAAACAGAAAAGGTAAAAAATATAATAAATATTTTATTTTAATATTTTCTTGTAAATAATTGTATATAAATAAACTTAGTATAAATTAGGGTTTTAATATTAATTCTTTTCACAACAAATCTAAAAAATGTAGAAATAGGTTTAATTGATAATTTTTATTTCCTTTTAAATTTATCTTTTTTACCACAATATTATTTATTTATTTGTTTCTATAATTAAATTATGCATGAAAATAACTTAGGTTTAAATTAGGTCAAATTTCAACGTTTTTCTTAATAATCTTAAAAAATAAATAGAATTAGGGTTTGCCTTCAATTTTATTTTTAATTAATTCTTTTTTTATTAAATCTTGAAAAACATAAAAATACCAAAAACATTTTCTTTTTAATTTTAACTTTAATTCCGTATTAATTTAATTTTGCGAAAGGGTCCAACGCCCTCGTTCTTAATTGTTTAAATCCGCGTATTTATTTTATTGCTTAAATAATTATGTATCTGTCCCGAAGCCGTGTAACTTAAACTTCTCGCACTTTTAATTCTTTTAATTCGCTTTTATTTATTTTCTGTCAAATCGGGTCTGGGTTAATTTTGGCGATGTGGACCCGCGCCATTTGTAATAGCTTTAGATTTACTTTTCCTTGCAACTTTTAACTGTTAAACAAAGCATGCAAGAATGAATGGCCTTAAAATAAAAACAAGCGTAGAACACCAAAGACATGACAAGATAAATACAAATGAAAACGACACACGAATCGCACACACCACCCCTAGGGTACGCCTCACTGTTGCCTTGCCTCGAAAGGTGATCGTCGAGTAGAGGATGTCTTAGCAAGTCCTCATGATCCGGGAACCTGGCATGAGGGTAGCTTCTAAGGTGTCTTCCCATTGCTCTGGTGATCACCATGTCCCGAAACTCGAATTGACCCGAATACCTCCAACGGTGGTGCTACCTACCTCTCAATGGTGGGATGGCACTACTTTAAAGGACATTTACACAGACGAATTCCTTAGGGTAGGTAGACGACTCTAGATACTTGCTATAAATTTCAAAAACAAATCAAAACAAATACTTTTCACACCGACACCTTTTCAAAAAGCTTTTGAAAGCAATTTTTCAAACACTCCAATACAAGAGTCGAACTGGAATTTTCAAAGAAACTTTTTTAAAACCCACATTGAAAAGCAAACAAACCATTTTGAAAACACATAATGAGCAAGTATCTAAGAGCCCATGGATAACCATGGATAGAAAGGGTGCTAACACCTTCCCTTTCTATAATCTACCTCCCGAACCGAGAGCAATCTCTATAAGGAATTTTTCTGTGCTTTTGTCCTTTCCATTTGGAGAAAATAAAAGACGGTGGCGACTCTTGCTTACCGCGACATTTCGCGAACCAGCGTTAAACAGTCAGTTCCAGATCCACCGATCACAATCGCCCTTTAGGGTTTTCATCCCACCAGGATACCCATTTTTGTCCAAGTCTCCCTTTCAGGTTTTCGACTTACCGACTGTACAATCTTTTGGATATATCGCTAATTTTTTCCCGAACCTTTTGGTTCATCGGGATGCCCTTATTTTTCCTAGGTATGTCAACCTAACGAGTCATTTTACGCGTAGTATTTTTTAACTATGTCAACGTTTACGGGATGTGGGAAGTCTTCACCATCCATAATAGTTAGCATCATGGCACCACCAGAGAAAACTTTCTTTACAACAAATGGTCCTTCGTAAGTGGGAGTCCATTTTTCCCTGGGATCGCCTTATGGAAGAATGATGCGCTTTATTACCAAGTCGCCAGCTTGATACACTTGATGCTTGATCTTTTTATTGAACTCCTTGATCACGCGCTTTTGATACATCTGACCGTGGCAAACAGCAGCCAACCGCTTCTCGTCAATCAAGTTCAGCTGATCCAACTTAGTCTGAACCCATTCATCATTGCCTAGAGATGCTTCTTTCATTATCCTTAGAGAGGGAATTTGAACTTGCACATGCAAGACGACTTCCATGCCATAGACCAAGGAGAAAGTATTTGCCCTAGTTGACGTACGAGTCGAAGTACGATAGCCATGAAGAGCAAACAGTAACATCACATGCCAGTCTTTGTAGGTTACCACCATATTTTGCATAATCTTCTTGATATTTTTATTGGCAGCTTCCACTGTGCCATTCAATTTGGGTTTGTAAGGAGAAGAATTGTGATGCTTGATTTTGAACTGAGTATAGAGCTCCGTAATCATAGCATTATTGAGATTAGTTCCATTGTCGGTGATGATCCTTTCGGGTATACTGTAGCAGAAGATGAGGTTAAGCTTGATAAACCTGGTGTGATACGGTGGAAGAACTGACTTGAAGGTTTTGCGTCTGATCGCAAATGTTGCGGTTAGCAAGAGTCTCCACCGACTTTTCTTTTATCCAAAAGGAAAGGTGAAAAAGCACAGGAAAGACCTTTGAGATTGTTTCTTGAGTTCGGGGGGCAGATTACGAAAAGGGAAGGTATTAGCACCCTTTTCATCCATGGTTTTCCATGGGCTCTTAGTTACTTGCTAGATCACTTGCTTTTGTTTGAAATTGTGTTTTGTGTGGTTTTTGAAAGTATTTTGTAAAGAGGCTATTGTTTAGGAAATCTTTGTAATGATTATCGTTCGTAAGAATGTATACAAAGATGTTTGTCTTTTTGAAAATGTTTTCAATGTTTGTAAGATGTTTGGAAATGTGTGTGTTTGTTTTGAAAATAGCAAGGATATTTGTTTGAAATGGAGCAAGTAACTAAAAGTAATCTACCTACTCAAATGTGTTTTCTTGTTTATTTTCTTTTCCTTTGATATTGTTATCTTACCATTGATTTGGTAAGCAACCCTATATTTGGATGTAAACGGGACGGGCGTGGGTCATCGTATAACCATGATTAGCAATGTTGCAAAGTATCTTAGCATTTTTTGAGGGACCAAGATCATTTTTTGTAAGGCAACTTGAATAGCATCATCGAGGGACTATGATTTTATATTTGTTTGTTTTGCTAAGATACCTTACATTCGTAATATGGCTATTTTTGTATAAGGCAACCAAGTGGAGTAACCCTAGGGGTGTTTGTGTGCAAATGTGTCAGTTTCATGCTTGATTTTGTCTTGGATTAGGGTTTTCTATTTGGTTGATTTTATCTTGCCATACAAACCTTAATTACTAACATGTTATGTAAAAGCGGTAAATTGCGAAATTTAAAGATTGCTACGCTATTACAACATTTTGTGGGGGGTATACAAATTATTAATGGGGATTGCAATAATATAAACCTAATTAATCTATTACAACCAAATTGAATTTATACAAGTATTGGAATAAATAATGTACAAGATAATTTAAATATGTAGAGATATATAAATGCAAAAGAAAATTTTGTTTTGTTTTTCTATGTAAAAAGTTTTAACCTAAGCCTAATAAATATATCAAGATTAAACTTAAATTAATTAAGAAAGGAAATTATTTTTTAGAAAAGATTTTGATTAACCCTAATTCTAATTTATTAAAAGGAAATAAATTTCTTTAAATATTTGTAGTTTTTGTCTTGAAAATAATAAATGGTATTTATGAAATATTTTAGTCTTTTTATATATTAAAATAAAATATTAATAAGTGTGAGAAAAAAGAATAAATATTTAACCTAATTCTATTTTAATTTACAAGTTTATTTGATAAAAAATAAATAATATATGACTAAATAAAAATATTTTATGTGATAAAAATAAAATGAAATAAGTCAAAGTTTAAATCTATCATTTTTATATTTTTCATAATTTTTAATATTTAGGAAATATATTTGATAAAATAAGATGAAAATAAAATTATTAAATAAAATATTTGGGCCAGGAGTGCTGAAGGTAAATGAGAGGCAGGGAGTTAGAAAAAAGCATAGGGCCCAATGCCCAGAAGCCCATGCTGCAAACAACCAAAGAAAGTGGAAAAAACAGTGAAAAACGCAAAAAGGCAGGCACCAAGGCTCGAACCCATGACCTATGGGGTTTTTGCGTGCTGCCTTGCCACTGGAGTGGCTGTACATCCGTTAGTTCAAATGAAAGCACAAATACATAACACAATACGTTGCCTTGCCCTGTACTTCACCTTCAACCTCTAGCCAGCCGGACCCCTTGTAACTCTTTCATCTCTCAACAAAAATGGAAAGTGATAACATGAACATTATAGCATTTTACTTCACGATTCTAACCATGTGCATAACTAAAATTATAAGTCCAAGATCAGAGTGAATTTTGTTGGCCCTAATTCTTAACCTAATTTTTTTAGAAACTTCAAACTCAAAATTCTCTAAACTCAGGCCAAATAAATGCAAGCCATGGATATGTACAGCTTTGTAGCAATGATGTCTACATATTTTATTCACAAATGGAAAGCTAACTATGCATGTATTAAGAGTTAGAAAAACAGAAAACTCACCTTGAAAATGGAAATCGTGTTTTGGAAATGAGCTTGCTTTAGGATGCTGTGATGATCAGGTTAGCTTCCTTGAACTTCTAGGAAGCTAATGCAATGCTTAGCTTGTCTTGAGGGTGGCTGGAATGATCTGGAGAAGTCCACCTATGTTACTCTGTTTTTGAGCTTCAACAATGGGAAAGATGGAGTTACAGTGATGTTTCAGGGTGTGGGATGGTTTACTTGTAAGGTAAGGAAGCTTAGGAAAGCAAAAGGCCTGAGAATGTACGAGTGAAATGGAAGATCCAATTCACAAGTCAGAAATGGCAAGTTTGGAGGCTTGGTAAGTAATTTCTAATTCTAGGGTGTTTCAAGGCCTGTTCATTCATGGTTTTAGTTGCAAAATGATGGCTTTATATAGAGCAAAAGGTTGGAGGACTTGTGCTTGCTCAGAAGTACAAGATCACATGTCTTGCTACATTTCTTGTTTTTGAAGCAAGTGTGAGAAATGACTTCTTAATGTATGATTCTGATCTTGTAGGGTGGTGTGAAGCTTTAAACTTGTTTTTCAGGCTTAGAGGCTTGGTTTGTGCAGAAAGAACAAGTCCAAGGCTCAAGAAATGGAAAAATGCAAAAAGCATGCTTTTCCAAAATGGCAATGTTGCCTTTCTTCCAAAAATGGTTATTTTCTTGTACAATGCATTGAATGATTGGCTTTAGGGCATGAAATCTTGTGCAATCCATTAATGGTGGAGTGACAAACGAGTTTGAGGTCTGAAAAGTGAAGATTGTACAACATGCTTGAGGATTTAAATTTTTGTTCTTCATGAAATGGCTTGAAATCAAAGTGAGAAATTGCCAACTTCATCTCTTCGATTCTCTCTACTCAAGAATGATCTCAAGGAGTTCTTGGAAATTTTGGAAAGCTTGTAATTTCCTCTACAACTCATCTTTGAAATGCTTTTGAAAATTCCTCTTGGAACTAGGTGAAAAGTTGCCATGAAGTTAGGTCAAAAACCAACCTAACTAGGGCAAAATTTCACTAAGTTATTTTAATTCATGAGCATGTATTCACAAACTTATATCTTGAGATCCAAGCATCTTTAGGAGAAATTGTGTGAAGCAAAGTTGTATATTTCATGGATATCTACAACTTTCGTGTTGGGAACTTTCTTTGAATCATCTTGTATCATGGTTAAAATTTGGGTTAAAGTTGAGAAAAAATAAGAAATTTTCTATACATAGAAAAATTTCTAAGTTAAGACATTTGAAATTTCAAAACAAAATCTTCAATCCTTGATTTTTTGATGAAAAAGTTTCACATTTTGACATGTTTTGATGAATTATGATCTTTGGCACTTGAATTTGACCAAAAAGTCAAAGTTTGACTTTTCAATGTACAATTGACTTTTGATCAGTTGACTGAAAAATTCATCTGTCAATCTAATGGATTTGCAATATTTTGAACCATGTAATTAGGTAAAGATGATATAATTGAACTCTTGAAATCATTCTTCAAACCAATTGATCATTTTCTAGGTCAAAAATCAGAAATTGCTCTTTCCCAGTCAAAACCCTAATTTTGACCATTTTGCCCTTTTGATGATTTGGTCAAATTTCTTGAGGAATTGTGGTCCAAACTTGATCAAATGATACATATGAGCCTAAGATGTTGATGTGGATCAAAAATCATGAGTTTTGACTATAAATTGGCCATGGTAGACTTTTTCCCCAATACAGCTGATTTCTAGGTCAACTGTCCAATTGACTGATCAAAAATGTGATTCAAGGCTTGAAACTTGACATGAATAATCTTGGGGGTCCATAATGATACTTGAAAGTCATATGAAGTATTGATAGTCCAAAAATCCTTGTGCAAACTCAAACCCTAATTTTGGTCATCAGTGCATGATGAGATGTCTTGAGTTGATCAAACCCTAATCCAATCTTGAATCAAAGAGGTCTTGTGAGGAAATTATTGATAAATGAGAAGGAAAATTTTGGGGTACAACACCTGGCTACGATGTTCTTCGTGACTGAGGAAAATGAAGTAGCTTCGACCCACTTGGTAAAGTAATCAATGGCCACAAGGATGAAACGATGTCCATTGGAGGCAGTAGGTTTGATCTCTCCAATCATACCAATGCCCCAGATTGCAAACGGCCATGGAGCATTCATGACATTTAGAGGAATAGGTGGTACATGGACCTTGTCAGCATAAATTTGACACTTGTGGCAAGTCCTTGAGTGATGATGACAATCAGTTTCCATTGTGGACCAATAGTAACCAACCTTTAGGATTTTTTTGGCCATAGTGTGTCCGCTAGAATGGGTCCTGAAGAGGCCATCATGCATGTCTTCCATAATTTTCTCTGCCTCTTTCCTATCCATGCATCGGAGTAGAGTAGAATAATGGTTGCGCTTGTATAGGACTCCGTTGCTTAGAAAGAATTTGGATGAAAATCTTCGCAAAAATTTCTTATCATTGATGGAAGCTCCTTCAGGATACTCTTGTGCCTCAAGATATTTCCCACCCCGTGGTACCATGGCTTGTCTTTGTCAGTGTTAAGCTCATAGAAGTGTGTAGGTTCGTCAAATCTTTCGATTATTATCATAGGAGCTTCGTTGTCCCATTTGACTTTGAACATGGAAGACATTGTTGTTAAGACGTCAGCCAATTGATTTTCTTCTCTAGGAAAATGTTCGAAGGTGATCTCCTCAAAGTATGGTATTAGGTATAATACCACATCCTTGTAAGGAAGAAGGTTAAGGTGCTTAGTGTCCCATTCCCCTTTGACTTGACTGATCACTAGAGCAGAATCTTCGAATACATCTAAATGCTTGATCCTTAAATCGATAGCAGCCTTCAAACCTAAGATGCACGCCTCGTATTCATCCATGTTATTCGTACAATTGAAGCAAAGTCTAGCAGTGAAAGGAGTGTGGCAACCTTCCAGAGAAATTATCACAACACCAATTCCATTACCCAGAGCGTTAGAAGCTCCACCAGAAACCATAGTCCATCGAGATCCTTGTTCAGGTCCATCATACGATCCAGGTTTTGCACAGTCGGTCACTAACATGATATTCTCATTCGGGAAGTTAAAGTTCATAGATTGATAGTCATCAACAGCCTGATGAGCCAAATGATCTGCCAATATACTTCCTTTGGTGGCCTTTTGTGTTGTATATTGAATATCTTATTCAGTCAGAATCGTTTTCCATCTAGCTATCCGTCCAGAGAGAGCGGGCTTCTTGAAGATGTACTTGATAGGGTCCATTTTAGAAATCAATAGAGTGGTGTGAGTCAACATATACTGCCTTAGTCGGCGAGCAGCCCATTCCAGAGCGCAACAAGTTTTCTCGAGCAATGAATATCTGGTTTCACAGTCGGTAAACTTCTTGCTCAGGTAGTATATTGCATGCTCTTTTCGACCAGACTTGTCATGTTGGCCCAATACACACCCCATAGAATTCTATAGCACAGTGACATACATGATCAATGGTCTTCCTTCCACTGGAGGCATAAGGATTGGAGGTTCTTGCAAATATCCTTGATTTTATCAAAGGAAGCTTGATAATCATTGTTCCATCTGACTACTTGATCTTTCTTCAAGAGTTTTAAGATTTGCTCACAAGTAGCAGTTAAGTGAGAGATGAAGTGAGTAATGTAGTTAAGACGACCTAAGAATCCTCTAACCTCTTTTTCAGAGTGGGGACCGACATTTCTTGAATCTCTCTTACCTTTTTAGGATCAACTTTGATGCCTTTATTACTGACGACAAAACCTAGAAGCTTTTCAGATTGTACTCCGAATGTGAACTTATTAGGGTTCAACCTTAACTTGTACTTCTTCAGCCTCTCATATAGCTTGTATAGGTGATCAAGATGCTCCTCTTTGGTTTGCGATCTTGTAATCATATCATCCATATAGACTTCTATTTCGTGATGAATCATATCATGGAATAAAGCTACCATAGCTCTTTAATATGTTTCCCCGACATTGTTCAATCAGAATGGCATGACTTTGTAGAAAAAGGTGCCCCATTGTGTAACAAAAGTAGTCTTTTCCATGTCCTCGGGAGCCATCTTGATTTGTTTGTAGCCAGAAAATCCATCCATGAAGGATAAGACTTTATGTTGAGCGGTGTTTTCAACCAAGACACCAATATGTGGTAGAGGAAAATCATATTTGGGGCTTTCCCTATTCAGATCTCTATAATCTACACACATGCGAAACATTCCATCTTTCTTTGGCACGTGGTCCATATTAGCAACCCATTGAGGATAAGATGTAACATCCAGAAAACCTGCATCAAATTGTTTCATCACTTCAACTTTTATCTTTTCAGAGATGTCGGGCCACATACGATGAGCCTTTTGCTTAACAGGGGGACAATCTTCCTTCGTTGGCAGATGATGAACCACAATGTCAGTATCCAATCCTGGTATATCTTCATACGACCAAGCAAACACTTCAACATAGTTATGTAACATCTGGACCAATATACTCTTTCTTTCTTATTTGCCTCGGTACCTAAATTGATAATCTCGAATGGCTCTTCATGAGGTTGAATAACTTTTTCCTCTTGCATTAGAAGTATGGCTAGTTCCCTTGGTATTTTTCAATCTTCCTCCCCTTCGTCTTCGGCTTGGTAAATTGGATGTTCAAAGTCATAACTGAAAATAGTAGAGTCGTTGGCAATGAGATCCGGAGTGGATGAAGATCTTCAAGTGTGTGTGTGTAAGATACATGGCTATTGAAAAAAATGTAATAAAGAAAAAGAAAGACAATGAACGCAAAATTTTGAAATGAAAAAGGTTTAATGGTTTATATTAAATAATCATATGATAAATGAACATGAACACAACCCTTAAAAAATGGACCAAAGTGCCCCAGGCGAGGCACATGGCTTAAAAGTCATTGTTTTGGAAATTAAGATAACAGACAGAAGTTCTTTGAATTGAAAGAAAATAGTAAATAGTAATTACTCCTCAATGAAGGAGATGGGAGTGAAATCCTTTTCATGCCAATTGTTGAGCTTTGCTTCGACAGTAGGATAAATCCAATCTTCAAAAATATTTTCATCATCAGAGTCTTCCACAATGTTCACTTCATGATTCCTGATGCAAAGAGGTGGCTTTCCCACACGAGCACGTCTGACTTCTTTCTGAGCTTTGATGGTGAAGCCCAAACCAAATTTATCTGCTTTAAACGGAATGTCAGGAAGTTGTCCCCATATAGTATAGTTGCCATCTTCGACCATGACACGAGCATCTTTAAGTGAGACCATTCTTGGTATAACTTCATCAGCTTTTGATATGTTGGAGGAGACTTTGGTGGCGACAATCGTGGGAGGAACAATCTCGAAGGCTTGGCATGGAGTCTCTATTAATTTTCCATCCATTTCCACATACTTGAAGGAATTAAGATGGCTCACCATAAATTCTTCTTCGCCGCTAACAGTAACGATCCTCCCTTTGACTGAATACTTTAATTTTTGATAAAGGGTGCATGTTACTGCCCCTGCCCCATGGATCCAGGGGCGTCCAAGCAAAAAAGAATAGGTGGGACGTATGTCCATTATATAAAAGGTAGAATTGAATATCTGTGAGCCAACTTTAATTAGGAGATCCACCTCTCCATGAACCATTCTCTTAGACCCATCGAAAGCCCTTACGACAATATCACTTGGCTTCAGTATCAGTCCTTCATAGTGTATCCGGTCCAAAGCACCTTTGGGTAACACATTTAAAGATGAGCCAATATCAACTAAGACATGAGCCAGGGTGGTTCCCTTACAATCAATAGAGACATGTAAGGCTTTGTTGTGGTTCTTTCCCATAGGAGTCAAATCAGCGTCGGAGAACTCTAATCTGTTATCAGCCGTCAAACTTGCTACACAGTTCTCAAACTGGTCAGTTGTGGTTTCTTGGGGCACGTGGGATTTCTTCAAAAACTTGATTAGAGCCTAGGCATGAGAATCTGAATAGATTAACAATTACAGCATGGAGATCTTGGATGGGGTTTTCCCCAGTTTCTCAACTATTTTGAAGTCGCTTTTCTTTATGATTTTTAGGATTTCTTCAGATGGAGGGCTCTTCAGCATCAGTATCTTTGGTAGGTGCCTCTATCACAGTAGGCTCACCTTCTTTTTCTTTTCCCTTAGCATTGGCACTAGACTTATCATTGGTTATACGGACGGGAGTCGTTGTAGTAGTGGGTGGAGAGATATCAGGGGAAAAGATCCTCCCTGTTCTTGTCACTTTACTAGAACCTGCAATATTAATGACACCATCTTCATCTTTGTTGATCCAAGAATCTTGTTTTATCCCATGATAATAAACCTCGGCATCATAGTTCCATGGAACTGTTTTGTCAGAGGAGTAAGGGACGGGTCCATCAGTAGTGATTATCAATGGAGCGATGGTCGGTTCATTTGAAATTCTAATAGGACCCTTTGAGGGGATCCTAAGCGGATTATTAGAAATGGTTATTATAGACAGGCCTTTAGTTTTGTTGGTCAGACTCTTGTTGGTAGGAATCTTTTCAAACATAATCTCGCCGCTATTTATCAGGCGTTGCACACCTTTCTTCAGCCGTTTGCACCCATTTATTTATTGATCACAGCAAGAACAATCTTTAGAACAACCAGGGAACACCCTAGCTCTCAGCAAATTAACCTTCATAGTAGTTAATGGGGTTGTTAAATCTTCAATGGAGGAAACAAAAGTAGCATCATCAATTGCGTTAACACCTTTTCCATGATTCGGCATTGGTGCAGTTATCACATTTAGAGCAGCAAGAGGATAAAATTCGATTGTTTTGTTGTCTATCAGATCTTGAATCTTATTCTTCAAAGCTTAACACTGTTTAGTTTCATGCCCAGGACTGTTGGAATGATACACACACTTGGCATTCGGATTGTATTTAGGTTATGAAATGTCTGGATTGGATGGTGGATTGTGCAGTGTCACTAAGTTGGCCTTCAACAGATGTTGTAAGGCTTGGGACAACGACATGCTTATTCTTGTGAACTGTCTTCGAGGAACTTCGAATTGTTGATTGTTGGATGATTGTCTTTGAGTGGGTGGAGGGTTGGAGATTAACACAACATTAACAGAGGATCGAGAATCCTTCTTGGCACGGGCCCTTTCCTCATACACATCATTTGTTTCCTTGTTTCCAGTGAAAGGCTTCTTTATAGCGTTGGATGCGGAAGCAGATGTCATGGGAATCTTTCCGTTCTTAATGCCACTTTCAACTATTTCCCCATTTAGGATCAACTTGGTGAAACCGGACGAAGTACTGCCAATCAATAGGTTGAAAAAAGGGCCAGTCAATGTACCCATGAACATGTCAATTAGTTCTATGTCAATTAGTGGTGGTTGGACCCTACCGGCAAGATCCCTCCATTTTTGTGCGTACTCCTTGAACCCTTCATTGGTACCCATTGTCATACCTTGAAGTTGGACTCTGTTTGGTGCCAGATCAGCATTGTATTGATACTGATGATAAAAAGCAGTGGCTAGATCTTCCCATGTGTGGATGCAGGAATCCTCTAATTGATAGAACCATTCTAGTTAAGTCCCAGCCAGACTCTCTTGGAAAACTGAATCCACAGCTTTTTGTCAGTAGTGTGCAGCTGCAACTTGGCATGTAAGACTTTAGATGAAGTTTCAGGCAGGAAACTCCATCATACTTGGCAAAGACCGGTATTTTGAACTTATAGGGGACGACTATTACAAGTACTAAACCCAACTCACTAAAATCCAAACCATGTACAACTTGAATTTCAACATATTTTAGCCTATCCACCAACTGTTTGTATTTATCCTCGACCGAAGGGTATTGCTCATCAAAGTAGTCTCCATCTTCAGAAGCTTGATCATTTGCACCCCCAACACGGGTTCTCCTTGCCTCTTCGTCTTGATTTTCGTCCTCCTCAGACGACTCTTCGACCATCTGTACCTGATGAACCGGACCTTTGAATCTCCTACCCGTGTTGATGAAGGCCTTCCTTTTAGTCTTCTTTTAGGTTGTTAGAAGTGTCATCATCTCTTGTTGTCCCTTGGCCAGGGTCATCAAGGTTGCTTGGAACTGTGAATTTTGGGCTTGCAAGTCCTTCACTGTTTGTTCGATATCCATCTTACTGAAATAAATAGTAGAAAGATAAGGAAACCTGTTGTGGAAAACCTGTTTATGTTATGATGCATGAAAATTCTTATGCAAATGATTTCAAGGACTTAGGAGATTTAAATTTGTTTAGATAAAAGGAACAAACATTGTATTAATAAGTTCAAATTGATTACAACATGTCTCTTAGGCTTACAAAGGAATAAAATACAAAAAAATGGCTCCAATCTCCTATGGATGCTTTCTCTTTGGAGAAATATAGGCATTCAGGCTCCTCTCCTCATGAAGTTCTCTCGTGAGCTCCAATGTTCTCTTCTCGTTTGCATAAAACTGGGCTTCAAAAGTGTCTCGCTACCCCTTTAGCTGAATTCAAGCTCTTTGCAAATCTTTAAGAGAAGTAGGCATATTAGGATAAAGGACAGTATATGGAACATCTCCTTCGACAACAGGCTCCATGATGATAGGTAAGATGTCGCGGTATGGCATAACGATACTTTGAGCACGAGTTCGTACCCACTTAAGATAAGGCTCCAAAGGAATGGAGTTATTATTCCCCAATGTCTTGCTATCCACCTTGTTTACCATTCTCCAAGCTCGTATGAACCTTTGACGATAGCCTTGGTCGTCGCCCTCATAATCGAATACCAAACCTTGGATGAGTGCATCATGGGGGCCATCTCTTCGTGCATACCCGAACTGTCATAAAGCCAAACCAGGGTTGTAGGTAATACCTCCCCTAATGCCAAGCAGAGGGACATTAGGGAATTCCCCATAACAGTCGATGATAGTAATATCCTCCAAGGATTGAGAACACCAATGAATATCAGAATGTGTGAGTGACATCATCCTTTGAGACCATGTCAAGCCTTGGTCATTCTTCAACATTGATCGAGGTAGATGCGAAATAAACCACCTAGAGAGTAAGAGAATGAAACACAATAGAGTACCTTTTTTCTTCATGGTGCTAGTATGGAAACAATGTAGAATGTCTCCAAGCACGGTAGGTACATGATTACAAGAGAGAAAGACCTTGATAACATTCACATATACGAGTTGGCCCGGATTGGGAAATATAACCAAACCATACATTAGAAGGGCAAAGACATCTTAAAAATCTTGAAAATCCAGATCCTTCCAGAATGAATGAGCCTTCTCCAAAAGAAACTTGGCTAAGAAACCCTTAACTCCACTTCTCGTCTCCCAATTTGTTATAATGTTGGATCTCTTGAAATGCAAGGCTTCGGCAATGACTTCAAGCTTTGGAGTCTCCTCTAAACTGGTGAACGGTATTTGATCAAGAACAGGAACTTATAACAGTTGAGAGAATTCTTCTAATGTAGGCACCAATTGGTAGTCAGGAAAGGTGAAGCAATGATGCGCGGGATCAAAGAATTGGAAGAGCACACACATCATTTCCTCTTGGAAGTTTGAGGTAGCCAAGTTGAGAAGTCGACCATATTTCTTGGTGAAGGGAGAATCTCTAGGCACCCTTGATGCTAATTCTTGAAGTTGAGGATGCGCTTTCACGAAGCTGACTCGGATGGTACTCCTACGAATGGGAATCATGGCCTACAAAATAGAACAAAGATAAATCCCTAAATCCTTGAAATGGTTAGTGAGAATGCTTATGATGTTATGATGTTTATGATGTTATATACATGTGAACAAAGCAAACAAGTATTTATGTACAAATAATCATATACAAACAAATCACACAATTCCTTAGGTTTAGGCTTGCATGGAGTTTTATAGGTAAGTACCCTTTTGAAGTTTAGTTGGTTCAACCTGTCATAGAAACTAATTGGGTTCTAGGGGATCTCAATATCACTGATTTTTCTTCATTGGGCATTATCTCAGCAGAATCAATCTTTTCTTGCAGTCGAGATATCCCAAAAGTCTGATCTCAATGAGTGTAGTATCTAGTATCAACCAATCTTCAGCTTTACACAAAAGTAGGCTATCTCACTACTTCCTAATGGCCAAGTTGTTCAATTAAGGTTCTAAGGTCAGTTAGTGTTTCATGACACCGCTCAGCGGCCCCGTATTCTCCTCGATTCAACACGAGGGATACCAGTACCAACAAATGCGTCACACTAATGTAGCCATTGCTTCAACCATATCGGTTTATGTTGTCTAGTTTCCACAATCTATTGCTACTTACCTAATGATGTTCCCAGATCCGGGTGTAGGATCAAAAACCCAAACAAGGACCCATAAATGTAAAGCAAACAAATCAAACAAATGAAAGCAAGTAAATGTGATCTAACTCTAAGGTAACCCCACTTTTAAGTATCTCCCCAGCAGATTCGCCCGTTTTGTCATACGGTGGGAGAACTGACTTGGGTGTTTTGTGTTTTATCGCAATTGTTGCGAATATCAAGAGTCACCATCGAATTTTCTTTTATCCAATAAGGAAAGGGTGAAAAGAATAGGAAATACCTTTGAGATATTTTCTTGAGTTCGGTGGGTAGGTTATGAAAAGGGAAGGTGTTAGTACCCTTTTCATCCGTAGTTATCTACGAGCTCCTAGTTGCTTGCTAGATCACTTGAAAATGATTTTTTTGAAAATTTTTTTGTGATGGGTGCAAGTTTGAATATATTTTGAAAGCGCCTTTGTTTCAGCAAACTTTGTAATAATTCTCGTCTTGTAAGAATGTATACAAAGTGTTGGTTTTGAAAATAGTTCAAAAAGATGTTTGTTTTTTAAAGATGTTTTGAAAGTGTAAGTGTGGAAATGATTTTAGTTTGTGAGCAAGCAACTACGAGCATCCCACCTACTCAAAAGTTCTTTGTTATTTTCCTCCTCCTTTAGATGTTGTTATCTTACCATTGATTTGGTAAGAAGCCCCATCATTGGATGTGAAGGGACATGCGCGGGTCAATCGTACAGTCATAGAAGGCAACTTATGAGACACTTTAGCAATTTTTGTAAGGGACTAGATCGTTTACCGAAGGCAACATCGAGGGACATCGAGGGACTACGATCTTTTTTATCGAAGGGAATTTGCTAAAGCGTCCCATATTCGAAGGACATGATTGTTTTTCCGAGGCAACAAGCGAGGTTACCCTAGAGGCGCGCATGTGAAAAATGTGTTTGATTCAAGTTAATTTGTATTTGATTAGGTTATCTAGCGGTTAATTTTATGTCTTGCCATACACGCCTAATTACTATACAATATAAGGAAAACAATAAATTGCGGAAATTAAAATTCTACGCTATTACAGAGCTTTCAAGAATGGAGGTACAAATTTATAAATGGGGATGGATCGAATCGTCAATGCGATTAAAATTCTAAAATAGGCAATCAATACAACCAAATCGAATTTAAACATAAATAGTTAATTAGACTAAGACAAACTATTAAAGTAAAATTAATAGGCAAAATAATATTTTTGGTATTTTGTTTGTGAGAAAATTTAAAAAGAAGAATAAAATTCTATTCTATTTTTTTTGGAGTTTATATCAAGAAAAATACCAAAAGAGGAAAAAATGGTAAAAAGAAATTCAAACAAAAGAAGTATAAACAAACAATTAAATCAGAGGGAGGTGCTGAGTTAAATCAGAGGTTCTATATAGAAAAAAGGGGTGCAAGGGACTTGGGCGCTGAGGCATAACAATGAGGAGCCCAAAGAGTTGTTTTGTTTAACACAAAAAAATGAAGAAACAGAAAACAGAAAAAATAGGAAAACGTCCCCAGGGGGTTTTGAACCCGGGACTTCACTTTCATATGACAACACTTAACCGCTGCATCACTCAATTATTCATTTATTCTAATACTTCCATTAATATAACAAGCATAAATTATGAAATGGGTTGGGCCAAACCAAACAGGCCCAAACCCGATTATGTTGAAGGAGATGGGAAAAAAAGGTTGAAAACCCTAGTTAACAAAAGAAAGCGTCGTTGCTGTATTTCATGGGGAAAGGAAAATAAACAATTTTTTTTCAATCTCTATATTATCGTCTTCATTGTTTCTCTCATTGATTCAACAAAAATGTTTCAATCTTTTATTTTTCTCAATAATACTATCACTGTTCACCGCCTTCTCTTTAAATAGAGGCTAGACAAGCTGTTGGCAACAAAAGTAGCAGTGGCAGGTGGGCTTCTGGTGTATAGGAGGCTATTATTCAGAACATAGGGAGAAGGATGAAGGTAGGAGGATGATGGAATGAGAATTGTTACGGTGAATGAGTTACAAAGTGGAATGAGAGGATCGGCAGAGACGACTTTGTATCTCGTGGAAACAATGCAGAGGAGAGTATGTGGGTTGCGATAGTGAAAATGAACAGAGGGGTAATGGGTGATGGGTTGATGCGGATTGTGGTTGTTGGCTGCTTGAAGGAGAGGTTGTAACTAGTTGGGTGATTAGCGCACCGTGGGATGACAGTTGTTAACGGGATATGGGCGGAAGGTGTTGTTACGGCGAGTTACTTTGATGTGGGTATGAGGCTTGCGGAAATACCGAGGTAGGTTTGTAGGTAGAAGGTTAAATGGAGTTTGATGAGGATGGGATGGAAATTGAATATGGAGATACTGTTTTGGTGATGGAAGGAAATTAACAGTAAGTTATAAAATATTTAAAACTCTGTTTAACGATTTTAATATACTTTGTGCACTGATTTCTTCTAGTTGTTTATTAAACTGAGCTGGCAACCTTATGATTATGTTTGTCTTTTTTAGTAGTAGAAGTTTGAAATGATGTTAGTAGCTCCAAATATTAAAGCAGTAGATTGGACATTATCAACAGGTTGAAAAATAACATGAAGTTTGAATTGTTTCTGTTTTTTTCAGGACACTTGCAGAAAAAAAACAACATTACCACCTATAGAGAGATTAGTAACAACAAGACTCGGGTTAACAACTTCAACAGCAGGGTAAGTAATGAGGTTTTTGAAATTTTATATTAACTGTTTCTTATTCTGTTTTTCTTGTGCTTCTTATTATTAAACATGCTTAGATGTCCACACATTGCAGTAAATAAAAAAAAATGCAGCAAAGAAAAATATGATAAATCAAGCTTGTTATGTCATAAAGGTAGTGCAGAAGAATGATTCAAACATGAATATATGCAGAAATAAATAGAGAGGAAGAAGAAAGAAATACCCATCAGAGTCTCTCTGATGGGGCTTTTAAAAAACAATAAGTTTCTCTCCTTGAATTTTCTATGTTCTTCTTGCAGAATTTTTGTGTGCTTTCCTCTCTTTTCTTTGTATCTTTTCTTTGCAGTTGGTTTTGTAACAGTTGGTTTTTGCAACAAGTGGTTTTTATTTTTTATGAAACAATAGCCTCTTCCAGTTTTTTTTGTTTGTTCTTGCTGTGTTTTTATAGTAAAATGAGGGTGGATTTTGGGGGGAAAAACTATAGAACTTGAACATCTTTGTTATGCTGATTTGCTCCTATTTGTTGCAGTTTTTTTATTTGATAACTTTGTGCAATCGTTGGACTGTTTTGGTACATATTTTTTGGACTGTATTGACAGGGTTTTAGACTGATTTTCTTGGCATTACTATGCACGTTTTGGGGACAACAACAGGGAAATTGTTTTGCAGCAAGGTTGGACTGTTTTTTGACAGTTTTTGTTGTATTTTTGGGGATGTTTTGTAGGCCAGAACAAGGCTGGAAAATGGGCTGTAGGCAGCAAGATATTGGGCTTGTGAATAGGGCTGCAACGAGGCTGTTTTGTAGGGCTGTTTTTGAATTGTTGGACAACAACATGGTCTTAGATGTAGACTTAAGAGTTGGGCTTAGAATTTAGGAAATGCTTTTCATGTACTTTCAATGTATCTTCTATGTAATGTTCTTTGAATGGAAATTTTCTTTAAGCATGGCTTGATGTATCATGAATGAATTTGACACTTGATCTTGAAGATACTTGAATGAATATTGAATGAAGTAATTTTGACTTTGATGAATGATAATGTTTGGTCTTGAATAATTTTTGAATTACGCCATGAGAATTGTTTGGGATTTCTCTTGATAGTGCAATGAAGTTGAAAAGATCTTGAATGGAATTGTTTGAAATACTTAATTTGGTTCATGAGGATTGTAACTTAGAGAAACCATGAATCAAATCACAACTTTATCATGTTTGTATTTTAATGAAGCTCGAACATTGAAAGCTTGAATGAATTTGAGCAAATTTTAGCGAATTCGTTCTTTGGTACCTTGAATTTAAAATAATTCACGCGAGTGAACCATAGAAAATTTGGACGAAACTTGTGATATCGTGTAATTCTTTTCTAACTTGAATTGAAATCCAAAACTTTATTCAAATGAATCCTCAAATCATTTCCCCAATATCCCAACTCAATTTCCAACATGGTGACTTGTATTATAAGCAACATCTTGTTCGAACCCCCTATGAATCTCTGAACTCAACATCTTGTTCCATGAATAATCTCGACATGAGAATTATAGCCTCGAGAAAACAATTAGAAGTTAAAATAACATTCTAAATTGAGAAAGCAACCTATGACAAATTGATAATCTACAAGGTCTTTTAAACACTATTTCCTTTAATTCTTGAAGAGGACTTGTTGATGACATCGCTCAGGACAATGTGCAAAAATAGTCGTCTCGAGATCTTGAAAATTGAGGACATTACAAGTCTTGGAAGTCAGGCCACAATTATTTGAAATTAGGTCAGAACTAGAAAGTGACCTCTAAAGTATTCGAATTTCCGATGATCTCTCGCACGTAATCAACTTTTGACTTGTGAAGAGAAATTGAAGATGACATCAAGGAGAGTCATACGCAAACAGAACCTCTTAAAAATATCGATTAATGAAGAAGTTACAATCGTTTGAACTTGATCTCACAAAGGTCGACTTTTGGGTCAATGCAGTTCATTTTCAGTCATCTGAACCAATGACTGAGCAAACTTGCAATGCGAGGTTTGAAACTTGGCACGAGCATCCTTGAGAATACATGAAGAACCACAAAGAATTTTTGAAACCTTGGAAACTTAACTTTTCTTGATAAATACCGAACCCTAGTTGTTGTCTCAATGCCTAGGAGGCGAATCTGTCTGATCAATTTCTGAGCCAAATTGAATATTTGAGAAACCCTAGGATAGTATCTTGAATAAAAAATGGGAGGGAAAATTTTGGGGTACAACAGTAATGATGTTCTCAAAATAAATGAGATTGTGCTATATGCGTTTCGTATGTAAATGCTATGATATTTTGTAAATGATGTATGGATGTGACATGTTTTTGAAGTGCATTTGTAAACTAGAGCAACATCTTTGTATGGGGAAAAAAACCCTCGACTGTCGCTAGGGGTGAAGAAAATGTGTATCTTTAATTGGATGGGGATTGTTTCCGTTATGGACTCCTGATTTCTTATTTGAGGTAAATCCATTGGGGAACATTGATTTCTGCTTTTTGCTTGAGGAAACTCTGCTGGAGAATGTTAATTCTTGCTTGGGGAGAAGAGTTTAAGAACGTTGGTTATTTAGTGCTCTATTGGGGATTTTATACCCTAACCGGGGATAGAAGAGATGGATAACCTTCCGACTCATCTGAGGAGGATAAAGTTGACTGACATTTGATTCGGTTTTAGATTCTGTAGCAACTCTTTAGGCATAGTGACGACTTCACCAGAGAGAGGAATTTTTCCGGTGATTTATGGTAGAAGCAACACTCAAGCTGGGGAGTGTCAGAATGAATCTGTGCCTTGATTGTATCTGAAGATGTACTGAATGAGTATCAAAATGCATCTATATCTAGATCGTAGATGAAAGATGTACTGAATGAGTATCAGAATGAATATGTATCTTGATCGTATCTGAACTATATCTGGAAGAGAAATCTGGATTGAGTACCAAAATGAATCTGTATCTTGATTGTATCTGCACTGTATCGAGAAGTGGATCTGGAATGAGTGTCAAAATGAATCTACATTTAGACTGTATCTGAACTGTATCTAGAAATGGATCTGGAATGAGTGTCAGAATGAATCTGTATCTTGATTGTATCTGCATTGTATCTAGAAGAGAGCCTGGAATGAGTGTCATAATGAATCTATATCTAGATTGTATCTGAATTGTATCTGAATTGTATTTAGAAGTGAATCTAGAATGAGTGTCAGAATGAATCTATATCTGGATTCTATCTAAACTATATCTAGAAGATGATAAACTATTGGAGAAATAAACCCTGTTGGGGAAATACTCTTGTTGATGAAAAAACCCTTGTTAAGGAAATGAACTCTGCTGGAGAACAAAATTTTGAAAGGGGGTTTTACAACCTTGGAGGAACAAGCTCAGTTGGGGAAGAGAAACTCCATGAATTGTACTGATTGGAACTCTGTAGGTTGGTGATATTTCTGGGGAGAAAATCACACTCCTTTATCAGCCAGAGTGATCTTCCATGGCAATTGTGGGGAATGGATGAACTTGTGAAGATTACTCTGTGGGGATAATCTCAAGGAAGTGGCTCTATGGGGATCCGTGGAGACTTGAACATACCTCTACTTCTAGAGCCCTTGGTGAATGCTGATCAGGGCGATAAGTCTTCTACTGATAGACAAGTGAAGAGATGACGGGACATAGTCGTACGCTTTAATCCCTAACTTTTGCCTGGACTGTCCTTTCAGATTTTCATTCCACTGGGATACCCTTTTTTGCCCAAGCCGCCTTTTTATGTTTTCGACTTGTCGGGTGTATAATTTTATTCATATATCCCTAATTTTTGCCCAAACTCTTTTGGTTCGCCAGAATTCCCTTATTTTTGCCTAGGCCAGTCAACCTAGCGGGTCTTTTTTCATGCGTAGTATTTTTCGACTATGTCCACATTCACAGGGTGCAGAGAATTGTCACTGTCCAAAGTAGTAAGTGTTGTAGCACTGCCATAAAATGTCTGCTAGATCATACATGACCCTTTACTAGAACTCATGTTCAATGCTCCAAGTGATTCAGATGGAGATCTGCCCCTGGCTATTCGACACTTTTGAGAGATTCTTTGAATCTTGACTTGACTGCCCCTGGCTATTAAAGTGAATCTTGACTTGACAGATACCCATCTCGAGTGGCAAAGAAGGTCACAAAAGAAAAAGACTTTAAGAAATTTGTCAAAATTTTCAAAAAGCAAGAGATCCACATACCATTCTTTGAAGCACTCAAGAAAATGCCTTTGTGCCAAAAGTTCATGAAGGAGGTACTTTCAAAAAAGAGAACAACAAAAGATGGACAGGTACCCGTTGATGAGAAATTATGTACAATTGCACCCGAGAGAAAAATACATGTCAAGTAGAAGGATTTGGGGTCAATTTCAATACAATGCACCATAAAAGATAAAACTTTCAAGAGGGTTCTGATTGATTCTGACTCTAGTGTGAGTTTAATGCCATTATCAATTTTCAAGAATCTCAGTATTGAGAAGATAAGTGGGAGTGGGACAAAATTTAAACTTAATGATCACACCATCAAGCAGTCATATGGGTTGGCTGAAGATGTATTAGTGAAAATTGACAATTTTGTTTTCCCAGTTAATTTTCAGATTATAGACATACCTGTAGATGAAGATACTCTTATCATTCTTGGTCGACCATTTATGCTGACTAGTCGATGCAATTTTGATATCGAGACAAGTAATCTGACACTGAAATCATTTGATGAGGAGATAACTTTGAAGGTTTTGGAGATCAAAAAGCATGGTGCAGGTGAAAAAAATCAAGCTTCAACTGGTATGATCAAATTAGTAAGAGATAATAGAAGTTTAAAATTACCCCCAGAAAAAGTCTCCAGCATAAGCTCTCAGGTGGCATCAACAAAAATTTCTAAGTTCAGTCCAGAAGTCAAGAAGAGAAAGAAAATGAAACTCAAAGGTGAGAAGACGAAATCTGGAAAGGACTGGAAGCATAAAGTGGTCATTGCTTTTGATCTAGATGAGTTTTGGGTTGCGAAAAGGACAAGCAACAAGGTGTGGAAGAGGAAATACCCCAATAAGGGGAAGAACTTTCGAGCCATGCAATGTTAAATGAAGCGCTTTGTGGGAGGCAACCCACATTTTTAATAACTTAGTTTTTATTTTTGTTTTGTTTACAGGTAATAAAAAGGGAGCCTTACTGGTGAAAGCTAGAAGGTAGAAGCTGGTGTTGCAGTACCCTCTGTGAGTCACCTTTCTCGAGCTTGTTCTGAAACATTGGGGTCAATGTTTAGTTCAAGTTTAGGGGAGGTTTTTACTCCTTTTCGATTTATTTTGCTTATAGCTTTCAGAATTATTTGTTGGTTTTATGCTAATTGCTGTGTAAGTCCACGAGTTGAAGTCTTTCCCAAATTTTGACCAAATTTTTTTTGTTTTGTTTTGCTCAAGAGCTTATATTTAATAGAGATTAGGAATAGTATATAGAGACAAAGGGATGATTGTTTGAGGGTAGGAAGTTTGGAATAACATGACAAGAATACGAGCCTAACTTGTAGATTTGTACCATGGTACTTGAATCCTGAGAAGTACTCCTCGAGTAGTTTATTTATACAGGCTGGCATAATCTTGATTCAGATGCAGGTAGGACTAGTTGAGAAATAAAGAAAACTAGAACCAAATGATGAAAAGGAGGTAAAAGGCTACTGGCTCGCTAAGTTGGGTAGCCCTCACCAGGTTATTCATCCCAAAGGGAGTTAATCCCAAACGTCGTCCAAAAAGGACAATATATAACTGCAAAGTTTGAAAATTTCATCAGTAATTAAAAGTAGCAAATGCTGCTCATTTGGTGTCGAAACAACATGAAATATTGATTAGCCTTATGCATGTGATGATTATCATTATTCTCTTTGCCTTAATTTGATTGTTTGAATGAAAAAGGAGAAAAATTAGAAAGAGACCTAAGTACAAAGCATAGTTAGAGAGGTATACGAAGAGAAAGCTTGAGATTGAAAGGTTCTTACAAAAAACTCTTCGCGTCATATGAATGCCAGACAGACTACCTTTTGATCAATTTGAACGGATGTCTCACGTATGAGTACTAGAATGCGATGATTTTCATGAGTTCTTGTAATGGTCGCTTGAGGTCAAGTAACGATTTAAGTTTGGGGGAGTTTGATCAGTGGTTTTTACATGGATATTTAGAATTTTATTTTAGTTATCATTTCTTTTACTTATCGAGGTTTTATTTCATTTTATCGCAAATTATGCTTTGGTTTTGTGTTTTAGTGTTTTCATATTCAAACGAATAAAACAGGACAAATCAGGGCGGAAATAATGCATAATTCAAAGTTTCAGAGGAAATGCTACAAGAGCCCTGACACGGGTGGCCATGTCAGTGGAAAGACTTGGAAAACATGGAAAACAGGGGATGACACGGGCGACTGTGTCGCCTGACATGGGCCGTGTCAGCATGCTTGGAGAAGAAAAAATTCCTGATGGCCAACACGGATGGCCGTGTCGCCTGACACAGGCCGTGTTGATCAGTGACGCTAATTTTAAGTGTTTTTATGATTTTTCACTATTTGGGACCTAGAGGGGAATTTTGGGCATTTCCAACTGAGACAAATGGATTATTCACTATTTAGCCAAGTTTGAAAGAGGAATTATGGGACTTTTCCACACGAAGAATTGAGGATTGAAGAGAGAAACATATGAGATTCTTGGAGGACAAATATTTTTCATGAGCCGCAGCGATTGAAGATGAAAGCTCGTCATTTATCAATAATGTTTAATCTTTATATCATTGAAATTATTTTGATTAATATGAGTAGCTAAACCCCCAAATTCTAGGGGGTGTCCCTGATTTGAATATGTAATGACTTTGAATTTCTGATTTTATCAATTCTATGGTTTTTAATATTCAATTTAATTGTGCAATGTTTTTATACTTTCCTGATCGGACCAATTAGGATTGATCTACGGTTGACAACTAGTTGGACCATGGTTGTTAAGGTTTTTGTACGATTAGACTATAATATTTATCACCTAGGACTAGGGATACCTTATAAGTTACCAGAAACTCTTGATAAAGCAAAGGCTTGAATCCATCAAATATCTCTAAGGACTTAGGATGTAGGACGAATGTTTAAAGGTTTTCTCACTAAGGATTTAGGGGAAAATAACCTAAAGGGCTGGTAATTGGTATTATGAACTTGTTGAAGAAATTAGGATTCAAGGTTGTTACAGGGAAAATTACACATCACACCCTAGTATGATGCTCATACTTGCGAAAAACCATAATTTACATTCTTCTTATTTTTAATTTATGTTAAGTGACAATATCAAAACCAAAACCCATATCATGTTTTGTTTAATTGCACTACGAATTTAACTCGATAGTTGCACGCAGTCCTTGAGATCGACATTCAGGGAATCTCCCTATTATTACAAGAGGCAAAAATAATACACTTGCTATTTTTCCTATCAACCATGGAAGCATGTTGAGGCACAAACATTGCATCCAACAACCAACAAAAGATGGGTCCTCGCTCATAGGACGAGCATGATTTTAGCCCGACGGGGACACCTCGATTAAGCTCCATCATCGTTGTACCAAAGAGGAAGAACACCCAACTCGTGATGGGACTGTTCACGCCACGAGAATAAGGTCCCAAACGCGGCCTTGGCCTCATTCCAATGGAATCCAAATATGTATCTCCGACACGTCTCCATACCTTATCGTCCATCAATAAGTCGAGCACGGATCTCCATACTTACAAAATGAATATGACAAGCATAAATGCCAAATAATATCTAATGCAATTAAACATGCAAGATAAGTGTTCAACAAAGCCGACCACAAAGGCCAGTATTGTCTAGATATCACATAAAGAGGGGCATGCAGGCCCAAACTAAAGGCACACATATAAAAACCGGGCAAAGCCCCTTGTCCAAGCATTAAAGAAAATTTTTGCACGCAGGCTGGGTAAATGCACGGGCATGTAGGCCCAAAACTCAAACTAATCTTCGCGCCTATCCTCTTCACTATTCGACTCCTCTTCGGGGTTATCATATGGAGGAGGAATTATAACCCCATCAACCACTTAGCTAAAAGTACCAGTCCTTTTGGTTATGAGCTTGACCCCGACATTGACAATTTTAAGTTGCTTCACAACAGTATTGAAGCCATACCCAAGGGTGTCCACCACATCCTGCTCGATTTGACAAACCCATGAAACCAGCTCTTTTCTAGTCCGAAGGGCCTTTTCCTTGATGGTTTTCTAATTAGCAGGCGCTACGACCCCCTCCAACTCATTTACCCAAGCAGCCAGTCTTCCATTCTCTTTGGTCACGGCGTCCAGTTTTAGCTCATTCAACTTTGTGAGGAGCCCGACTTGGACCTTATATTTCTCCTTATGATCAAGGAGATCATTCTTCAGCTTCTCATTGTGTCCTTCCAGCTTGCTGATCCGGCCATTCTCTTTGTCAAGAGCGGCATGTGAGCATATCACTACGTCATTTAAGGTCAAGGAAGTCTCTAGAAACCTCATAACGGTGGACACGTCCTTAGACAGATTATTGTACCCCAAAATTTTCCCTCCTATTATCCAAGACATTCTCCTAGGGTTCTCAAATGCTCAAGGTTTCTCAAGAATTAATCAGACAAATTCTCCTCCTAAGCAGTTGGCCTACAACTAGGGTTTTTCTTTTCTCAAGGAAAATTGGACTTATAATGTCTCAAGTGGAGTACATGGTTTCTCATATGCCTCAAGCAATGCTCATTCCAAGTTTCAAACCTTGCATCACAAGTTAGCTCAGTCAATTGCTCAGATGACTAAAAATCAATTACATTGGACAAAAAGTCAATTGGGGTCAAGATACAGTCAAACTTCAAGATTTTTGGTCAGCATCAAGATTTTTAAGTCACATTCATCATTTTATCAAGGGTTGATCATGATTCATCAAAAAAACTCAAGATTCATCAAAAGTCAAAAGTTACCAAATTAGGTATTTCTTAAGGAGAAGTCAACAGAACTTTTACCAAGCACAGTTTTCACATGCTTCATCAAATTTTTCTCAACCAAATCTCATTTTGAAGGAATTTCAATTCTCTATAACTTTGTCTCTCTAAGTTCGAGTCCAAAAAATGCTTCATTTGAGAGATATGGGTCAAAACACTATAGGTCATTCCAAAAGTCAACAAAAAGACACTTTTTGTTAAGGAAACTTACATCAAGATAAATTCTTCAAATGAAAAATGGAAAACATAGAGATTGTAGGGGACATCTTGAGCTTTCCAAAAAGTCCAAGATCACTTTCAAATGATAAAAATTGAGAGAGTTATAATTGGTGCAAGTTGGGAAATTTTGAAAAAATACATGAAACCTAAAGTGACCAAACTTGAATTTTTGGGCTAGTGGGCTTGTGTTTCAAGGTCCATGCATGTTAAAGGCCTCAATATGAACTTCTGAGCCTATTCATACACCCCTTGGATTTTTATTCTATTTATCTTTGATTTAATTTATTTAAAATTCAAAATAAATTAGATAAAATAAGAGGCTTTCTTACAAAGGTCCAAGCCCAATCCCCTTTGACCTAATTCCTCTCTATATATTCTCATTATTTCAGACATCAAAGCCATGAAACCCTTGTAAGAGAAACTATTCCAAAACTTCCAAAAATATGAAAAACTAGGGCGAATCAAAAACCCTAGTTGCAGGCTCTTTCCAAGCAAGCCAATCCTTCAAATCACTTCTAGAAGCATCATAGGGTAAGATGTGATCATCCTTGATGATGCAAGAGGCCTGAGAGTCGTGCATATGCCTCACCGATTTTGTTTTTTTGCATGAAATTCACATTGTTATTTTCTTTATGTTTTGATGCATACTAACACCACTAATGTTCTTCTGAGGTATAACAACGCAGGATTGAACCATAACATGGCCCTTATAACGACCAGATAAGGGTTAGCCATGTTCACACCGTTTTAAGTTTTCTTCTTCATATCTCACAATATAGCATTATTTAGCCAAAACTAATACTTCCATTGAAATCACAAGGCCCAAAAATAAGGGGGTAGGGTCCCTGGGAATCAATAACACTCCTTGTTTTTGCAGGTTGAAGAACGTGATCGCTGGAGAATATGACCGAAGCTAGGGCCCCGGCGTTTCTCCGGCCCAATAATTTGAGTTTATATCATATTTAATTATTTCCAGTTATGTACCAGATGAACAACACAGCCAAGTGGCAAGCACGCACGTGATAAGGCATTTGTACAAGAAGACGTGGGTTCAATCCCTGCTTTTGTCATTTTATTTTTCATGTTTTCTTAATCCTTGCAGGTTAATTACATTTTGAATAACGCGCATTTTTCTAACACCAGCACACACTTGGCGCAGTTGTGAGTGCAAGAGGCTAAGGGCGTGGGTTCAACACCCACCCCTGGCATTTTTATGTTTTCTATATTTTCTAACCTTGTTTGTCATTTTCCCTTAAACCCTATTATTTGGCAAATTTAAACTAATTTTTTTCACTTAACCATTAACAACAAAACCCTTTTTTACAAACCCTAATTATTTAGGTTTTAGTTTTTTTAAATTAATTTAATTAATTAACTCTTTTATTAATTAAAGTTAGTTAGCTTTTAGGTTTATTTTAATCATCATTGAAAACCTTTTTTTCATAAAAAAATCGCCAAAACAAACATTTTGTTTTTCCTCACATCCAATGATACGACTTCCTACTAACTAATAATGCAAATATCACTATCTAAAGGAGAAGGAAAAGTACAAGAACGACCTTGAGTGGGTAGAACTTTTAATCGCTTGCTCATAAAAACAAAACATTTCTCACATCATACTTTCAAAATATTTTCAAACACTTTGTATACACTGTTGAGGACCGATACAAGAGTTATTACAAAGTTTGCCTTACATTGGCAAACTTTCAAAATATTTTCAAACACACAAAAAATCAAAATTTTCAAAGTGAGCTAAGAAATTAAGAGCCCGTAGATAACTAAGGATGAAAAGGGTGCTAACACCTTCCCTTTTCATAACCTACCCCCGAACTCAAAATAATTTAGAGGTCTTTCTTGTTCTTTTCAACCTTTCCTTATTGGATAAAAGAAAAGTCGATGGCGACTCTAGCTATCTGCAACATTTTTAATAAAATATAAACCAATTCAGTTCTCCCACCATATTACAGAACTGGCGACTCTGCTGGGGAGATACTTAAAAAAGAGGGGTTACCTTAGAGTCTATATCACTTTATTTTCTTTTACTTGTCTGCTTTAAATTTGAGGGTTGCTCGGGTTTATATTTCTTGCAAAGATCCTACACCCGGATCTAGGGACCTTATTTAAGTAGCAATAGATCATGAAAATGTAAGGTGTATACCGATATGGTTGAAGTGATGGCTATGTTAGTCTGGCATTTTGGTTTGTACCGATGTTCTTTGAGTCAGTCGAGGATAACATCGGGCTGCTGTGTGGTGTCATAAGTACTAACATACTTTTCGAAGCTTAATTGACCTATTTTGGCCATTAGAAGGTAGTGAGATAACCGACTTTGGTGTAGTCCAGAGTTGGTTGATACTCGATGCTAAAATCATTGAGATTCGACTCGTGGGATGTTTTGGTGGGAAATCAGTTGCTGTACTAAAATAAAACCTTCGAGAAATATCTGTGATATGAGATCCCTAGAACCTGGTTACTATTTTTAGGAAAAGTTGAGCCAACTTGACTTCAGTACAGAAGGGTACTTACCTTTGGACCTCATGTAAGCCTTTAAACCTAAGGCTCTGGTGTGATTTGTTTGTACTTGATATTTGTGTGAACATAAGCATAACATCATGACATCATAACATCATATCATGGTGTAATACGGTGGGAGAACTGACTTGGCTTGCGTTTGATCGAAAATGTTGCGGATAGCAAGAGTCACCACCGACTTTTCTTTTATCCAATAAGGAAAGGGGGAAAAGAACAGGAAAGACCTCTAAAGATTTTGATTACGGGGGGAAGGTTATGAAAAAGGAAGGTGTTAGAACCCTTTTCATCTGTAGTTATCTACGGGCTCTTAATCGCTAGCTCACTTTTTGAAAATTGCTTTATGTTGTGTATGTTTGAAAAATATTTTAAAACAGTTGCCAATTGTAAGGCGAAACTTTATAATGATTCTCGTATCTGTCCTCGAGAATGTGTACAAAGTGTTTTGAAAATATTTTGAAAGTGTCTGTGTAAAATGTTTTTGTTTTGAAAAGCTTTGTGAGCAAGCGATTAATAGCGTTCTACCTACTCAAGGCCGTTCTTGTATTTTCTTCCTCCTTTAGATAATTCTACCCTACCATTAGTTAGTAGGAAGCCCTATCGTTGGATGTGAAGGGACATGCGTGGGTCATTGTACAGTTATCAAAGGCATGTCGTAAGGACACTTAAGCAATTATTGTTAAGGGACTAGATCATTTACCGAAGGCAACGTCGAAAGGGTCATCTAGGGACTATGATCTTTGTATCGAGGGACTTTACTAAAGCGTCCCCATGTTCTAGGGACATGATTGTTTTTTCTGAGGCAACAATGGGGGGTTAAGCTAGAGGTGTAAGTGTGTAAGTGATGTACCCCAAAATTTGCCCTCTCATGTTTTCCAAAGTCTTCCCCCTGCATGGTTGATCACAAACTCTTGCCTAAGGAAAAGGAAAATTTTTGAGTGGTCCTTTAAGTACATTTCGATTGGCATTCTGAAAGACCCTTCAATTGGTGTTCTGAAGGAGCCTTTCGATTGGCATTCTGTCAAGCTCTTCGATTGGCATTCTGTAAAGCATTTCGATTGGCATGGACAAAGCACTTAGATTTGCATTCTGAAAGACCCTTCGATTGGTGTTCTGAAGGAGCCTTTCGATTGGCATTCTGGACAAGCCTTTCGATTGGCATTCTGGACAAGCACTTCGATTTGCATTCTGAAAGACCCTTCGATTGGTGTTCTGAAGGAGCCTTTCGATTGGCATTCTGGACAAGCACTTCGATTGGCATTATGTCAAGGCCTTCGATTGGCATGCCAAGGGATCCTTCGATTAGCATTGTGTCAAGGCAGCTTCGACAGGCATGTGAACCATGTCCTTTGATTAACATGAACAACACCTTTCGATTGGCCTGTTAACAAAGCCTTTCAACTGGCCTGTTAACAAAGCCATCTAGAGGGCACTCAAAACATGTCCAGGTACACTGAACATGAGAAAATGACATGTTTCCCTTGCAAATATAGAAATAATTAAATGCTGATTATGGATTTAATTCCTGAGTTAAAGGCCAGATTCTTGCCTTTTCTATTCCTAAAGAGCTGATTCGACCAGAGTGATTATGTGCAACTCAAGACCATTCGAAGAAGCATTCAGAAGGCCCATTCGAAGGGTACATAAGAAGTCCATTCGAAGGAGGCAAATCAAGACCAATCGAAGAGCAGGGCCTGAAGGCATTCGAAATTCAAAAGTGTCCAGGTTCATTCAAGAGACACGAGTATTTCAAAAAAGGAAATTATTTAATGTGTCTGATTCTTGTCTCATGGCTTTACTGCACCCTCACACCCCTATAAATACAAAGGCCAGCATACATATCCAGGACACGAAAAAAAACTCTACAGACACAAAAAACACACACAAAAAAACTCTGCAGGAACAGGACACGAAAAAACACACAACAGGAGAACAAAATACATTGGAGTTACACTGCCAAAAGTCATCAGCATTTTCAGAAGTGATCCAGGCCAAAGCAACCATTCAGCAAAGATCACAATGCCCATAAGCCCCAAATCAAAAGTGCCTACATCCAGGAAGTGCCCAGATCGAAGGTGCCTACATCCAGGAAGCGCCCAAATTAAAAGTCCAATCTGCTGGTAAGAAAGGGTAAACTATCCAACCTCATATTTGCATAATACATCCATACTGGTTGTTACCTTCGATTTTCTATCCTAGACGGGATCAAGAGGCCTGGGTTTGGCACCCAGGTCATGTTCTTCGTTTGCTAACATTTGCTGCAGATTTAGCCTGAAGAGACCCAACAAGCGCAGGATCGAAGGGCCTGGGGTTCAATACCCAGGCCCTGTGTTTTATTTTGCTAACATACTTTTGCAGGTATAGCATCCCAGATCGAAGGAGACACCTTCTCTGGATCGAAGCTTCCCATAGTCCTCCTGGATCGAAGAAGGCATTTTTCCCAGGATCGAAGGGAAATCCCTTCCCTGGATTGAAGGTTGTTCATGCCCACTTCCTGGCCCAATCGAAAGAACCATGACTCTGTCTGGATCGAAGCTGCCATTCCCTCCTTGGGTCAAAACTCCCTTTTTTTCCCTGGATAGAAGGATTCCCCCCTTGTATTTTATTTTTGTTTTCATTGACATCTTTTTATCTTTTTAATTAACATTAAAATAAAAAAAACATAAAAAAAACATTAGGCTAGTTTTTTTTTTCTATTAAAATTAACTTTGGTAATTAACTTTTTAATTTTATTAACATTTTTTCCAAAACTAAAATTAAGTAGATTTAGATCCTTTTCTCAAAATAAAATAAAACAACAAAAAGATTTTATTCTTAGGATTTTTTTAGAGGTTATTTTCAGATTCGCGCGCGTTTATTTTATTGTAAATGCCTACTGGTTTGTAATAGCTTAACTAAGACTTTTACACTTTACTGCTTTACTTCCCCAATTTTTGGACATGTAAATAATCCCCCTCCCCGAAGCCTTGTAATAGCGTAGGATTTAAAATTCTCGCACTTTAAATTCCTGTACATATATTAACTGTTTAGATGTATGCTAACTAGGATTTCATGGCAAGATCTATCTTAATTTAAAATGAACCACAGCTCACCATAACATGTACAAAGATAACATAAACTGAAAATTGACACACTTGCACATGCCAATCTTAGGGTACACCTCACTTGGTTGCCTCGAACGTGGTCATTAAGTATAGGATGTTTTAGAGGTCGTCCTTTTGTCCCAAGATCATAAGTTGCCTCGAAACGGTTGCCTCGGAAAAATGATCTAAGACATTAGGATTACCGTTAAGGCGTCCTAACGTTGCTTTAGTGACCACACGTCCCTTAAACTGAATTGACCCGAAAACCCCAACGACGGGGCTACCTACTCCTTAATAGTGGGATAGCACTGTCTAAAGGACATTTGCACAGTTTAATTCCTTTTGAGTAGGTAGAGGTTCTTAAGCACTTGCTCATTTTAAAAACAAAACAAAACTTTTCACACTTACACGTTTCGAACAAAGTTTTCAAAACACTTCATTACACTCTTGAGGACAGAAGCAAGAGTTAAATCGAAGTTTCAAACAAAAACTCTTTTCAAAACCCACAAACACAAAGAAAAGCAAACTTTTTGAAAACATAGTGAGCAAGTACCGAAGAGCCCGTGGATAACCACGGATAGAAAGGGTGCTAACACCTTCCCTTTCTATAATCTACCTCCCGAATCCGAGAAACATCTCAAAAAGGAATTTTTCTGTGCTTTTGTCCTTTCCTTGTTGGATAAAATAAAAGACGGTGGTGACTCTTGCTTACCGCGACATTTTGCGAAAACAAACGCAAACATGAACCAGCATTCCAAAAACAGTCAGTTCTCATTCCCACCGATCACAAAACTGGCGACTCTGCTGGGGATTTCTATAAGTGAGGTGTACCTTAGGATTAGATCAATTGTGTTTTCAATTGTATGCTTTTTATGCTTTAAATTTTATGGGCTTGTATCGGAGTTCTATAGATCCTAACCCGGATCTGGGGGTACCCTTTTTAGGTAAGTAGCAATAAACTGTGAGAGATCTGTCCGGCGTAGACCGACACGGATGAAGCAGTAGCTACGTTGGTGTGGCACCTTAGTCTGTACCGATATCCCTTGTGTTGAAACGAGGAGAATATGGGTCTTCTAGGGAGTCATTAAGCACCAACTCACCTTAGAACCTTAAATTGACCAACTTGGCCATAGAACAGTAGCAGTATGCTACACTCATTGAGACTAAACTCTCGCGATGGTTCCGGCCACAAGAAAAGGTTGCTAAACTGGAATTATGATCGATTGATGGTAGTCAGTGATATTGAGATCCTCTAGAACCCGGTTACTATTTTTAGGACAGGTTTAAACCAACTAAACTGAAAGAGGGTAATACCTAAACTCCATGCTAGCCTGAAATCTAAGGGCTCTATTTGTGTGACTTGTGTGCCTTCAAACTTGAACTACTTGCACATTCTTGTTATCTGACAACATGGGTTCCTTGCAGGTTTTGTTTACAGTCCTTATCCAACAATTTAGATTTATTACAGGGCTTACTTACATCACCTTACACTTGTGCTTAAACGCATAGCATACACATCATAACATCATGCCTTAGCATTTCTTTAACCATTTCAAGGATCTAAAGGGTCTGTGATGCAGGTTATGGTAAATCAAATGGCTAGCAAGGGGCAAAGGGGATTTATTTTCCTCTAGCCAAGGTTGTCTAGAAATCCAAGCACGATAACTTGAGTCAGGGGCTATGACCCACTCGATATGGTGAGCTTAACTCTTGAAGAAGGACTCTCAGCAACATGAAGTTCCTTCAATCAAGCTACCAGATTCAGATTCTAACAGTTTCTTGTTTACCCCGCGAGATCCTTGGAAACATTGCATACATATATCATACATATCATTGCATAACAGGTCTCCCAGTACAGGTCTCTTATCTTCTTCGCTGTTTATCTGCAGCAATCATCATGTCTACTGAACCTTCCACTGAGCAAGCTATCAAGGCCCTCCAGGCCCAGAATGCCCAATTTCAAGAGTTGGTCATGAGCCTAGCTAAGGGTCAGCAGGACTTGAAGAACCTGATTCTGAAATAGAGGAAGAAGAAGAAGAAGAGGACCATCCTGTTCAACACCGGACGCAGGTTTGGAAATGGGCTGCAGAATGAAATTGATCTGGCCACCCCGTCTGGAGAGAAAGACAGTCCACAAGAAAGGAGTGATCCTAGCCCTATGGTCTCCAACAACGAGACAGATTATGATGAAGAACAGTATCCTCCTGCTGAGGATAAGTACAAACAGCTGGATGACCGTTTAAACGCTATGGAAATACAGAAGGTGCCCGGTCTAGACTTCGGAGATCTAGGTCTATCATCTGGGGTGGTGATTCCCCACAAGTTCAAGGCATCTGCCTTTGCCAAGTATGACGGAGCTTCGTGTCCCAAGCTGCACCTCCGATCATATGTGAGGAAGATCCATCCTTACACTGCTGATAAGAACTTCTTGATCCATTTATTTCAAGACAGTCTTTCAGGGACTCAGCTTGAGTGGTTCTATCAGTTGGACGGAGCCAGTATTCGCAGCTGGGAGGATTTGGCTGCTACGTTCTATAAGCAGTATCAGTATAACTCCGACCTTGCTCCTACGCATACCCAACTCCAGGATATGTCAATAGGGACGGGTGAAGGATTTAAAGAGTACGCTCAAAAATGGAGAGACCTTGCTGGAAGGGTGTAACCACCTTTAGCTGATCGTGAACTTGCTGATATGTTTTTGGGGACCCTGTCTGGTCCATTCTTTAACCACTTGATCGGAAGCTCTTCAGCCGGGTTCACCGAGCTAATACTGACAGGCGAAAGGGTCGAAGCTGGCGTCAAAAGTGGGAAGATTTAAGAAGCTACACCTTCTGATGTTCAGAAAAATCCCTACAATAGGAATAAAGAGTCCAGTGCTGTCTACAGTTCAACGACAGAATAGACCTGAACACCGCCAAGCTGTCAACGCGGTTGTTATTTCAAAACCTGTTGGTGCTCCTCAGCATCACAACCAACAAAGGGGCGAGAAACCTCGAAGGCAATTCACTCGTCCCAGCATGACTTTGTCTCAGATGTTGCCACAGTTGCTGGAGACCAACCTGGTGACTCTAAAAGAAGCTCCGAAGATTTTAAATACAACACCACTGAAGCATAACCCTAACGCCCGCTGCGCTTATCACTCTGATAGCCCGGGGCATAATACGGATGATTGTTGGGCTTTGAAGAACAAGGTTCAAGACCTGATTGATGCCAAGGAGATCAAGTTTGACCCTCTGGAGACTCCAAACATATTCACTGCTCCTATGCCAAATCATTGAAGGATTTTGTTTCATTTGATTTTCAAGTTGTAATATCTCTTTGTTGTTCGAACAATTATCTATTAATGCCAAACTTTGTTTCATTAATGCATTGCATATGTTTTTCTTGATTTGATCTAGCCATTTTAATTACATTTAAAACTATGCTTTTTACTCGCTTTATGACATTCAACTCTCGGAAAAAATTCTAAGCCTTTAGAGGGAGGATGACGAAACAATGCCATAATCTCATATAGTATGCTTTTGGACAGACCTTGCTGACGATGTACAAGCATTTCTTTCAAATCCTAAACACTGGAGTTATAAGGAAGATAATCCCTAGTCAACCCCTTTGAGCCAAAGAAGTCGGAGTTTTTCTTTTCACAAATTGAAACCTTTAATTTAAACCTGGGGCAGGGTAGCCTCTCAGTTAATTCAAAGATGCGCATTGAAGTCGCAAAACTCTCAGTTCATAATACAACGAACGACATCAAAAGCATTCCTCTGGAATCAAAATACAGTGGTGGTTCCTTATTTCATAGGCAGTCAATCTCTCAAAAGAGAAAAGCCCACTGAGCCAAAACCTATAAAGGAGGCTTAAGAAAGTTGGGGCATCCCGCTGACTGTAATCTCGAAAACAGGAACAGTCAGGCAAAAATTAGGGATAATAAATCAAAAGAACGAGGTCATTACAAATCCTCGACAACATGAAAAATGTTGCAAAAAATGATGAATGCCTTTAAAAATCCAACTTGTGTGAACCATCACCAAAAACGTCGTTCTAAACTCGAATAGAGTTCGGCGCACAATTAACTGAGTTTAGGATTGAAGAACATCACGAAGAGTGGGTGGGTACAAATATACTTTGAGCCTTTATCCTTTGTTTCTTAAACCGAGAACCAAGCCATGTTACAACCCTTCAAAAGTCCTAACTGAAGCATGGGTTAGTTCAAAAGCATACTGTTACAAAAGGTATCCTGACTCCTGTAAGGCTTTACCCTAAATCTTGTGTTGAATTTGTCTTATAAAAAGTTTTCTGCTAAAAAAAAAACGCATTTTTCAAAACTTCGAGACAAGCATAAACTTTGCATTATTTGAATATCACTGTTTGCATTTGGATATTTGTTTGACAGCGGAGAAATTCACACAACGAATATCCGGTGAACAAAAGCTCTCTCAGTGAACAAAATCAATTCAAGAAGGATGACACTTCCCTTGACGAATCTCCTATCAACGAGGGGGCATGGCATGATCATTGTCCATCACCTGGGGCAGTCAAGTCAAGATTCAAGAAATCTCTCAAGATGCCAAATAGCCAGGGGCAGATCTCCATCTGAATCACTTAGGGCATTAGACATGAATTCCGGCAACGAATCTTGCATGATCAAACATCTTCTGGTAGTATGGCAACACAACACTACCGACAGTGACAACTCCCTACACTCTGAGAGCGTGGACATAGTCAAAAAGTACTACGCATAATCAAAGACCCGCTAGGTCGACTGGCCTAGGCAAAAATAAGGGCTTCTCGGCGAACCAAAAGGGTTCGGGCAAAAATTAGGGATAAAAATGAAAATTTTGTACACCCGGCAAGTCGAAAACCTGAAAAGGCGGCTTGGGCAAAAAAGGGTATCCTGATGGACTGAAAACCCGAAAGGGCGGTCCAGGAAAAAATTAGGGATCAAAGCGTACGACTATGTCCCGTCATCTCGTCACTTACCTACCAGAAGAAGATTTTCCATTTCAATCAAAATAGACCAAGCACCTCATAGGTTGGGATAATACTCGATCCACAAAGCCTCCGCAGGCACCTTCACTACCCGCAGGATAAGACAGTAATGATAGCTCTCTCAGCTAAAACTTGCAGCTACGGACGAGTCGGCAATACTCTCCCCAACCAGAGTTGGTCTACCATCAGCCCTGAAAAGGTCGGGTATCCCCAGAAGGTCTTAATATTCCCCAACGGAGTATAAAGACAATCTCCAGCAAGCGTAAGAGCATCTCCGGCAGTCTTAATATTCCTCAACAGAGTATAAGAATGTTTCCCGGAAGAATACAAGATACCCCCAGTGGAGCCATTTCCCCAGCGCAGTCTAAAAAGGCTTCCCCGCCAGAGTTGAATCATCTTACCCAGTAGATTCTGGAAGCTTGTCCCCTGCAGAATACAAATGTATCTCCCCAACCAAATTCAGAAGGTTATCCTCACAAGAGTCTAACTGGGTTACCCTCAGCAAGTTGCAACTGAAAGATCATCCCCAACGAAGTTCTTTCTATCCCCAGCGGAGTTCATCATCAAGATCCCCAACAGAGCTTATCAACAGATTCCCCAGGGAAATTATCATTAAACTCATCAATAGAACATCTCTCCACCACAGAGTAATTCCCCACAGAGTAATCTCTTCATCGTGTTTATTCCCCAACAGAGTTCCTTTCTCCTGCAGGTTTATTCTCACAACCATCTTCGTTCATCATCCCCAACGGAAACGAAGAACTCAACTCTATTCTCCAGTAGCTCTGGGATTTATTTTCCCCAGCTAAAAACATCACATCTTCATACATCATGACATGCATACGCATCATACAACACAAATCTCATTTATTTTGAGAACATCATGACATCATGCATTTCATACATCATGACATTGCATACAGCTAACGTTTTACCTTTTTCAGGAAAAGGCCAATCAAAAGATGGCTACCATCAACCTTTTTAAGTCCCAGTTTAATACCTGTAGCAAGCCAGGAAAATATCTGTGGATGACTGATTGTAGATTGATACCTGTAACAAGCCAGGAAAATTATCTACATGAAGAGATTGAAGATTAACACCTGTAACAAGCCAGGAAGACTTTCTTTCTCAGGTCAGAGATTAATACCTGAAACCAGCCAGGACAAATATCTCCTCGACCAACCTTTTTAGGTCCCAGTTTAATACCTGTAGCAAGCGAGGAAAATATCTGTGGATGACTGATTGTAGATTGATACCTGTAACAAGCCAGGAAAATTATCTACATGAAGAGATGGAAGATTAATACCTGTAACAAGCCAGGAAGACCTTTCTTTCTCAGGTCAGATATCAATACCTGAAACCAGCCAGGACAGCTATCTCCTTGACCAACCTTTTCAAGTTCCAGATCAATACCTGTAGCAAGCCAGGAAAATATCTGTGGACGACTGATTGTAGATTAATACCTGTAACAAGCCAGGAAAACCATCTACACGAAGAGATTGGAGATTAATACTTGGAACCAGACAGGACAAGTTCTATAACCTCAACGGTATACTCCCGGTGAGCACGAGCCAGTTCCTAAATCTCAAACAAAGTTAGACTTCCCCAGTGGAATCTTCTACAACAACAGGTATGCAAGTTCTCGCTAAGGAATCTCTTATGCGATCGACACTCCTGCAGATGGCATCTATAAGCCCATCCTCCTACCAACAATCTCCAAATGGTATCTGTAAGCCCATTCCTGACATCACAATGCTGATACTACACTATGCGAGTGCAAATTTCTGGGCACTCTAGTGTTCAATTATCTTCCACCTTCGGATAACGAAAGGCTCAAAAGCCAATCTATATCCTCAGGTTTAAGAAAATTGAACAGGGGCAACTGTTGTACCCCAAAATTTGCCCTCTCATGTTTTCTAAAGTCTTCCTCTGCATGGTTGATCACAAACTCTTGCCTTAGGAAAAGGAAAATTTTTGAGTGGTGCTTTAAGTACATTTGGATTGGCATTCTGAAAGACCCTTTGATTGGTGTTCTGAAGAAGCCTTTTGATTGGCATTCTGTCAAGCTCTTCGATTGGCATTCTGTCAAGCATTTCGATTGGCATGGATAAAGCACTTCGATTTGCATTCTGAAAGACCCTTCGATTGGTGTTCTGAAGGAGCCTTTCGATTGGCATTCTGGACAAGCCTTTCGATTGGCATTCTGGACAAGCACTTCGATTTGCATTCTGAAAGACCCTTCGATTGGTGTTCTGAAGGAGCCTTTCGATTGGAATTCTGGACAAGCACTTCGATTGGCATTATGTCAAGGCCTTCGATTAGCATTGTGTCAAGGCAGCTTCGACAGGCATGTGAACCATGTCCTTCGATTAACATGAACAACACCTTTCGATTGGCCTGTTAACAAAGCCTTTCGACTGGCCTGTTAACAAAGCCATCTAGAGGGCACTCAAAACATGTCCAGGTACACTGAACATGAGAAAATGGCATGTTTCCCTTGCAAATATAGAAATAATTAAATGCTGATTGTGGATTTAATTCCTGAGTTAAAGGCCAGATTCTTGCCTTTTCTATTCCTAAAGAGCTGATTCGACCAGAGTGATTATGTGCAACTCAAGACCATTCGAAGAAGCATTCAGAAGGCCCATTCGAAGGGTACATAAGAAGTCCATTCGAAGGAGGCAAATCAAGACCAATCGAAGAGCAGGGCCTGAAGGCATTCGAAATTCAAAAGTGTCCAGGTTCATTCAAGAGACACGAGTATTTCAAAAAAGGAAATTATTTAATGTGTCTGATTCTTGTCTCATGGCTTTAATGGCCTAATTAAATGCTGTCTCTTGCCGTTACTGCACCCTCATACCCCTATAAATACAAAGGCCAGCATACATATCCAGGACACGAAAAAAAACTCTACAGACACAAAAAACACACACAAAAAAACTCTGCAGGAACAGGACACGAAAAAACAAACAACAGGAGAACAAAATACATTGGAGTTACGCTGCCAAAAGTCATCAGCATTTTCAGAAGTGATCCAGGCCAAAGAAACCATTCAGAAAAGATCACAACGCCCATAAGCCCCAAATCAAAAGTGCCTACATCCAGGAAGTGCCCAGATCGAAGGTGCCTACATCCAGGAAGCGCCCAAATTAAAAGTCCAATCTACTGGTAAGAAAGGGTAAACTATCAAACCTCATATTTGCATAATACATCCATACTGGTTGTTACCTTCGATTTTCTATCCTAGACATGATCAAGAGGCCTGGGTTTGGCACCCAGGTCATGTTCTTCGTTTGCTAACATTTGCTGCAGATTTAGCCTGAAGAGACCCAACAAGCGCAGGATCGAAGGGCTTGGGGTTCAATACCCATGCCCTGTGTTTTATTTTGCTAACATACTTTTGCAGGTATAGCATCCCAGATCGAAGGAGACACCTTCTCTGGATCGAAGCTTCCCATAGTCCTCCTGGATCGAAGAAGGCATTTTCCCAGGATCGAAGGGAAATCCCTTCCCTGGATCGAAGGCTGTTCATGCCCACTTCCTGGCCCAATCGAAAGAACCATGACTCTATCTGGATCGAAGCTGCCATTCCCTCCTTGGGTCGAAACTCCCTTTTTTTCCCTGGATCGGAGGATTCCCCCCTTGTATTTTATTTTTGTTTTCATTGACATCTTTTTATCTTTTTAATTAACATTAAAATAAAAAAAACACAAAAAAAACCTTAGGCTAGTTTTTTTTTCCTATTAAAATTAACTTTGGTAATTAACTTTTTAATTATCTTAACATTTTTTCCAAAACTAAAATTAAGTAGATTTAGATCCTTTTCTCAAAATAAAATAAAACAACAAAAAGATTTTATTCTTAGGATTTTTTTAGAGGTTATTTTCAGATTCGTGCGCGTTTATTTTATTGTAAATGCCTACTGGTTTGTAATAGCTTAACTAAGACTTTTACACTTTACTGCTTTACTTCCCCGATTTTTGGACATGTAAATAATCCCCCTCCCCGAAGCCTTGTAATAGCGTAGGATTTACAATTCTCGCACTTTAAATTCCCGTACATATACAAAGATAACATAAACTGAAAATTAACACACTTGCACATGCCACTCTTAGGGTACACCTCACTTGGTTGCCTCGAACGTGGTCATTAAGTATAAGATGTTTTAGAGGGCGTCCTTTTGTCCCAAGATCATAAGTTGCCTCGAAACGGTTGCCTCGGAAAAATGATCTAAGACATTAGGATTACCGCTAAGGCGTCCTAACATTGCTTTAGTGACCACACGTCCTTTAAACCGAATTGACCCGAAAACCCCAACAATGGGGCTACCTACTCCTTAATAGTGGGATAGCACTGTCTAAAGGACATTTGCACAGTTTAATTCCTTTTGAGTAGGTAGAGGTTCTTAAGCACTTGCTCATTTTAAAAACAAAAGAAAATTTTTCACACTTACACTTTTCGAACAAAGTTTTCAAAACACTTCATTACACTCTTGAGGACAGAAGCAAGAGTTAAATCGAAATTTCAAACAAAAACTCTTTTCAAAACCCACAAACACAAAGAAAAGCAAACTTTTTGAAAACATAGTGAGCAAGTACCTAAGAGCCCGTGGATAACCACGGATAGAAAGGGTGCTAACACCTTCCCTTTCTATAATCTACCTCCCGAACCCGAGAAACATCTCGAAAAGGAATTTTTCTGTGCTTTTGTCCTTTCCTTGTTGGATAAAATAAAAGACGATGGCGACTCTTGCTTACCGCGACATTTTGCAAAAACAAACGCAAACGCGAACCAGCATTCCAAAAACAGTCAGTTCTCATTCCCACCGATCACATCAAGTGATTTGTTTTCATTTATTTTAGTCTTACAATTAGGGTTAACTACGGATTCGTTATTAGTCTTTCCATGCACGTCTAATTACTAAACAATAATATAGCAAAAAAACTGTAAAGGTGCGGAAAGTAAAAGCCAAAATGTAAACCCTAGACTATTACATCACTTTGGGAGAGGTACATAAGTAATAAAATGTGGGAAAGTAAACCCTAATTACTATTACATCCCAAGAAACAATTACAATAACGAGGAAAATGCGAGAAGAATAAACTACGCGAAAAAAATGTAAGAATAAAAAAATGAACAATGTTATTTCAGTGATTTCTTGATGAAAAAGGTTTTTGATGATTAAATAAATCTAAAAAAGTCTAATTAATTTTAATTAAAAAAGTTGATCAATTAAATTAAAAACCTAAAAACTTAATTTGAATAGGGTTTGTATAAAAGTTTTGAAAAAAATTAAGTTTGTTTAAAAAGGTTTATGGTTTTATGAATTTAGGGTTTTTAAGGAAAAATAAGGAAAAAACAAGGTTGGGTGTTGACCCACGCCCTCAGCCTTTCTTCCCAACACCTTCACCATTGCGCCAAGCACATACTTGTTTCTAAAGAATAACATCAACGCACTTTGTAATATGCAAAACTTGAAAATATGAAAGAAAAAAAAACAAAATACCAAAAGGCAGGGATCGAACCCACACCTTGGTATAACAATGCATTAACATGTGCACCTTTGCTACTGGGGTGACCGCACATCCATTATCATTAGCCAAACAAAATAATTATATTATAAACAAATTCGATGGACCGGAGAGGCGCCGGAGCCCTATCTCCGGTCGTCTTCTTCGGTGAGTATATTTTTCAAACCTACAAAAATAATAAATGTTAGGGATCCAAAGGTACCCTACCCCCCTAAATCCAACCCTGTGAATTCAATGGGAGTGGTATCTTTGGCCAAATCATGCCAGGTTATGAGATACGACTGGAATATCATGGATCGAACCAAACATGGCAACTCGTGGTTCCGATTGCATGGGACCCCTACGATGATCCAATCATGTACAAACACATCTCAGAAACACACTAATAGCGTTAACATGCCTTGAAACAATACAAAAATCGAAATACGAATTTGCAAAAAAATATGAGATAGGAGATGTATGCGTGCGAGTTTTGTGAGCTTTGGATCATCAGGTTTGATCCATTCTTACTCCAATTCTCCTAGAATCGATTGGAAGTGCTGGTATGTGTTGAAGGTGGCTAAAACCAGGGTTGGAGGTTTGCCCTAATTTGAATGATTTTGAGATTTTTGAGAGGTGTTTCTTGCAAATATTTCTTCGTTCCTGCCTTGTCTGAATTGAGGAGAATATATAGCATGAAATTAGGTCAAATAAAACATGGGCTTGGACTTGTGTAAGAAGCCTTGGTCTTATCTTATTTATTTTGTATTTAAAATTAATAAAAATCAAAATAAATAAAATAAAGAGGTAAAGTGGTGAAGAAGTAATTCAAAGCTTCATATGAAGTGTAGAATGTGTATGGACCTTGAAACAATAGCCCATTAGCCCAAAAATTCAAGTTTGCTCAATTTGAACTTCATGCATTTGCTTAAAATTTCCCAACTTGCACTAGTCATAACTCTCTTAATTTTCATCATTTGAAGGTGATATTTGACTTTTTTGAAAGCTCAAGATGTACTCTACAATCTCTATTTTTATCATGTTTGCATTTGAAGACATTATCTTGATGTAATTTGCTTTGAAAAAAAGTGTCTTTTTGTTGACTTTTGAAATGACCTATAATGTATTAGTCCATATCTCTCAAATGAAGCATTTTTGGACTTGAGCTTAGAAATGCAAAGTTGTATAGAATTGAATTTCCTTCAAAATGAGCTTTGTTTGAGGAAAATATGATGAAGCATGTGAAAGTTATGCTTGGTCAAAGTTCAATTGACTTCACCTTAAGAAAACCCTAATTTGGCAACTTTTGACTTTTGATGATTTGAGAGTTTTTATTGATGAATCATGATCAAACCTTGATCAAATGATGAATATCAATTGAAAACGTTGATATTGACAAAAATCTTGAAGTTTGACTATATATTGACCACAATTGACTTTTTGTCCAATATAGTTGATTTTTAGTCATCTGAGCAATTGACTGAGAAAAATTGTGATGTAAGGCATGAAACTTGGTATGAGCATTCTTGAGACATACGAGGAATCATGAAATCAACTTGAGGCCTTATAAACTCAAACTTCCTTGAGAAAAGTGAAACCCTAGTTGTAAGTCCATTGCTTAGGAGAAGAATTTGTCTGATCAATTCTTGAGCAACCTTGAGCATTTGAGAACCCTAGGAGAATGTCTTGAGATAAATGGGAGGAAAATTTTTAGGGTACAACAACTGCCCCTGTTCAATCTTCTTAAACCTGAAGAGTTAGATTGGCATGTCCGCCATTTGTGATTTGAAGGTGGAAGAGGATTGAACACTTAAGTGCCAAGAAATTTGCACTTGCATGTGCAGGAGGTAATGCTGTTGGTCGATAATATTGATTGAATGGGCTTAAAGATGCCATTCGGAAAAGTGACAGAGTGTCATTGTAGATGGTCTTGCAGATGCCATCCGAAGTAACTATTGATAGAAGTATCGGAATGAGTCTACGCTCAACTATATCTGAAGAATGATTTTCAGAATGGATCTCTAAGGAAAGTGCTTAAGTAGCTTCTTCTCAGATTTAGTCTCTGAGGGAAATGCTTGTCGGATTTAGTCTCTGAGGGAATTTTTTTCCAGATTTAATCTCTAAGGGAAATACTTGTCATATAGATAATCGCCTTGTCCTGCTTCGGGAATTGATCTATAATCTGTTTTTGTTTGTAAACTCGTTCTATTTTGGGAATTCATACTACCTGGTCATATTGATAATTTCCCTATCCTATTTCGGGAGTTAATCTTTTCCTGGCTATATAGATAGTTTCCTCGTCCTGCTTCAGGAGTTAATTTGTGCCTGGTCGTATAGATAGTTTCCCCGTCCTATTTCGGGAGTTAATCTAGGACGCGCTTTTTATTGGCAAACCCTTCTTTTTTTCAGGAATTCATACTGCCTGGTAATACAGATAATTTCCCCATCCTGTTTCGGGAATTAATCTTTGACCTGATCATATAGATAGTTTCCCTGTCCTGTTTCGAAAATTAATCTCTGACTTGTTTGAAAATTGCTGATGATATTCGTCTGTTTGTAAACTTTTACTTGAAAAGACAAAGTTAGTTTTTATGTAATGTCATGACAAATGTAATGCATTGCATAATGATGTTCTCAAAGTAAATGAGAGTGTGTTATATGCGTTTCGGTATGCATATGCTATGATGTATTGTGACATGATGTATAGATGTAGGATGTCATTGAAGCGTATCAGTAGATTTATATAACATCTTTGGCTAGGGAACATAAATCCCTGACAGTCGCTAGGGATGAAGGATATGTCTCTTTAATCTTGTTTAGAATGTCTCAGCTGGGGATTCCGGTTTTTTCTATTTTGAGGATACTCGGCTAGGAATGTTTGACTTCTGCTTGGGGATAGAAGAATTCAGGAACATTGGTTGTTCGTTGTTCTACTGGGGAATTTAGTTCTTATATACCCTGACTGGGGATAAAAGAGATGGATAACCTTCTTAGGCTATGTCTGATAGAGTTTCCGATATGGATGCCGACTTTTTTGTGGGAAGACAAAGTTAAATGATATCTGGAGATAATAACTCTATCGGGATAGCAATCTTGACTATACTTTGCCGGAGAAGAGCATCCTACCGGGGATTTGCAGTAATCTGAGAAATGAACTTTGTTGGGGAATTAAACCCTGCTGGGGAAATAAACAATGTTGGGGAAATAAACCCTGTTGGGGAAATAAACCCTGCTTGGAGAAATAATCCTTGCTTGGAGAAATAAACCTTGCTTGGAGAATTAAATTCCTGTGAACTTTGTTGAGGACATAATCTGTGACGAGGATTGGAATTATGTAGGCCGTGCAGAGGAAGTTTCCACTATATGTTGGAGAATTGATCAAACTGCTTTATCCGCTAGGGGGATTTACTGGGAGAGCTGACTTGTTTTTATGTTTTTTTGCAAATGTTGCAGATAGCAAGAGTCGCCACCGAATTTTCTTTTATCCAATAAGGAAAGGGTGAAAAGAACAAGAAAAACCTTTTAAGATTTATGAGTTCGGAGGGTAAGTTATGAAAGGGGAGGTTTTAGCACCCTTTTCATCCGTAGTTATCTACAGGCTCTTAATTGCTTAGCTCACTTTAAACTTGCTTTGTGTGTGTGTGATTCGAAATTATTTTGAATGCCAATTGTGAGGCAAACTTTGTAATAGTTCTTGTGACAGTCCTCAAGAATGTATACAAAGTGTTTTGAAAATATTTGTTTGGAAAGTAGTGTGAAAAATGTATTGTTTGTGAGAAAAGTTGTAAGCAAGCAATTAGGAGTTCTTACCCACTAAAGGTCGCTCTTGTTATTTTCCTTCTCCGTTAGAGATAGTACTATCCACACCATTAGTTGGTAGGTAGCTCTATCTATTAGATGTGAAGGGACAAACGTAGGGTCATCGTATGGTCATAGAAGGCAACATGTAAGGATACTTTTAGCAATTTGAAGGGACAATCATAATTTTGATGGCAACTCGAAGGGACTAGATCATTTTGTAGGAAACTCGAAGGTTCATCGAGGGATTAGGATCTTTATTCGAAAGGGACCATGATGATATTGTTTAACCGAGGTTCTTTGTTAAAGCATCCCTACGTTCGACGGACATGATCATTTGTTTTTTCGAAGGCAACAAAGGGAGGTTACCCTAGAGGTACAAGTGTGCAAGTCTGTTGATTCGATTATTTTATCTTTCATTAGGGATTTCTAGCGTTTGATTATTATCTTGAAATACAATCCTATTAGCTAACAATTGTATATACATACAAGGCATACGAAGCATACGCGCAAGAAAATAAAATGCGAGAAAGTAAAGACCTACAACTATTACATGGCTTTGGGAGATTTACAATACTTACAACTTTGCGGGAATTTTAAACGCTAAGCTATTACAAAAAACACTTATGCGACCTATACAATGATTTCTAATAAAATAAATGGCAAAAGTAAACAAAAATGTTTGCAAAATCATTTTTAAAGTCTTAACATCTAAAAGATTAGAAATTAATTTTTTGTGTATTTTTTGGTTTGATTTGAATAATAAAATAAATATATTTTAAACCTAAATTAAATACTTAATTAATTATAAAAAAAACCTATGTCTAACTAATGAATTAAGAAAAATATTGTCTAAAATTAAATTAATCTATTAAAAGTCTAAATCAGATTTTATATATTTTTTATGATTTTTTTGATTAAATATTAATTAAAAGAAAAGATAAATTAATTAAAAAAAATAAAAAGGAAAAAAAAGCAAGAAAATTGTAAAATGGATAAGCCAAAAAAAGGGTTGCAAGCGTCGGGGCATTCATCTTCACATGTGATCACCTCAACCAATCAGAGCAAGTGGTTGAGCTTGTTTCAGGTGGTGAATTGATTGAATATGAGTATGAAAATGTTTCTCAGACCTTCAGGAAGTGACTATAGACCTTAGATCGCTTTGAAGTTGCTTAGAATTTGAGAATCGAATGTGAAGCAATGTTGAATATTTTTTCTCTTTGAAACCCCCTTCTCTTGCCAATTTTTCATGTGTCTTGTGTCTAAATGTGGTGTGTTTATATAGAGGAAGAAAAATAGATCAAGACAAAAGAGGAAAAGACCAAGTATTCAATGCCTTGCCAAAACACAAAAATAAACATGTTTTCAAACATTCCATTTTGAGAAGATCATGTCTCAACACTTGTCCCCCATGTTTGCATGGCTTTCCAAGAGTCTTTGGGCCTCAAATTTGATCCAACACCAAGCCCATATGCCTTTGTCTATCATTTACTATTTTATTTATTTGATTTTGTATTTAATTTAATAAAAAAAAATAAATGAAATAAAAATAAAATAAAATGCGTGAGTGGATTTATGGGTCTCTTATCATGTCATGAACATGTTTGAACTTAAAATTTAGGTCCATTAGTCCATAATTTCAAAATTGATCATTGTAAGTTTTATGTATTTCTCAAAATTTTCTTAACTGCACCAATCACAACTCTCTCAAATTTCATCATTTGAGGGTGATCTTTGACTTTTTGGAAAGCTCAAAATGTCCCCTACAATATTTATGTTGATCATTTTTTCATTTGAAGAATTTATCTTGATGTAAGTTGCCTTGACAAAAAAGTGTCTTTTTTATTGACTTTTTGAAATGACCTATAATGTTTTGGCCCATATCTCTCAAATGAAGCATTTTTTGGACTTGAGATTTGAGAGACAAAGTTGTATAGAATTAAATTTCCTTCAAAATGAGCTTTGGTTGAGAAAAATCTGATGAGGCATGTGAAAGTTATGCTTGGTCAAAGTTCAGTTGGCTTCTTCTAAAGAAAACCCTAATTTAGCAATTTTTGACTTTTAATGAATCTTGAGTTTTCTTGATGAATCATGATCATAACTTGATCAAATGATGAATGTGACCTCAAAATCTTGATGTTGACCTAAAATCTTGAAGTTTGACTGTATGTTGAGCACAATTGACTCTTTGTCCAATATAGTTAATTTTCACTCATATGAGAAATTGACTGAGCAAACTTGTGATGCAAGGCTTGAAACTTGTCATGAGGGTACCTTGAAGCATATGAGGAACCATGAAACTCACTTGAGGCATTAGAAACTCAATTTTCTTTTAGAAACACAAAACCCTAATTGTAGGCCATTGCTTAGGAGAGATGCTTGTATGTTCAAACCCTTGAGTATTCTTGAGCAATTGAGAACCCTAAGAGCATGAGAAGGTTTCTTGAATTAATTGTATTAAAAAATGGGATGAAAAATTTTGGGGTACAACATCTACCCCTATTCAATCTTCTTAAACCTGAAGAGTTAGATTGGCATGTCCGCCATTCATGATCTGAAGGTGGAAGAGGATTGAACACTTAAGTTCCAAGAAATTTGCACTGACATGTGCAAGAAGTGACACAATTGGTTTATTATAATTATTAAATAGGCTTAAATATTCCATTTTGAGAGGTAATAGAGTGTCTTCGGAGATGGGCTTACAGATGCCATCCAAAGTAACTGTTGGTTGGAGTATAAGAATGAGTCTACGCCTGACTGTATCTGGAGGATGCTTTTCAGAAGGAAAATGCTCACCAGAATTCAGTCTCCGGGGGGAATGCTTTCCAGAATAAACTTTTGAAGGAGATGCTTTTCATAATGAAGCCCTGAAGGAGATGCTTTTCAAAATAAACCTCTGTAGAAAATGCTCGCCAGAATTCAGTTTTTGGGGGGAATGCTAGTCAGAATTCAGTCTCTGAAGGAAATCATTTGGTCAAGCAGATTGTCGCCCCATCCTATTTTAGAAATTGATCTACAATCTGTTTTTCATGGGTAAACCCGTCCTATTTCGGGAATTCATACTGCCTGGTCATATAGATAGTTGCCCCATCCTATTTTGGGAATTAATCTGCGACCTGTTTTTTGTTGGTAAACTCGTCCTGTTTCGGAAATTCATATTGCCTGGTCATATAAATAGTTGCCCCGTCCTGTTTCAGGAATTAATCTCTGACTTGTTTTTTGTTGGTAAACTCGTCCTATTTCAGGAACTCATACCGCCTGGTTATATAGATAGTTTCCCCGTCCTAATTCGGGAATTAATTTACGGACTATTTTTTTGTTGGTAAACCCGTCCTATTTCGGGAATTGATATCGCCTGGTCATATATATAGTTTCCCTGTCTTGTTTCGGTAATTAATCTATGACCTATTTTTTATTGGTAAACCCTTCCTGTTTTGAGAATTCATATTTCCTGGTCATATAGATAGTTGCATTATCCTGTTTCGGGAATTAATCTGCGACCTATTTTTTGTTGGCAAACTCGTCCTATTTCGGGAATTCATACTGCCTGGTCATATAGATAGTTGTTGTAGTAGTAGAAATGTTGAGACTAAGCCATTGGATTAACTTGATTCGCACATATCAAAATGAAAATCGCCACCGCGCTTTATTGTTTCCAAAGTAATGAGAAAAGAGAGAATAAACCAAAAAGAGGGGGAGAGAATCTAAGTTCCGAGGTTTTTTATGCAAAGGGAAGGTATTAGCACCCTAAACATCTACGGTACTTTGCATGAACCTCTTTGAAAATTTGTGTATTTTGGCTTTAAGTGTTGTATACAAAAATAAATTATTGAATGAGAGAGGAAATATTTTTTTTATAATTTTTTCACCCGCCGCGGTTGCGAACCTTTAGTGCCTACATACCACCTTCCGTGCAATAGGGGATCGGGGTACTCGTAGTTCACCTTTAAAAATTTAAAACACAAGTGTGTTGGTTAATTTTAAGAGATGAGACATCATTTTCATATCCGAGTGGAAGAACATACTTACTACCCACGATTAGGAGAAAGGAGAATTTGCGTCATCTCAAAGTGGAGGATATGGCTTGGATTTTAAAGTCAACAAAGCCTCTCTCAACACCCAAGTGGAAAATATCTCACTTCACTACATATCGTAGAAGTATAGTAGCTCGCATCACTACAAAGATTGACAAGAGTCCAATATTTTGAGAAAAGTTTTAAGGTAAAAAGCCAAAGTGGCAAAATGGTTTGAATGAGATTGATTGAATTTTAGTCTTCTCACAAAAAACGTCAAAGTATTATTAAGTTGTTTAAAGTTTGATTAAGAAAATATTTTTAAAATGCATGGACCTGAGTCCAAGTTTATTATGAAAGCGGTTCAAGTTTAAAAACAAGAAGAGTTTTCAAAAGGAGGGAGAAGATTTTTGAAATTAAAGAAGATGTGAGGAGATGAAGGGACTATCCTAAAGCATAACGTAAAAGCTAAGGAAAAGAGCTGTCAAACCAACAATAAACCAACACTTGACATAATGAGTCAATATAGAATTCTCATACTTTAGATTGAAACCAAACAAGAAAAGATATTAAACCTCTTTAGAATATAAAACTTCAAATGCATTAAGTCTTCACAAAAATTGGGTAGAGTAACAGCTGTATACAGATGAATTCTCGACCACAGACAAAACGCATAATCAGAATAACCTGCACACAAAGAAAACAAACAACCCAATGTCTCGGGGTAAACCCCAAGAACTCTAGACAAAATAACAATAGAAGTCACAAGGTATCAAGGTAGTCAAGGCTTCTAATCTTAAGTCCAAGAAGTCCATAACTCCAAAATGCCAAGGATAGTAACCAAGTAGTCCAAGTGCCATTAAAGTTTTTTATTGTTCAAGTTGGTTATTATGTATGTTCAAAAAGAAAATGAAAAGCTCAAGTGAGCAAAAAAATGACATAAAGATAAATGCTCAAGTGAACAAAGATGAAAATAGCATGAAATGTAAATGCTAAGATAAATGCTGGTTAAAGTAAAAGCATAAAGTAAAAGCCTAGAAATAAAAGTCAATTGTTAATGAGTTAGAAATTAGAAGTTAGTTGAATGACCATCTTGAATCTTACATTTGAAAACTCGTTAGAAGATAGATAAAATCAAAGCCTCTCAACAACAAGTTTCATTTGCTTTTTGTCAAGTATATCATTCATTTCAAAATCTCAAGGCAACAACAAATGATCAACGATGTTTAAATGATTCACTTAGTCCAAAATTTATGATGATTCATTAGAGGATTGATAAGACCAAAACCTCCTAACAATGAACCTCAAGGTTATTAGATCAAAGGTTTCAAATTAAATATACTAGGGCTTGCAAACATAAGTTTAGGCCACGAATGATCATTTCTCGAATCGGGACAAAATTTAGTGCTATGTTAAGCAATCGTAAGTGGACTTATATAGAAGTCACACTTATTTTGAGGCCGGTCAATAGCAATGTATGTAACATATGTTTGGAGTGATGATATGTAAATCATCCTCTAACAACATGTAACACAAAAGAGAAGGGGATAATATGAAGAGGGATGGGATATATTTGAATCAAAAATTTTAATCAAACTATCATTAAAATCATCCATCCATTTTAGTAGAGTTAAACTCAACACTCAAGATCCAATGAGGTTAATGAAGTTTATGATCAACAATCACATAGCCATAATATATTAAAGAAATAAATTGCATTTAATGAATAAAATAAAAAGAAAAAATGATTTTCTAAAATGTTTTTAAAAATGAAAATAAAAGGTAAAATAGTAAACTATATTCAAAGTATCAAAGAAAAATTAAAAGAGACCATAGAAAAGTCAGAAATGATCTCAAATATTTTTATAAACTTTTTGGTAATTTTTAAAAATAGAATAGCATTTTTAAACTAATTAAAATTACTTAAATAAGTAAAAAAAAAGATAAAAAATAATAGAAGTCAAAATAAAATTTATAGAAAAAATTCTGAAAGTAAAAAATAAGGAAAATGATTTTTTATAAAAAATTTTAGAATTTAAAAATATCAAAAATTATTTTTTAAATAATTAGAAACAAATCAATATAAAGGAAAAATTATAAAAAATGTTAAATCTAAAAATAAAATCATGAAAAAATAAAAATCAGAAAGAAAGTCAAAAGGACTTGGAGAAAGAAAGTCTCAAACGAAAGCGTACAACTGAAGGGCTGTTAAGTGCAACGTTCAACCTAGATTCTCACAACCAAAGGTTAGAAGAGGCCACTGCTGAAATCGGGAGGTTAACTAGATGGTACGAAAAGGAAACACATGACAAGAAGGTGCTAGAAGAAAGTTTGAGAGCCCAAATCCAAAGTTTGGCACAAGCTTCCTTAGATCAAGAAGAGTTGGTAAAGTACCTCGCCACCGAACTCCAAGACAGCCACGAATCATAGGTCAAAGCGCGCCTTGAGAGGATAGAAGCAGAGAAACTCTTGACTCAGAGGACTCCAGAATATGAGCATGTATGTTTAAAGTTGCAGGGTCTTCAAAAGGATTTTCTCATCCAAAAAAGGTTTACACAGAAATAAGGGGTGAAAATATGTATTGGGAAGAGAAGTATACCAAGATCGCCTAAGTTGGGAGGGATAACCACAAGATAATCCCACATCTTTATCAGGAATACATGTACTACAAGGACAAACATGAAAAGCTCATCTTCTTAGCCAACAATCTCATTGAGGACATCCCTAGAAGTTTAAAAGATGCAGAGAATGTAATGGTTCCCCTTCCAAAGGATGTTGAAGACTTTCTACAGCTCTGCTGAGAAATGGTTGATTGCTTCAGAGCACACATCCGCAGGCGCACTTAGGAAATTTAGTTCCTTTTTAATTACGTTTACCCAAACGAGTTTTGATACCAATTTGTAATATTTTTCAATATCGGGATTATGTTACTCTTAATAAAGGAATTTTGTTTCCCTATCTCGAAGGCGTATCTATTTTAAAGATAGTCACTAAATAAAATAATAAATGAAAATACAAGTATATACCCAAGTGAATAAGACAGTTAAAATAAGAAATCATTTCTTAATCATGCATATCCATTTGCACACATGCATTTATAAAACACTTGCATGTCATATCAAAAACTCAGTTGCTTTAAAAATCTCTCCAATTAAGCCATTGGTAAAATAAGACCTCCACCTCCTTGGCCTCTATATCAAACAAGGGCCCATCAACAGAAAGCGATGGAACAGATCGAGGAGACACAAGCTGTGTTCAAAGAGGATCTTGATCAAGTGAAGGGTGTCGTAAGCTCAATGAAAGGAGATTTGAGCCAGGTTCTTCTAGCTTTGAAGAATATTATCGATAGGCAGGATCAAATTCCCAGGGTAGCTTTTGAAGACGTAGCCCAAACCATTGGTGCATCGAGCGGTCACCAACTGAGGAAAGAGCCGGAAGCAGGACCCCAAAAGTCTGCAATGGCGCAGTAAGAGGTTGAAACTGAAGGATTTATCCCACCACCATCAAAAGTAGGGGCATCGCATACCCTACAAGTTCCAACCAATAATGCAGATAATTACCTAGACTTGCAATACAAAGATCATGATCCAGCGGATGCTCACCAGGAACCCTTGAAGACAACTGGTGCTCATGCTGCGGACAACCCACTGGTAATGAATCAATATAAAGCCTTGGAAGAAAGACTGAAGGTTGTGAAAGGCTTCGACGCTTTCAAAGTATACGCTCTGGAAATGGGTTTAGTCCCTGATGTGGTGATACCGCCAAAATTCAAAGTACCCGACTTTAGAAAGTATAAAGGGCTCAATTTTCCGAGGAATCATCTTCGTATGTACTGCAGGAAGATGCATGCCCATGCCCATGATCAGAAACTAATGATTCATTATTTCCAAGATAGTCTAAGTGGGGCATCTTTGGACTGGTACATGCAATTGGAACGAACGCATATCCGAACTTTGGTGGATCTTGCTAATGCTTACTTGAAGCATTAAAAGTATAACTTGGACATGGCGCCTACTTGCTTGCAACTCCAAAATATGTCCCAAAAGAAGGAAGAGTCTTTCAAAGAATATGCTCAAAGGTGGAGGGAGATGGCATCCCATGTACAACATCCACTGTTGGAAAAGGAACTCGTAGACATGTTCATGGGAATCCTACAAGGGCTTTATTATGATAAAATGGTGGGAAGTGTCACATCAGGATTTTCAGACTTAGTGTCTATTGGTGAAAGAATCGAAACTGGTTTGAAAATTGAAAATATATTAGGGTGATCGTCAAGCACCCCTTATAATTCAAAAATACCGGCTTCAAAATTCCCAAGAAGGAAGGATGGAGAAGTTAACATGGTGGCCTCACAACCAAGGACATCACAACCATTGGTGATCCCGCAAGGACAAAGGTAGGACAGATTTAAAAGGCCACCTAGAAATTTTGATCCACTGCCCATGCCACCAAGCTAGTTGTTACAACACTTGGTTAAGGCATCCCTGGTGGAAATCAAGCCTTTATCTACTCCGGTCGGGCCACTCCCACAAAGATACAATGACGATGCTAGGTGTGAGTACCATGCTAATTCTCCAGGGCACACCATAGACCAATGTTGGGCCTTCAAGCATAAGGTTCAATATTTGCTAGAGTCTCAAGACATCACCTTTGATAAACCTAATATCAAATCAAACCCTATGCCTCCGCATGGTGAACCTACAATAAATGCAATCGAGGTGGTCACCGACTTTGGGGGAACCATAAAGGCAAAAACCCCTATCAACTTGTTGAAGGAATATCTGTTCGAATGTGGATTCTTGTTAGAGCACAATAAAGCTTTTGAAACAACTCTGGAAAATATGGTGGATCGGGGGATAGTCCAATTCAGACTGTACCCTGAAGAAAAATTTATAGCCACAATTGGAGGGAAAAAGCCACTGGTAATACCTTTCCAGGGTCCAAGCCTTACCAAGAAGACTCTAGTCATTCCATGGGGAGAATCAGCAGAGGCCACTAAAAGGGTACCTAAGAAGACCCTCTTAATACCCATCACTCGAAAAGCCACGATGGTAGTTAAGGGACCGTCATCTATCCCTTACGAGAATAATAAAGCGGTACCTCAGAGTTATGACTTAGCCGTATACATCAATGGAGTGAAGCAGGAAAGCAGGCCATCTGCAAGTCAAGGACTTACAATCTCAAACATAGTAGGAACAGGTGGTATGACCCGGAGTGGTCGAATCTATGGAGCCGAACCATAAAAAAGACAGATGTTATTCCAATGAAGGATAAAGGAAAAGCAGTGGTTGATACAAATCAGGAAACATAATCTCCGAACAAAGACTTTACTGATCAAGAGGCAGAGGAGTTTTTGAGAATAATCAAAAAGAGTGACTACAAAGTGGTGAATCAGCTCCATCAGACTCCGGCAAAAATATCCATACTCTCGCTACTCCTTAACTCTGAAGCACACCGAGATTCCTTGATGAAAGTGTTAAGTTCAGCTCATGTCGCAAAAGAAATTTCGGTGAATCAATTTGACAATGTCGTAGAAAATCTCACGTCCTGATCCTACCTGGGTTTCAGCAACAATGAATTACCGCCACAGGGCTGGGCCCATAACAAAGCACTCCACATTACTATGCAAATAGTTACTACCCATTTGTCCAGAGTTCTTACTGACACTGGTTCTGCTCTTAACGTGTTGCCAAAGTCAAGTCTCGTAAAGTTAACAATAGACGATGTGACAATGAGACCAAGTTCTACGATAGTAAAGGCATTTGACGGTTCGCGAAGCTCGATGCTAGGGGAGGTGGACCTTCCAGTAAAGATTGGACCGTGTATTTTCAATATCACTTTTCAAGTCATGAACATCGAACCAGCATACACTTTCTTACCAGGGAGACCTTGGATACATGCAGCAGGGGCAGTAACCTCGACCCTGCATCAAAAGTTAAAGTTCCTAGTGGAAGGGAAGATGATCATAATTGACGGCGAGGAGGACATTTTCGTGAGCCACATTGAGTCATACAGGTATATTAGTGCCGACGAAGACTACATAGCCACCCCGTTTCAAGCCTTGAAAATTGCTTCGATGATAACATTACCAGTCGAGAAGGGTAACAAGACTAAAGTGACATCATGGAGAGATCTGCAAATGACTAGGGGAGATGATGCCCCAAAACGCTGGGGAAATCTCCCAGAAATTACTAAGAAGAAGAATCCCTTTGGTTTGGGCTACGAATCGTCGAAGGCTACTCTGAGAGGCAAAGCATGTTTTCCTCCGATTCGAGAGACTTTCTTCAGCAAAGGAACAGGGCATGCGGGCACATGACAATGATGTCAAGAAAAATCAATACCAAAAGGCCAACCGATATCATCAGAGAGGGCGCCCCGGGGGAAGAGCTTAAAGGATGGATTGCTTTGGAGATTCCTGAGATATTTTTCTTTTCTAAGTAACATTTATTGTTCTGAAAGAACCTATGTCAAACACGAGGCATAGGGGGTGCTTGTAAGGGTTTTCCTTGTTCTTATTTCAGACAATATTTATAATTAATAAAAGTTATATTCTGTTTCAATTAAAATCCTTATCTTTCTTTTGCATTTGTCTATTAAATATTAAAATGGCAATACCTTCTTTGCATACATATTTTCAAATTCTAAGCACTAAAATATGAACCAAAACATGATAAATGTGCAGATCCATGCCCAAAATTAATGATAACGCTATTGCTACGACCCGATACGATTTTGATATTCCTATCCACCAAGCCGAAGAGGAAAATGACGAAGATCTTGAACTCTCCGGAGGAAATGGCGAGGGAAATAGAGCGAAAGGATAACAACATACAACCATATCAAGAGCCTATTGAGACCATTAACATGGGCACATAAGGAGATCCAAAAGAAATCAAGCTAGGGGCAATGTTGGAAGAGAGCATCAAAGACAAGCTAATCAATTTATTACACGATTATATGGATATATTCGATTGGTCCTACAGGGACATGCCGGGGTTGGATACAGACATAGTGGTGCACAAACTACCTCTCAAAGAAGGGTGTTCTCCAGTCAGGAAAAAACTCAGAAGAACCCGTCAAGATATGTCCAACAAGATCAGAGAAGAGGTTCTCAAACAATTTGACGCAGGGTTCTTAGCAGTGGTAGATTATCCACCTTGGATAGCTAACATTGTACCAGTACCCAAGAAGGATGGCAAAGTACGCATGTGCGTAGATTATCAAGACCTTAATAAGGCGATCCCTAAAGACAACTTTCCGTTACTCCACATCGATGTCCTAGTTGATAATACGGCTCAAGCCTCAATATTCTCATTTATTGACAGTTTCTCGGGCTATAATCAAATCAAAATGGCGACTGAGGACATGGAAAAGACTACCTTCTTGACACCTTGGGGAACTTTCTGCTACAAAGTAATGCCATTCGGTCTCAGGAACGCAGGGGCAACCTATCAGAGGGAAATGGTCACGTTATTTCATGATATGATCCACAAGGAGGTTGAAGTATATGTTGATGATATGATTGCCAAATCCCATATGGAGGAGGAACATATCCTACATCTACAAAAGTTATTCGAGCGGCTACGTAAGTTCAGACTAAGGATGAACCCGAATAAATGCACATTTGGCGTCAGATCAGGCAAATTGTTAGGTTTTATTGTAAGCCAGCGGGGTATCGAGGTGGATCCCGAAAAAGTGAAAGCTATACAAGAGATGCCCGCTCCAAGGACAAAAACAGAAGTACATGGTTTCTTAGGGCGATTTAACTACATCTCGAGGTTCATATCGCATCTAACAGCTACGTGCGAACCAATATTCAAGTTATTACGAAAGGATCAGACGGTAGTATGAAATGATGATTGTCAAACTGCCTTCGAAACGATAAAACAGTATTTGAAAGAGCCACCAGTCTTAATACCACCAGTCCCTGGAAGGCCGCTCATCATGTACTTGACAGTGCTCGAAGGGTCAATGGGTTATGTTTTAGGACAGCAGGATGAAACAGGTAGAAATGAGCATGCAATCTATTACCTCAGTAAGAAATTCACTGACTGCGAAACCAGGTACTCACTCCTTGAGAAAACTTGTTGCGCATTGGCTTGGGATACCAAGAGATTGAGACAATATATGTTAACCCATACTACATGGTTAATAGCAACAATGAATCCTCTAAAATACGTGTTTGAAAAGCCAACTCTTACCGGAAGATTTGCACGATGGCAGATGTTACTATCAGAATACGACATCCAATATGTCACGCAAAAGGCTATAAAACGTAGTATACTAGCGAATCATCTAGCTCACCAACCGCTATCAGAATATCAGCCCATGAAGTTCGACTTTCTCGACGAGGATGTCATATTTATAGCTGACTACGAAATACCAGGACCAGACGAAGGGCCCGAGCCAGGGGCACGTTGGACACTTATGTTTGACGGGGCTTCAAATGCACTAAGTCACAGTGTAGGGGAAGTATTAACATCTCCCAAGAATCATCACCACCCTACACTGCAAGGTTATGTTTTGGCTGCACCAACAACATCTCTGAATACGAAGCCTGTATACTAGGGCAGGAAGCTGCCATCGATTTAAGAATAAAGCACCTGGAAGTGTTCGAGGATTCTGCGTTAGTCATATACCAGGTTAATGGCGAATGGGATACTAAACACCCTAAATTGATTCCATATCGAGATCATGTTTTAAAGTTAGCTGCAGAATTTACAGAAATCACTTTCAGTCATATCCCACGAGAAGAAAATCAAATGGTAGACGCTCTGGCAACCCTATCATATATGTTCAAAGTGACATGGCCAAATCATGAACCGCGTATTATGATCAGACATTTCGAAGAACCTGCACACTGCCTTGCCATTGAGGAAGGACCCAACAACAAACCTTGGTTCTACGACATCCAGAAGTACCTAGAAAGGCAGGAATATCTAGAAAATGCCTCCATCATTGACAAGCGAACCTTACGAAGGTTAGCTTCAAAATTCTTTTTAAGTAATGGAGTGGTATACAAAAGAAATCATGACATGGTACTACTCAGATGTTTGGAAAAGCAAGAAGCAGATACACTCATGAGAGAAATCCACGAAGTCACCTTTAGGATCCATACAAACGGGCATGCCATGGCCAGAAAGATTCTGCAGGCAGGGTATTACTGGTTAACAATGGAAGCTGATTGCTATCATTACACGAAGACATGCCATAAATGTCAGATCTACGCCGACAGGATAAATGTACCACCGACTCCTCTGAACGTCATGAGCTCCCCTTGATCATTCTCAATGTGGGGAATTGATATGATTGGCATGATCGAGCCGAAAGCATCCAACGGACACCGCTTCATATTGGTAGCCATTGACTACTTTACCAAATGGGTAGAAGCAGCATCATACGCCAACGTAACAAGTCAAGTGGTTACACGCTTCATCAAACAGAACATCGTATGCAGATATGGTGTCCCAAGTCGGATAATTACAGATAACGGGTCTAATTTAAACGACAAGGTGATGAAGGAACTATACGACGACTTCAAAATCGAGCATCATAACTCCTCACCATACAGACCAAAGATGAACGGGGCCGTCGAAGCAGCCAACAAAAATATTAAGAAAATCATCCAGAAAATGGTGAAGACATACAAAGATTGGCACGAAATGCTCCATTTCGCTCTGCATGGCTATCACACTTCTATACGCACATCAACAGGCACGACTCCTTTCTCACTAGTATATGGCATGGATGCAGTACTCCCGGTGGAAGTTGAGATACCATCACTTCGAGTCCTGAGGGAAGCAAAGCTGGAAGAAGCGGAATGGGTGCAGGCCTGACTTAACCAGCTCAAACTTATTGAAGAAAAATGATTAACGACTTTGTGTCATAGTCAGTTACATCAAAAGAGAATGAAAAGGGCCTTCGACAAGAAAGTACACCCTCGAATATTCAAGGAAAGGGATCTAGTCCTCAAAAAGATTCTACTAACTCGCCTCGATTCACGTGGTAAATGGACACCCAATTATGAAGGTCTATTTATAGTCAAAATAGTGTTCTCTGGAGGTGGACTCGTCCTCACAACAATGGATGGGGAAGAACTACTGCATCCAAACAACTCAAATGCAGTCAAAAAATACTATGTATAAAAAGCTCTCTAAGATCGAACCCCCAAAAGGGCGACTTAGGCAAAAAGGAGCGCCCCGGTGGATCGAAAACCCTAAAGGGAGATCCAGGAAAAAATTAGGGGAACACAACAAGAAAATTATCCCAGTGGATTGAAAACCCAAAAGGGAAATCAAGGTAAACGTTAGGGATTTCATACAAAGAAATAAAGAACAAAAAGACTACGATCTGAGAGCTACGACTACGAACCATGAAGGGAAGGATAAATTGGAATCATACAACTCAGAGGCAGGGAGATAAGATCATCAAAAGATATGGGGGAACAACAATAGCGATTATCATTTTTTCATTGCCATTTACTGTTTTAAAACCTTTTGTAATTACCTCTTTCTAGGAATTGCATCTTGTATTCTCGCCTACTCGGAGGCATATCAATAAAACATTTGGTTTCTTTACATCTTTCGAATTATGTTTTTCTTTTCTCAGATTTGTTTACAAAATACTACGATTATTACTGGTAAATATTGTCTTGAAATCATTTTGGTGAATTAACAAAATAAAAGCATTTGACAAAATATCGAAAAACGTTTGGGTTAGAAAAGTATCGAAGGAAAATCCACGTATATGTCCATGCACACATTTACTCCCACGTCTTGCAGAAATCTATACACATGTATGCGTTTGTACCTATGCATATCTACACGTTCATACACGAAGTCTACAACCACGCACATATCTGCGCCTATGCTTGCACTCGATGATACAAGGTCATTACGTATACATACACGTCCCTGCGTAAAGTCTATGTCCATGTCAGCACCTATGCCTAACTTATGACACAATGTCTACGCTTATGTCTATGCTTATAAATCTACGCATAGGCCATCATTTACGTCTACGCCTACATCTATACAAAATCAATGTTCAAATTTTTCTAACATTCAAGTTCAACAGTTCTACGATGACAAAACATACAATGCTAGGAATTGGTAAACTCTAAGCCAATGGTTTAAAGGAGAATGCCAGAAAGGATCTTCATAACATTCCAAGGCATACACGCATCTTACACACATTTCATACATACATACATTTTGCATATCCCGAGCATACATACGATGTGCAGTCTTGCATACAATGCGCATATAGTCAGGGTTCAATGTCAATGTCAAACATCATACATTTTGCATACACACATCATTCAATACACATGCATACATATATCGCCCGACAAGCAGAAAAATAATGTTACCCTCGATTCAACCACTAAGGGTCAACCCACGCAATAATCCTCCTACGATTCAACCCATCACCTTATTCTTCATGCCGTGACACATTTAGCCCATCACCTAAGTCTTCCTGCAATAATGAGTTACTTACAAGCTCAGTATGTTGCCCCTAAGCCGCAACTTATCTTCAAAGCCCATTACCTTGCCTCTAAGATGCAAGTGAATCCTCAACACTCCGTACGTTGCCTCTAAGCCGCAACGCATTCTCAAAACCCCATTGCATTTCCCCTAAACTGCAATGCATTTTTTAAAAACTTGGTATATTGCGTCTAAGCTGTAATATATTCATTCAACTTAAACACATTGCCTCTAAGCCGCAATGTATCTCTCCAGATAGGTATATTGCCTCTAAACTGCAATGTACCTCTCCAGATCAATATATTGCTTCTAAGCCGCAATGTATCCTCCAACTCAACACATTGCCTCTAAGCCACAACATATTCCCAAAATCCATTGCATTGCCTCTAAGCCACAACTCATTGTCAAAGCTAAGTATATTACTTATAAGCCGCAATATACCATCCAATTCAAATACATTTCCTCTAAGCCGCAATGTATCTCTCCAGATCAACATATTACCTCTAAGCCGCAATACATTATCTGAATCAGTACATCGCCTCTAAGCCGCAATGCGTTACCCAAACTCAAACCATCATCTCATACTTCATGTAACGAGGTTCGAAATCAAAAACCAGCCTATCGCATCAGATTTCACGCAGCGATTCACGAACAAAACACATGGTCTCTAAGCAGTGATGCTTTCTTTAAACTCAAACACATAGCCTCTGAGCCGCAATGTCTTCATGCTTAAAACATCACCTTAGACTTCATGCCGCGATTCGCAAACGTAACCCATGGCCTCAGTCTTCAAGCTTTCGTGCATCATCAATCAAGTATTGTTCATCCTCCTAGTGGTTTATTAAGCCAAGACATACAAAATTGCGCTCTTAAGTTCAAAACTATCTGCCTCGTTATCAAACTCGGATAAGAAATATATCCTCGGCTTCACCTGTTTTCTCAAGACTCATAAGGGCGTGCTACATCAGCGTAACCTTATGATTAGTCGGATAAATTTTATGTATTCCAAGTATTCAATAAGCTCCCAATCAGAATGCTCCAGACCCGCGTTTTCTCGCGCTATTCGATCGGAAGATAATTGAATAGGGGCAGCTGTCGTAACCCAAATTTGTCCTACCGCGATGATTTTTATTTTTCAAGATTTAAATAAAAGAAGTATTTAATTAAAGATGGTCCATCAATATCTGGTGGCCTATTTATAAGAATTCAAGTCAAGAGAGGGGTATATCTTAATTCAAGGGAGTGGGGCTTTCTAAATAAAAAAGACCTAGATGCCCACAGACCCATCCGCAAAGCATGTCGGCTGATGGCCCATACAATTCGAAAATAGAGGATTATTTTAAAAGAAAATAATAGTTACTAAGTTATTAAATCCACTTATGTAATTTACTAGTAAGTAATAATTAACTTTTAATTAATGAAACTCATTTTAGTGTTATTAGTAAAAGAAAGGGGGTTGAAATGAACTAAGCCCATTAAAACAGCTCATTTGTTGTTTCAAGAAGATTATTATTAAAATTGCTGTTTTATTTTAATAAAAAAAAGAATATAAAGCATCGTTATTACTGTTGATTTTTTTGTTAAACCACATTATGTTAAATCTTGTTTATAGATTGTATTTATAAAAAAACGTGTTTAAAATAAGTTATCATTAGGTAAGGAAAAGCCAATTGGGCCTGGCTTAAAAAGAGAAAAAACGTTTTTGCTGTAAAAGAAAATACAAGGTTGTTGGGCTAAAAGTAACGACACAAAGCCCATATTGATAACTAACGGCTACTGTATCAATTGCCAAATATTCACGCATGTATTTCTTCAACATAACAAGTACTGTAGAGATTTGTTATTAAATCTGCAAATCAAATCTTCTAAAAAAGCAAAATTCCAGATTTTTTTTACAGATAAAATCTAAAAAAAAGATCGAGTCCAAGAATCAATTACAAACAAAAACCGAGATTTACAGAAGACCTAATCTAATCAAATCTCAGAAAGGGATGAAAATGTATCAAATCTTGCAACATTATTTTAATTACAGAATAAATCAATCTCAAATCTAAAAACAATAAAACTTACAGTAAACAAAATCAAATCTATACATTACAATCCCAATCAATTACAGAATCCATAATAACCCTAATTTGTAACAGCAAATATCTGAAGAAAACCCTAAATATCAAGCCTATAAATAGAGAAGAAGGCCTACTGAAAAAGGGTCAGAAAAAAGAAGAAAAGAAACTTGGAGACGGAGATGGAAGTTCGGACAAACCCTTGTTGTTGGATCCAGAAGAAAAGTGATTAGAGTTTCCTGATTGGAAACCCTAATCACCCTTGAACATCACCGCTCAAGCTTCCATTGTCGTTCTCTCCATCACCTTCAAAGCATGCAGATCAAAAAGAAGAACAAGATAAAGAGATTAGTGACCGGAAGTGCAAAAGTCAGAAGGCCGCGAAAGGTGGTAAAAAATCGCTTAACTTTATTTGTTGTTTATGACTGTGGGTTTGGTTGGGTAGAAGATTAGGGTTGGGTTTGTGCGACCGGGAGGTGAACATTAGGATAAAAGGAGAAAGGTGAAGGGTTGTCATCGAGAGAGAGAAGGAGGAGAACTTTACTATAAAACGAACAAAATGGATTTTGTAAAAAACAGTGAAAAAATGCAATGACTTGTATGCTGCTTTAATCATGCACGCCACACCTAGTATAATAATCATGCACCTTCAACTTCATCCCTTAGATGCGCATCAAACGACCGCTAGGCCAAGTTTAATGGTAAGACCGTGCTCCCTCACCTCATACAATCCAGCTAGGCCTTTCTCTAAACTCGTTGGGCCCAAGCCCATTGCTTTAGACACCCCCTCCTACAGCAATTACTAAATCGTGAGTCAATTTGCACCCCCCTGTCCAGAACTATCTTGGGCCTGAACCTAGATTACTAAGCAACACCCCCCGTTTTTGACACCTAACTGAAAACGCACCCCCCAGGTTTATTTAAACTGTTAATATTGTTTTCTATTATTTCTTTTTTATATTTTTTTATATTATATTCTATTAATCATTTATTTTTATTTTTTATTTACTTATAATTATAATTATAATTATTAATCATTATTATCATATTTATCTATTATTATTGTTATCTTTATATTATTGTTTATCTCATGTAAGTATTATGATATCGCTAAATAATTTATTTTCTCAAAAACACTCATGCATATATTATTTTCTATACTATTTGCATTAAATCTTTTTCAATCATGTAGTAATCAAGATTTTCATAATTCATATTATTAAAAAACACGAACAAATCTCAAACTATTTTCGCAAATAAAATTAAGTTAATCAACACTCCTTTTGCAAATGGATTTCAAACTAATTTTGACTTACTGCGTTCTCAGTCAAAATCTCGGCAATCACTCCTCCCGACCGAGTGCGAAGTGATTCAAAATATGTTTGCAAACCCCTAAAAAACACCAACCCATACGAACTACAAATTGGGACTCTGATTCCTCATAAGAGGATACGTAGGCATACAATCAAAAATCGTAGCGAGTTTCCCTATAAAAAATTTAAACCCTCTTGCTAATTAAAACTTAAAATCCAGTTTACCCCAAACCTAAACCTAGAGCTTAATATCCTTGTGAACTAGGTAAATGTAAGGTGCCTAACACCTTCCTTTCATCTAAATTAGTCCGTAACCTAGAATCTCTATCTGCGAATTAGGGTTTTCTGTTAAGTTTCCTTTCCTAGGATAAAAACTAATAGTGGCGACTCTTAATTAAAAAAAAACCAGTTGCTACACAATGTTCATTGGTTGAAGAACGACATGTAGGTCGTCTTCAACCTCCAGACACCCTGCGCGTGGGAATTTATGAGATTCTTCAAACGAAAACATTAGAATCTCGGACTAATATCATTGGATTCGTCTCTTCCAAACGATCCTAACCTCACCCTCGTGAAATATTTATATAAACTGAGCAAAGAGAAAAATGAAGAAAACCAAAAATAATAACAAGCACTTTTTAGGTTAGGATTTCTCACTCAATTCTCAATGATTTTAAAAATTGTAAGAAGTACAAGGATTAGAAGGATGAGTAGAGTAGAATAGGACTTTATTTGGAACAATTTGCTTAAGAAAACTACTTGAACGAGGCTCACAAAAATAGCTCTAAAAGTGAACTTCTGTAACTCCAAATATGGATCGATTTGTTTGGTTTAAGTATTGGAGAGTTTGTGTGTTTATGGAGGATGATGAATATGTAAATAAATTGTGAAGAGAGAGCTTGAAATTGTGAAATGGAATTTCAAATTTCTGAGTTGTGAATGAACTTTGGCATGGTGTATTTGGCTCTCAAAGCTTGTGTAAATGAGTGCAATGTGGTCATCAATTTATAGGTAAGTGAATGGGAATGAGAATTGAAAGAATTAATGGAGTTTGGAAGGAAATCGTGAGAAGCCGTGGACATTAAAAACATGTGACTTGCTTAGCATCAAAACTCACTCAAACTTTGCATTTGAAGGCTCTAATATACTTTGGAAAGTTGGTTAAACATGTTTCGATAAAAAACGCATTCTAATTTGGTGTTTAGAAGCTAGATTGTGGATTTCAAATTGTCACTTTGGGGAAAACTACAGTTTCAAGGTACCATCTTTGAATCCATGGTGTTTATAGCTCAAGGGGTCTTAGGGCATGATTCTTAAAGCATTTGAAAGATAAGGTCACAATCTTTACAATGTGCAAAGAGTGAGACCAAATGGTTGCTTCAGCTAGGAGTTGTGATGAGTCAAAGATGAGAAAGAGATGCTGACTTTTTGTACTTAGAAAAATTCTGAGTTTTTCTTTAAAAGTGACCTATAATGTTTTGATTCCAAATAAGGCTTTATTCAAAAATATTGCTTTGATCAATGATTCTAGCTTTAAATATACTTCTCAAAGAGCATTTTGAAACTTGATCACTCAAAAATACCAAGTATTGAAAAAGTTATGGCCTTGTAAAATTGGTGAAAATTCATGAGGTGACCTATAATCTTTTGAGTTCTTAGGGCATCTTCCACTCATTTTCAAGCTTTTCACATAAAAGAAGAGTCAAAGTTCACATCCTTAAGATCATTGTGGAATAATAATAGGCTCAAGTAGATAAAAATTGACCAACTTATGATCTTTTGAAGTCACATAAGGGAATTTGATGACCTATCTAGAGGACTTGTAATCTTTCTTCATCATTAGGCATCTTCCACACCAAATTTTCTTGAAACCCTTGAAGTGATTAGTTTATAACCCTTTAAAGAGAAGCATATATTTGGAATCACACAAAAATCTCAAAAGAAGAACAACATATAACCCTTAGAAGTTCAAAACCCTAGCTCCTCAAGCACCAAAATGACTTGGAAACCCTTTTCAATTTTTACAAACTTTCCTGCATAATTACTCTTTACATGTGAATAGAAATTGTTGTGGATGATAATAAGAGCCCATAGAAACAAAAACTACTTCCAAATATTAAGAAATGAGAGAGTTATGCACTTGTGATCAAGGAATCAAGAGCTTGTCAAATTTGGTCAAACCTCTTCAATCAACCCTTGCATATTTTGACTTTATTTGACAAATTGAGGCATGATAAATCATATTAGACCTTATCATTATATACTTTAAAGCATCTTCAATGATGAAGCTTAAATCTCAATGAAGTTTTATTGGAGAAGGCATGTAAATAAACTCATGAACCTATGAATCAACCTGATGAAGTGTGTTGTGTCCTCACCTATAGTATCATCAATCAGAACAAACATTCATTGCATTTGTTAGTTAAAAGTTAATCAATACAAAACATATATGACCACAATATACAAATCAAGGTGCTTGGTGATTCCTCATGAGCAAACCTAAAGACAGGGAGAAGAACTAAACCCTACTGTGATCTTGTTGTGATTGATTTGATATGAGACGATAGAGGAATCTTAGGGAAAAAATTGGGGTACAACAGCTGCCCTTATTTAAGTGTCTTCTATCCGGAGATACAAAGGTTAAAATCTTTGTGTCGACGCGATTGAAGATACTTAAATATAAAACAAACCCTATTTTTGGCCCTAAGATTCCATGCAATGCATATGATTGTGCATGCAAACAAACAAATCCAAAGGTGACACATGATACCACTGGGGATGTGGGAAATAAAATAAAGGATCAACAGAAAGTCCGACCAGGAAAATAAATCGCTGGTGAAAAGAAGACTCAACTCATGTGAGGTAAAGCCCGAGGAGGAGATAAAGAAACATCAACTCATATATCGAGCAGAGAAGGTAAAGGATAACGAAGATCGACATATAACTGTAAACTATCCACTGATTGAGAAGATAGATAAAAATTAACGCCGACCCACAGGGGGAAAGAAATTGCAGGATAGTACCAACAAATACCAATATTACGGTAGGTCACAAATGGCCAGCATCAGAACTTGTGACTAGGCATATCCGAACTTATTTAGAGCAAAAATGAATCTCAACGACAAACTATCTCCCATAATGACAAGACTACCTTCTATTGGAGTAACAAATCTCAACAACAAACTATCTTTCATGATGACAAGACTACCATCCATTGGATTAAAAAATCTCAACAACAAACTATCTCCTATAATGATGAGACTATCATCCATTGGAGTAACAAATCTCAACAACAAACTATCTCCCATAATGACGAGACTACCATCCTTTTGAGTAACAAATCTCAATAATGAACTATCTCCCATAATGATGAGACTACCATCTATTGGAGTAACAAATCTCAATAACGAACTATCTCTCATAATGACGAGACTACCATCCATTAGAGTAACAAATCTCAACATGAACGATCTCCCATAATGACGAGACTACCGTCCATTGGAGTAACAAATCTCAACAATGAACTATCTCTCATAATGACGAGACTACCATCCATTGGAGTAATAAATCTCAACAACAAACTATCTCCCATAATGACGACACTGCCATCCATTGGAGTAACAAATCTCAACAATGAACTATCTCCCATAATGATGAGACTACCATCCATTGGAGTAACAAATCTCAACAACAAACTATCTCCCATAATGACGAGACTACCATCCATTGGAGTAACAAATCTTAATAACGAACTATCTCCCATAATGACGAGACTACCATCCATTGGAGTAACATATCTTAACGACCTATCTCCCATAATGACGAGACTAGCATCCATTGGAGTAGCAAATCTCAACAACAAACTATCTCTCATAATGACGAGACTACCATCCATTGGAGTAACAAATCTCAACAATGAAATATCTCCCATAATGACGAGACTAACATCCATTGGAGTAACAAATCTCAACAATGAACTATCTCCCATAATGATGAGACTACCATCCATTGGAGTAATAATTCTCAACAACGAACTATCTCCCATAATGACGAGACTACCATCCATTGGAGTAACAAATCTCAACAATGAACTATCTCCCATAATGACGAGACTACCATCCATTGGAGTAACAAATCTCAACAACGAACTATCTCCCATAATGACGAGACTACCATTCATTGGAGTAACAAATCTCAACAATGAACTGTCTCCCATAATGACGAGACTACCATCCATTGGAGTAATAAATGAATTTTCTCGGGGAACTAACAGACTTACTGGGGAAGTACAAGTTTCTCAAATAAAAAGACATGCCACTTGCTGTTATGAGAAGGAAATGCAATAATTCTACTGGGAAATGAATCTTGGCTTTTCTGGGGATATGCCAACTCAGTCCCGCTGAGGAGATAAAGTCTTCGCATGCAAAATATATGCACATTCTCAAACTAGGTCTCAAAGACCGCTGAAAACATAATAGTAATATTATCGGGGATCACAAATTCAAACTAGAAATATACCTGAGTGAAACAGTCAACCAAGACAACACCCGATGAGGACTAAGCTCAAATGGGGACCACGTTGTGTCCAGATAATGAGCTAAAAAGGAAGGCTTGAAGCAAAATTCTTCCATAAGGGATAACTCAGTTGGGAAATTAAAAGAATATACACTTTCTACTTAAAGTTGACACTCTATTGAAGAGAGGGTAACATAACTCTGCAAAATAGGGTAATATGCCAACAAAAATCATGAACGAATGCAAATGAGCAATGGATGTTAAATTCAGCTTCGCATGATGTGTGTATGAATGTATGAATGTTATCATGTATATGTTGACAACGCATACATACAACACTTGGAATAACCAGACAAAACCAACTTGGGTAAGGTTAACACTCGAATAAATCACATCCAGGATGGAAATTTCATAAGAAAGTAAGCACCAATTGAGGAAACAAATTCCTATCTCACGGCTTATCTTCGTTGGGAAGAAACATAATCCGAAAATAATTAAATCAAAATAGTAAATTATTTCAAATTCAGGGATATAACATCCTCCTCCAGACTTCTTCGGGGAACATTCACACAAACTCCAATGAGGAAAACAATGTTTCAATATATAGATTTCCACTGGAGATAATAATATTAACTTCATTAGGCCAGATGAAAACCATGTCGTTAAGACATCAGCTGGGGATCCTGTGATGAATTCCTCGAGGAGGACCATACCACATTGTCGAGGGAGCCCAAAACACATTCGTCAATACCAAGACTGATGATTACACAAACTTCTCTGTGGAGAAATTATGAAACCACACAGGGATAACAACTTCCAGAGAGAAACATTAACTCAACTTTACTTGGGGATTTAAGAAGTTAAACAATACAATAAGAAATCAAAATTATGGGGATCTTAAATCAAACCCATCACTTGGCCGGATAAACCCCAAAAAGTCGACAATTGTTTCCACACTTCTTAGAAAAAATACTACCCTTGTCTAGTTGCCAAACAACAACAATAATGTTGACACTGCAAAAGGGCGATGTTTTGCAAATGATTCCACCTCATCACACAAAGAGAGAAGGAACTTCTGTCATATGAGTGAAGACCTCACTGGGGAATCTGGGATAGAGATTTTAAACCATGCAAACCCGAAACCAAAATTATCAACCTAGAGGAAAAACTAAACCAAGGCTTGACTGGGGAAAATTAGATTACAAACCCAACACTGCACCATAAATCAATTGGTATCATCTCTAACTATTTGAGAAACACAAGAAGACCATACGCATATCAACGAAAGCGACCTGAAAGAACTTTCCTGGGGAATACCTACTTCCAAAATAAATTTAGAGTTCGTCCATCATTGGAATCACTATTTTTGTTTTTCTTGAATCACAAATCTAAAGTAAAAGGTAATTTGTAAATTCTTTTCGAAAACAATTTTATTATTAAATCTATTTGTTTTGAAAATTACTATCAATAATAAATGGAGTCTTTGTAAGTAGAATAAACTAAGAATTGCAAAGAATTGGATAAAAGCTCAAACTTTATTAATAGAACAATGGTATGTGAATGGAGAGACCCCATAAATGATTACAAAGTTGGAAAATTGTAATACATTGGAAAAGATACATTTAAACACAATGACCACTATTCTCCCAAAAAACTTTGAATTCCTGAGCAGCGACTTCTGTTAAAGTGTGGTGAGAATCCAAAAAGATTGTTTCTTTAATGATCAAGTCTTGTATGATGCAGTTACTTGCCAAGAAATCCCTAACTTTTTCCTAGATTGCCCTTGCGGGTTTTCAACCTAGTAGGATAATTTATTCTGTTTGTGTCTCTTATTTTTGCCTAGACCTCCCTTTCGGGTTTTCATCCTACTGAGACGTTTTTTTTTGCCTAAGCCTCCCTTTCGGGTTTTCGAATTAGCGAGCTGTTCTTGTTTTTCTTTAGGTGAAGTATTTCTTGACTGCATCAACATTCATAGGACGTGGGAACTCCTCACCGTCCATAGTTTCAAGAATTAGTGCACCGTCAGAGAAGGATTTCTTGACAACATACGGACCTTGAAAATTGGGAGTCCACTTGCCCCTAGAATCAGCATTGAAAGACATGATCTTCCTGAGCACGAGGTCGCCTTCTCTAAATTCACGAGGCTTGACCTTTTTATCGAAATCTTTCTTCATTCTATTCTGGTATAACTGGCCATGACACAAGACCATCATCTTCAATCAAATTCAATTGGTCAAACTTATTTTGGACCCATTCAGCCTTTGACAATTTGGTTTCCATTATCATACATAAAGAGGGAATCTTAACCTCAACAGGGAGTACTGCTTCCATACCATACACAAGAGAGAACAGGGTTGCCCCTGTTGAGGTGCAGACATATGTACAATACCCATGCAAAGAAAAAGGGAGTATCTCATGCCAATTTTTATAGGTAACGACCATATTCTGGATGATCTTCTTAATGTTTTTATTAGCAACTTCAACAGCCCCATTCATCTTTGGCCTATAAGGAGATGAATTGTGATGGACAATCTTGAGTTCTTCATAAAGTTCTGTCATCATCTTGGTATTCAGGTTCGAGCCATTGTCAGTGATAATCCTGCTTGGCACACCATACCGACATATAAGATTATTCTTGATAAAACGCACTACCACCTGCTTAGTGACATTAGCATAAGAAGCTTATTCCACCCATTTTGTGAAGTAGTCAATTGCCACCAAGATAAAACAATGTCCACTCGAAGTCTTGGGTTCAATCATTCCAATCATATCAATACCCCACATAGAGAAACACCATGGGAAATAAAAAACATTGAGAAGTGTCGGAGGCACATGAATTTTGTCAGCATAAATATGGCATTTATGGCACTTCTTTGAAAAATTTTAACAGTCGGATTCAATTGTCAGCCAATAGTAACCTGTCCTAAGCATCTTCTTTGCCATCGAATGTCCATTGGCATGAGTACCAAAGGAACCTTCATGGATTTCATGCATCAACATATCTGCTTTGTGTCTATCCATGCTGAGCAAGACCATGTCATTATTTCTTTTGTATAGAACATCTTCATTGAGGAAAAAATTGTCTGCCAACCTTCTCAAAGTCTTTCTATCTTTGTTTGATGTACCAGTCGAGTATTCCTGAGTCTGGAGAAAATGCTTGATATCATAATACCAAGGTTTTTCGTTTGACGTTTCCTCTTCTATAAACACATGAGCTAACCTATCCAGACGTCGAACCATGATATGAGGCACATTCTTCCAAGTATTTACTTGATACATAGAAGCCAAAGTGGCCAAAGTATCCGCCGTCTGATTTTTATCTCTGTGAATATGATGGAATTCAACTTTATTAAAGAAGGGTAATAATCCTTTAGCATAGTCGTTGTAGGGAATCAAGCCAGGGTGGCAAGTATCCCATTCTCCTTTAATCTGATTTATTACCAAAGCTAAATCTCCATACAGATCTAGAATTTTGATTCTGAGATCAATAACCTCCTCAAGACCCATGATACAAGCTTCATACTCTGCCATGTTAATCGTAGAATTAAATGTAAACCTTGCACTAAATGGGATATGCGATCCATGGGGAGTGATAATCACAACACCAATTCCTTTCCCATAAGCATTCATAGCTCCATCAAATACCATGCTCCATCGAGATTTAGGATCAGAACCTTCCCCGGGCAAAGGTTTATCACAATATTTTATTTTCAAAAACATCGCATCCTCCTCAGGGAAATTATATTTAACAGACTGATAATCCACAACCAGTTGGTGAGCAAGATAATCTGCCAACACACTGCTTTTTATAGCCTTCTGAGTACGGTATTCAATATCATATTCAGATAACCACATCTGCCAACGGGAAATTCTCCCGGTAAGAGCAAGCTTTTCAAAAATATACTTAATTGAATCCATTTTGGAAATCAACCAAGTAGTATGATTCAACATATATTGCCACAAACGTTTTTCCGCCCAGGCCAAAGCACAACAAGTTTTTTTCCAACATAGAATACCGTGACTCAAAATCAGTAAACTTCTCACTGAGATGATAAATGACATATTATTTTCTCCCTGTTTTATCTTGTTGTCCTAAAATACAGCCCATAGAATTATCTAACACTGTCAGATACATAATGAATGGCCTTCCTTCAACAGGAGGGAGCAATATAGGAGGTTCAAGCAGATACTCTTTAATACTTTCAAATTCCCTTTGGCAATCATCTGTCCACACATAACCTTGATCGTTTTTTAACAGCTTGAAGATCGGCTTACATGTTGCAGTCATATGGAAAATAAATATGGAAATGTAATTCAAACGCCCAAGGAAGCCTCTAACTTGCTTTTCAGTTCTTGGTGCAAGCATTTCTTGAATTTCCTTAACTTTATCAGGATCAACATCAATTCCTTTTTGGCTGACAATGAAACCCAACAATTTTCCTAATCGGACACCAAAGGTGCATTTATTTGGATTCAAGTGGAGACGATACTTCCTAAAACACTAAAACAATTTTAACAACTCCTCTATATGACTTTCTTCAGTCTGGGACTTAGAATCATATCATCAACATATACCTCAATTTCCTTATGCATCAGATAATGGAATATGGTTATCATAGCCCTCTGGTACGTTGCACCAGCGTTCTTCAACCCAAAGGGAATCACTCTGTAATAGAGTGTTCTCCAGGGTGTGATAAACATTGTTTTTTCCATGTCCTCAGAAGCTGTAATACGGCCGGAGAACTAACTTGGGTGTTCTGTGTTTTATCGAAAATGTTGCAGATAGCAAGAGTCGCCACCGACTTTTCTTTTATCCAATAAGGAAAGGGCGAAAAGAACAAGAAAGACCTTTTAAGATATTATATTGAGTTTGGTGGGTAGGTTATGAAAAGGGAAGGTGTTAGCACCCTTTTCATCCATAGTTATCTACGGGCTCTTAGTTGCTTGATCACTTTGAAAAATGCTTTGTTTGAAATGTATTTGTGTTTTGTGCAAGTTAGAAAATATTTCGAAAATGCCTTTGTTTCGGAAAACTTTGTAATGATTCTCGTCTCTATAAGAATATATACAAAGTGTTGGTTTTGAAAATAGTTCAAGGAGATGTTTGTTTTTGAAGATGTTTTGAAAGTGTAAGTGTGGAAATGTTTTTAGTTTGAGATCAAGGAACTACGAGCATCTTACCTACTCAAAAGGTCTTTGTTCTTTTCCTCCTCCTTTAGATGTTGCTATCTTACCATTGATTGATAAGAAGCCCTATCGTTGGATGTGAAGAGACGGGCATGGGTTAATCGTATAGTCATAGAAGACAACTTATAAGACGTTTTAACAATTTTTGTAAGGGACTAGATCTTTTACTGAAGGCAACATCGAGGGACATCGAGGGACTATAATCTTTTTATCGAGGGTCTTTGCTAAAACGCCCATATTCGAGGTACATGGCTATTTTCCGAGGCAACAAGCGAGATTACCTTAAAGGTGCGTGTGTGTGAAGTGTGTTTGATTGTATGCATTGTATTTAAGATTAGGGTTTTCTAACAGTTGATTTTATCTTTTCATACACACCTTAATTACTAATAATTATATGAAAAGCGATAAATTTGCGAAAATTAAAATACTACACTATTACATCACTTTAGGGGATGGGGGTATAAGTTTACATATGGGGAGATAAAAGCGAATAAAAACCTAATTTTACTATTACAACCAAATTGAATGAAAATAAAAGAAAAAAGTAAAAAAAAAAAATCAAGATTTATGTTGTCTGGTCTGACACTGGCACCCGTGTCAGCACCCTGACTTGCCACTTTGCATGTTTTTGGCCCCAGTAAACCTGACACGGGCCGTGTCCTATGACACGGGCGCCCGTGTCAGCATCCTGACCTGCATCTTTGTTAGATTATAGTTCTAGTAGGTCTGACATGGGTCTTGTTGTGTGACACGGGCACCCGTGTCAGCACCCTGTCTTGGCTTTTTTCACTGAGTTTCCTTCTTTTGATCTATCTTTTTTATATATCTTTTGAACACAAATAGCAAATGATGTATGGATAAAGATATTACAGTTTGGAAAAAATTATACCTCTTGAAGCGAAACTTTGGAACACGTACGGATGTCTCCGGATGCAAAGTGATGATTGACCGAGCTCCTCCTTGAAGCTGCTCAAATCCTTGCTATGTGCCGCAAAGTTCCAGAATCGCTACAACCCAGTCAAAGTTACAAAATACTCTCTTTTTTTGTTTGGTGTGGAAGGTGATGTTAAGTGTGTTGCAAAAATTATTCCTTTGTTTGAGAAATCTCAATGTGATGTATATGAGGTGTTTGAATAGTTGGTTTAGAGGAAAGCTTGCAAGGTTGTACAGTGGGTTTAGGTTTTTTTGTTTTGTGAAATAAAAAAGATAGTGAAAAGTTTTTGAATGGGCAAAGGTTACTGATATTCTGGTATCAGATATGTGATGTCGAAAGAGATGTCACGAAACAAATATCTGTTTGCAAGTAATGTGCAGTAAAATAAAAAGCAGTAAAAACATAAGAGATTATTCACCCAGTTCAGTGTATAGCAACACCTACTCTGAGGGTTATCAAGCCAGCGACAAGTTCACTAAATAGTATCAATTCATAGACCCTCAGTAAACAACCTATTTACGATCTAATCACTTAATCACTACCGAAGTTAAACTTCTACCTAAGACTCACTTAGGTATGAGGCCATCCTCAAATTCCTTCAATCACTTACATAATTAATAAGTTTGAAACACTTCAATCATTCAATGATTAAAAGCTTATGAATGATACACAATTAATAACCCAAATAACACCTCAAGTATTTAAACTAATACTTAGAGTGTATTACAAATAAAAAGCCTAAACTTATAATCATAAAGAAGGTATTATTCTTCAAAAAATGCTTGTCTTTGAATAAGGAAGCAAGTCCTTATATATGCGCAACTCTGGGCTTGGGCTTGAAAAAAATATTCAAATCTTTTGAATATTTCCATAAAAATATGCCAAGATATAATTATGAAATTTGAAAACTATTCCTCCATATTTTTTGCAACCTGTAGTTCACAAATCCTGAATTATAGATTGCTGGAAATTAGGAAACAAAAGACTTAATTGATTTTAGGCTGAGATCAGTTCAGTAGGAAGATGTCAAGACATTTTCTTTGACATCATTCAAAACAGTTTTGCTCCAAATGTTAAGACATTTAGCAAAACATTAACAAGTCATTGTTTTACCAAAATAGCTTCCAATAAACACTTACAAACTCCCCCTTTGGCAAATTTTGGCTAAAACATTGTTAGAGCATATTATTAGAGCAGCATCACAATTACCAGAGCATTATTTGGGCAGCAGAAAGAAAGGCAATCAAAACATACATTCAGCAGCAAGCAAGGCAATTAGAACATACATTCAGTTAGCAGTTAGCTGTTAGCACAAGAAGATGTCAAAACATCTTTTGATACATGAGTATCTTCAAAGACATGAGTTTCCCCCTCAGGTATTGATCTCCCCCTCAATCAATAGTCAGTGGTTAGTGGTTAGTCAGTCAGCCACTCACTCTCTCTCCCCCTTTTTAGTCATAATATGCCAAAGAAAAGATGCAATCAAAGGAATATCAGTATTAGGGTACAAACCATAAAATTCAAATGACAAGCACATTTAAGTGCCAAAAAAGAAACAAAGTGTTTAGAGAAACATCAAGTAGTCTAACTGTCATCCTGACCAGTTGACTTGGTTGAACCAGAACTTCTTTCCTCACTGGAATCTTCAACTTCAGAGCTCACTGCATCATCAAGGTTGATATCCTTTTACAGGTCCTTGATCATCTTTTCAAAGACTAGCTTCCTAGCTGAGCTCACTCTGATTACATCATCTAATTCCTTGTAGGTTCCCTTTAATTCATTGATCATTTCATCCTTTGTGGAGGTCTTTTCAACAGGAGAAGATGTTAAAACAATGTTTGGGACATGTTTTCCTGAAAAGAGCTTAAAATGGAGGGTCAAGGAAGAATCCCCCTTGTACACAACATCATTTAAACTTAAGATTCCAGGGTGTTGATTTAGAATAATTCCAGAGGAGGGAAGGAAAAGCAATTGGCATCTTGATGGCACAAGTTCCTGCATGTTTGATGGTCTGATCAAAGATATAAGTCCCATAATCAAAAAGTTTTTGGTTTCCAATAGCATAAATGAACTTTCCTAAACCAATGGAGATGGTTGAAGTGTGATTAGTGGGAACCCAATTTGCAGCCCCAATCCTATGTAAAATTGCGTATTTCACACTCAGTTTGCTGACAGGAAGTTTGTTTTTCATTGGCCACTCACTTACTTGATTAGCAGTAATGGCTCTACACTTGATTGTCTGTTACTTCCAGCTCACAACATACATCTTCAGACCTATCTAGAAATTTGTTTATAATGGAAGGAGAAAATTCAACACACTTTCCGCTAACAAAAACATTTCTATATTCCTTACTCTTATGGTCAGCACAGTCAACAGGAATATTAACAATAAACTCGTTAACAAGAGTTTCATAGAAATTTGAAAACCTGGTAACTGTTTTCATCAGTCCAACATAGGAGATCAGCTCCATGATTTCCTTACATTCCAAGGCACCAGCTCCTAGTTATCTCTCCAGGGAAATCCTTCTTTGATACACAAACTTCCACTTTTCAGCATTCCCAACAGAGTGAAAGGAGATGTTGTCAAATGGGGCATCAGGAACCCTAACAAACAATTTCTTATTTGTAGACTTTTTGATAGGAGAGATGTTCTGGATATCTTGCTCGACATCATACTCAAAGTCAGTCTCTTCAACTAGAACAACTTTCTTCTTACTCTTAGACCTTTTTACAACATCCTCATCATCATCAATAGAGGTAACATGTCTAGATTTTCTCTTGCTAGATGGAGTAATCACTTTACTTCCTTCTTTTGGGGGTCCATACATGGTTTTCTTCTTGATTGTCTTAGGAGGGGGTGTGATGCTTGCATATTTCACTCTCCCGGACTTTAGCCTTCTAGAAATACCAGGTACAACATTAGTGATGAGGTTATTGTCAGAGAGCTCTTAAACATTGACAACATACACATCATTGTGACATTCTCCATCCTTAGAGGCATCATCATTTTCTTCAACATTTTGATCAACATTTTCCTTAACATCTTGATCAACATTTTCTTCTTCCACATCTTTTAGGGCAGAGGTCGCAAGCTTCTCAAGTTTACTATCAACAACATCATTCTTGGATGATTCAACAACATAATTTTTGGATGATTCAGCAACATCATTCTTAGGAATATTTCCTTTGTCAGTTGGAGGGGGCATGCGAGAAAGGGGAGTAGAAATCCAAGGAACAACAAATCCTTCATTTAAAACATTGTCCGTAATACTTCTGATGCTTCTATCAACATTGACAATTTCTTCTTCAGTTCTATTGTCTGTAGAAGTAACATCTAGTACTTTGTCAAGAGAAAGATTTTCATTTCCAGATTTTGAGGAAGATGATGTATGATGTTGAGACATGTTTGAAAAATTTCTGGCAAGGAGATGTGGAATGACAAGGGTTCTTCTTCTGTTGAGGAGAATGAAGAGTTTGTGAAAGTAGAGAGAAGAGATGTAGTATCGCGTGGGAAACAATTTTAGACAGTCTTGTAATGATTATTTTCTAAAAAATTTTTTTTGGAAACACAAACAATATAATATCACTTTAATGATATTCCCACACACTTTTAATTGCTACAAACCCTCATATAAACATATCCCTAATTTTCCTCTTAAATCATCAAATTGATTAGCATCCAAAGCCTTTATGAAGATGTCAACCAGTTGCAATTTAATGGCTACATGTTCTAAGGGCACAATCTTTTCTTCAACAAGCTCTCTTATGAAGTGATAACGAATGTCAATATGCTTGGTCCTGCTATGTTGAATAGGATTCTTTGAAATGTTTATGGAACTTAAATTGTCACAGAATAATGTCATGACATCTTGTTTGACATTGTATTCTGTTAACATTTGTTTCATCCAAACCAATTGAGAACAACTGCTTCCTGTAGCAATGTACTCAGCCTCAGCAGTAGATAGAGACACACAATTTTGCTTCTTTCCAAACCAAGATATGAGGTTATTTACCAGAAAGAAGCATCCTCCTAACGTACTCTTTCTATCATCAGCACTCCCTGCCCAATCAACACCACAAAAGCCAGTTAAGGCAGAATTTGATCCATGAGAGTGCAACATACCATAGTCACTTGTCCCATTCACATATTTAAGAATCCTCTTTACATGGTTGGCATGGCTAACTTTGGGATCAGCTTGATATCTTGCACACACCCCTACAACAAAGGCAATGTCTAGTCCGCTAGCTGTGAGATATAGAAGACTGTCTATCATGCTTTTGTAAAGACTTTGATCTACACTTACTCCTTTTTCATCTTTAGTCAACTTCAGATGTGTGGGAACAGGGGTTCTTTTGTGACTTGCATTCTCCATCCCAAACTTATTTACTATATTCCTATCATACTTGCTCTGAGATAAAAATATGGACTCTTCCATTTGTTTAACTTGCAAACCAAGAAAATATGTTATTTCACCAACAAGACTGATTTCAAATTCATACTGCATCTGTTTGACAAAATGTTGAACCATCTCATTTGACGTCCCACAAAATACAATATCATCAACATAGATTTGAGAAATCATAATCTTCCCTCCTTCTTCTTTGACAAAAAGAGTCTTGTCTATACCACCTTTCCTATATCCATTCTCCCCAAGGAATACTTTCAGTCTCTCATACCAAGCTCTTGGAGCTTGCTTCAATCCATACAGAGCTTTCTTTAGTTTATAGACATGTTTAGGAAAACTTGGATCAACAAATCCTTTTAGTTGTTCAACAAAAACTTCTTCGTTCAGGTATCCATTCAAGAAGGCACTTTTTACATCCATTTGAAACAATTTAAATTTCAAAACGCATGCAACTCCTAACAGAAGTTTGATTGATTCAAGCCTAGCCACATGAACAAAGGTTTCATCAAAGTCAACTCTTTCAATTTAAGTGCATACTTGAGTAACTAACCTTTCCTTATTTCTACTGACCACCCCTTTTTCATCATATTTATTCTTGTATGTTGTGATACGGTGGCAGAACCGACAATTGTACTGGTTTTGCATTTGTACTCGCAAATGTTTTGGTAAGAAAGAGTCACCACCGACTTTTCTTTTATCCAAATTAAGGAAAGGGTGAAAAGAACAAAAAAATACCTTTTTGATAATTTTCTAAATAAGGGGGTAGATTATGGAAAGGGAAGGTGTTAGCACCCTTTCCATCTGTAGTTATCTACAGGCTCTTAGATGCTTAGCTCATTTGAAAAACATCTTGTGCTTTGTGTGTTTTTGAAAAGTATTTTGAAATTGCCTTAGTGCGGCGATTCACTTTATGATAACTCTTGTATCAGTCCTCAAGAGTGTTGATAAAGCGAATGTTTTCAAAAGTTGTTTTTTGAAATGTTTTTGTGTAGGTGTAAAAATTTGTTTTTAGCAAGCATCTAACATCTATCTAATTGGACTTGAAAATGTCGTTCTTTTCCTCCTATCCTTTAGACAGTGATGTTCTATTATTAGTGAGTAGGTAGCCCTATCGTCATATGTATGAGGAACATTCGAAGGGATGTACAATCATAAAGGCAACATGTGCAGACGCTTTAGCAATTTTTTTAAGGACTAGATCATTTATCGAGAGGCAACTGTAGGGTCATCGAGGGACTATGATCTTTTGTTTTACAGGTCTTTGCCAAAGCGTCCCTGTTTCGAGAGACATGACTATTTTATTTCCGAAGGCAACCAAAGTGTGTTACCCTAGAGGTGCATGTGTGAAATTGTGTTTGTATTCAGTTATTTGTCTTTGAATTTACATTTTCTAGCGTTTTGTTTTTGTTCTTGCCATACAATCCTATTATTCATGGATCTAAACAGTTTACAGTTTGCAGAAAGTTAAAGTGCGGAAAGGTAAATCCTATGCTATTACAGGGCTTTGGGGATTAATTACATGTCCAAGAATAAGGGGAATAAAGCAGAAAATAAAATCCTAATTATTCTATTACAACCCTTGAGCAGTTACAATAATATGAAAAAATGCGAGAATAGATAAATGCGTGCGAGTTGAGAAAGGATGTCTAAAAATCCTAAAGAAAAGGGAATATTTTTGTTTGTTTTTATTTATTTTAAGAAAATAAAGTCTAAGTCTATTTAATTTTAATTTTTTAAAAAAATCTGTTAAAGTAATTAAATTAATTAGTTAACAAAAATGATTTTTATTGAAAAAAGACTAGACCTAATTTTTTTTTGTTTTTTTTTGTTTATTGTTAAAAGAAAAAATTAAGAAAGGAGTAAGTAGCACAAAAAGTAGAAATGCAAGAGAAACAAGTCTTTCGATCCAAAGGAAAAAAAGGTAGTTTTCGATCATGAAGAGGCAGCTTTCGTTCCAGTGGATGGGGCAGTTTTCGATTCAATGAGTAGTGATTGTCTTTCGATCTGGGGGGGGGGAGTAAACTGTTTTTCGATTCATATATACTAGACGAGCATTAGAAAAATAAAGAGGAAGGACCTGGGGGTCGAACCCAGGTCCTTCGATCCTGTACGTGTTGGTCTGCTCAGACTTGATCTGCAGTACAAGCGTTAGAAAAAAGAAACAAATACAAACCTGGGTGTCGAATCAAGGTCCTTCTTATACACATACACCTGCAAGTTTGATCAAATACTGGATTAAAACAGATCCAAAGACCCCACCCTACGTATGATCATTTCTTAAACCCAAATCTGGGGTTAAAACTAGCACAAGATCTTTGTACCACCTAGTTTAAAGCCTGCCTGCTAGGATGCCTTAAAATGGCACCTTGTACTTCCACACTTATATTTGTATGAATGATCAATAAGAACACAAACATGCATATAAAAATAATTCTAATAGTAATCGAAAGGCTGTAACCCAGAATTTTACCAAGGACTAGTGGGCTTGATGCGTGGCTTTTGGCTAGTGCTTGGGAACACTTCCTACAGACTTTAGGGAGTGAATAGAGCGTTGCTAAAGACTCCATCGATTGGGACCACTTATGAGGATTTTGATAGCTTTGGGGTGGTTTATGGGGTAGTGTGTCTCCAATATATATGTGTATCTCGTTCTTGTGTGTCTGTTCCTGTTGGCTTGTGGAAGTGACTTGTATTTATAGGAGATAAGGGTGCATGGAAATGGTAAGAGACAACCATTACCCAAGCTTTGAAGGCCATGAGACCAAAATCAGACACATTAAAGCACCTCCATTTTTGAAACATTCATGAATCTTTGAGCCTTTGGATGAACCTGAACACATTTGGCTTTTTTGAATGTCCTCCAGCATTGCTCTTCGATTAGCTTAGAGTTTTGACTCGAAGTGTTCAGAAACTTCTCTATTAGAGCTTCTTCGATCAGTCAACTTCTGCATTGATTGCTTGATCTTGCTATGATATGCCAATCGAAGGACACTTGTTATTCATGCCTTTGAAGTACCCCTTATACTTGCTCTTCGATTGGGCCAGATTGTCTCCTTCGAATGGCTCAAGTCTCATCATTGGGGCCTCTTAGATTGATCCCCTACTCAGATAGCCCCAACGAAAACTCTTTCCAGAGTAGATGCTGACTTCCTAAGAGGTCTCCTTGGGGGTTCCTGTTGCTGCTGTCTGAGGGGGAGTCCGTTGTGGAATATGGGTTTCTGTTGTTCTCCTACTTGAGGAAACTCTGTGTGGAATAGAGTCTAGGAACTTCAATTGTCCAAGGCTCTTCTGAAGAGTTATCTCTGGAGGGATGAAAGTTTGTTGTTTTCTGATTGAAATTCAAGCTTCACAGTAACTTGCTGGGGATAATGGAATTAATCGTTACCTGAAAATGTATTAGAAAGAGCCTGTGTAGGGCTGTTTAAGGATGAGTCCGTGTTAGACTACATATGGATGATGAGAAGGAACCCGTGTAAGATTGCTTCAGGATAACTCCGTGTTAGACTGCATCTAGGAGATCATAAGAAGAAACCCGTGTAAGATTTCTTCAGGATGAGTCCGTGTTATACTGCATTTGGATTATGAGAAGGAACCCATGTAAGATTGCTTCGTTTGGTCATGTAGATAGTTTTCCTGTATGATTTCAGGTGTTAATCTACAAATCAATTGTTTGCAGATAGTTGTCCTGTCTGGTTTCATGTATTAATCTAGAACTTGGAAATTATCTGTTGTTGAGATAGTTGTCCTGGCATGTTATAGATATTAATCTCTGACCTGAGAAAGAAAGATAGTTTTCCTGGATTGTTACATGTATTAATCTTCAATCTCTTCATGTAGATAGCTCTCCTGGCTTGTTACAGGCATCAATCTACAGTCTGTCGTCCACGGATAGTTCTCTTGGCTTGTTACATGTATTAATATGGAATTTGAAAATTGTCGGTCGCTGAGATAGTTGTCCTGGCTTGTTACAGGTATTAATCTCTGACATGAGAAAGAAAGATAGTTTTCCTGGCTTGTTACAAGTATTAATCTTCAATCTCTTCATGTAGATAGCTCTCCATGCTTGTTACAGGTATTAATCTATAATCGGTTGTCCATAAATAGTTCTCCTGGCTTGTTACAGGTATTAATTCAGAACTTATTTGTGTTGGTCGTCGAGATAGTTGTCCTGGATGGTTTCAGGTATTAATCTCTGACCTGAGAAAGAAAGATAGTTTTCCTGGCTTGTTATAGGTATTAATCTTCAATCTCTTCATGTAGATAGTTTTCCTGGCTTATTACAGGTATTAATTTGGAACTTGGAAACATTTATCACATAGATAGTTTCCCGTCTGGTTTCGGGTATTAACCATTGGCCTGCTGTATTTGTTGGTAAACCCGTCTTGCTTCGGGAGTTCATACCATTTGGTGGTGTAGATAGCTTCCCCGTCTAGTTTCGGGCATTAATCTTTGACCTGATGTATAAGTTGATAGTGTTTGTATTTCTGCGAACTCAACCTGGAAAGGTAAAGTCAGTTTCATGTGATGTCATGATGTGTGAATTGCATGACGCTCTCAAAATAAATGAGATTGTGATATACGCATTTGTGCTGCATATGCTATGATGTTTGTAGGAATGACGTATGAATGCAATGTATGAACATATTAGTTGTTCCATTTCTGTATTGTTGAATTAGGGAAAATAAATCCTTAATTGCTGCTGGGGGTGAAGAATGTAGGTCTTCCGATTTTGTTGAAGTTGAAATGTTGGTAGATGTACTACCGTTGTTAGAGAAATAAACTCCGTTGGGGAAAGTAAACTCTGTGAACTATTTGGGGATTTTAAAATCTTGTTGGGGAATCCTGAGAAGCTTGGCGACTTCACTGGGGGATCTTTTGTTGGAGAAGTAATTGGAGATTCTTGCTCCATCGGGGATATGAGAACACCTGACACCATTAGGCAGTATGCTCAGAATATGGCGGTGACCTTGTAGCAGGATGCCCTTGCCTCTAGCTGTTGGAGAAGAGGTATCTGCTGGAGGAAACATCTACGGGAGTTTTGTGGATGGCCCTTAGATATTGTCTCGTTTCTTAAAGTCATTAGCAACTGTCTTTCTATTTTTAGGTGTATATTTGTAAGTAGTAATCACAATCAAATGCATATGTTCAAAAATAATCATTGGACATTTTCGCACACAAAACAGAAAAATAAAAATAGAAGTTTTACGCTTTATGCCTTTGAGCGTCTCATTTCTTTCGCTGCTTGTCCAAAGCTAACTCGATTGATTAGTACCACTTGAGCTCGACTAAAGATTGGTTGTTAGGTGATCCAACCGGACATAGTTATACGCTTTATATCCCTAAGTTTTGCCTGGACCGCCCTTTCGGGTTTTCAGTCCACCAGGTGAAACAACCGGCTGTAAATCATCAAACAATGAAGTCGCCATCAAACATATTTTATCCCACATGAAGGGAAAGGTAAACATCAATAAAACCTAAGCAGGGAGAAGTCACGGTCTTGCGACCGAGAGATCGGGTAAGGGAGTCTATTACACGAGGGGAAGGTATTAGCACCCCACACGCCCATAGTACTCTACAGTATCCACTCTTATTATCTATCTTATGGGTGTGTTTAATCTATGTGTTGTACCCCAAAAGTTTCCCTCCCATTTTCATCAAGACATGCCTCTAGAGGTCCTCAATTGCTCAAGGATGACCAAGAATTGACAAGACAAATTCTCCTCTTAAGGCAACAAACCTCAACTAGGGTTTCAATTTTAAACAAGATGGGTGAGTCCTCAGGATCCCAAATGTTCTCCATTGTCCCTCAAGATCATCCATGCCAAATTTCATGCCTTGAATAACAAGTTTGCTCAGTCAATTGCTCAAAAGCCTGGAAATCAATTGTACTAGGTCAAAAGTCAATTGTGGCCCAAATAGAGTCAAACTTCAAGATTTTAGGTCAACATCAATATTTTGAAGTAATATCCATCATTTGATCAAGGGTTGATCATGATTCCTCAAGAAAGGCTCCTAACTCATCAAAAGTCAAAAACGGCAAATTAGGATTTCTATAGGAAAAGTCAACCAAACTTTGACCAGACATAACTTTCTCATACTTTACCATAAATTTTTCCTCAAAGGCTCATTTTTAAGAGAATCAAATTCCCTACAACTTCTCTTCATACCTCAAGTTCAAGAAATGCCTCAATCAAAAGATATAAGCTCAGACATTACAGGTCTTTTCAAAAAGTAAACAAAAACACCTTTTGGGTCAAAACTCCTTACATGAACATGGAAGATCCAATTGAGATGAAAACAAAAGGGTTGTTTAGTGGACGTCCTAAGCTCTCTATAAAGTCAAAGAACACCCTCATAGGGCTAAAATTGAGAAAGACATGCATTGCGAAAGTTGACTAATTTTAGGAAAATGCACAAAAGTCAATGTGGGCAAATTAGATCTTTTGGACTATTGGGCGTGGGTTTTGGATCTCAAACATATCCATGGACTTATTTAAGATATTTAAATCAATTATTATATCTTTATGATATTTTTTTTTACTTATTTGAATTTTTATTTATTTAGATCCTAATAAATCAAATAAAATAGTGAAATAAAGAAATAAAATCCAAAGATTTGTTTTATGATCATATAATGAGTCTAGAATCTGATGAGAAAATTATGATTTCATGCAAGGGTTGATTGGAAATAAAAGAGCATGTTTTGGCCAAGTTTAGAAACTTAAAATTCCATAGGCAAATCAAATCTTTTCTACATAAATCTCCAAGATTCAGTTCATTTTTGTTACCCTAATGCATCCTAGTAAATATGCATAACATTTCCAGATCAGAAAAACAAGGATTGGCCGCATAAAACACATACAAAAAGTTCTAATTTTTTCACAAAAAAGTGGCAATCAGATTGATAGTTGCAGAGGGATTCAAGGAGTTTTGACATTTGCAATCCATTCATGGGGACATTCTGAAGCTAACAGCATCATTCCCAAGCATCAAAGCACCCAGAATCATCACTTACATCATCACGGTTGGCACCCTATTTTTTGAAATTGATTTTGATCATACATGCGTTAGAAATAGAGTTTGAGTATGCATTCTTGTTCGTATGAGCATTTAGAACGTATTTGAATGGTTAATTTTCAGTTTTGATGCATATATGATAACCTGCCATTGTTAGGGTTTAAACGTTCGTTTTAGGGTTTTCAGATATAGGTACAATTAAGCCATAAGAAGAGTACCATCATGCTCATAGGATCAAACCCAGTTGATCACCTTGAATTGGATTTATATTGCTTGTGTGAGATTTTTGAAATGTGCAGGTGATTTAGTGACATACACTATCTGTGGGTAAAAGTCCATAAACTAAAACGACGGAGGGGTGGGGAAGATGAAGGTGTGGCACAACATGGTTGGCCCATTTGAAACAAGCGTGCATTTAAAAAAAAGGAATTTCTGGCCATTTATTTGAATCATATTGTTTTGCATTTGTTCCATAAAACGAATGGACAGATTGGCGTAATGGTAGAGGGAGCTCTTGGAAAAGGAAGAGACCTGGGTTCGATTCCCAGGTCTGGAATATTATATTTTTCTGACCAATTCCTTTCAGAGCCAATATGTTACACTCCCTGGTGCGCATCATGCACCCTCAGGTCCAGCCATCCAATCTGCATGGTTCTGGATCTAGCGCCTCTAGCATACAGGCACACCATGGACTTCCCTTACACAACAACACCAGATCACACGCTAGAATTGGGCCAACCAGACTTGGGCTTTGACACAATTTAATAACACACCCCCTGCAATTGGGATTTCACCCCCTCGAGCCCATTTCTCAATTTCCTTTTTCTTTTTATTTAGTTTGTATTTTTTTTAGTTTATTCTTTTTTTAAATCATAAAATCATAAAATCATCACGAAAAATTAGGATTTAGTTTTTTTCTTAATAAATTAATTTTCGGAAAATTAGTTAATTTAATTATTTGGCCTTATTTCATTAATTAAAATTAATTAGAGAATTAGGTTAAATTCCACATTTTTTTATAAAATACCAAAAACATTTTGATAAAAAATTAGGTTTTTTTAGGGTTTAGAACTTTTTCCCGTCTTAATTTTGCGCGCTGTTATTTTTCCCATACGATTTATTTTTTACCGCTTATGTAATTGCGCCCAGTTTGTAATAGCTAAATTAGGGTTTTTATATCTGCATTTTTACTATTCGTTCACTACTTATGTATCTACACCAATGCCCTGTAATAACGTAGGACTTTATTTCTTGCTTTTACTTTACATGCTTGTATATGATTGTTAGTAACTTAGGTGTGCATGACAAGAACCAATTAATCAGTAGATCACTAATTGCAAGATAAACATAACTAAAAAAACACATTGTTGCACAATTGCACCCTTAGGGTATACCTCACTTGGTTGCCTCGGAAAATAATGGTCATGTCCCTCGAACGTATGGATATCTTAGCAATGACCCTCAATTTAAAAGTCATCATAAAGATCATAGTCCCTTACAGTCCCTCGAGTTACCTACGAGAAATGATCTTGTCCCTCGATGTTGCCTATATGATGACAGTCCCTTCGAACGCTAAGATATCCTTACATGTTGCCTTCAATGACCATAACGTCCCTTTCGATAGTCCCTCAACATCCAATGATAGGGCTACATACTCACTAATAGTAGGATAGAAATATCTAAAGGGTAGGAGGAAAAGAACATCCTTTTCGAGTAGGTAGATGACTATTAGGTACTTTCTCAAACCTAAAATTTTCACACTTACACACTTTCAAAAATATTTTCAAAAACGCTTTATCACACTCCTGAGGACTGATGCAAGAGTTACCATAAATAAAACAAAGCACAAACAGTTTTCAAAAATGAGCAAGTACCTAAGAGCCCATGGAAAACCACAGATGGAAAGGGTGCTAATAGCTTCCTTTTCCATAATCTACCCCCTTACTCTGAAAATCTCGAAAAAGGTCTTTTTCTATTCTTTTCACTCTTTCCTTTGTTGGATAAAAGAAAAGTCGGTGGTGAATCTTGCTTACCGCAACATTTGCATAAAAAAAATTCAAAACCAGTATTAAATAGTCAGTTCTGCCACTGTATCACAGAACTGGAGACTCTGCTGGGGAATAATAATAAAAGTGGGGTTTAATTTAGGGTCTAGTTCATTTCTAAACTGTTTCTTTGTCTGTTTTGATTGCTTTATTTTAAGGATACTGTTTGGGTTACTATAGATCCTATACCCGATTCTGGGGAAAACCTCTTAGGTTAGTAGAAATAGATCGTGGAAACTGTGCAGGGTATACCGACACAGTTGAAGTGATGGCTACTTTGATGCGACACTTTGGTTGGTACCGGTAGCCCTTGAGTTAATCAAGGAGAATACGGGGCCGCTGCATGGTGTCATAAAGCGTCAACTGACCTTAGAACCTTTAATTGAACAACTTGGCCATTAGGACATAGTGAGATGGTCGTCTTTGGTGTATTCCCAAAGTCGGAAAATACTAGATACTACACTCATTGAGGTTTGACTCCCGAGTTTTGTTTGGTTGCAAGTCAGTTGCCTATCGAACGAAACTTGTGGGAAAGATCAATGATATTGAGACCCCTTAGAACCTGGTTACTATTTATAAGACAGGTTGAACCAATCCAAACTTCAAGAGGGTATTACCTTAAAACCCATGCAAGCCTTAAACCTAAGGTCTTTTGTGTGATTTGCTTGTGCTTGCTATATCTGCTATTTCTTAGCATAATCATGACATCATAACATGGCGTATCATACTAACCATTTCAAGGATTTTTTAGGGCTTATATTTGTCTTGTTTTGTAGGACATGACATCCGCAGGCAGGAACACTATCCAAGTCAACCTTGTGAAAGTACCTTCTCAACTTAAGGACTTAGCATCAAGGATTCCTGAAAGCTCTCCCTTCACTGAAAAACATGGCCGACTTCTCAATTTGATCACTGCAAACCCTGATGAAGAAATGTTAAAGGTATTCTTCCAGTTCTTCATCCCGTTACACCACTGTTTCGCTTTCCCTAATTACCAGTTAGTGCCCACTATGGAGGAGTTTTCTCATTTATTGGGGGTACCTATCCTTAATCAGCTACTGTTTAATGGTACGAAAAGAGACCCAAAGCCCTAAGAGATTTCCCAAGCTCTATCTTTACAACGTTCTGATGTAGTGGAAAATTAGGAGACCAGAGGAGGTGTCCAAGGATTTCTAGCTAAGTTCTTATTTGAGAAAGCTAACTATTTTTGGGATAACCTGGATTTACAAGCTTTCGAAGAGGTTTTGGCCCTTCTCCTCTATGGGATGGTTCTATTCCCTAACATGGACCAACTCATAGATGTAAATGCGGTTAAGGTTTTTCTATCGCATAATCTGGTGCCTACTTTACTTGGGGATATTCTACACTCTCTGCATACTCGTACTCTGAAGAGAAGAGGGACCCTTCTGTGTTGCACTCCTCTATTGATTAGGTGGTTTATTTCGCACCTACCCTGATCCGTCTTGAAGAATGAGCAGGGTATGAGATGGTCTCGTAGGTTGACGTCTCTTACAAATTTGGATATTCATTGGTGTTTATGATCCTCGGAGAATGTTACCATCATTGATCGCTTTGGGGAATTCCCTAATGCCCCTCTCTTAGGCATTAGGGGAGGAATCACTTATAACCCTTGTTTGTCATTGCGGCAATTTGGTTATACTAGAAGGGATGGTCCTCATGACACATTCTTCCAAGGAATCACATTTGACTATGAGAATGATGTTCAGGGTTATCGCAAATGGTTCATTCGAGCTTGGGGCATGATAAACCGATTTGATAGCAATACAATGGGGCACAGGAATTCCATCCCTCTTGAGCCTTACCTCAAATGGGTGTGAGCTTGTACTCAATGTCTTATGATGCCTTACCCTTCAATCTTACCTATGATCATGGAGAAAGTTGTAGAGGGATACACTCCTTACATCGTCCTTCATCCTGACATGCCAACTGATCTTGAGGAGTTACGGAGATCCTGGATCCAACTCAAAGAAGAACGAGACACTTTCGAAACCAAATTCTATGCAAACGAGAAGAAGGTTTTAGAGCTCACCCGGTTACTTCACGAGGAGAAGAGCATAAATGCTTACATTGCACCAAAGAGGATACGCCTGGGGGAAGCTTGGGTCTTATTTTGTTTGGAGAGTTTTAGTTTTGATTTTGTTCCTTTGTGATCCCAAGAGGCGTTACTGTGATCAATAAAATATCTTAATACAATTAACATTTGCTCTCTTTCTGTTAAGAAAATTTGAGTCTTAGAAATCCTTGAAAACATTGCATACATATATCATACATATCATTGCATAAGCAGGTTTCATAGCAGGTTTCTCATCCTCTTCGCTGTTTATTTCAACAATGGCTCTAGAACAAACAATGAAGGATCTACAGACTCAAAATACGCTATTTCAACAAATGATCATGGCACTGGCCAAGGGGCAAGAGGAACAGAAAGCCCTGATTGTTAAAGATAAGACTAAGAAGTCAAGGAAGATAGCTGGTGTGGTAAATATGGGAACAAGGTTCAAAGGACCGCTAAGGCAAGTGGTTGAGCTGATATCTTCATCAAAAGAAGGAGATAATCAAGAGGGGGAGACAAGGGAGGAATACCCCAAAACAAGGGAATATGATAATGATATTGATTACAATGAAGAGCAGTATCCTCCGGCCGACAAAAAGTACAAACAGTTGGAAGAGCGTCTGAGTGCAATGGAAATCCAGAAGGTGTTTGGGCTAGATTTTGAAGAGATGGGTTTGGTGTCTGGGGTTGTCATCCCAAAAAATTTAAAGGTGTCAGTGTTTGCAAAATATGACGGGGTTTCATGTCCCAAAATGCACCTCCGATCTTATGTGAGGAAGATCTAGCCTCACACTGCTGACAAGGACTTATGGGTCCACTTCTTTTAGGATAGTCTGTATGGAACTCAACTAGAATGGTTCTACCAGCTGGAAAGGGCCAACATTCGTAATTGGAAAGACTTGGCTGCTTCTTTTTATAAGCAGTATTAGTACAACGCAGACCTTGCTCCCAACTGTACACAACTTCAAAGTATGTCTATCGGCTCGTGAGAAGGCTTTAAGGACTATGCTCAGAAGTGGAGGGATTTAGCAGGAAGAGTCCAACCTCCCCTGTCTGATAGGGAGCTAGTGGATATGTTTCTGGGTACCCTGTCTGGTTCGTTTTTCAATCACCTGATTGGAAGCTCCTCAGCCGGCTTTACTGAATTGATTCTGACAGGAGAAAGAGTGGAAGCTGGGATTAGGAGTGGTAAGATCCAAAAGGATGCATCCTCCAGTACAATAAGGAAGCCATTTGTTGGGAAGAAAGAGGTTAGTGTTGTGTACAATCAAAGGAATCCGGACATAACTGAACACCATCCAGCGGTAGGGGCTGTTATGATCTCCAAACCTGCATCGACTCAACAAAGGAACAATCAGCCTAGGACGGAAAGGCCGGCAAGACAGTTTACCCGGATTAATATGATGATGTCTCAAGTCTTGCCACATCTACTGAAGTCTAATATTGTAACATTGCGGGAAGCTGCGAAGAATCCCAACAACGACTCTCCCTACTACAACCCAAATGCTCGTTGTTCTTACCATTAAGAAGTCCAGGTCATGATACCAACGACTGATGGGCTTTGGAAAACAAGGTGCAAGACCTTCTTGAGGCAAAGTATATTGAATTTGACACCCCCGAGATTCCCAATGTTATCACTGCTCCTATAGCCAAACACGATCGTGGTGTTAATGTTGTCGAAGATGATGTGTTTGTTACTTATGTTGAGGAACTTGTTACTCCTCTCTTAACCGTTAAGAGGAACTTGTTGAGAGCCGGTTTATTTTCGGGCTGTGGCGAAGGTTACCACTTCTGTTTATCTCTACCGACTGGTTGTCATTTGTTGAAGACAGGTGTTCAGCGCCTGATGGATGATAGAGAGATTTTGTTTGAAAAGACTCTCGTTTCGACTGTTCTTTGTAAAGATATTTCAATCATAACCATTTTCACCAATCCTCCCAGGGTCTCCACCAAAAGACCCGTCAAGATTACATATGCTCCGAAGTTAGCTCCCCTAATTATCACTATGCCAGGGCTAATTACATACTCCTCGGACAAGAATGTTCACTGGAACTATGGGGGTGACGTCTACTACCACGGTGTCAAGCAACACATGTTGGCTGTTGAAGACCAGGTTTCTGAAAATGTTGATCCCGATGAAACAACCGGCTGAAAATCATCAAACAATGAAGTCGCCATTGAACGTCTTTTATCCCACATGTAGGGAAAGGTAAACATCGAGAAAACCTGAGGAAGGGAGAAGTCACGGTCTTGCGACCGAGAGATCAGGTAAGGGAGTCTGTTACACGAGGGTAAGATATTTGCACCCCACACGCCCTTAGTACTCTACGGTATCCACTCTTATTATCTATCTTATGGGTGTGTTTAACCTATGCTTACTGTTTATTATACTGCTGAAGGGAGAATGCATGCAAAAGAAAGGGGAAAAGGAATGTAGGGAAAATAAAATTGTGCTCGCTTGGGCCCTACCCCAATGCCTACGTATCCGTTTTGAGGAATCAGAGCTACCGTAGTTCGGCTCATATGTTTTTGTTTGTTTGTGTTTTTTGTAGACGGAGTTAATTCCGCCTTCTGCCGCGGCTCGACCTTTAGAGACTTATGCGTTGGCGCATAAGTAAATTAATCATGTCCTTACCTGAAAATGGTTTTTTAGAAAAGTGCTCGAGCGTACAAAATATTTGAGTTAGTTTGTATTTTTGTTGCAGATAATGACTAGTCGACCTCAAGAGAGAGATATTAGCCATTTTTCTACTTAGTCATGAAAGGAGTCTTTGAGAATTGAACCACACCTATGCTTGAGATGAAGAACAATAAGATCGATAAGAGACTCGCTTATCATTTCCCGTACTAAGCAAAAGCATGATTCTCATCAATAGTTTTAAAGTGTTTTGAATTTTGAAAGAAAAGGAGTTTTAGTTTTAGGTGCGTATGCAAAAAGGGAAAGAAAAGTCAAAAGGAGACTAGCTTACTTCTAAACCTAATGTTATTATGCATTGTTAGACCTAAAGTTAGAATTTTGAGGGAATTCTTCCTAATGTTAGCATGCATATTATTTATGATAACGCCCTATTTCTCATGATTTCTATAAAGCGATAATGAAATGTAATTAAGTAAAAACAAGTGCCAGAGTAGTAGCGGAGGCTACCAAAGTGAGCGAATCGTTGAAAGCACTGAAAAAAACAAGGAGTACGCGTCGAGCAAGCTTCACCAAGAAACAAACAAAGTCAGGAATAATATTCAACTAAGATAAAGGCACATGCGTATTGCGAATGCAATTCATAATCCGAAGCTCCTTGCACAATGAACAAACGCGTCAAAATAACATGGGAAAGCGAAATGAAAATACGGATGACAACTAAAAGGAAAAGTATATTTTTTTATATTAGTTTTTATGTGAAGAAAATTCCATAAAACTAAAGAATTACTTCCTAAAATCAACTAAAGAGATCTAACAAATTTTATTGATTTTAATTTTGTCGAGGAAAAATTAATCAAAGAAAAATTCCTAAATATAATAAGGAAAATAAAAATGGTCCTAAATTTTAACAAGAAAATATGAGGGTTAGGAGAGGGGTGTGCAGGATTTAGGAGGGCGTAGCATAGGAACTCAGGCATTAGGCCCATCAAAAGTCCAACAATTCCTTTTTTTGTTTGCTTCCACACCATGTAAAAAAACGTACAATGGGCCTAGGCTGTAGTCCGAACCAAGCCCTCTTACTATCCTTCATGTTCAAAATTATATTCATCCTTTGGTTAACAATTAAAAAAAACATCAGATTAGAAAAAAAATAAATGAAAATTAAAAGGGACTAGGGTTGAAGGTTTGTCTCCCTTCATCCTCTCAAACAGAATCGGCGCCGCTTTCTCCTTCTGTCGCCTCATCCCGCTGGTCGCTATCACTTCTCCACTGATCAGAATCAAAGCAGCGCCGCTTCTCTGTCGTCCGCTTCAGATTACCTCAGCAATGTCGCGGTCAGTCATCTCTGACGCGAGCTCTCACGTGAACGATTCACCTTGTCTCAGTTTCATCATCAATCAAAAGAAGCATAAAAACGTAGACGAAAAGATCGAATAAGGCTTACTGATGGGATTTCGTCCGGTGCGGCTTCAACAATAATGATAGTGATGAGAAATCCAGAGGATCAGAAATTTAGGTGCGTTTTCTTCTCTCTGAACTCACTTGTTCGTTCTCCTTTTCATTCCACTTACTGCGTTCTTGACATTGTGTTATTGTTGTGTTGATTGAAGGTACGGTGAAGATGTGATGTCGATCTATGATGGATCGGTTGTGGAACAGAGAAGGTTGAATCGAGAGATGATGATGAAGATAGATACTGTTGCAGATTGCGGATGAAGTTGTAGTGAAACCGAGATGAAGATAGAAGATTGAATATTGAAGGTTGATGATGTATGAAGATGAAGAATGGAGTGAAGTTTTTGCAGAGAGAAAATTGAATGGAGCCTAAAAAAAAGTTGAAGGTTGAAAGGTAAGTCTCCTTGATAGGTTATGTTATATCTTTCTGGTCAATGGATCCTCTCTCTCCTTCTATTGTATTTTGTTACGATCTACTGCCTTTTCTGTTAGGAAGTTGGTTGAAAATTTCTTTTTTAGTTTCGGTTAGGAGTTGTTAGGAAGTTAAGATACAATTAGGAATTCTGTTTTGGATTTGCAGTTAGAGTTTGTTATGAATTGGTTAGAAATTTGACAGGGCTGTTAGTTGTTTGTTATTGGTTTTTGTTATAGAGGTTAGGATTAGTTATGAATCTGTTAGGAAGTTAGGAGGTTTGTTAGGTTATATAATTCTGTTAGAGAATTCTGTTAGAGAATTTTGTTTTCACTTGGTTAGTTCTGTTAGTTGTTTGTTGGAAATTCTGTTTGTTATTGTATTTTCTATTGTTTTCTGATTTATTGGTTATGAACAAAGTGTAGGGCTGAACTGATGGCTAAGCTAGAGGAAAGATGGGGGTTAAATAAATGGGACTGGAAACCTGACAAGTAGCCTGCAGATTGCTGAATAGGACGATGCAGTCTATGTTGTTGCAAATGAGTCATCAAGTGAGGAGAAACCGGTCCATTATGAAGTTGTAATTGTTGCTACAACATATTACTAAGGAGGTTGGAACGATCTCCTGGATATAGCCCCTGCTGAGACCGACCACCCGGCGGAGGATAAGAAGTAAATGAAGACTTCTGTACCAATATTGGCTCACTAGAAAAATGTGTAATCTCCGGTTGTAAAAGTGTGAATGGTGTAGAGTTTGATGACATAAATTTGTAGAATTTGAATGATGAATGGTGAATGATGTTTTTGAGTTTTAAAGCCTTAAATAATGAATTTTCTTTCCATTCTCATATATTCATAAAAATGCTTGTATGGGATTAAGAATAATATTGAATGAAGTTTTGTAGTTTCATGAGCTTGTATTGAGAATGATGACATTTTAATAAGTCTTATGTGAATGCAATCACCTTGGATCTAGCTTAATGCCATGGACATATTATGTTAATGTTTTATAATTTCACTTGTCTTTCAAGAAATCTGAATGCCCCCTTCTTATTTTGCAAACTCCAAGAAAATCTAACCCATGTCATTAGGTAGCATTCCAAACGATTTTAAATAATGGACCCATAAAAGCCAAACCAAGTCAATCTCGCCTCCTTGCAAGAACTCTTAATTTTCCTCTTAACCTCATTTTTTTACAATCAAAGTAACAAATAATAATAGTTCCTTGATCATATTACACGTCCACCACCTCATCTTTATACCATGATTTAAACTTTGTAATCCATTCCACCCATGCACCTCAATAGACAACCAAAGATGTTGAAGTAAATGTCACGGAGAAAATCTTGTATATAGGAACAATTAGAAGCATATAAATGACGATGATCACAAGGTCCTGAGCTCCCTTGAGATGCACTTTGATGGTTTAAAAGCCCATGGTGAAGATGCCCTTGTAGCTTGATAAGAAAGAAGTCAATAATAGACATGCATCCAAAACCCTATCTTCAAACCATAATTGTCGAAGAAACCAACTGATTCAAGCCCGAGTGAAGATGAGGACCATCAACGCCATAAAAACCCTAATTCCACCATATCACTGATTCTATGCCAAATTATGTCGTTAGCGAATGTATGCAATGTTAAATGACCTAATGGAGATATGTACATGAGAAAAGCGCGACAATGCATAAACCAGATAAAAGTAGAAGGGTAGGACAAATTTGGCGTATTACACCCGACATTGGTAACATTGTTGGAACCAGCAAAATAAAAAGAAGTGGAACAGTGTTCTCCCCTAAGATTTCTCCTCCGAAAGCTGTTACTGGTCGTGTGATCATTCCTATTGTTGTTCCTGTTGATACTACTACTACAATGCATGTGATTACCCCTGTTGACACCCCTATCACCGAGTCGACTGAGACTCGGGGCAAAGACATATTGATTGAGCCTGTCCAGACGAAGGACCAGTTAGTATCTATCCCAGAGGCTTCCAAGAAAGAGATGGAATAAATTTTGTAAATTATAAAGAAGAGCGACTACAATGTGGTCGAACAATTGGGACAGACCCCTTCAAAGATTTTCTATGCTAGCCTTACTGTTGCGCTCCGAAGCTCATGCGAAGGCTTTGTTGAAGTTCCTTAAGACGGACCATGTGCCACAAGAAACATCCACTGACCAATTTGAAGATTGTGTGACCAGTTTGACAGCTGATAACAGTTTGGGCTTTTCTGATGCTGATCTGACACCCAGAGGGAGAAAGCACAATGATACACTGCATGTTTATGTCGAATGCATGGGGCACTACCTTAGCCCATGTTCTAGTAGATACTGGTTCATCATTGAACGTGCTTCCCAAGAAGGCTCTGGATTGACTAGACTGTGAAGGTTTGACCTTGAAGCCCAACAACATTGTAGTGAGGGCTTTCGATGGTTCGAAAAGCATGGTGCACGGGGAGGTGGACATCCCTATCAAAGTTGGTTCTCAGACCTTCGACTCCACCTTCTACGTGATGGATATCAGACCATCTTATTCTTGTTTGTTAGGTCTCCCTTGGATCCATGGGGCGGGAGCTGTCACATCCACTCTACATCAGATGATAAAATACCCGGTGAAAGGAAGGATTATCACGATACACGGTGAAGAAGAGAACATGGTAAGTCACTTGAATTCCTTCAGATATGTAGAAATGGATGGTGAGTTCATCGAAACTCCGTGTCAGAACTTCGAAGAGGTGCCTCAGACTATGGCTGCAATCGAAATTGTAACCAATTTGCCAAAGATCACCAGACCTCCCTAGAAGATGTCTTCTCTCAAGGATGAAAAAGTAGTTATTTAAGAAGGTGGGTCTACCATCTGGGGCCAACTCCCTGATATTCCACACAAGTTTGATAAATTTGGTTTGGGTTTCTCTTCAGGGGCTCAAAGGGCTATTCGACGCGCTCGCGCTGGAAGACCTCCCCTGCGCATCAATAATCATGGGGTTAACGCTCTAGAAGATAACGAAGGTCACAATGACATGGATAGCTGGATCTTCCCTACTACCAACGGTGGACCCAGTAACTGGAAGGAAAGAGACTTTGTACCAATTACTTTTATTCAGAAGTAATTGTCTTTCTTGTTTTTTGGATATGTAATAAACAATATAAACTCTATGGCCATGTGTCTTACCTAGGGAACAATGGTTTATTTGTGAGGTTTATTATGTTTCAATTTCATATGGCATTAATAAAGCATTGGACGTTTATGCATACAAATTTTGCGCTCTCTATTTTTCTTTTCTGCTTTTACTTTATCTATACAGCTATGCTCTTACACACACTCACATATCAACTGCAGATCTATATCCACTCTAGATCCCATTGATAATAGTTATAATATTACAGGTTATGACTTTGAAAACCCGATCAACCAAGCCGAGGACCAAGGTAAGGAAGATTTTGAGGTACCTGGAGAACTTGCTAGGCTGTTACAGCAGGAAGAAAGGGCTATGTAGCCTCATGAAGAGCTAGTTGAAACAATAAACTTGGGCACAGAGGAGGACAGAAAAGAAGTCAAGATAGGTGAAAATTTGGAGCTTAGTGTCAAACAGCGGTTGATACAGATGTTACATGATTATGTCGAGATCTTCGCCTAGTCGTATGAAGACATGCCAGGACTAGACACGAATATTGTGGTTCATCGTCTGCCAACTAAAGAAGATTGCCCTCCAGTAAAACAGAAGGTTCGTCGTATGCGCCCTGAAATGTCAGAGAAGATCAAAGCAGAGGTTATGAAGCTGTTCAACGCTGGGTTCCTAGTTGTCACCTCTTATCCTTAATGGGTTTCTAATGTCGTCCCGGTGCCTAAAAAGGACGACAAAGTACGGATGTGTGTGGACTACCGAGATTTGAACAGGGCAAGCCCAAGGATGACTTTCCGCTCCCCCACATTGACGTTTTGGTTGAAAACACTATGCAACATAAGATATTTTCCTTCATGGACAGTTTCTCTGGCTACAATTAGATCAAGATGGAACCCGAAGATATGGAGAAGACAACCTCCGTCACACAATAAGGCACTTTCTGTTACAAAGTGATGTTGTCTGGATTGGAGAATGCTGGGGCAACCTACCAGCGAGCCATGGTAGCTCTGTTTCATGACAAGATTCACCATGAGATCGAGGTTTACGTTGATGACATGATATCTAGGTCTCAAACTGAGGAAGAGCACCTTGACCATCTACAAAAGCTGTTTGATAGGTTGAAGACGTACAAGTTGAGGTTAAATCCGAACAAGTGCACCTTCGGGGTAAGGTCTGGTAAACTTTTAGGTTTCATTGTCAGTGACAAGGGTATTCAGGTAGACCCTGTAAAGGTTAAATCCATACAAGAGATGCCAGCTCCTCACACTGAGAAGGAGGTTAGAGGTTTCTTGGGACGCCTAAATTACATTGCAAGGTTCATTTCCCATTTAACTGCTGCTTGTGAGCCGATCTTCAAACTCCTGAAGAAAGATTAAGTGGTAAAGTGGAATGACGAACGCCAGACTGCCTTCGAGAGGATCAAGGAATACCTTCAAGAGCCTCCAAATCTAATGCCTCCGATTGAAGAAAGACCTTTGATAATGTACTTAACAGTGTTAGATAATTCATCGGGGTGTGTGCTGGGGCAGCATGACGAGTCCGGTCGAAAAGAGCATGCAATATACTACCTTAGAAAAACATTTACCGACTGTGAAACAAGATACTCACTGCTCGAGAAAACTTGATGCGCTTTGGCATAGGCTGCTCGTCGACTGGGACAGTATATGTTGGCCCACACTACTTTGTTGATATCTAAGATGGATCTAATCAAGTACATCTTCGAGAAGCCTGCTCTCTCCATAAGAATAGCAAGATGGCAAATGATCTTGACCGAATACGATATCTAATACACGACCCAGAAAGCAATCAAGGGAAGTGTAATAGCTGATCATTTGGCTCATCAGGCCGTGGATGACTACCAGTCCATGAACTTTGAATTCCCGGATGAGAATATCATGTTAGTGACTGACTGTGAAGAACCTGGACCGGATGAAGGACCTGAGGAAGGATCCCGATGGACCATGGTCTTTGAAGGAGCTTCCAACGCACTTGGAAATGGCATCAGTGCTATAATTATATCTCCTGAGGGCTTTCATACTCCTTTCACTGCCAGATTATGTTTCAATTGTAACAACAATATAGCAGAGTATGAAGCATGCATCATAGGTCTCAAAGCTGCTATTGACCCGAGGATCAAGTTCTTGAGCGTTTTCTGGGATTTAGCCTTGGTGATAAGTCAGATCAAAGGAGAGTGGGAAACGAAGCACCCGAATCTCATCCCTTACAAAGAGCATGTGCTGACATTGATTCCACACTTTGAGGAAGTCACCTTTGAACATTTTCCTCGAGAAGAGAACCAGTTAGCGGTTGCTCTAGCTACTATGTCATCTATATTCAAGGTCAAGTGGGACAACAAGGCTCCTAGAATAACTAGTGAAAGGTTAGATGAACCAGCATACTGTTGTGAGATTGATGCTGAAGAAGTAGCAGATAAACCTTGGTTTCATGAAGTGAAAAGGTATCTCGAGGCTCAAGAATATCCTGAAGGGGCGTCTCTTAATGATAAGAATTTTCTGAGAAGGTTCGCCGCAAAGTTCTTCCTGAGTAATGGAATCCTCTACAAGTGCAACCATGACTCTACTTTACTTCGGTGCGTAGGAAAAAGAGAAGCAGAGAGGATTTTGGAATATTTACACGAAGGTACCTTTGGCACCCACTCTAGTGGATACACCATGGCTAAAAGATCCTACGGACAAGATACTATTGGTCCACTGCAGAAGCAGACTGTTATCAGCATTCCTGAGCTTGTCACAAATGTGAGATCTATGATGATAAAGTACATGTACCTCCGGCTTCGTTGAATGTCTTGATGAATCCCTGTCCCTTTGCAATGTAGGGCATTGACATGATCAGAGAGATCAGACCTACCATTTCCAATGGGCATCGCTTTATCCTAGTGGCCATTAATTACTTCACGATGTGGGTTGAGGCTGCTTCTTTTGCTACTATTACCAAGAATGTTTTGGCGCAGTTTATCAATCATAACCTAATTTGTCGATATGGTGTGCGAGAGAGAATCATTACATACAATGGTGCAAATCTCAACAATACAATGATCACCGAACTCTTTAAACAATTTAAGATCCAACATCATAATTCTTCCCCTTACTGGCCGAAGATGAATGGCATTGTGGAGGCTTCTAATAAGAACATCAAGAAAATCATACAGAAGATGACGGTGACATACAAAGACTGGAATGAGATTTTACCATTTTCTCTTCATGGTTACTGCACCTCAGAGCGTACGTCAACAGGGGCAACACCTAATTCTCTGGTATATGGTATGGAGGTTCTCCTACCTATTGAGGTCCAGATCCCTTCTTTGAGGATCATGAAGGATGCGGATTTGAACAAAGATGATTGGATCCAGACTCGACTTGATCAACTGAATCTGATTAATGAGAAAATGCTTACTACTGTTTGTCATAGTCAAATGTATCAAAAGTGGATGATCAAGTCTTTCAACAAAAAGGTCAGACATCAAGTATATCTAGTGGGTGATCTGGAAATCAAGCGCATCATACTGTCACAAGGTGATCCCAGGGGAAAATGGACTCCCACGTACGAGTGGCCATTTATGATCAAAAGCATATTTTCCGGTGGAGCCATGATTCTGACTACCATGGATGGAGACGACCTTCCTCACCCTGTTAATGCGGACATAGTGAAAAGATACTACGCATAAATAAAGACCCGCTAGGTTGACTGGCCTAGGAAAAAATAAGGGTATCCCGGCGAACCAAAAGGATTCAAGCAAAAGTTAGGGATAAAAACAAAAAAAAATTGTACACCCGACAAGTCGAAAACCTGCAAAGGCGGCTTGGGCAAAAAAAGGTATCCCAGTGGACTGAAAACCCGAAAGGGAGGTCCAGGAAAAATTAGGGATTTGAAGTGTATTATTTTGTCCCATTGGATCACCTTGCGATCAGACTTCAGTATCAACTATCGAGCTCAAACGGTAGAGATCAATCCAGTCAGCTTCGGACGAGTAGCAAAGTGATGAGATGCTCAAGGACATAGGGGCAATAGAATAATTGAAAGTCAATGGGATTATTACACATAGCTGTTTTCTTCTCTTTGTACACTATTTTGTATAGTTCATTCTTTACGACAACGTTCCCCTACTAGAACGTCAGTCTCTTTGTACAAAATGCCTGTTATAGGCATTCTTCAAAAAAAAATCAATACAAATCATTTCTTTGAAAGTACAAAACTGTTTGTTTTTCTTTTCTATTTTGTTTTGAAAAAACGTCCAATGATTATTTTTGACATATGCATTTAAATATGATCACTGTATATGAATACTTGCATAAGAAACAGAAAGGCAATTGCTAATGATCTTAAGAAATGGGGAAAAGTCTAAAAACAATTTGACGTCTCGACAGTTATTCTTTCCAGCTTGGTACAGGGGCAGAGACCGTTTGAGACAAAGTCACCATTACTTACGGCCCCGTGACATCCATGTTCCCCACAGAGTAAATACAATCAAGTTTTGATCTCCTTTTCCCCAAGCAGGGATTACCTTCTCCAACTGAAATATGTATTCCCCAGCCGAGTTTTATATTTGCAAACAGTTTATAAAGCCTCCTCCTGAGTAGAGTATATTTCTCTAACTGCGGAAGTTCAGGCCCCAACAAAGTTTATTTCTATACATCGGCAAAATCTTCCAATAAAGCATCTCCCTCCATAGAGTTATTCTCAAGCAGAGTCAATCCCCAACAAAACATCCTTAAATAGAAAGAGGAAATCCCCATCAAATCATATCCATTCATCATCCCCAGCGGAAATGAAGGATTCAACCTCCTTATACTCTTCAGCAACAGTTCAGGATTTATTTTCCCAGGATAAGAAACATCGCAATAGAATCCCATGTTCATACATCATGGCATGCACATACACATCACATACCGCATAATCTCAATTATTTTGAGAACATCACCATAATTCATTTCATACATCATGACATTGAATATGACTATTTGTTAGCCTTTTCAGGGAAAAGATCAAATCAATAAACACCGCTGGATACCTATGTGACCTTGTAGTCTTCTCAGAAAGCTACGTCTGATGAAGGGCTATTTCAGTAGTTCCCTCAGAAAGATGTCCTCACAAGACCTTCTCTGGTTCAATCAGACCGACCTAAGATCTCTTTGATTCCTGTCTTATTCCCCCTTCTTTTTTTTTCTGCGGTTTGGTTGTATATGTTCTTGCGCTTGAGATGAGAGATGCAGGGAGATAGAATAGAGAACTCAGAGTCTTTAGTTAGGTTGATTAGAGTTTCAGAGGTTAAAACTCTAATAACAATAGTGATGAGCATATGAGTGAGGGTGAGAGAAGGGATTGATAAAGAATTTTTGAGAGAATTTCAGGGATGAAGGTGATGAATGGTTTGTTGGAAGTTTGTGAAGAATGAAGAAGATGGTTGAAAGAGACCTGATGAATTTCTGAGATTCTGTATAAAGTTGTGGTTTCAGAGTGAGAGAGTGAAGAAGATGGTGAATTCAGAGGGAAAATTGGAAAAGGTATGAAAAAAATGGTGGTGTGAAACTGGAACAGGTGTGAAATTGGAGAGGGTTTGAATGATGTATGAAGATTATGCAGAGTGTTGATGAGCTTGTTATATAGATGAAGCATTTTGGAATTCAGTTGAAGCTTGATTTGCTTTTGGCCATTGGATGATTAGAGAGTTTGTTAGAAGATCAATGGTAGGGATTGGATCAGTTAGGGTTAGTTAGGGAGGTTAGTTAAATTCTGTTATGGTTATTTATGCTGTTATGGGATGTTAAAAATTGTTAGAAGGTTGGAAACCGTTAGGGAAAACAGTTAGAAGCGTGAGAGGGGTTATGACAGTTAGGAGGTTAGAATATGGTTAGAGGATGATATATTTTGTTTCTGGTTTTTCTGTTAGCCATGTGTGATACGGCGGCAGAACCGACTGTTAATACTAGTTTGTGTTTTTTGTTCGCAAATGTCGCGGTAAGCAAGAGTCACCACCGTCTTTTATTTTATCCAACAAAGGAAAAGGGGAAAAGAACAGAAAAAACCTTTTTTGAGATGTTTCTGAGTACTGGGGTATATTATAGAAAGGGAAGGTTTTAGCACCCTTTCTATCTATGGTTTTCCATGGGCTCTTAGGTACTTACTCATTTTGAAATTGCTTTTGTGTGTGTTTTGAAAAGCTTTGAAAATGCCTTAGTGCGGCGTTTCACTTTATGGTAACCCTTGTGTCAGTCCTCAAGAGTGTGATAAAGCATTTTTGAAAACTTTGTTTGAAAAGTGTAACTGTGAAAAAATTGGTTGTTTTGAGCAAGTACTTAAGATTTTCTACCTACTCGAAAAAGATTGTTCATTTTCTTATTTCCTTTAGATACTGTTATCCTACTATTAAGCAGTAGGTAGCTCCATCGTTGGAATTTGAGGGACAATCAAAAGGGACTATTACGATTACCTAAGGAAACAGGGTAAGATCTCTTAGTAACTGTCCTAAAGTTCTAAGATCGCTTTTTTTTTTACCGAGGCAACCTTCGAAAGGGACTTGCAATATCTGAATTAGAGGACAATCATTAAGAATTCTCACGTTCGAGAATAGTGATTGTATTTCTGAGGCAACCGAAGTGGGAGATACCCTAGGGGTGAGCATGTGCAAGTGTTTGATTTCAATTTATTTATCTTTGCACATTTAGGGTGATCTACCATTTTAATCATTTAATCTTTCCATTCAATCCTATGATCATTCATCTAACAGTTAATAGTAGTGAAAAATAAAATGCGAGAATCTTAAACCTAGTTATTACAAGGCTTTGGGAAGGGGGTTACATATCCAAACTTGGGATGCAACAGTAAATAAAAGCAGTAAAATAAATCCTAGTTAAAAACTATTAAAAACCCGTAATCAGATACAATAATTAGAAAAATAAATAAGTAAACACGCGTGAGGAATGACACGGGAATGGATTAAATATCCTATAGAATCTACTTAATTAAAGAAAATATTTTTTGTATTTTTATTTAATAAAATAAAGTAAAATTGAATTTTGCAAATTAGTCCAAATTTCTAATTAATTTTAATTAAGGAAAAAAAACCAAGTTACCCTAATTAAATTAATTTATTTTTAAACAAAATTAGTTTTAATAAAAAGAAAACTAATTCTAAAATTTTCTGTGATATCTTGATTTTATGATTTAATTAAGAAAATGATTTTTAAAGACAAATAAAACAAAAAATTAAAACAATAAAAAAAGTAATAAATAAATTAAAGCAAAATAAAATAAAATGGGCCTGCTAGGAATAGCAATTTGGGGGGGTGCAGATGTTTTTGTATTAAGCTCATCTTTTGTTGAGCCCAATTTATTTGTTTAGATTTAGTGGGGGCTGCGCTTAAAGGTGCACCATGGAACCTGTTTGTGAGATGCTGGATCTGCTTTGAGGATAAATCTAATGGCCAGACCTTAGGCTGTAGGATGGACGCGCTGGAGGATAATTCACTGAATCCTGCAGAAAATGTTAAGAAAATATAAAATTCCTGGACCTGGATTTGAACCCAAGTCCTTCACTTAACACGCCTTTCCCTTTTCCATCTGTACTGGTTAGTCATTCATATACATAATTAAACAACATTAATATAAGGTAAATAGAGCATTATGCCCAGCTGTCACGCACGCAAATTTAAATCTCCCAATGGGAGTCTGCCACCTAATTGTCTTCTCCCTGGAAATGTCGCCTTAGGGGGAATGGGATTTTACCTACAGACAGATTCGTCACTATAGGCTATAGTGACAGTTCTTGTGTGTGGCTATAAACCCGTAAAACTCAAAAATGCAGCACAAGAAAAATAAATCCCAACCAAGGGCATGAATCGTTTGGAAATAATCCCCTAAGCACGAATAGACCCTTAATTTGGACTAGTTTTTCCTCTAATTAGGGTTCCCCAAATTGGAGCTCTGGAACCCTAGCCATGGCAGATGCCCGTACCTGTACTCAAACTCCAATCAAAATATTCCAGCACGTTATAAACATGATAACAAGCATAAATATATAATCAAAACATGTTTATGATGCCAGAATCAAATAAATCGAAATTGAGAGGATGTGCAAACCGTGATGAAGGGTGGGCGCGATTCTGCAGGTTTCAGGCCTTGGGAGTGCTTGCAATGGCTTCAGAGGCTCTCCAGGAGTATATTTTGTTACTTGTTTTGGGACTGAAGCAAGCTGGAAATGGAAATTCGAGTATGACAAATTTATTGTTTTTTTTTGCAAATTGGACAGGGGTTCTCCAGGTCATGTATCTTCTTTTGATGCTTTCCAGAAGCTTGATTACATAGAGAATGATGAGAGGACACGAAAATTCCATGTTTGTAACAACTAAGGACAAGCTTTTGAATGCCATGAATGTCCATTTGTAACCTCGACCAAAGTTAAGGAATTTTGTCCATTTTCAAATTTGAATGTATCTAGACTGAACTGGCCTTGCTGCACACGAAAATTGGGACCTCTCCAACCAAACCAAGCCCAAATGATAATGGCCCATATACTTTGCAATAATCTTGATTTATTTGATTTTTAATTAAATAAAATTAATATAAAATGCAAATAAAATTAAGACTGTGCAAAAATGGTCCTAAGGGTCCTCTATGGTCTTAGAAATATGTTGGAAGTTCAAGAATTTGAGCCATTGCCTTAAAAATTCAAATTTGCCCAATGCATATTTCTTGAAATTTCCCAAATCTTCCCAACTTGGATAAGCCATAACTTGAGCAATTTTTATCTCATGATGATGATCTTGTACTTTTTGGAAAGCCCAAGATGTCTACTTCAATCCCTATTTTGATCAATTTTGCTTTGGAAGATGTTATCTTGATGTTAAAGGTATTGACAAAAAAGTGGCTTTTATTAACTTTCTAAAAATGACCTGTAATGTATGAACTTGTATCTTTCAAATGGTGAATTTCTTGGACTTGAGGGCTGAAGAGAAGTTGTAAGGAATTTGATTCTCTTCAAAATGACTTTTGGTTGGAAAATTTATGATAAATTATGAGAAAGTTATGCTTGGTCAAAGTTTGGTTGACTTTTCTTATAGAAACCCTAATTTGCTATTTTTGACTTTTGATGAATTAGGAGAATTTCTTGAGGAATCATGATCAACCCTTGATCAAATGATGGATATCACTTAAAAATGTTGATGTTGACCAAAAATATTGAAGTTTGACTGTATATAGGACATAATTGACTTTTGACCTAGCATAGTTGATTTTCCAATACTTGAGCAATTGTCTGAGCAAACTTATTGAGCAAATCATGAAACTTGGCACGGATGATCTTGATGATATATTAGGAACATGGAAAGCATTTGAGACCATTGGAGCTCAAATATCTTGATGAACATGGAAACCCTATTTGGGGGTTCATTGCCTTAGTAGGAGAGTTGTCTGGTCAATCCTTGGTCAACCTTGAGCAATTGAGAACCTCTAGGGGTATGTCTTGTGTGAAAATGGGAGGGAAAATTTTGGGGTACAACAGTTGCCCCTGTTCAATCTTCTTAAACCTGAGGATGTAGATTGGCTGGTCTGCCTTTCATGATCTGAAGGTGGAAGATGATTGAACACTAGAGTGCCAAGAAATTTGCACTCGCATGAAGTGAATATCGATCGATAATATAGGGAATGGGCTTACATATTCCATTTTGAAGGCGACTGAGAATCATCAGAGATAGGCTTAAAGATGCCATCCAGAAAAGATATCGGTTGCATAAGAGATTCCTTTGCGAGAATTCCTATATCTGCCGTTGAGGAGGACTTCACCGGGGAATGCTGATTTATGTCCTGGGAAATAGAGTCTAGGAGCTTCGGTTGTCCATTACTCTACTGGGGAATTAACTCTTGATCGATGAGACAAAAGTGATCCGTTATCTGGTCGACTCCGGGTTTTACGACGACTTACTAGGGAATATGAAATCGACCATATCTGGTCGGGTCCAGGTTTTACAGTGTTGTAAACTGTTGTCCGGAGATAAAAGAGAAGGAACCTGTATAAGGCTTTCTCGGGACAAGTCCATGTAAAACTCCGTCAGGTAATTCATGAAAAAGGAGTCTGGATAGTAGGGCTATAAGAAGGAACCTGGGTAGTAGGGTTACTTCGAAATAAAGCCTGGGTAGTAAGGCCGCTTCGGAATAAAGCCTGGGTGGTAGGGCTGTAAGAAGGAACCTGGGTAGTAGGGTTACTTCGAAATAAGTAGTAGGGCTGCTTCGGAATAAGGCCTGGGTGGTAGGGCTGTGAGAAGTAACCTGGGTAGTAGGGTTACTTCGAAATAAAGCCTGGGTAGTAGGGTTGCTTCCAAATAAAGCCTGGGTGGTAGGGCTGTGAGAAGGAACCTGGGTAGTAGGGTTACTTTGAAATAAAGCCTTGGTAGTAGGGCTATGAGAAGGAACCTGGGTAGTAGGGTTACTTCGAAATAAAGCCTGGGTAGTAGGGTTGTGAGAAGGAACTTGGTTAGTAGGGTTACTTAAAAATAAAGCCTGGGTAGTAGGGCTGCTTCGGTATAAAGCCTGGGTGGTAGGGCTGTGAGAAGGAACCTGGGTAGAAAGGTTACTTTGAAATAAAGCCTGGGTAGTAGGGCTGCTTCGGAATAAAGCCTGGGTGGTAGGGTTGTGAGAAGGAACCTGGGTAGTAGGGTTACTTTGAAATAAAGCCTGGGTAGTAGGGTTGCCTCATTTGATCACGTAGATTAGTTGACCCGTTTGGTTTCCGGAACTGATTTTCCATTAGTTGTCTGCAGATATGACATGTATAGCTTCATGGATTTAACCTTGAATAGTTGGAATCGTTGATGATAACCATTTTGCCTAAAAAGTTACATGATTAAATATATGCGATGCATGCAATTCATTGTGTGATGATGTTCTCAAAATAAATGAGATTATGTTGTATGCAATATGTATGCACACGTCATGATGTATGAACATGAAATGCTATTGTGACATATCCGAGTCTGGGAAAATAAATCCCCGACTGCTGTTGGAGAGTACTAGAAATTGAATTCTTGACTGTTGTATCCCAAAATTTTCCCTCTCATTTTATCAAGATTCTCCTCACAAGGCTTCTTGGACTCAAGACCAAATTAGGGTTTGCTCAGCTCAAGACATCTCCTTGCACTGATGACCTGAAATTAGGGTTTGAGTTTGCACAAGGATTTTTGGACTTTCAATGCTTCATGTGACTTTCATGCTTCATGTTGGACCTCTAAGATTGCTCATACCAAGTTTCAAGCTTTGAATCACTTTTTTGCCAAGTCAATTGGACAGTTGACCTAAAAATCAGTTGTATTGGGGAAAAAGTCAACCATGGACAATTTACAGTCAAACCTCATAATTTTTTATCCACGTCAACATTATAGACTCATATGAACCATTTGATCAAGTTTGGACCACAATTCCTCAAGAAATTTGATCAGATCATCAAAAGGGCAAAATGGTCAAAATTAGGGTTTTGACTGTAGAAGGGCAATTTCTGATTTTTAACCTAGCCAATGGCAAATTGGGTTCAAGCATGGTTTCAAGGACTCAATGGCACCATCTTGACCGAATCACAAGGTTAAAAAGATCTCAAATACATTGGATTGACAGATAAATTTTCCAGTCAACTGATCAAAAATTAATTGTACACTGAAAAGTCAAACTTTGACTTTTTGGTCAAAATCAAGTGCCAAGGGTCATATTTTATCAAGATATGTCAAAACATGAAACTTTTTCACCAAGAAACCTAAATTTTTAAATTAGGGTTTATGTTTGAAATTTTTCATAACTTAGAAATTTTCTAAGTTATGAAAATTTCTTATTTTTTCCCAACTTTTCCCAACATTTTCACCATGATGCAAATGGAATCGAAGAAAATTCCCAACATGAAAGTTGTAGTCCTCCGCAAAATATACAACTTTGAATTACAAAGTTTTCCCAAAATATGCTTGGATCTCAGGTTATGATTTTGTGAATAGGGGTCCATAAACTTTTTAACTTAGTGAAATTTTGCCCTAGTTTAGGCAGATTTTTGACCTAACTTCATGACAACTTTTCACCTAGTTCCAAGAGGAATATCAAAATTCATTTCAAACATGGATTGTATATCATGTTACAAGCTTTCCAAAATGTCCAATAAATCTCCAAAATCATTTATGGTTAGGGAGAATCGAAGAAATGAATATGGAAAAGTATCACTTTTGTCCAAGGCATTTTTCACATTGGTTCAAGTTGCAAATCAGTTTGAATCATGCTTGTACTTGCATTACAGGTTCTAATCCTTTTTAAACTCCAAAATTGAATGCAAATACATTTGACAATGGCTTTTTTCTAAGATATGGAGCATTGCACAAGGAATTATTCCAAAAATGGCATAAAGGTTACAATGCTACTTTGATAAAACATGCTTTTTGCAATTTTGTTATTCTTGAGCCATGGACCTGATCTCTTGTTGCAAACAAGATCCATAAACATCAGAAAAAGTTCACCAACCCTATGCAGACCTTGAGCTAGCCTGTGCAAGCCTTTGCCTTTGTCACTTCACCTTTTCTTCAAAAGCAAGTAAACTTGCAAAAGTCCACACAACTTGGATAGCTGATAAGAGCAAGCCTTTGTATCATTTCAAACAAGTTCAGAGCATTGTAACAAACAAAAAACCCGATTTCCCAACCTCTCAAACACCGTTAAACACAGAAATAACGATTTCTTCCCAAAACAGGGCCATCTCTGTAAATCACATGCCATTTCCATATTGCCTCGTGCGTTTTGCTTGGAACCACTTCAAACACATTCCCTACATCCCACCTAAGTTTTCCAAGCCTTTGTTCAGCAACTGTAACCTCTGTTTCGAGGATCACCATTTTCATTTTGAAGCTTTGCAGGTTGACTTCTACAGGGAGATTCAGGCAACTTTAAGGCAAGCGGAGCATTGGGAAAGCTTGAGGGAACTTCAAGCAAGCTCACACGACCTTCAGGCATCACTCAAAGTTGCTACATTGCCATATCCAAACTTAACTGAACAAGGTATTTGTCAAGTTTCTATCTCTCTATTTAGACATCCTTAGGCTTAGGTTTGTGAAGCAAAAATGTAGTCCTTAAGTTGCTTGAGTTGTACATATGCATAGCTTCCATTTATATTAACTGAGCTAGGAGTATTTGATAGTTGAAGTTGCTGAAAAAACTAGGTCAGAATTTAGGGCCATTAAAATTCTCTCTGATCTTTGATAGTTAGGTCAAGTTCTTTATATCATTGGAATCGTGTGATCATGAGCTACATTTTTCATGTTATAAGTTTTTGATTTAATGCAAGCATGAGCAAGAACAGGATTTGTACACAGCGCGCACGTTTTTGGCCTGGAGGTTAGGGATGAAGTGAAGTGGGCTTGGGCTTGCTTTTTCTACTATTCACACCCCCTTTTACTTTTTGCACCCCCTTGGCCCATTTGTTATATTTTGCATATTTTTTTATTTCTTTTGTGATTTCTGACTTTAATATTTTTTTATGAACATTAAAAAATACCAAAAAATATTTTCTTAATTTTTGCATTTTATTTTATTATTTTTTATTATTTTTTATGGCATAAAAAATAGTTTATTAGGTTAAATGGAAATCATTTTCTTAAATAAATTTGTAAATAATATAAAAATATCATACATTTTTATTTTTATTATTTATACACTCAAAATAATATTTTCATACAATGTTCAATTTTTTTAAACAATTTCGTATATATTATTATTATTTTTCTTGAACAAAAATGAACAAAATAAATAATATAGAATATTTTCTTTTAAACAAAGATTAGGGTTTTCACCCTTTCAAAAAATAATCATTTTATTTTCTTATTTTTAAGACATAAACAAATTCATTTTTACATACATAAAAATTAATACAAAACATTTTTCATATTTACATTTTATTCCATATTTAAATACTTGTTTATTTATTTATTGTTGTATAATTTTAATTGGGTTGTAATAGTAAATTAGGGTTTTATTTTGTGCAAATACCCCCTATTCAAACTTGTATCCCCCTTCCCCATAATATTGTTGTAATAGTCTAGATTTACTTTACGCATTTTATTGCTTTCATATACCATGATAGTAAATTAGGGTTTTGTATGCAAAGACCAAAAATCAAACAAATAGCAAGACCTAATACAAGACAAAAATGCAAGAAAAATGACAACACCTTGCACACAAGAACCCCTAGGGTTTCATCCACTTTGTTGCCTTAAAATGGCCATGGTATGCATGCTAGGTATCTTGGAAAAATCAAACAAAACAAAAGATCATAGTCCCTCGATGACGCTATCTTGGTTGCCTAAAAAACAAAATGATCTTAGTCCCTCAAAATGATAAAGATACTTGGAACCATTGTTATCATGGTCATACGATGACCCACGCCCATCCCGTTTAACATCCAAAGATAGGGTTGTTTACCAAATACAATGGTAAAACAACAATGTCAAAGGGTTAAAAATGTACAAGAAAGACTTTTGATTAGGTAGACGCTCCTAGTTACTTGATCAATTTGCAAACCATCCTTGCTATTTTCAAAAACACATACACAATTTCAAAACATTTTCAAATAACTTTCAAAACATTGAAACATTTTTCAAAAGACAAACATCTTTGTATACATTCTTACAAACGAGAATCATTACAAAGATTGCCAAAACTATGGCCTCTTTTCAAAATACTTTCAAAACCACACAAAGCACCATTTCAAACAATTGGAAAAGCAAAGCAAGTGATCTAAACAAGTAACTAAGAGCCCATGGAAAACCATGGATGAAAAGGGTGCTAGAACCTTCCCTTTTCATAATCTACCCCCCGAACTCAAGAAAACATCTCAAAGGTCTTTCCTGTGCTTTTTGACCTTTCCTTTGGATAAAATAAAAAGTCGGTGGCGACTCTTACTAAACCGAAACATTTGCGAACATAAACACAAAACCTCAAGTTAGTTCTCCCACCATATCACAGAACAGGCGACTCTGTTGGGGAAAAATCTAAAAGTGGGGTTACCTTAGGGTTTAGATCACCTTTACATTCTTATCTTTCTTGGCTTATTTGATTTACACTTTTGTTCTATTGTTTGGGTTTGAATCCTCTACCCGGATTTGGGAAACATTCATAGGTAAATAGCAATACGTTGTGGAAACTGTGCGGGGTATACCGACACGGTCTAAGCAATAGCTGTATTAGTGCGACATATTTGTGGGTACATGTAGCCTTTGAGTCAATCAAAGAGAATACGGGGCCGCTTAGTGATGTCATGAAGCACTAATGGACTTTTAGAACCTTTACTTGACCAACTTGGCCTTTTACGATGTAGTGAGATGATCGGCTTTGGTGCAGTCCGAAGTTGGTAGATACTCGATACTACACTCATTGAGGGTTGTTTTCTTGGAATATTTTGGTCGCCAGGAAAGTGGCTAAACTGAAACAATGAACACAGAAAACAATCCAGTGATATTGAGCTCCTTAGAACCCAATTACTATTTCTAGGACAGGTTGAGCCAACTAAACTTCAAGAGGGTACTTACCTATGAAACCCCATGCAAGCCTAAACTAGGAACTTGTGTGACTTGCTTGTACATATATACATGTGCATAACATCATGAAGCATCATATGCATCAACTAACCATTTCAAGGATTTTGGATTTTCATCTTTGTTCCTGTTTTGTAGGTTATGGATTCACTTTGCAGGAAAACAATTCAGGTCAATCTTGTGAGAATTCCTCCATAACTCAATGAGCTTGCTTCCAAGATTCCAGAGTATTCTCCATTCAATGAGAGACATGGTCGACTTCTCAACTTGCTCAACTCCAACACAGAGGAAGACATGGTGAAAGTTCTCTTCCAGTTCTTTGACCCCCTACACCACTGCTTCACATTTCCTGATTACCAGCTAGTGCCTACTTTGGAGGAATTTTCTCAACTCTTGAGGATTCCTATTCTCCATCAACTACCTTTTAACGGTACGGAAAGAGATCTAAAGCCTGAAGATATTGCTCAAGCCCTGCACTTGCAACCATCAGATGTCACAAGTCATTGGGAAACCAGAAGTGGTGTCAAGGGTTTCTTGGCAAAGTTCCTGTTTGAGAAAGCTCAAGAATGCTGGAATTCTATAGACCTGCAAGCTTTTGAGGAGATTGTAGCTCTTCTCATCTATGGGTTGGTCTTGTTCCCAAACCCTGACCAGCTTATAGATGTGAATGCTGTCAAAATCTTCATGGCTCGCAACCCGATGCCTACATTGCTTGGAGATATCTTACACTCTTTTCACACTCGAACAATGAGGAAAAGAGGTGTTCTCATGTGTTGTACTCCTCTACTGGCAAGATGGTTTATTTCTCATCTTCCCCAATCAGCCTTGAAGAATGAGCAAGGTTTGAGGTGGTCACAATGATTGATGACTCTTAAGCATTCTGATATTCATTGGTGTTCTCGATCCAAAGAAAATGTTATCATCATCGACCATTGTGGGGAGTTCTCTAATGTCCCTCTACTTGGCATTAGGGGAGGCATTACCTACAACCCCTGCTTGGCTCTGAGACGGTTTGGGTATGCCCGAAGGGATGGCCCACATTACATGCTAATTCCACACTTGGTTTTTTACTTCGACAACAATGATCAAGGACTTCGACAAAGGTTCATCCGAGCTTGGAGGATGCCAAACAAGGTAGACACTAAGACCTTGGGAAACAAGAATTCCATCCCCCTTGAGCCTTACCTCAAGTGGGTACGAACCAGCGCCCAAAGTCTTATGATGCCTTACCCCTCCATTCTCCCTGTGATTGTAGAGCCTGTCATGGAAGGAGAGGTTCCATACACCCTCCTACATCCTGACATGCCAACATCACTCGAAGATCTGCAAAGGAGTTGGATACAACTCAAGGGAGAATGCGATACTTTTAAAGCCCAATTCTACGCCAGCGAGAAGAAGGTTTTAGAACTTACTCGTCAACTTCACGAAGAGCAGACTCTCAACACCTACATTGCATCAAAGAGGATGCGCAACGTCTTTTTACATTAGAATTTTGTATTATTTTGCCCATGGGGAATTGATGTACTAACAATTCTATCTTATTAATATGACGTGTGTTTCTTTTTTGTCTAAAACAAATTTGAATTTCTGAATCCTTGAAAGCATTACATGAATACCTATCATTCATCATATGCATAAACAGGTCTTCACACCAAGTTTCCTCATCTCTCTGTTGTTTATTTCAGTAAGATGGATATTGAACAAACAGTCAAAGACTTACAAGCTCAGATTTCATAATTCCAACTGCTACTCATGACCTTGGCTAAGGGTCAGGAGGAGCTCAAGACTCTACTATAAAAGGAAAAAGAGAAAAAGAAGAAGAAAAGAGTTGGTGTGGCTACCTTGGGCAGAAGATTTAAAGGTCAAGCCAGAAGGATTCTAGATTTTCCATCAACCTCTGAGGAAGGGGAAAGGAAAGGTAAAGAGACTGCCGTGCCCTCAGATTCTGAAGCTGAAGAAGAGGAAGATGAGGACTACTCAGAACAACAGTACCCTCCTACAAATGACAAGTATAAAAATCTGGAAGAGCGTCTAGCAGCCATGGAGATAGAGAGTGCCTGGGCTGGACTTTGAAGAGTTGGGGTTGGTTTCTAGAATTGTGATCCCTCCTAAATTCAAAGTGCCACTGTTTGCTAAGTATGATGGGGTGTCTTGCCCAAAGATGCACCTACGATCTTATGTCAGGAAAATTCAACCTCATTCTTCTGACAAAGACCTGTGGGTCCACTTTTTCCAAGACAATTTGTCGGGAACACAGTTAGATTGGTTCTACCAGCTAGAGAGGTCTGACGTGCATAATTGGGAGGATTTGGCTGCTACCTTCTACAAGCAGTATCAATATAATGCAGACTTAGCACCAACCCGTACTCAATTACAGAGTATGGGCATGGTCTCAAGTGAAGGATTCAAAGAGTATGCTTAGAAATGGAGAGACTTGGCGAGACGAGTATAACGACCTCTATCTGAGAGGGAGCTAGTGGACATGTTTTTGGGGACTCTATCAGGTCCTTTCTTTAATCACCTAATAGGAAGCTATTTTGCGGGGTTTATTGAGTTAATTCTTACTGGTGAGAGAGTTGAAGTCGGCATTAAAAGCGGGAAAATTCAAAAAGATGCATCTGCTTCCGCTGCCATCAAAAAGACTTTTCCCGCAAAGAAAGAAGTATCAGTTGTCTACTCTCAAAGAGGTCAAGGAAGAGTTTAGCGCCGGCCAGCGGTGGGGGCCGTAATGATTCAGAAGTCTGCAGTTGATCAGCCCAGAAACAATCAAACAAGAACCAACCAAGCAAGGGTGGAAAGGCCTGTACGGAAATTCACCCAGATAAACATGACTTCTGCTCGGGTTCTACCCCATTTCTTGAAGTTAAAACTTGCCAGTCTGAAAGAGGCCCCGAAGAATCCGAATACTGCTTCTCCGTACTACCATTCGAATGCCAAGTGTGCCTATCATTCAGGGAGTATAGGGCACAACACCAACAATTGTTGGGCCATGAAGAATAAGATTCAGGATTTGATAGACGCTGAAGAAGTTGAATTCGACGCCCCTGAAAAGCCGAATGTGATCTCTGCTCCAATGCCAAAGCATGGCCAAAATGCCCATGCTGTTGAGGAGGACCTATTTGTTGCTATTATTGATGATTTTATAACTCCGCTACCGATAATCAAGTTGAATTTACTGAAGGCTGGGATTTTCCCAGGTTGCGAAGAAGATTGCTGCCTTTGTTCATCCTTACCAACCGACTATCCATTATTGAAGTTAGGCATCCAACGCCTAATGGATAACCAAGAAATCCTTTTTGAAAAGACTCCAGTTACACCGACTCCTATCAATGATGTTTCAATAATAACCATATCCGCCAATCTTTCCAAGGTCTCCAAAATACCTATTAAGATTACATCCGCTCCGAAGATTGCACCTTTGAAGATAACCATGCCCGGTCCCATCCAGTACAAGTCCGACAAATCAATACCGTGGAACTATGGTGGAGAAATCTACTACCACGGTATTAAGAAAATTGAATCAACTGAAGAAAGTTCTGATGAAGAGACTTCCGACATTGGAAACATTGCTGGAACGAGCAAAATCACCCGCAGTGGAAGAATTTTCTCTCCGGAGATTTCCCCTCCAAAGAAAATCTTTGGACCCTCAGTTTTTCCTAAGGTTACCCATATGTCGGTCAACATATTTGCGAGAACTCCAATTATTGAAGAAGTTGTAACTCCTGTGTCTGTCCCCTCTACTGCTGTTGATGATAGAGGGAAAGGGATCCAAGAAGATCCCGTCAGGACGAGGGCTCAGCCATTGGTCATTCCTGAAACCTCTCAAAAAGAAATGGAAGAGATTTTGAAAATAATCAAGAAAAGCGATTATGATGTTATGGAACAACTGGGGAAAACCCCCTCAAAGATCTCTATGTTGGTCCTGCGCCTTTGTTCTGAAGCTCATGCTAAAGCTCTGATCAGATTTTTGAAGACGACCCACGTGCCACAGGAAACCTCCGCAGATCAGTTCTAGGAATGTGTAGCTAGCTTAACAGCTGGCAATGGTCTAGGGTTCTCCGATGCCGATTTGACCTCCAAAGGAAGAAAACATAATGACGCGCTACATGTCTCGGTGCAGTGTAGGGGAACCACCCTAGCTCATGTTTTGGTTGATACTAGGTCGTCTTTAAATGTCTTGCCGAAGAAAGCCTTGGATAGACTGGATTGTGAAGGTTTAACCCTGAAACCCAGCAATATAATTTTCAGAGCCTTTGATGATTCTAAAAGGATGGTCCACGGGGAGGTGGACATCCCGATTAAAGTGGGAACTGAAACCTTCAACTCCATATTCTATATGATGGACATCCGTCCTTCCTATTCTTGCTTGTTGGGAAGACCTTGGATTCACAATGCTGGAGCCGTCACTTCTACTCTGCCTCAAATGCTCAAGTACCCTGTCCAGGGGAAAATCATAAATGTTCATGGAAAAGAGGAATACATGATAAACCATCTAAATTCTTTCCGCTATGTAGAATTGGATGGTGAATTCATCGAAACCCCTTTTCAGCATTTTGAAGAGGTAGCTCAGGAGATTGCAGCAACCAAAACAATGTATTCTATACCCATGATTACAAGACCTCCGCCTCGGATGTCTTCTCTCAAAGATGCAAAGGTTGTGATTGAAGAAGGAGGAAGCACAATCTGGGGGCAACTTCCATACTTTCCTTACAAATCAGATAAATTCGGCTTGGGGTTCACTTCTTCTGCTTAAAATGTTGTACACCGCACCCGTGCTGGGGGGCCACCAGTGAAGATCACCCATCATGGAGTCAATGCTTTGGAGGATAGTGAAGAGGAGAGCAACTTGGAAGACTGGATTTTCTCTACTATTGACGGAGGACTGTGAAACTGGGAAGCAAAAGACTTTGTTCCGATTACTTTCATACCGCAATAACTTATCTTTCAAACATTTTTGTTGGTTTCTAATAATTCTCAAACAATTCGTACACTTTTAACCTTGTTCCTTACCCGAGGCACATAGGTCCATTTGTAAGGGTTTGATTTTTCATCTTCATATGCCATTTTAATGAATCATGGACGTTTTCACATATAAACTTTTGTGTTCATTGTCTTTCTTTTTACATTTTATCTATTTAAAGGTGGTTATCCCTTACACACACCCACACTCACAATTGCAGGTACCCTTCCATTCTGGATTCCATGGGTAACAATTCTGATGTGGCCTTCAGTGACTCTGAAGATCTGGTCTACCATGTCGAATACGAAGGTGATGAAGATTGTGAGGTGTCAGGAGAATTGGCTAGGCTGCTACAACAGGAAGAAAGAGCAATTCTACCTCATGAGGACCTGTTAGAGACAACCAACTTGGGTACTGAGGAAGACAGAAAAGAAGTCAGAGTGGGTTCCAACCTAGAGCCAAGTGTCAAAGAGCTCCTTATTCAGCTGTTGAATGAATATGTTGAGATCTTCGCCTAGTCATACGAAGACATGCCGAGACTGGATACAGATATTGTGGTTCACCGTCTGCCCACAAGAGAAGAATGTCCATCAGTTAATCAGGAAGTCTGCCGCATGAGGCCCGACATGTCAGAAAAGATCAAAGCCGAAGTTATGAAGTAGTTCAATGCGGGATTTCTTGCTGTTACTTCCTATCCACAATGGGTTTCTAACATTGTGCCCGTACCTAAGAAGGACGACAAAGTGAGAATGTGAGTGGATTACAGAGACTTAAACAGGGCTAGCCTTAAAGATGATTTTCCACTACCGCACATTGACATCTTGGTTGACAATACAGCTCAACACAAGGTATTTTCTTTCATGGACGGATTTTCAGGATACAACCAGATCAAAATGGCACCTGAAGAGATGGAGAAAACTACTTTTGTTACACAGTGGGGTACGTTCTACTACAAAGTGATGCCATTCGGACTGAAGAATACCGGGGCAACCTATCAATGCGCCATGGTAGCTTTGCTTCATAATATGATACATCATGAGATAGAGGTCTATGTAGATGACATGATAGCCCGTTCACAAACTGAAGAAGAATACCTCGACCACTTGCAATAGCTGTTTGTCAGGTTGAAGGAGTACAAGCTACGGTTAAACCCTAACAAGTGCACGTTCGGAGTCAGGTTCGGTAAACTCTTGGGTTTCATTGTCAACAACAAAGGCATCGAGGTTGATCCTGCCAAAGTCAAAGCTATACAAGAAATGCCTGCCCCTCGCACTGAGAAGGAGGTCAGAGGTTTCTTGGGATGCCTAAACTACATTGCTAGGTTCATTTCTCACCTAACATCTACCTGTGAGCCAATCTTTAAGCTGTTGAAGAAAGATCAGGTAGTTAAATGGAATGATGACTGTCAAGTTGCTTTCGATAAAATCAAGGATTATTTTCTAGAACCTCCTATCTTGATGCCTCCCATTGAAGGAAGACCGCTAATCATGTATCTGACCGTCCTAGAAAATTCAATGGGGTGTGTACTGGGCCAACATGACGAGTATGGCCGAAAAGAGCATGCCATTTATTACCTTAGCAAAAAGTTTACTGACGGTGAGACCCGATACTCACTGCTCGAGAAAACTTGCTAGGCTTTGGTATGGGCTGCTCGCCGGCTAAGGCTGTATATGATGCCTCATACCACTTTGCTGATATCTAAGATGGATCCGATCAAGTACATCTTTGAGAAGCCTGCTTTGTCTGGAAGAATAACTAGATGGCAAATGATCCTGAAAGAATACGATATATAGTACACGACCCAAAAAGCTATAAAGGGGAGTGTGCTAGCTGACCATCTGGCTCATCAAGCTGTCGAAGATTACCAATCCATGAAGTTTGACTTCCCTGACGAGGACATTATGACGTTGGACAACATTGAAGATTTCAGACCATATGACGGACCTGAACAAGGATCCCGATAGACCCTATACTTTGATGGTGCCTCTAATGCACTTGGCAAAGGTATCGGCGCGATACTCATCTCCCCGGAAAGATGCCATACTCCTTTCACTACCAGACTTTGCTTTAACTGCACCAATAACATGGCTGACTATGAAGCTTGCATCTTTGGTCTCAAGGCTGCCATAGAATTGGGAATCAAATCTTTGATTGTGTTTGGAGACTCAGCTTTGGTCATCAGTCAGATCAAAGGAGAGTGGTACACTAAACATCCAAACCTCATCCCTTACAAATAACATGTCTTGACATTGTTACCACATTTTGAGCAGATTACTTTCGAGCATTTCCCGCGAGAAGAAAATCAACTAGCAGATGCTCTAGCTACAATGTCATCCATGTTTAAACTTAACTGGGATAATGAGGCTCCCCAAATCTCCATCGAGAGGATGGACGAACCTGCACATTGTCACGAGATTAATACCGAAGAAGTAGTGGACCGACCTTGGTTTCACGAAGTCAAAAGGTATCTCGAGTCTCAGGAATATCCTGAAGGATCTTCAGTCAATGACAAAACGTTCTTGAGGAGATTCTTTGCCAAGTTCTTCCTGAGCAATGATATCCTGTACAAGCGCAATCATGATTGCATTCTGCTCTATTGTGTGGACAAGATTGAAGCTGAACAGATCATGGATGAACTACACAATGGTACCTTTGTTACTCACTCTAGCGGGCATACGATGGCTAAGAAGATTCTATAGGTAGGCTATTACTGGTCTACCATGGAAGCTGACTGCTATCAACATTCCAGGACTTGTCACAAATCTCAAATCTATGCGGACAAGGTACATATACCTCCAGTTCCTCTCAATGTCTTAACAGCTCCTTGGCCATTCGCTATGTGGGGAATCAACATGATTGGGGAGATCAAGCCTACAACATCTAATGGACACCGCTTCATCCTGGTGGCCATTGATTACTTTACCAAATAGGTTGAAGCAGCTTCCTTCGCATCTGTCACAAAGAATGTTGTTGCCCGCTTCATCAAGCAGAACCTCATTTGCCGGTATGGCATCCCCGAAAGGATCATCACTGACAATGGTACAAGCCTTAACAACACTATGATCACCGCCTTGTGCGAGCAGTTCCATATTCAACATCACAATTCATCTCCCTATCGGCCAAAGATGAACGGTGCTGTCGAAGCTGCGAACAAAAATATCAAGAAGATCATACAAAAGATGACAGTCACCTACAAGGACTGGCATGAGATGTTACCGTTTTCTCTCCATGGGTACCGTACCACGACACACACATCAACTGGGGCAACACCCTATTATTTAGTATACGGCATGGAAGCTGTTTTGTCTATCGAGGTTCAAATTCCCTCCTTGAGAATCATGAAGGATGCTGGTTTGAGTGAAGACAATTGGGTTCAGACCCGGCTTGATCAACCTAACTTAATTGACGAAAAGCGACTTACTGCTGTTTGCCATGGTCAGACGTATCAAAAGTGGATAATAAAGGCTTTCAATAAGAAAGTCAGACGCCGGGTGTATCAACTTGGGGATCTCGTGATCAAGCGGATCATCTTGCCGCAAAGTGATCCCAGGGGAAAATGGACTCCTACCTACGAAGGACCATTTGTGATCAAAAACATCTTTTCTGGTGGGGCAATGATATTAACCACCATGGATGGCGACGACCTTCCGCACCCTGCGAACGCAGACATAGTCAAAAGATACTACGCATAAATGACCCGCTAAGTTGACACACCTAGGGAAAAAAGGGCATCCCGGTGAATCGAAAACCCGAAAGAGCGGTTCAAGAAAAAGTTAGGGATAAAACAAAAAAACATGTACACCCGACAAGTTGAAAAACCGAAAGGGCGACTTGGGCAAAAAAGGGTTTCCTGGTGGATCGAAAACCCGAAAGGGAAGTCCAGGAAAAAGTTAGGGAATTAAAGCGTATGACTATGTCTCGTTGGATCACTTTAAGGACAACCTCTTCATAGGCAAGCTCCGGGCTTCTGATCAATTCAATCATCTTCGGACGAAGCAATGAATGGACAAGATATTCATAGTTACGAAGGCTATAGCAGAATGGGAACCCCATGGAATTTTTACACATAGCCATCTTTTCTTTGTATAAATTTTTCTCATTTTTATGACAACATCCTCTTACTAGTATGTATGTCTCCTTTGTACAAAATATTTACACAAAGTTAATACAAAGATACTTCAAAGTGCAGAAAACTATTTGCCTTTTCTTCTTTTTTACACGTGTGTTTTATTTGAAAACGTCCAATGATTTATTAATGAGCATATGCATTTGAATGTAATCACTGTTTACAAATAAACGAAATGGGAAAGAATAATTACTGAAAGGTTGAAAGTATAGGAAAACGTCTTTAGGCTATTCCAAGAGAAATCCCCTGCAGTACATCATCTAGATCCCCAGCGGAGCTAAAACCTTGAAATACATATCCCCAGCGGAGTTATAATTTCAAATCCTTAATTCCCATCAGAGTTAAAACTTCAAACTCCCAATCCCTAGCGGAGCCAAAACTTTGAACTATAGACCCTCAGCATAGATGAAACCTTCTTCCCCAATCAAGTCAAATTTCCAACTATCAATCCGCAGCGGGAACCATCCAGTTTTCCCCAAATTCGCCTGCAAGTTGTCTTAAAGTCTGAAAATCAACCAGATAACAGTTAACTTTTGTCTTATCTCCAAACTAGGATAATTCCCCAGTAGAGTGGCATACAACCCAAACTCCTGAACTTTTTCCAAACAGGAATAAGATTTTTCCCCAGACTCCTGAACTTACTCTCCAGCAGGATAGCTACTCCCCACATAGTTTTTCACTCCCCAACAGAATGAAGATTCTCATTCTTGATTCCCCAGTAAAATTTCCAGGGTTTTCATTACTCCCTAGCATGAAGTTGCCAAAGTTTTCATTACTCCTCAACAGAATGAAGAGTCTCATTCTTAGTTCCCCGCAGAAATCATCAGAATTTTCCCTATTCCTCGGCCGAGTAAGGATTCCCATTGTTTAACCCCCAGTAGAAGTCTTCAAAATTCTCTGGATTTCCCAAGCAGATTTCTCAAGCAGTTTGCCATTACTTTCCCAACAGATTTTGTCAAACACTCCAATTTCAAGACATGAAGGATTCTCACATCCCCACAGAAGTTGTCAGGAATTTTCCATTCCCAACCGTCAGCAAGGATTTCTCATCCTCAACAATCAAAGATTTTGAATCTCCAGCAGGGTCAAGGATTTATTTTCCCTAGCAACAGTCAAGGATTTCATTATCCCTAGCCCAAGGATTAATTTTCCTCAGCAAGACAGCAAATCAGCTTACATGCGCATACATTACCCTCATATATCATAAACATTGATAAGGCACATTTATTGCATCATACATTACATGCAACATAACTTTGTATTTCAGCTAACATTTTACCCTTTTCAGGATAAGATTAACAGCTATCTTTAACAAATATTCAAAGATTTCATATACAATACGGATACACTCCAAACACGGAAGTCATTCTGTTACTCATTCAAATCTCTTATTCAGATACAGAACGGATACACTCCAGATACGAAAGTAATTATGTTACTCATTCAGAATTCAAAGTTCAGATACAATACAGATACACTCCAGACACGAAAGTTATTTTGTTACTCATTCAGAATTCAAAGTCAAGATACGGTATGGATACACTCCAGACGCGAAAGTCATTCTGTTACTCATTCAGATCTCTTATTCAGATACAGTCCAGATACGATCCATACATGGTTGCCATTCGGTCACTTATTCTGACTTTTTCCCCAGCTCAGAGATGCTCCAGACACGGATGCTATTCTGTCGCTTATTCAGATTTCAAATTCAGATACAATACGAATACACTCCAGACACGGAAGTCATTCTGTTATTCATTCAGACTCAACATTCCGATACAACTTGGATACGCTCCATATGCGGACGCCATTCTTTTGCTCATACAGATTCAGTCCCCAGATACAGTACAGATGCATTCCAGACACGGATACCATTTTGATACTCATTCTTCTGACTTAAAACTTACAGTTCAACAAACATTCTTGGATGGCATTTACAAGCCCATCTCCGACAAGATTCTGTCAGCTTTCCAAATGGCATCTTTAAGCCCATTCCCTCAACTGCATTTTGACGAGTGCAAATTTAAGGGCACTCTAGTGTCCAATCATCTTTTACCTTCGAGTCACGAACGGCTAACTCGCTAATCTATCTCTTCAGGTACAAGAAGATTGAACAGGGGCAGCTGTTTTATCCCAAAATTTTCCCTCTCATTTTATCAAGATTCTCCTCACAAGACTTCTTGGACTCAAGACCAAATTAGGGTTTGCTCAGCTCAAGACATCTCCTTGCATTGATGACTTGAAATTAGGGTTTAAGTTTGCACAAGGATTTTTGGACTTTCAATGCCTCATGTGACTTTTATGCTTCATGTTGGACCTCTAAGATTTCTCATACCATGTTTCAAGCTTTGAATCACTTTCTTGCCGAGTCAATTGGATATTTGACCTAAAAATCAACTGTATTGGGGAAAAAGTCAACCATGGCCAATTTACAGTCAAACATCATAATTTTTTATCCACATCAACATTATAGACTCATATGAACCATTTGATCAAGTTTGGACCACATTTCCTCAAGAAATTTGATCAGATCATCAAAAGGGCAAAATGGTCAAAATTAGGGTTTTGACTGTAGAAGGGCAATTTCTGATTTTTAACCTAGCCAATGGCAAATTGGGTTCAAGCATGGTTTCAAGGAATCAATGACACCATCTTGACTTAATCACAAGGTTCAAAAGATCTCAAATACATTAGATTGACAGATGAATTTTCCAGTCAACTGATCAAAAATCAACTGTACACTGAAAAGTCAAACTTTGACTTTTTGGTCAAAATCAAGTGCCAAGGGTCATATTTCATCAAGATATATCAAAACATGAAACTGTTTCACCAAGAAACTTAAATTTCGAAATTAGGGTTTAAGTTTGAAATTTTTCATAACTTAGAAATTTTCTAAGTTATGAAAATTTCTTATTTTTTCCCAACTTTTTCACCATGATGCAAATGGATTAAAAGAAAACTCCCAACATGAAAGTTGTAATCCTCCACAAAATCTACAAATTTTATTCACAAAGTTTTCCCGAAATATACTTGGATCTCAAGATATGATTTTGTGAATAGGGGTCCATAAACTTTTTAACTTAGTGAAATTTTACCCTAGTTTAGGCATATTTTTGACCTAACTTCATGGCAACTTTTCACCTAGTTCCAAGAGGAATCTCAAAATTCATTTCAAAGATGGATTGTAGAGCATGTTACGAGCTTTCCAAAATGTCCAAGAACTCTCCAAAATCATTTATGGTTAGGGAGAATCGAAGAAATGAAAATGGAAAATTATCACTTTTGTCCAAGGCATTTTTCACATTGGTTCAAGTTGCAAATCAGTTTGAATCATGCTTGTAATTGCATTACAGGTTCTAATCCTTTTTACACTCCAAAATTGAATGCAAATACATTGGACAATGGCTTTGTTCTGAGCTATGGAGCATTGCACAAGGAATTATTCTAAAAATGGCATAAAGGTTACAATGCTACTTTGATAAAACATGCTTTTTGCAATTTTGTTATTCTTGAGCCATGTACCTGATCTCTTGTTGCAAACAAGATCCATAAACATTATAAAAAGTTCACCAACCCTATGCAGACCTTGAGCTAGCCTGTGCAAGCCTTTACCTTTGTCACTTCACCTTTTCTTCAAAAGCAAGTAAGCTTGCAAAAGTCCACACAACTTGGATAGCTGATAAAAGCAAGCCTTGGTATCATTTCAAACAAGTTCAGAGCATTGTAACAAACAAAAAACATGATTGCCCAACCTCTCAAACACCCTTAAACACAGGAATCACCATTTCTGCCCAAAACAGGGCCATCTCTGCAAATCACAAGCCATTTCCATATTTCCTCGTGCGTTTTGCTTGGAACCACTTCAAACATATTCCCTATATCCCACCTAAGATGTCCAAGCCTTTGTTCAGCAACTGTAACCTCTGTTTCGAGGATCACCATTTTCATTTTGAAGCTTTGCAGGTTGACTTATACATGGAGATTCATGCAACTTCAAGGCAAGCTGAGCATTGGGAAAGCTTGAGGGAACTTCAAGCAAGCTCACACGACCTTCAGGCATCACTCAAAGTTGCTACATTGCCATATCCAAACTCAACTGAACAAGGTATTTGTCAAGTTTCTATCTCTCTATTTAGACATCCTTAGGCTTAGGATTGTGAAGCAAAAATGTAGTCCTTAAGTTGCTTGAGCTGTACATATGCATAGCTTCCATTTATATTAACTGAGCTAGGAGTATTTGATAGTTGAAGTTGCTGAAAAAACTAGGTCAAAATTTAGGGCCATTAAAATTCTCTCTCATCTTTGAGAGTTAGGTCAAGTTCTTTATATCATTGGAATTGTGTGATCATGAGCTACATTTTTCATATTATAAGTTTTTGTTTTTATGCAAGCATGAGCAAGAACATGATTTGTACACAGCGCGCGCGTTTTTGGTCTAGAGGTCAGGGATGAAGTGAAGTGGGCTTAGGCTTGCTGTTTCTACAATTCACCCCCCCCCCCCCCCCTTTTACTTTTTGCACCCCCTTGGCCCATTTGTTATATTTTGCATTTTTTTTATTTCTTTTGTGATTTCTGACATTAATATTTTTTATGAACATTAAAAAATCCCAAAAAATATTTTCTTAATTTTTGCATTTTATTTTATTATTTTTATTATTTTTTATGGCACAAAAAATAGTTTATTAGGTTAAATGGAAATCATTTTCTTAAATAAATTTGTAAATAATATAAAAATATCATACATTTTTTTAAATTATTTATACACTTAAAATTATATTTTCATACAATGTTCAATTTTTTTAAACATTTTTGTATATATTATTATTATTTTTCTTGAACAAAAATAAACAAAATAAATAATATAGAATATTTTCTTTTAAACAAAGATTAGGGTTTTCACCCTTTCAAAAAAATAATCATTTTATTTTCTTATTTTTAAGACATAAACAAATTCATTTTTACATACATAAAAATTAATGCAAAACATTTTGCATATTTACATTTTATTCCATATTTAAATACTTGTTTATTTATTTATTGTTGTATAATTTCAATTGGGTTATAATAGTAAATTAGGGTTTTATTTTGTGCAAATACCCCCTATTCAAACTTGTATCCCCCTTCCCCATAATATTGTTGTAATAGTCTAGATTTACTTTACGCATTTTATTGCTTTCATATACCATGATAGTAAATTAGGGTTTTGTATGCAAAGACCAAAAATCAATCAAATAGCAAGACCTAATACAAGACAAAAATGCATGAAAAATGACAACACCTTGCACACAAGAACCCCTAGGGTTTCATCCACTTTGTTGCCTAAAAATGGCCATGGTATGCATGCTAGGTATCTTGGCAAAATCAAACAAAACAAAAGATCATAGTCCCTCGATGACGTTATCTTGGTTGCCTAAAAAACAAAATGATCTTAGTCCCTCAAAATGCTAAAGATACTTGGCACCATTGTTATCCTGGTCATACGATGACCCACGCCCGTCCCGTTTAACATCCAAAGATAGGTTTGTTTACCAAATACAATGGTAAAACAACAATGTCAAAGGGTTAAAAATGTACAAGAAAGACTTTTGATTAGGTAGACACTCCTAGTTACTTGATCAATTTGCAAACCATCCTTGCTATTTTCAAAAACACATACACAATTTCAAAACATTTTCAAACAAATTTCAAAACATTGAAACATTTTTCAAAAGACAAACATCTTTGTATACATTCTTACGAACGAGAATCATTACAAAGATTTCCAAAATGATGGCCTTTTTTCAAAATACTTTCAAAACCACAAAAAGCACCATTTCAAACAATTGGAAAAGCAAAGCAAGTGATCTAAACAAGTAACTAAGAGCCCATGGAAAACCATGGATGAAAAGGGTCCTAGCACCTTTCCTTTTCATAATCTACCCCCCGAACTCAAGAAAACATCTCAAAGGTCTTTCCTGTACTTTTTGATCTTTCCTTTGGATAAAATAAAAAGTCGATGGCGACTCTTGCTAAACTGAAACATTTGCGAACACAAACGCAAAACCTCAAGTCAGTTCTCCCACCGTATCACACTGACCGTTGTAGAAAACGTGGTTCTTCTACTTCCACTAGGGACGATGAGTAGAGATGATTTGTTGAGGATTTCCTCTTTCTGTATGAGAATACTCGGTTGGGATTTTTTTGTCTTCTTTTTAAGAATGAATCTGTGGGGAGACAAGTACTTCTGCTTGCGAATATTCCACTTAGGAGGAGATGCTCTATTTGAGGAGTGCTTCGCTGAGGGAAAATTCTTCTGTTGGAATATTCCATATTGAGAAAATAATTTTGTTGGAGAATATTCAATAGCTAGTGAAAAGGAAATCTGTTGAGGATAATCTTCTGCTGCCAGAGAAAATAAACTCTAATGGGGATGAAGATTTGAAAGCTGTCAGAGATTATAAAAGCTCTATGGGGAATGAGAGGTCAATCTTCGGTCATTTTACTCTGTGGGGAAGAGGCTTCATAAACTGCTAGGGACAAAAATATACTCAGCTTGAAAACATGGATTTCAAATCTCTGAGGAATTCTGCTGGAGAAGGTAATTCCTGCTTGGGAAAAAAAACTGTAGAGACTAGGACTGGCTTTCATACATTGCTTCGTTCCTTAAGCCATTAGAAATTGTCTTTCTGTTCTTTATGTAAATATTTGCAAACAGTAATCATATTCAATATGCATATGCCAAAAATAATCACTGGACGTTTTTGCAAAACAAAACAGCAAAATAGAAAACAAGTAGTTTTGAACTTTCAAAAACTGATTTGTATTGATTTTTGAAGTTTGCATATAAAAGGAGTTTATGTCCAAGGAGACAAACATTCTAGTAAGAAAATGTCGCCACAAAAAGAATTTATACAAAGTTATATACAAAGAGAAAACAACTATGTAAAATGATCCCATTGAGTTTCAATTATGCTATTGCTTTTATGCCTTCGAGCGTCTCATCACTTTGCTGCTTGTCCGAAGTTGACTGGATTGATCAGTATCGCTTGAGTTTGATAGTGTGATACTGAATTCTGATCGCAAGGTGATCCAACGGGACATAGTTATATGCCTTAAATCCCTAATTTTTGCCTGGACCTCCCTTTTGGGTTTTTAGTCCACCGTGATACCCTTTTTTTTCCAAGCCACTTTTTCAGGTTTTCGACTCGCCGAGTATACATATTTTTTTGTTTTTATCCCTAATTTTTGCCCGAACCCTTTTGGTTCGCCGGGATGCCACTATTTTTGCCTAGGCCAGTCGACCTAACGGGTCTTTATTTATGCGTAGTATCTTTTCACTATGTTTGCATTCACAGGGTGGGGAAGGTCGTCACCATCCATGGTGGTTAGAATCATGGCTCCACCAGAAAATATGTTCTTGATTACAAATGGCCGTTCGTATGTGGGGGTCCATTTTCCCCCAGGATCACCTTGCGGCAGGATGATGCGCTTAACTACTAGATCACCCACTTGATATACCTGACGTCTGACCTTTTTGTTGAAAGCCTTGATCATCTATTTTTGGTACATTTGACCATGACAGACAGTAGTAAGCCTTTTCTCATCAATCTAACTCAGTTGATTAAGTTGAGTCTGGATCCAATCATCTTCGTTTAAACACGTATCCTTCATGATCCTCAAAGTAGGGATCTGGACCTCAATAGGTAGGACATCCTCCATATCATATACTATAGAATAAGGTGTTTCCCATGTTGACGTACGCGCTGAGGTGCGGTAACCATGAAGAGAAAATGGTAACATCTCATGCCAGTATTAGTATGTAACTGTCATCTTCTGTATGATCTTCTTAATATTCTTGTTAGCAACCTCCACATCGCCATTCATCTTCGTCCAGTAAGGGGAAGAATTATGGTGCTGGATCATAAACTGTTTACAGAGTTCGGTGATCATTGTGTTGTTGAGATTCGTACCATTGTCAGTGATGATTCTATCTGGAACACCGTACCAACAGATCAGGTTATGCTTGATAAACTGTGCCACAACGTTCTTGTTAACAGTAGCAAAAGAGGCAGCTTCGACCCACTTCGTGAAATAATCAATGGCCACCAGGATGAAGTGATGCCCATTGGAAGCGGTAGGTCTAATCTCTCCGATCATGTCAATGCCCCACATTGCAAAGGGTTAGGGATCTGTCAATACATTCAAAGGAACCAGAGGTACATGTACTTTATCAATGTAGATCTCTCATTTGTGACAAGCTCGGGAATGCTGATAGCAGTCTACTTCCATAGTGGACCAATAGTATCCTGCCCATAAGATATTTTTAGCCATGGTATGTCTACTAGAATGGGTGCCAAAGGTACCTTCATGTAATTCTACCATAATCCTCTCTACTTCGCTCTTGTCTACGCACCAAAGTAAAGTAGATTCATGGTTGCGCTTATAGAGGATTCCATTACTGAGGATGAACATTGCGGAGAACCTTCTCAGAAACTTCTTATCATTGACGGACGCCCCCTCAGGATATTCTTGAGCCTCGAGATACCTCTTTACTTCATGAAACCAAGGTTTGTCTCCTACTTCTTTAGTGTCAATCTCATAGCAATAGGTTGGTTCATCCTGAAGGAGTGAGAAAACACTTAGAAGGGGGGGTTGAATAAGTGACTCTTTTTGTTCTTTCAAAACAAAGCTCAAAACAATAATGGAATAACACAATTATTTTTATCCTGGTTCGTTTGAACTCAAACTACTCCAGTCCACCCGCCAAGGTGATTTTGCCTTTCTCAACAAGGACTTAATCCACTATAATCAACTGATTACAATCACACAATTGGTGTGACTAACAATGCACAAGTAAACTTACAAGTGACTAACACCACTAAGACCTAAATCTAGTCCTAGTCTGCTTGAGAAATCTGACCAAACTTGGTCTCTCAAGGAACAAATACAGAAATATAATCTTTATAGATAAATGAAATAGAGTTTGCTTCTAATAAAGCTATATCACAACTGTGATTTTTCTTAGAATGTAATACACAAAAATGTATGAACTATGAGTTTGTAAGCTTTTGAATCTTTCACGTAGTTTCTTGTTTGAACATTGTTTTTTGCTTGCAATAAATGTCCTTCTATATATAGTAGGAGTAATAAGACCGTTGCTTCCTTCAGAGGAAATGGAGAGCATTAAATGCTTTACGTGTATCCTTGCAAAATTCCATTCTCCAAGAAACAAGTTGTAGGCACTTGAGTGCTTTCAGCCGTCTTTACATTAATTAGCAAACGTCAGAATGTAAGAACGTGTTTCCTTTGATTTGACAAGACACATTGATTAAGACGTTGTTGCTTTAACTCAGAACATGCTTCATTCAATTTCTGGTCAGAGCGTTGTTCGAAAAGATCTTTGAACAACGCTTTCTTTCAAGTTATCTTCAGAATCAAGAAGCCTGCTAGAAGTTAGAAGATACATTTAACAAATGAGTTTTATTACCAGAGTCAACAGATGCGTTTGAATAAGAGGTTCTTTTATCAAAGAACTTCTTCATAATCTTTGCTTAGCACTTTTGAATGTTTCTTGTCAGAACATTAAATAAGACATTCAAAACACATTCATTAGAGCATAAATTATCTTAAATATAATTTAGTTATCATCAAAACACTTGGGATAGGTCAGAACTAATCTTGTTCTTTCAATCTCCCCCTTTTTTATGATGACAAAAAAAATTATCTTAGATAAAGAAAAGAAATAGATTAAGAGATAAGAATCTCCCCCTGAAATGAATATTTCTATGCATAAGACATCCTGAGATTATTTAGTCAGAGTGATACACAACCTTCTTTGAATTTCTTCAGAACTTCTTCAAGAAGATAAATCTTAACTGGAATATTCTTTCAGAGTTAAATGATACCTGTAAAAATCTTTTGCACACAAGGAATTCTTGCAATTTTGTTATAATGTCTGAGACATAGTCCCATAACTGTTAAACAATGATTAGTTCAAAAATGCACATTTTCTCCCCCTTTTTGGCATAATCAAAAAGTGTAATAAATGAGAAATTTTGAAAGATTTCATAAAAAGTTAAAAATAGATATCCAGAAGTACAAACAAAACATCCAAATAAGAGACAAAAAGAAACTAGGATTTCTTAGAGACAAGATCCATCAGAAGGTTCCTGATCTCAGAGGCAGATTCACTTTGCATTGCCATCCAGTTCTTGAACTCTAGATTTTTTTGATCTTTCTTATCCATGCGTCTATTCAAGACTTAATTCTCCCTCTTTAGCTCTTTCAGAGTGTCCATAATGAGTGAGGTAGGGGAAGAAGATGATGAAGCTTCAGTAGAAACAGGGTCTGAAGCAGCAACTGATGAATCAGACTTCACAAAGGTGGAGAGCAGAGTGCCCAGATCCATTGCAAGAGTTGGCACAGGTTCAGGTCCATCCTTAACTGAAGGTTGATTCAATAGAACAATAGCCAGAGGATTTGAATCTTCAGAGTATTCTTCAGATTCATCTTCTGATATGTCCATCTTATCAGCTTGTGTATCAGCAATCAGTAGCGAAGACTTCTTATTCCAAGTATCAGCAGATTCTGTCTTGAAAACATGCAGAAGTTTGGAAAAGTTGTCCAGCACCTGAGAGTGGCACAAATCCTGTAACTTCCGTGATTCAGCAACCAAGGTTCTTCTGAAAAGTTCCCATAGAAGATCTGTTGTTGCGGTATTCACACTTCTGAGGCAATCTTCTTTTAGAGGTTGTAACCATGCCTGAATATATGTTATAAAATTCTGAAACAAAATATTTACATCAGGCTGAATAGGTTTAGGGACAGCCGTTCTGTAAGATTTTTTTTTTCAAGAATTGTAGAGATTGAGAGTCCACTACAGTTCTTAAAAAGCTATTGGTTTCAGGAGTATTTGTAGGTTCGGGTTCAGGTTGGTTAACACAAATAGGAGGTTCTGATATATCATGAGGTATGGATGGTTCAGCAATTTCAGTTTGTTCAAAAATTTGTTGTTCTGGAATTTGAGGAGTTGAGAGAGGTGTTGTATGTTATGGTGAGGTGGGTGGAGTGATATCAGGAAAAATTATTATTGTATAAGCGGGAGTGGGAATGGGATTTTGAGGTTGTGGTTGGTTCATAGCAAAAATATTTTCAGTTGGTAGATTCAAAGGAGGTTTTATAGTTGCTAGAGGTTCATTAATCCCAGGAATTCTCCAAGATCCAGCATCATACCATCCAGTGGGTCTGGGTGATAAAGGTCTGGGAGGGGGTCTTGAGAAACGTTCAGCAGGAATAGGTTGAAAAACAGATGGTTCAGTGGGTTCTGAATGAGAGGGTTCTGATTGGCTGTCAGAATGTTCATCAGAGTCAGAATCACTTAAATCTGTTGAAAATTGATTTTTACTAAGGTTGTCAGCAAGGGGTTCAGATGGTGAGGTTTGAGAGGATTCAGCAGATGCAGATATATTTTCAGAATTATAAACAGGTATAGTTTTAGCATGATTACCTGTCTTATTTTTCTTCTGAGGAGTGTCAGAAGGTCCTTCTACATCTTTTCTCTTCACGGATCCTTGGAGAACAACATCAGCAGCAGCTTGATTTCTTCCTTGAAGCCAAGCTGGATCAATATGTGATCTTGTTTCTCTGCAGGTCTTAAGATAGTGCAGAACCATACGAGAATGTTCCCATGAGTTAAACATAGGAAAATCAGCAATAGGTATTCTTCTCTTCTTCACAATAGTTGACAAACATGGAGAGGGTTCCACCAGCAGTTTGTCAATAATTTTCCTCTTCAGCAAGTTCTTTCCAGTCATTGTCTTACCACAGATAGGTTCAAGCTCCCCCAGAAGATTTGCTTCTCTTAGGTGAGCTATCAGAACATTCTCAGTCAGAATGTCTGATAATAACCTCCCCATGGGAATCCAATTTCTCTTTTATTTGGGATTCTTCATCCTTTCATCTTCTCTGGTTTCTTTGACATGGTTCCAGAGGTGTTCAAAAAGCAAGTAGGGAAAATCAATTTTGACATTGGTTCCATGGCAAAACAGCAAATATTGTTGATCAGCGTTGATGTAATCAGGAGAACTGGTGGTGTCTTTCTGTGGTGAATACATCCATGAATAAACCTTGCCCAAATCTTATACTTGTCTTTCAAATCCCTAACTTTGGAGGAACCTTAAACATTGGTAAAAATCTATGTGTATACCCTAGACATCTCCATTCTTCCAGTGGGCATTCCTGTAACTCCAAGTCCTTTAAATCCCAGCAACCTTCTGATTAGATTTTCTGTAATGGATATTTCCTTGCCCATTACAAAGGAGATAATAACCTTGGGAGTTGCAATAGCGTGAATCCAGAATTCTTTTACCAAATGAGGAAAGACTGGACCAATAAGACGATCAAAGTAGCTTTCCCAACCTTGAAACTTGACAGCAGGGAACAAGTCAAATCATTCTCTCCGAGATTCTCAAAGTCTACCATTATCCCACTTAAAACTTCCAAACTTTCTACCGGAATGAGTGTTGTCCTTTCAGGTATACAATATTGCTCAGAGTGGGTAGAGGAAGAAGAAGCCATTGAAGTTCTATGAAAAGAGAAATTTTCGAAAAGGGTTTTAAGAGAAATGTTCAAATCAAAACTTGAGTTGAAAGAGACAGTAAAGAATGAAAAAGGGTTTTTCAAAGAGTATTTATAGGCATTAATTTCAGAGAATAGGTTAAGAATTAAATTAGAAGTATTTAAGACAAATTAAAATAAAGATTAAAACGGATTTAAAAGCGATTCTCATCATTACTTGCATTTAATGTTTTTCTAAAAATGAGGGAAAACGTGAGATTATGGCTAAACATCAACAGTTACCTAGAACGTCATCAGTAGCTTTTGCACGCTTGACCTTTCAGAAACACACCACGTGTTCATCTCCTGAAGGATGCATGTAACAACTGTTTGTTCTAATGAATTTCTGAACTACACTTGGACATGAAGCGTTAGAATTATTCATATAGCTTCTGTTACAACTTCTCTTCTAACTTTTGAAGAGTTGTTGATCAGAGCATTCATTTCAGAAAGTTCTGAAGGCAGTCACAGAAAATAAATATTATTTTATTCAGGACATAATTCCATACAAATATTTTTTAGAATGAAATTAAATCTATCTTCTGAAAGGGGTTTAGTAAAAATGTCATCCCATTGATGGTCTATTTTTACAAAAATCAAGTTTAAAATCCCCTTCTGAATATAGTCCCTTATGAAATGATATTTAATTTCTATATGTTTGGCTTTAGAATGTAAGATTGGATTTTTAGAAAGACAAATAGCAGAAGTATTATCACAGAAGATAGGAATCTTACTTTCATAAAGGTTGAAATCATCTAGTTGACTTTTCATCCAAATCATCTGAGAGCTACATCCAGCAGCAGATATATATTCAGCTTTTGTGGTTGATAGAGCAATTGTTGCTTGCTTCTTGTTGTACCATGAGATAAGATTGTCACCCAAAAACTAGCAGCTTCCAGAGGTGCTTTTTCTTTCAATTCTATCTCCAGCAAAGTCAGCATCACAATAACCTGCTAGTTTGTAATCTTGTGATCTTCTGTAACACAGACCAAGATTAGCAGTACCTTTCAGATACCTAAGAATTCTCTTAACAGCTGTTAAATGAGATTCTCTAGGATCTGATTGGAATCTAGCACACAAGCACACGCTAAATAATATATCAGGTCTAGATGCAGTTAGATAGAGAAGGGATCCAATCATACCTCTGTAGAGCTTCTGATCTACTTTCATACTTACCTCATCTTTACCTAGAATGCAGGTTGGATGCATAGGTGTCTCTGCATCTTTGCTTTCTGACATTTGAAATTTCTTCAGAAGTTCTTTAACATACTTCGTCTTATGTATGAAAGTACCTTCTTGAGTCTGGTTGATTTGAATTCCAAGAAAGAATTTCAATTCACCCATCATGCTCATTTCAAATTCTGCCTGCATTGTCTTAGCAAATTCTTTTCCAAGGGATATATTAGAGGTTCCAAAAATTATATCATCAACGTAAATTTGACAGATTAAAATATCATTTTTAAATGTTTTCCTGAAGAGAGTTGTGTCCACTTTTCCTCTGGTAAAATCTTTTTCTAATAGAAAGTTATTCAGACGATCATACCAAGCTCTGGGAGCTTGTTTTAAACCGTATAAATACTTTTTCAATTTAAAAATATGTTCTGGATGCTTTAAATTATTAAATCCAAGAGGTTGATGGACATATACTTCTTCTTCAATATAACCATTTAGAAATGCACTTTTAACATCCATTTGATACAATGAAATATGGTTTTGTACAACAAAAGAAATTAATAATCTTATAGATTCTAACCTGGCAACTGAGGCAAAGGTTTCATTATAATCAATTCCTTCTTGTTGATTATAACCCTGTGCAACCAATCGTGCTTTGTTTCTGATTACTTCACCTTGTTCATTCAATTTGTTTCTGAAGACCCATTTGGTTCCTATAACATTGAATCCTTTGGGTCTTGGAACAAGATTCCATACATCATTCTTTGAGAATTGATTTAGTTCTTCTTGCATTGTAAAGATCCAATCACTATCTTCCAGAGCTTCATCAATGGTAGTTGGCTCAATCAGAGAGACTAAACCAAACAAAGATTCTTCATTGATTCTGAGAGATGATCTTGTTCTGATGGGATCTTCTTTTCTTCCAATGATTACGTCTTCTTTGTGAGCTGAAGATAATCTAGGAAACCTTTTCTGTGTGGGTTGGTCAGAGATTCTGAGATTGTTAAGATCATTGTCAAGAGGATGATCTGCTACGTCTTCTTTTGCTTCTGAACTTTCAGAGTTTGAGTGATGATCTTCTATACCTACAGAAAAATCAATTTGCTTTGGCTGTGGTTGGCCAAGCTTATCATCGAACCTGACTTTAATTGATTCTTCAACAATCAGAGTTTATGTGTTGTATACTCTATAGCCTTTTGAGCGTTCAGAGTATCCAAGTAGGAAACACTTTTGTGCTTTGGAATCAAACTTATTCAGAGTTTCTTTGGTGTTTAGTATAAAACAAGTACATCCAAAAGGATGGAAATAAGAAATGTTGGGCTTTCTGTTTTTCCACAATTCATAGGGAGTCTTTTCAAGAATAGGTCTTATAGAGATTCTATTCTGAATATAACACGCTGTATTCACAGCTTCTGCCCAAAAGTGCTTAGCAATATTTGTTTCATTGATCATGGTTCTGGCCTTCTCTTGTAATGTTCTATTCTTTCTTTCTACAACTCCATTTTGCTGGGGAGTTCTAGGACAAGAAAAATTATGAACAATACCATTTTCTTTAAAATATTTTTCAAAATAATGATTTTCAAATTCACCACCATGATCACTTCTAACTTTTGTGATTTTAAAATCTTTTTCATTTTGCACTTGAGTACAAAAGTCAATGAATACAGAATGTGACTCATCCTTGTGTTTTAAAAACTTTACCCATGTCCATCTGCTGAAATCATCAACAATGACCAATCCATACTTCTTTCCTCTGATGGATGCAGTTTTAACTGGCCCAAACAGATCAATAAGAAGTAACTCTAATGGCTTAGAGGAAGAGACAACATTTTTAGATTTAAAGGAAGGTTTTGAAAATTTTCCTTTTTGACATGCTTCGCACATAGCATCTGAGTTGTACTTCAGGTTGGAAAGTCCTCTGACTAAATTTAATTTATTTAGTTGAGAGATTTTTCTAAGACTGGCATGTCCCAATGTTCTGTGCCATACCCATTGCTCATTGCTAATAGACAAAAGGCATTTTACGTTTTGTGATTTAAGATCTGATAAATCAATTTTGTAAATGTTGTTCTTTCTCATGCCAGAAAAGAGGATTGATCCATCCTTTTGATTTACAACTTTACAGGAGTTTTGATTGAAGATAATGTCATAGCCATTGTCACTTAATAAACTTATGGACAATAGATTATCAGCTCATCCTTCTACTAACAAAACATTAGAGATAGAAGGAAGGTTACCGTTTCCTATGGTTCCAGAACCAATAATCTTCCCTTTCTGATTACCTCCAAACTTCACATCTCCTCCAGCTTTAAGTTCCAGGCTTTGGAACATAGACCTTTTTCCCGTCATGTGTCGTGAGCATCCAGAGTCCAGGTACCATGACTGGTGTTTCAATTGAGTTGTTAAGGACATCTTCAACAAATATTATTTTATCCTTAGGTACCCATATATTTTTGGGTCCTTTTGGGTTAGCATAAGAGTTTCCAGAATGTGATGTATATTTTATATCACGTGAGTGTCCAAACTTGAATTTCTTATTCAGAGGTTTGTAAGTGAAGGTCATTTTAGCAACATGTTTTGGAATGTATGTCTCCTTCCCTTTGGGAGGTTCATATCCAATTCCTCTTCTATTTTTCCCACTAACTCCATAAATCATTGAAGCCATTTTGCTTCTGTCTATGCTTTTAGCAAGAAAAGTTTGAAAGCTATAGTCATATTCTTTCAGAATATCTTTTGAACTAGATACACACTCTGAACTAAAATTCTTTTGAACAATTTGAATTTCCTTTTCAAGTTTAAGATTGTTTTCTAAAAGTTCAGATTTTTCTGTTTCAAGTTTCTTAAAGTCAGATGCAAGACTCTTCTTGAGTTTATTGTATTTGATTTTGAGCTTATTATAGTTTTCCAAAAGTTCTGATAAACTATCAGCAAGTTCTTCTCTGGAAAATTTAGAAAATACCTCTCTTTATTCTGACTAACAGTCTGAGTCATCTTATGTGATAACCATTAAAGCTAGGTTGGCATTTTCATCTTCAGAACCAGATTCATCTTCAGAAGAATATGAGTCATCCCAGGTTGCCATCATTCATTTCTTCTTTCCAAATATCTTCTTTGGTATTTCTTTTTGAAGCTTTGGACAATCACTTTTGAAGTGACCAGGTTCTTTGTATTCATAACAGATGATCTCTCTTTTGTTTGACTTTTTGTGTCCAGAAGATTCTGTTTTATCTTCTGACTTCTTGAAGTTCCTGAACTTCTTTTGTCAGTGCTTCCACAGATGATTGATCCTTTTGGAGAGTAAAGATAGTTCGTCTTCTTCTGAAGCTGATTCTTCAGAGTTTTCTTTTTCAGCCTGAAAAGCGTTAGTATCAAATTTCTTAATTGATTTAAGGACTAGAGACTTATCTTTCTTCTGAGGCTCATGCTCATCCAGTTCAATCTCATGACTTCTGAGAGCGCTGATGAGTTCCTCTAGAGACACATTGTTCAGATCCTTTGACACCTTGAAAGCAGTGACCATTGGTGCCCATCTTCTGGGTAAGCTTTTGATGATCTTTTTCACATGATCTGCTTTGGTATACCCTTTGTTCAAAACTCTCAGACCAGCGATCAGAGTTTGAAACCTAGAGAACATTGCTTCTATAGACTCACTTTCCTCAACTTTGAAGGCTTCATACTTCTGAACTAAAGCCAGAGCTTTAGACTCCTTAACTTGGGTGTTTCCTTCATGAGTCATTTTGAGAGACTGAAACATATCATGCGCTGTATCTCTATTAGTGATTTTTTCATATTCTACTTTAGAGACAGCATTTAAAAAAATATTTCTAGCTCTGTGATGATTTTTAAAATCAGCTTTTTGTTGTCTATTCATATTTTTTCTATCTAGTTTGTTTCCTTCTGAATCTGTAGGATGTTTGTAACCATCCAAGACTATATCCCAAAGATCACTATCATGACCTAGAAAGAAACTTTCTAGTCTATCTTTCCAGTACTCAAAATCTTCTCCATCAAACACTGGAGGTTTGTTATAACTATTATTATTTTGTTCAGCGGCCATTGTGTTTTCTTTTGGATCTTTTCCTGACACGGTTAAGTGTTGAGCTCAGATTCAAGCTCTGATACCAATTGAAGGAGTAAGAAAACACTTAGAAGGGGGGGGGGGTTGAATAAGTTACTCTTTTTGTTCTTTCAAAACAAAGCTCAAAACAATAATGGAATAACATAGTTATTTTTATCCTGGTTCGTTTGAACTCAAACTACTCCAGTCCACCCGCCAAGGTGATTTCGCCTTTCTCAACAAGGACTTAATCCACTATAATCAACTGATTACGATCACACAACAACTGTTGTGACTAATAATGCATAAGTAAAGTTACAAGTGACTATCACCACTAAGACCTAAATTTAGTCCTATTCTGCTTGAGAAATCTGACCAAACTTGGTCTCTCAAGGAACAAATACAGAAGTATAATCTTTACAGATAATTGAAATAGAGTTTGCTTCTAATCAAGCTATATCACAACTGTGATTTTTCTTAGAATGTAATACACAAAAATGTATGAACTATGAGTTTGTAAGCTTTTGAATCTTTCACGTAGTTTCTTGTTTGAACGTTGTTTTTTGCTTGCCTGATTTTTCTCACAAGACAGACAAGTTCGGACTAGGTTTTACTGCTGCTGGCCAGAAACCTGTGCGTCGCTCCCGGGCTGGAGGACCACCCGTAAAAATAACTCACCATTTAATTAATGCCTTAGAAGATGATGATGAAGAAGACAACTTTGAAGATTGGATCTTTCCAACCGTCGAAGGAGGATTAAGCAACTGGGAAGCGAAGGACTTCATTCCCATCACTTTCAGCAATCAGTAATTTATCTTTGAACAATTTCCTATTTTGGTCTGTAATAATTAAACAATTCGTACACTATTTTCACCTTATGCCTTACCCGGGGCATATAGGTCCATTTGTAAGGGCTTGATTTCTTCATTATCATATGCCATTTTTAAGTGAATCATTGGACATTTTCATCTATAAACTGTTGTGTTCATTTTCTTTCCTTTTACATTTTGTTTGGTTTAAGGATGGCTATCCCTTACACACACCCACACTCATAAAATGCAGGTACCCATCCACTCCGAATTCTATGGGTGACTATTCTGCTTTAGCCTTCGGTGACTCTGAAGATTTGGTCAATCATGCCGAGTACGAAGTTGATGAAGACTGTGAAGTGCCTGGAGAGTTAGCCAGACTTTTGCAACAAGAAGAGAGGGCTATTCTGCCCCATGAAGAGTTGCTAGAGACTATCAATTTGGGAACAGAGGAAGACAATAAAGAGGTTAATGTGGGTGCCAACCTAGAGCCAAGTGTCAAAGAGCGTCTAGTTCAGCTGCTGAATGAATATGTTGAGATCTTTGCCTGGTCTTATGAAGACATGCCAGGACTGGATACATATATTGTGGTTCACCGCCTCCCTACAAGAGAAGACTGTCCACCAAGCAAACAGAAGGTCCGCCGAATGAGGCCCGACATGTCTGAAAAGATCAAAGCTGAGGTGATGAAGCAATTCAATGCTGGCTTTCTAGCTGTTACTTCCTATCCACAATGGGTTGCTAACATTGTGCCCGTGCCTAAGAAGGACGGCAAAGTCAAAATGTGTGTGGACTATCGGGACTTAAATAGGGTTAGCCCTAAAGATGATTTTCCACTACCACACATTGATATCTTGGTTGACAACGCAGCTCAACACAAGGTATTTTCCTTCATGGATGGATTCTCGGGATACAACCAGATCAAAATGGCCCCCGAAGACATGGAGAAGACTACTTTTGTTACGCAATGGGGTACCTTCTGCTACAAAGTGATTCCATTCGGACTGAAGAATGTCGGGGCAACCTATCAGCGAGCCATGGTAGCTTTGTTTCATGATATGATACATCATGAGATCAAAGTCTACGTAGATGACATGATAGCCCATTCACAGACGGAAGAAGAACATCTTGATCATCTGCAAAAGCTGTTTGTCAGATTGAAGGAATATAAGCTCAGACTGAATCCTAGCAAGTGCACTTTTGGAGTCAGATCTGGTAAACTTTTGGGATTTCTCGTCAACAACAAAGGCATTGAGGTTGATCATGATAAAGTCAAAGCTATACAAGAAATGCCTGCCCCCGCACTGAAAAGGAGGTTAGAGGTTTCTTGGGACGTTTAAACTATATTGCAAGGTTTATCTCTCACCTAACATCTACCTGTGAACCAATCTTCAAATTGTTGAAGAAAGATCAGGTGGTTGAATGGAACAATGATTGTCAAGTTGCTTTTGATAAGATCAAGGATTATTTGATGGAACCTCCTATCTTGATGCCACCCGTCGAAGGAAGGCCGTTAATCATGTATCTGACTGTTTTGGATAACTTAATGGGGAGCGTACTGGGCCAACATGACGAGTCTGGCCGAAAAGAGCATGCCATTTATTACCTTAGCAAAAAGTTTACCGACTGTGAGACTCGCTACTCACTGCTCGAGAAAACTTGATGCGCTTTGGTATGGGCTGCTCGCCAGCTAAGGCAGTATATGTTGACACATACCACTTTGTTGATTTCCAAGATGGATCCGATCAAGTACATCTTCGAGAAGCCTGCTTTATCCGGAAGGATCGCTAGATGGAAGATGATCCTGACTGAGTATGATATCCAGTACACAACCCAAAAAGCTATAAAGGGGAGTGTACTAGTTGACCATCTAGCTCATTAAGCCATCGAAGATTACCAATCTATGAGATTCGACTTCCCTTGACGAGGACATCATGGCATTGGACAACATTGAAGGTAATGGACCGTATGACGGACCTGAACAAGGATCCCGATGGACCATGTACTTTGATGGTGCTTCAAATGCGCTTGGCAACGGTGTCGGTGTGGTACGTATCTCTCCGGAAGGTTGCCATACGCCTTTCACTACTAGACTCTGCTTCAGCTGTACCAACAACATGGCCGAATATGAAGCTTGTATCTTTGGTCTCAAGGCTGCTATTGACTTGGGAATCAAATATTTGGTCGTATTTGGGGACTCAGCTTTGGTTATCAGTCAAATCAAAGGAGAGTGGGACACTAAGCATCCTAATCTTATCCCATACAAAGAACATGTCTTGACATTGTTGGCTCATTTCAAGCAGATTACCTTTGAGCACTTCCCGCGAGAAGAAAATCAACTAGCAGGTGCTCTGGCTACAATGTCTTCCTTGTTTAAACTCAACTGGGATAATGAGGTTCCCCAAATCACCATCGAACGAATGGACGAACATGCGCACTGTCATGAGATTAATACCGAAAAAGTAGTGGAACAACCCTGGTTTCATGAAATCAAAAGGTATCTCCAGGCTCGAGAATACCCTGAAGGAGCTTCCGTCAATGACAAAAAGTTATTAAGGAGATTTGCTGCCAAGTTCTTCCTAAGAAATGGTATCTTATATAAGCGCAACCATGATTGTGTTCTACTTCATTGTGTGGAAAAGGTTGAAGCAAAGTTGATCATGAACGAAATACATAGTGGCACATTTGGCACCCACTTAAGCGGACATACGATGGCTAAGAAGATTCTATGGGCAGGCTACTACTGGTCTACCATGGAAGCTGACTGTCATCAATATTCCCGTACTTGTCATAAATTCCAGGTCTATGCTGACAAGATACATATTCCTCCTGTTCCTCTCAACGTTCTAACAGCTCCCTGGCCATTCGCGATGTGGGGAATCGACATGATTGGAGAGACCAAGCCTACAACATCCAATGGACATCGCTTTATCTTGGTGGCTATTGATTACTTTACCAAGTGGGCCGAGGAAGCTTCCTACGCCTCAGTTACAAAGAATGTGGTTGCCCGCTTCATCAAGCAGAATCTCATATGCCAGTATGGTATCCCCGACAGGATCATCACAGACAATGGTACAAACCTGAATAACACTGTGATCACCACTCTGTGCGAGCAGTTCAAGATTCAACATCACAATTCATCTCCCTATCGGCCAAAGATGAATGGTGCTGTTGAAGCCGCGAACAAAAATATCAAGAAAATCATTCAAAAGATGATAGTCACCTACAAGGACTGACATGAGATGTTACCGTTTGCTCTGCACGGATATCGTACCATTGCGCGTACTTCAACTGGGGAAACCCCCTTTTCTTTGGTATATGGCATGGAGGTTGTTTTACCTATGGAAGTTAAGATTCCTTCTTTAAGGATTATGAAGGATGTTGGTTTAAGTGAAGACGATTGGATTCAGACCCGGCTTGATCAACTTAATTTGATCAACGAGAAGCGACTTACTACTGTTTGTCATGGTCAGACGTATCAAAAACGGATGATTAAGGATTTCAACAAGAAAGTCAGGCGTCAGGTATATCAAGTCAGGGATCTTGTAATCAAGGGGATCATCTTGCAGCAAAGTGATCCCAGGGGTAAATGGACTCCTACTTACGAAGGACCATTTGTGATCAAGAACATCTTTTCTGGTGGGGCAATGATTCTTACCACCATGGACGGTGACGACTTGCCGCACCCTGCGAATGCAGACATAGTCAAAAGATACTACGCATAAATGACCCGACAAGTTGAAAACCTGAAAGGGCGACTTGGGCAAAAATGGGCATCCCGGTGAATCGAAAACCCGAAAGGGCGGTTCAGGAAAAAATTAGGGATAAATAAAATAAAAAATCTGTACACCCGGCAAGTTGAAAACCCGAAAGGGCGACTTGGGAAAAAAAGGGTTTCCCGGTGGACTGAAAACTCAAAAGGGCGGTCCATGCAAAAGTTAGGGAATTAAAGTGTATGGCTATGTCTCGTCGGATCACTTTAAGGACAATCTCTTCACGACCAAACTCCAGGCTCATGATCAATACAATCACTTTCGGACGAAGCAACGAATGGACAAGATACTCAGAGTTGTGAAGGTTATAGCAGAATGGGAACCCCATGGAATTGTTACACATAGCCATCCTTCTTTGTATAAAAATTTTCTCAATTTTTACGACAACATTCTCTTACTAGGATGTCTGTCTCCTTTGTACAAAATACTTACAAAAGTTAATACAAAAATACTTCAAAGGTGCATAAATTTGCTTGCCCGTCCTTTCTTTTTACACTTATGTTTTATTTGAAAACGTCCAATTGTTTGTTAAATAGGCATATGCATTTGAATATAATCACTGCTTACAAATAAAACAAAATAAGAAAGGATAATTACTGATAGGACGAAAGTATAGGAAAATGTCTTTAGGCTATTCCAGAAGAAATCCCCTAAAGTATGTCATTCAGATCTTCAACAGAGCTAAAACCTTGAAGTGCATATCCCCAGCGGAGTTAAAGCTTCAAAATTCCGACCAGAGTTAAGTCTCTAAACTTCTGATCCCCAGTGGAGCCCAAAAACTTTGAACTACAGACCCTCAGCAAAGATGAAACCTTATTCCCCAGCGGAGTCAAATTTCCAACTGCCCATCCCCAGCGGGAACCATTCAGTTTTCCCCAATTTCCCCAACAGGTTATCTTAAAAATCTTAGAATCAACCAGATAACAGTTAACTTTTTGTCTTATCCCCGACTAAGATAACTCCCCAGTATATTGGCATACAACCCAAGCTCCTGATTTCCCCGGAAGAATAAACACTCACCCCACAGAGTTATTTCCTGGCATAACGAAGATTCTAGTTCCTGTTTATCCATTTGAAGCCTCCAAGGTTTTAATTCCCCATTAGAAGTTGTCAGATTTTTCTTTATTTTCCCAGAAAAGTCGTGAAGGATTCTCACATCCCCACAGAAGTTGTCAAAGTTTTGATAATCCCTGCAGGTTGCCAAGGATTTTCTATCCCCAACAATAATCAACAAGGTTCTCTGATCTTCAACAATCAAATATTTTTGGGATCCCCAGCATCAATCAAGGATTTACTTTCCCCGACAGCAGTCAAAGATTCCATTATCTCCAGCTATCAAGGATTTATTTTCCTCAGCAAGATAGTTAATCAGCTTACATGCACATCTATTACATTCATAAACATTGATGGAACACATTTTATTGCATCATACATGGCATGCAACATAACTTTGTGTTTTAGCTAACATTCTATCCTTTCAGTATAAGATTAAAAGCTACCTTTTACAAATGTTCAAAGAAATCAGATACAGACTAGATACGCTCCAGACACGGAAGCCATTCTATTTCTCATTCAGGTTCAACTATCTCGTACAGATACAGTATGGATACACCCCAGACACGGCGGTCATTCTATTACTCGTTCAGAATTTCAAGTCAAGATACAATATGGATACACCCCATACACGACGGTCATTCTATTACTCATTCTGACTTCAGCAATCAGATACAAACTAGATACGCTCCAGACACGAAAGCCATTCTATTTCTCATTCAGGTTCAACTATCTCGTACAGATACAATATGGATGCACCCCCAGACACTGCGGTTATTCTATTACTCATTCAGAATTTCGAGTCAAGATACAATATGGATACACCCTAGACACGGCAGTTATTCTATTACTCATTCAGACTTCAGCAATCAGATACAGACTAGATAAGCTCCAGACACGGGAGCCATTCTATTTCTCATTCAGATTCAGCTATCAAACTCAAGTTCAGATACACTCCAGGCACGAAAGTAATTATGTCACTTGTCCAGATCCCAGTTGCAGTACAGATACACTCCAGACACGGAAGTTATTCTGCTGCTCATACAGGTCTCAACATCAGATACAGTCCAGATACGCGCTAGACACGGTTGTCATTCTGTCACTCATTCAGAATTTATCCCCAGCACATAGATGCTCCCTACATAGATGTTTCTCTGTTACCCATTCAGAATACAGATACACTCCAGGCACGGCAGTCATTCTGATATTCATTCAAGAATCAAATGCAGTTACAGCTCAGGTAAGTTCCAAATACGGATACCATTCTGATGTTCATTCTACTAATATTCAACAAACATTTTTGACGGCATCTCTAAGCCCATCTCCAGAAAGATTCTACCATCTCCAAATGGCATCTTTAAGCCCATTCCCTCAGCTACATTTTGACGAGTGCAAATTTACGGGCACTCTAGTGTCCAATCCTCTTTTACCTTCGAGTCACGAAAGGAAGATTCTCCAATCTAACTCTTCAGGTCCAAGAAGATTGAACAGGGGCAACTGTTGTACCCCAAAATTTGCCCCCCCCCCCCCCATCCCTCAGGAATTCATCCTGAACTCTCAGATTTTCTCTTAAATAAAGCCAATCCCTTTAGTATCATTCCTGGTCATTTGCGAGCTTAAAAGGCAAAACTTTCTCCTTGGAAAAGTTAAAATTCTAAATACTTAAATTCTCTCTAAAAAAAAAAAAAAAAAAAAAAGGGGGTTTAAGAAGAAAATGGCACTTCAGAGCTTCTGAACCAACCTCCAGGCAGAAACGGTCAGAGATTGTAAACATGGTTCAACACTTGATCTTTGAACAGAGCATGACTCTTTCAGCAGTTACACCAACTCAGTCAGAGATTGTAAACATGGTTCAACACTTTATCTTTGAACAGAGCATGGATCTTTCAGCAATTACACCAACTCAGTCAGAGATTATAAACATGGTTCAACACTTGATCTTTGAACAGAGCATGGCTCTTTCAGCAGTTACACCAACTTAGTCAGAGATTGTAAACATGGTTCAGCACTCGATCTTTGAACAGAGCATGGCTCTTTCAGCAGTTACACCAACTCAGTCAGAGATTGTAAACATGGTTCAACACTTGGTCTTTGAACAGAGCATGGCTCTTTCAGCAGTTACACCAACTCAGTCAGAGATTGTAAACATGGTTCAACACTTGATCTTTGAACATAACATGGCTCTTTCAGCAGTTACGCAAAGTTCAGCCAGAATTTGTTAGAGAAGTGTAAAGAAGGTAACAAAGCCTGAAACTTCTTCAGAACGTACTGGGATCAGAAGGTAATGGGATCAGCAGATTGGGTAAAGTATTGAAGCAGGATCACTAAGTCCAGAGTCTTTAAAGACAGATCAAAGGAGCATACTGGAAAACTCTCAGAGCTTGCTGAGGCAGCAAGAGGCCAAGGTACAAGCTTGGTTTACGTTGTTTTTGGTAAAGCAGAACTGTTGGCTCGGGTTTTAGCTAATGATGCAAGATCTCCTATTACAAGATTTTTGATGTTGATAAATCTCATCATAATTTAATGCTCATTAATGCTCACAACCACTCCTGAACATTCATCCAAGGGGTCTCTCCATGTGTTGCTCATTAAACACCGTTGTGCAGGTTTAGGCATGGGTCTATGCGCCACTTTTCGCCTATAGGTGTCACTTCTCCTCAATCCTTGCTTACTGTTCCAGCCTAGGCTGAAAAGCTGTCCATCATCACAACTTTTCATGAACTTCCTTCAAAAAACAAGTTAACCTCTACTACATAATATTGGCGCCATTTAAACGTTCAAAAACCCACAAAGCCTTGCCTATAAATAGGACACCATTGTCCATCACAAAGGAGGTGAGAAAACATCCAGAAAAAATTGCTAGAGGAGAAACATAAAACTCTAGTAAAAAAACCCTTGTGAATCTCTGTCCAAAAATCCCTGGTATTTTCACAAACTTTGAACTTCCTACCTCCAAACTTCATTAATACCCAATTTGCTTTGTGACCAAAGAACACCCATACAGTTTCTGACCATACACATACATACTTTTTCCATCCTCCCATCCTAAAAAAGAACTTGTCCAGAACACCATCAGAGCTAAAGCCAAGTCCCATTCACAGACTTTTTCAACAACCAGGTAAGCACCTGCTGACTTTCATCATGCTGCTAAGCATCATCAGCTTTGCAGGCTCAATAAAACATAATGTAAATATCATGTTGCTGCTGTATGCGTTCTGAGGATTTTCATACCTCTGGACGCTTAAGTAGGAAGTGAATCAGTGTAGAACCTTCCTGTGACCTTGTTGGTTCTGTCTCCTGAAACACTTTGACATTTGTTGAGGTTGTCCCAAGCATGTTTTCTATTTTGTGGAAAAATAAAAAAACTGCAGATGTTCTGGCTAGCACAGGGAGAAGCGAAGTTCTGACTTTGACGTTAGCACATCTGAAGTCTGTTTTGCTGTCAATAATATCAGAACTTCTGAAAATTATTGTATTTCCAACAGGGTCAGAACTTATGACTTCCCCATTAAAAAACTTTTGTCTTGCAGCGCATGGGGGTCAGAACTTCTGACTTTCCCACTAATAGGTTTCTGTTTTGCAGGTGCCAGAGTCATATGTTCTGACTCATACAGTTTCACTAACAGGTTGATAATCCTGCAGCAGGCCTGGGTCAAAACTTTTGACTTCCTCTCAGCAGCGCGCTGGCCCTCTCTCTCTCTTTCTCTTTTTCTTCCCCTTGTTATTTTCTTTTCTTATCTATTTTTCTCTTTGAAACCACCCCCCATGTACAAATGTGTATCCCCATCCCCTGATGTTGTAATAGCATAGGATTTTACATTTCCGCATTTTATTGCTTTCAAATGTAAATGCTAGTAATTAGGATATGTATGGCAAGAAAAAATCAATGAAATATAAAATCCTAATTTAAGATAAAATCTTGCATGCAATAAAACACACTTTCACACAAACACCCCTTAAGGTGTCTCCACTTGGTTGCCTAAACAAATGGGCCATGTTATACATGTCGAGTATCTATTGGCAAAACAAAATCAAAACAAAAGATCATAGTCCCTCGATGACGCTATCTTGGTTGCCTATACAGAATGATCTAGTCCCTCGAAAAATGGCTAAAGATACTTGGTAATATTGATATCATGGTCTATACGATGACCCGCGCCTGTCCCGTTTAACATCCTAACACAAAGTTGTTCACCAAATGCAATGGTGAAACAACACTGTCAAAAGGGTTAAAAACATAGGAAAGATCTTTGAGTAAAATAGGGTAGACAACTCTTAGTTACTTGATCAAAACTTGAAAACATCCTTGCTAATTTCAAAACACACAATTTCAAAACATTTTCCCAAAACAAACTTTCAAAACATTGAAATCTTTTCAAAAGACAAAAACACCTTTGTATACATTCAAACAAGAATCATTACAAAGGTTGCCACAACGATGGCCTCTTTTCAAGACATCCTTCAAAACCACACACAAAGCACCATTTCAAACAATTGGAAAAGCAAAGCAAGTGATCTAAATAAGTAACTAAGATCCCATGGATAACCATGGATGAAAAGGGTGCTTGCAGCTTCCCTTTTCATAATCTACTCCCCGAACCCAAGAAAACATCTCAAAGGTCTTTCTTGTGCTTTTTGACCTTTCCTTAGGATAAAATAAAAAGTCGGTGGCGACTCTTGCTAAACCTAAACATTTGCAAACACAAAACGCAAAACTTCAAGTCAGTTCTCCCACCGTATCACAATGAAGTTATCAGTTCAGAGGCTCGCTGCACTGGTCCTCTGATCCTTCTTCCCAAGTTCACCACACCAGCTGGTTTCCTTGGCTTCTTCTTTTCTTTAATAAGCAGGGCTTTCAGTTCTTCTTGCCCCTTGGTCAGAGCCATGATCATCTGTTGAAACTGGGAATTCTGAGTATGTAGATCCTTCACTGTTTGTTCTAGAGCCATTGTTGAAATAAACAACGAAGAGGATGAGAAACCTGCTTATGCAATGATATGTATGATATATGTATGCAATGTTTTCAAGGATTTCTAAGACTTAAATTGGCTTAAACATAAAGAGAATGAACCTTAATTGTATTAAGATAAGTTCGAATTGTTACAAAGAGTTCCCTTTAGGCTTACAATCAAACAAAATAAAACTTAAAGAAAAAATAAAATTAGGTTTTCCATAAGCGCATCCTCTTTGGTGTAATGTAGGCGTTTATATTCCTCTCTTCATGAAGTAGCCTAGTGAGTCCCAGGACTTTCTTCTCACTGGCGTAGAATTGAGCTTCAAACATATCCCGTTCCTCCTTAAGTTGAACCCAGGATTTTTGTAACTCCTCATGATCAGTTGGAATGTCAGGATAAAGAACAAGATAATGAGTGTCTCCTTAAGCAACCGGTTCCATAATCATAGGTAGGATGGCGGGGTAAGGAATCATAAGACTTTGAGCATGGGCTCGTACCCATTTGAGATAAGGCTCAAGAAGGATGAAATTCTTGTGCCCCAGTGTCTTTCTATCAACTCTATGTACCATTCCCCAAGCTCGCATGAACCATTTACGGTAACCCTGAGCATCATTTTCATAGTTAAAGGTGATTCCTTAGATAAGTGTATCATGAGGACCATTCCTTCTCGCATATCCAAACTGTCGCAGTGCCAAACAAGGATTGTAAGTGATTCCTCCCCTAATTCCTAAGATAGGGACATTAGGGAATTCTCCGCATCGATCAATGATGGTAACATTCTCCGAGGATCGAGGACACCAATGAATACCTGAATGTGTAAAAGTCATTATCCTTTGAGACCATCTCAAACCCTGTTCGTTCTTCAAGACAGATTGAGGTAGGTGAAAAATAAACCACCTAGCAAAAAGAGGAGTGCAACACAGAAGGGTCCCTCTTTTCTTTATAGTGCGAGTATGCAGAGAATGTAGGATATCTCCAAGAAGAGTAGGTACCGGATTGCGTGACAGGAAAACCTTAACCGCATTCACGTTTATAAGCTGGTCCGGATTAGGAAATACTACCAACCCATAGATGATAAGGGCTAACACCTCTTCAAAAGCTTGTAAGTCCAGGGTATCCCAAAAATGATGAGCTTTCTCAAACAAGAACTTAGCCAAAAAACCCTTGACACCTCTCCTGGTTTCCCAATTTGCTACTACATCAAACCGTTGTAAGGATAGAGCTTTAGCAATATTTTCAGGTTTATGGTCTCTTTCCATACCATTGAAAGGTACCTTGTTAAGGATAGGAACCCCCAGTAATAGAGAATACTCCTCCATAGTAGGCACTAACTGGTAATCCGGAAAAGTGAAGCAGTGATGTAGAGGGTCAAAGAATTGAAAGAGCACTTTTAACATTTCTTCATCAGGGTTTGAGGTGACAAAGCTGAGAAGTCGACCATGTCTTTTAGTGAAGGGAAAGCTTTCAGGAACCCTTGATACTAACTCCTTAAGCGGAGGAGGTACCTTTACCAGACTGAGGGCGAGGGCCATTTCCTACAAAACAAGACAAAAATAAACCCTAAGAATCCTTGGAATGGTTAGTATGATATGCTCTGTTATGATGTCATGATTATACTCAAACATAGAAGATATAGCAAACACAAGAAAATCACACAAAGACCTTAGGTTTAAGGCTTTCATGGGTTTTAAGGTAATACCCTCTTGAAGTGGGATTGGCTCAACCTGTCCTAAATATAGTAATCGGGTTCTAAGGGATCTCAATACCACCGATCTTTCCCCCAAATTTCTTTCTGATAGACAAATGACTTGCTACCAAAAAAAACTCAAGAGTCAAACCTCAATGAGTGTAGCATTGAGTATCAATCGACTTTGGGTTTACACCAAAGACGACTATCTCACTATGTCCTAAAAAGCCAAGTTGGTCAATTAAGGTGCTAAGGCCAGTTGACGCTTTATGATAACATGCAGCGGCCCCGTATTCTCCTTGATTACTCAAGGGCTACTGGTACACACCAAAGTATCGCATCAACGTAGCTACTGCTTCAACCGTGTCAGTATACACCACACAACTCCCTCACAGTTTATTGCTACTTACCTAAAAGGAATTCCCCGATCCGGGTTTAGGATCCAAACAACCCAAACAGATACCCTTAAAAGTAAATCAAACAAGACAAGCCAAAGAATAAATTAAAATGACCTAGATCTTAAGGTAAACCCTACTTTACTAATCATGCTCCCCAGCAGAGTCGCCAGTTCTGTGATACAGTGGCAGAATCGACTATTAATAATAGTTTGATTTTTTTGTTTGCAAATGTCGCGGTAAGAAAGAGTCGCCACCGTCTTTTATTTTATCCAAACAAAGGAAAATGGAAAAAGAACAGAAAAAACCTTTTTCGAGATGTTTCTGAGTACAGGGGGTAGATTATAGAAAGGGAATGTGTTAGCACCCTTTCTATCGATGGTTTTCCATGGGCTCTTAGGTACTTTCTCATTTTGAAATTTCTTTTTTGTGTCTTTTGAAAAGCGTTGAAAATGCCTTAGTGCAGCGTTTCACTTTACGGTAACCCTTGTGTCAGTCCTCAAGAGTGTGATAAAGCGTTTTTTAAAACATTGTTCGAAAAGTGTAAGTGTGAAAAAACTGGTTGTTTTGAGAAAGTACTTAAGAGTTTCAACCTACTCGAAAAAGAGTGTTCGTTTTCTTATTTCTTTTAGATGGTGCTATCCTACTATTAAGGAGTATCAAGCTCCATCGTTGGAGTTTGAGGGAAAATCTAAAGGGACGATTACGGTTACCTAAGGCAACAAGGCAAGATCTCTTAGTAACTGTCCTAAAGTTCTAAAATCGCATTTTTTTACCGAGGCAACCTTCGAAAGGGACTTGCGATCATTAGAGGACAATCATTAAGAATTATCACGTTCCAGAATAGTGACCGTATTTCCGAGGAAACTGAAGTGGGAGATACCCTAGGGTGAGCATGTGCAAGTGTTTGATTTCAGTTTATTTATCTTTGCACATTTAGGGTGATCTACCATTTTAATCATTTAATCTTTCCATCAAATCCTATGATCATTCATCTAACAGTTAATATTAGTAAAAAATAAAATGCGAGAATCTTAAACCTACCTATTACAAGGCTTTGGGGAGGGGGTTACGTATCCAAACTTGGGATTCAATAGTAAATAAAAGCAGTAAAATAAATCCTAGTTAAAAACTATTACAAACGCGTAATTAGATACAATAATTAGAAAAATAAATAAGTAAACGCGTACGAGGAATGAAACGGGAATGGATTAAATATCCTATAGAATCTACTTAATTAAAGAAAATATTTTTTGTATTTTTATTTAAGAAAATAAAGTAAAATTGAATTTTGAAAATTAGTCCTAATTTCTAATTAATTTTAATTAAGGAAAACAAATCAAGTTACCCTAATTAAATTAATTTATTTTTAAACAAAATTAATTTTAATAAAAAGAAAACTAATTCTAACATTTTTTGTGATTTCTTGATTTTATGATTTAATTAAGTAAATGATTTTTAAAGACAAATAAAATAAATAATTGAAACAATAAAAAAAGTAATAAATAAATAAAAGTAAAAAAAATAAAATGGGCCTGCTAGGAATAACAATCTGGGGGGTGCATATGTTTTTGTATTAAGCCCATATTTTGGTGAGCCCAATTGATTTGTTTGGATTCAGTGGGGGCTGCGCTTGAAGGTGTACCATGGAACCTGTTTGTGGGATGCTGGATCTGCTTTGAGGATAAATCTAATTGCCAGACCTTAGGCTGTAGGATGGACGCGTTGGAGGATAATGCACTGAATCCTGCAGAAAATGTTAAGAAAATATAAAATGCATGGACCTGGATTCGAACCCAGGTCCTTCACTTCACACGCCTTTCCCTTTTCCATCTGTGTTGGTTAGTCATTCATATACATAATTAAACAAAATAAATATAAGGTAAATAAAGCACTATGCCCAACTGTCACGCGCGCAAATTCAAATCTCCCAATGAGAGTTTGCCACCTAATTGTCTTCTCCCTGGAATTGTCGCCTTAGGGACTGGGCTTTTACCTACAGATAGATTCGTCACTATAGACTATAGTGACAGTTCTTGTGCGTGGCTACAAACCCGTAAAACTCAAAAATGCAACACAAGTAAAATAAATCCCAACCAAGGGCATGGATAGATTGGAAATAATCCCATGAGCACGAATAGACCCTTAATTTTGCCTAATTTTTCCTCTAACTAGGGTTCCCCAAATTGGAGCTCTGGAACCCTAACCATGGCAGATGCCCGTACCTGCACTCAAACTCCAATCAAAGTATTCTAGCATGTTGTAAACATGATAACAAGCATAGATATATAATCAAAATATGTTTATGATGCCAGAATCAAAGAAATCGAAATTGAGAGGATGTGCAAAACGTGATGAAGGGTGGGCGCGATTCTGCAGGTTTCAAGCCTTGGGAATGCTTGCTATGGATTCAGAGGCTCTCCAAGAGTATGTTTTGATACTTGTTTGTGATTGAAACAAGCTGGAAATGGAAATTTGAGTTTGACAACTTTAGTGTTTTTTTTTTGCAATTTTCAAAGGTGTTCTCCAGGTCATGAATCTCCGTTTGATGCTTGCCAGAAGCTTGTTTGTATAGAGAATGATGAGAGGATACAAAAATGCCATGTTTGTAACAACTATGGACAAGCCTTTGAATGCCATGAATGTCCATTTGTAACTTTGGCTAAAGTTAAGGTATTTTGTCCATTTTCAAATTTGAATGTACCTAGACTGAACTGGCCTTGCTGCACACGAAAATTAGGGCCTCTCCATGTACCAAACCAAGCCTAAATGATAATGACCCATATACTTTGCAATAATCTTGATTTATTTGATTTTTAATTAAATAAAATTAATATAAAATGCAAATAGAATCAAGACTATGCAAAAATGGTCCTAGGGGTCCTCTATGGTCTTAGAAATATGTTTGAAGTTCAAGAATTTGAGCCATTGCTTTAAAAATTCAAATTTTCCCAATGCATATTTCTTGAAATTTCCCAAATTTTCCCAACTTGGGCAAGCCATAACTTGATCAATTTTTATCTCATGATAATTATCTTTTACTTTTTGGAAAGCCCAATATGTCTACTTTAATCCCTCTTTTGATAAATTTTTCTTTGGAAGATGTTATCTTGATGTTAATGGTCTTGGCAAAATAGTGGCTTTTATTGACTTTCTAAAAATGACCTGTAATGTATGAACTTGTATCTTTCAAATGGTAAATTTGTTGTACTTGAGGGCTGAAGAGAAGTTGTAGGGAATTGGATTCTCTTCAAAATTATCTTTGGTTGGAAAATTTCTGATAAATTATGAGAAAGTTATGCTTGGTCAAAGTTTGGTTGACTTTTCCTATAGAAACCCTAATTTGCTATTTTTGACTTTTGATGAATTAGTAGCATTTCTTGAGGAATCATGATCAACCCTTGATTAAATAATGGATACCACTTCAAAATGTTGATGTTGACCAAAAATCTTGAAGTTTGACTGTATATAGGTCACAATTGATTTTCCAATACTTTTGAGCAATTGTCTGAGCAAACTTATTGAGAAAAGCATGAAACTTGGCATGGATGATCTTGAGGACATATTAGAACCATGGGAATCATTTGAGAACATTGGAGATCAAACATCTTGATTAACATGGAAACCCTAGTTGGGGGTTCATTGCCTTAGTAGGAGAGTTGTCTGGTCAATCCTTGGTCAACCTTGAGCAATTGAGAACCTCTAGGGGTATGTCTTGTGTGAAAATGGGAGGGAAAATTTTGGGGTACACCACCATGCTGTTTGGATAAGTTAGGAAGTTATAAAAAGTTGTTAGCATTGTTTACAGTTAGTTGTTGTTTGGAGTTTAGAGAGCTATTTCTGTTTTGGCATTTGAGCAGTTAGAAAGATGATTAGAGGCAGTTAGGAAAAGTTTGTTAGCTACTGAGTTCAGTTTTCTGTTAGTGAAAATCTTTTTGGGAAAAATGGTTGAGATTGGTTATGATAGCTAGGAAAGAAGTTCTGTTTTGAAATTCTGTCCAGTAGAAATTCTATTATGTTGTTTTTTTTTATTTCTCTTCTAGGATAGTTACACTGAGCTGGAAAATTCTTGTTACAATTTGGTTAATTACAAGCTGGCTGTTTGTTAGTTTGGATTCAGTTTAGGAGAGAAATTCTGTTAGGAATTCTGTTGGTGGTTAATTGGCTAGGGGTTATTGAAGGAGTTATTCTATTTTGATAGTTAGTTACATGGCTTTTGGATAATGATTTTCTATTAGAAACTAGATGGGTAGGCTTGGAGGTGAAAAGAGAAATAGAGTTAGGATTCTTGTTAATTTTGTTTAGATAATTCTGCTGGTTTTTCCTTGAACATGGCGCTTTTTCTGGATTGGTTTTGTAGGTTGTTATAAGGTGTTGAGAAACTGTTAGAAATTATAAGAGGTTATGAACTGGTATAGGTTGTTAGTTTCTTTTTTCTGCTAGGACAATTTGTATTGGTTTTGATTTCATCTTAGAAACTGGTTTTAGTATTGAGTTGGCATGTTGCAGCTTGTGTTTGGATGAGATTTTGTTTAGGTTTGGTTATTGGATTATTTTAGAGGAGCAAAATTTTGTTATGGTCTTTTTGTAAGTTTGTTATGTTGGTTTTTTTTCTTCTGATTTTTGTAATTAGTTAATGAGTGGGTATATGTTCGTAGAAACATGAAGTTTAAGTGTTTGACAAAATGTTGAAATGACTTGGACCTGAGGAACAACATGATGCTTGTGCCATTTCACTGTATCTTCTGTTGCACTAGAACAATGTGGAGTGTGTGATGTTTGGTGTATTCTGTACACATAAGGATAGTATAATGATGAATGATGTTGGACTGTAAATATACAACACATGGATGATTTCCCCTATACTGAAATGTGATGCATTTTTTAGCTTATGATATGCAGGTCTGATTGAAGTATGCTGAACTGAAGTAGTGTATTCAATGCTGCATGCTAGACTTGTTACATGTATTGTGAACTGATGTCGCTCTTGGTTAGGCAGGTTGACGCAATGACATGGTGATATTCTTGTAATAGCAGGGTGATTTGATGTGTGCATGAACATGTCAAGTGTATGCTATATTTTTGGGCTTTGTGATCTTGATAATGAGGGTGTGTGGTGCAGGTTCAGTGGTGCAGCTTAGCATGGTGAACAAAAAGGTGTGTTGAAGATGTCTTTAACAACAAGTTTGGTCATAGATGCATATACCACATATAAACATGGTGAAGAAATGTAAGACATAAGGGCATCAAGCATGAAGATGTTTAGGATATTAGGATTTAGGCTTAAAACAAAAGTTTGTGCAATGAATTTTGTAATGGTTAATTTGAACATGTAAATGATATCTTGAATGCTTGAAAACTCTTTTTGTTCGAAAACCCTTAGATGACTCTTTGTAGGAAATTCTTGATGAAATGGTGAGTAGATTTTAAAATCTCAATCTTTTGACTAATTCCTTTTACTCTTGAATGAACTATGGCCATTGTTCTTTAGCCACACCTTGAACAACTAATCTCTTCTTTAAGTTTGAATATATCACCATGTTTCAAAGTCCTTCAAATAATTAAAAGAACTTTGTCTCCAAAGAAATCCAAATGATCATGTGAAACATTTTACCTTAATATATCCACAAACTTTACTTGACGAATCCAAGTGCATTTTCTTATGAAGCCATCTCCATATGCCTTATGACCCAAGTAATGAACACCACTTCATTTGACAAAAATAGATCAGTTGGGACCCTATCTCCAAGGATGAGATCCTTAAGGATGAGATCTTCTTGCATTGTATAATGAATCTTCTCGAAGAAAACCCTAACATCCATGAACACCAACATTAATGCAATAACTTGCACCTTAAGTAAGGACATAATCCCATTAAATGATGGAATTCTCTAAGGATGAACTTCATAAGGGACCCTCCCCCCCTAAATACCACATGACTAGGGAAATAGACCCTAATTCATACCATGATTATTGAAGAAACAACTTTAATTGCTCTTGAATGTAGATGAGAGCCTCCAAACCAAGGAGAAACCCTAATTACCGAGCTCCTAGATCCTAATGCTAATTTTATTAATTAATGAAGCATGATGCGTTAGGTGACCTAATAAAAGTCATGTACATGTGAGAAGTGCGAGATGAATAATCCAGGTAAAAGTCAGAGGGTAGGACAAATTTGGGGTATTACAGTTGCCCCTATTTAATCGTCTTAAACCCGAAAGTACGATTGGCACATGCCTTTCAGAAGTTTGAGGTAGAAGATGATTAAATATCAATGCCAAAAATTTATTCTGAGAGGAAGTGTGAGTATTTTATTTTTGCACCATCCACTAGGGAATTAAAAGAGGTAGGACTAAACCGGAAGCATACGTCGATCAGGACACAATGACATCAGAGTACATCGATCAGGACACAATAACCAAAGAAAGATGTCGATTAGGACACGACGGGTGTTTAGAAATTGACACGACGAATGCTTAGAATTTGACACGACGAATGTTTAGAAGCTGACACGATGATTGTTGGAAGGCAGGATGATGTAAACATAAGGGAAGAGAAGACTTGTAACATGGTGTGATGCCAATACAAGGAAGAGATCAGAATTGTAACATAGCTCGATGCCAATACAATAAAGAGATCGGACTTATAACATAGCGCGATGCCAATACAAGGAAGAGATCAGACTTGTAACGTAGCGTGTTGCCAATATGAGGAAGAGACCGAACTTGTAACGTAGCGTGATGCCAATACAAGGAAGGGATTTGACTTGTAACGTAGCATGAGGCCAATATAAGGAAGAGATCGGACTTGTAACGTAGCACGATGCCAATACAAGGAAGAGATCAGACTTGTAACGCAGCGTGATGCCAATACAAGGAAAGGATCTGACTTGTAACATAGCGTAATGCCAATACAAGGGAGGGATCAAACTTGTAACGTAGCGTGATGCCAATACAAGGAATATATCGAACATGTAACGTAGCGTGATGCCAATACAAGGAAGGGATTTGACTTGTAACGTAGCACGATTCCAATACAAGGAAGAGATCAGACTTGTAACGTAGCGTGATGCCAATACAAGGAAGGTATAACACAGATGAGTGTTTGAACCGATACGGACGAGTATCAAAAGAATATACAGACGAGTATCAAGGAAAGGTTAAACACGAACGAGTGTTTAGGAGACTGACACATATGAGTGTTTAGGAGTTGACACAGCCGAGTGTTTGGGAATTGACACAGACGAGTTTTCGGGAAATTGACATAGACAAGTGTTTGGAGAACTGAAATGGACGAGTGTTGGAAGACTGAATTTTTTGTCAGATAGGAACTTACTACCAGACTAGAACTGGGTTTAGAATGACAAGGTGTATTGATTTTATTTGGAATAGGTGGAGGTCAACAGCTGGGGATTTAGGAGTGATATCCTCTTGTGCGGACGTATTTCTGTCCTTGAATGATTCAGGTCTTTTGTGTAAGGAACCCAATCTGGCTTATGCTTCATATGCATGTTTGAATTTCTTTTGCTGCAAAGATCCATTCTGATGAATCGGCTACACGCTTTTAAGGATGCAATGTTATGCAGTGATAACTATATGCAATACAAAGAAATAGACTTCATGGGGATAAGTGAAGGCTCATTGGGAACTATCGCTCATCACGAGGGATGCCAATACATACTGGTGCTAGAAACCCGTAGTACTAAAGATTGTTGGGGATACTGGGAATAATTTTTACTAGGGAGCTTACAATACCACAGATTATTGATGACTCTACTGAAGATTGAATTGTTGCCGAAGCGAGTCTTCAGGTATGCTGCTGAATTCTGAATCGTACCATTGGGGATGAGATAATTCGGCTAGACTTCCATACCTCCTGAGCCGTTTGAGAGGATGGTAGAACTAAATATGCCGAAGAATAGACACCAAACACCATGTGAATCTCTATGAATAGATGCCCCAAGTTTACGCCACACTGGGGGATCATACCTTAAATCACTCGGGGATAACAAATGGGCATGGATACCTGCGAATTCCCCGGTTCAGCTCAGCGAATGCCCCGATTTAACTCTACTAAGGATGCACTTGATTAACTCTACTAGGGATGCACTTGCACGTGCCGAGCCAAACGTCCACTCTGAACTTTCTGAATTCACTTGGGGAATCAGGTTTAAAATTGTCTGTAGTAGATGAAGACAACTCTGTGCGCTAGCTAGGTCAGGGTGACTGTTATGAATTGCCACCTGCAAAGAGAAACAACACTTGGAATGCATACGAAACTCCCTCATGGTTATATATAAATGTAAAGTCAAGTTTTATCTCGGCTTGAGAAATTTTATTCCCCATGTTTCTAATGCAATGTTTAATAACAAATAAAACACATTTTGCATACGAAAAACATTTTATGATAGTAAGAGACAAATTTTTGATGAAAACAAACTTTATTGATAGGCCCGTGAATAGGAATTTATACAAGGATGCAACTCCTATATGAGGTAGCTACGAAATAGAAACGGAAAATACAACACGTATAAGTGTCAATGAGAGATGCTCAAATTTCCATTAAAACTAGTATTGCTACAGTTCCCATATCCTCAGTAGTCTCAATGTCTTGCCTCTGAAGAGTAGTAGTTGGATATGTCAATTCGCTGCCAAGGTGCTATAGATGTGCATGCACTATTCGCGAAGAGAATTCAGACTACAACCTCTCGCTTAAGATCCCTAACTTTTACTTGGATCGCCCTTTCGGGTTTTCGATCCAACGGGATACCCATTTTTTCCTAAGTCGCCCTTTCAGGTTTTCAACTTAGCGGGTTATTATTCTTTTTTTTATTTTATCCCTAATTTTTTCCTGGACTTTAATGTCCACCGGGATGCCCATTTTTGCCTAAGTCGCCTTTTCGGGTTTTCGACTTAGTAGGTCTTTTTATGCGTAGTATTTTTTGACTGAGTCTGAATTGACTGGGAGTGGAACGTCTTCCCCATCCATGTCTGTCAGGATTAGAGCACCTCCTGAAAATGCTCTCTTCATGATATATGGTCCCTCGTAATTGGGAGTCCATTTTCCCTTTGGATCGAAATGGCTTTGCATGATGACCCTTCTGAAGACGAAATCACCAGGATAAAACTTCCGAGGGCGGATCTTTTTGTCGAATGCTCTCTTCATCCTTTATTGGTACAACTGGCCATGACAAATGGCTGCCAGACGCTTTTCATCAATCAGGTTGAGTTGGTCGAATCTTGTCTGAACCCATTATGCCTCATCAAGCTTGGTTTCCATCAGAACCCTCAACGAAGGAATCTCTACTTTGACAGGAAGCACTGCATCTGTATCATAGACAAGAGAAAATGGAGTTTCCCCTGTTGAAGTACGCACATACATTCTGTAACCATGCAGAGTGAAAGGCAACATTTCATGCCAATCTTTGTATGTTCTGACCATCTTCTGGACGATCTTCTTTATGTTCTTGTTAGCAGCTTCAACTGCACCGTTCATCTTTGGTCGATACGATGATGAATTGTGATGTCCAATTTTGAACTATTCACATAGCTCCTTCATCATGTTGTTATTAAGATTAGAATCATTGTCAGTGATGATTCTGTGAGGAACTCCGTAATGGAATATGATTTATTTCCTGATGAAGTTGGTAACGACCTGTTTGGTTACATTCTTGTAAGAAGTTGCTTCCACCCATTTGGTGAAATAATCAATAGCCACTAGGATGAATCTATGACAATTCGAAGCACTTGGTTCAATCCTCCCAATCATATCGATTCCCCACATCGCGAACGGCCATGGGGAAGTCATAACAATCAAAGGGGTCGGAGGAACATGAATTTTGTCTGCATACACTTGGCAATTGTGGCATAATTTTGCATATACACAATAATCACTTTCATTTGTCATCCATAAGTATCCTGCTTGTAGGATTTTCTTCGCCATAGAATGCCCGCTCGAATGAGTCCTAAAAGAACCCTCATGGATTTCTTTTATGATCGACTATGCTTCGTGTCTATCCACACATCTGAGCATAACCGAGTCATAATTTCTCTTGTACAAGACGTCTCCTGATGAGAGGAAATTGGATACTAACCTTCTAAGTATGCGCTTATCACAAATTTTAGCATTTTCGAGATACTCTTGATTCTCGAGGTACTGCTTGATGTCGTAATACCACGGTTTCTCATCAGACACATCCTCGGTCGAAAGGAAATGAGCACGAAAGACATGTGCAGGCTCTTTGTACTGGAGGATGCGTATGTTAGGCGCCTGGTTCGGGAAGCTCACTGAGAACATCGATGCTAAAGTGGCTAAAGCATCGGCCATCTGGTTTTCGTCCCTGGGAATATGTTCAAAGGTGATTTCATCAAAAGAGGGTATTAGCTGCAAGATGTAGTTTCTATATAGAATCAAACTAGGGTGCTTCGTCTCCCAATCACCTTGTACTTTATGTATGACCAAAGCAGAGTCTCCAAAGACTTCAAGGATTTTAATTTTAAGGTCAATGGCCACCTTGAGTCCCATTACGCATGCTTCGTATTATGCCACGTTGTTCGTACAATCGAAGTATAACCGGGTTGTAAACGGTGTATGAGTATTACATGGAGAAGTAAGTATTGCCCCAATGCCATGACCTGTAGCGTTCGAGGCACCATCAAACGTAAGAGTCCATGCTCTTCAGGATCGACCCCATCATAATCATCAAGCTTCATAACATCTTCATCGGGGAAGTCAAATTTCATTGATTAGTACTATTCCAACGGCTGATGAGCGAGATGATATGTAAGAATGCTACCCTTGATAGCCTTTTGTGTAACATACTGAATGTCATATTCAGAAGAAAAAAACATCTGCCATTGAGCAAGCCTGCCTGTGAGTACTAGTTTTTTCAAAGATATACTTTATCAGATCCATCTTTGATATTAGAAGAGTCGTGTATGTCATCATATATTGCCTCAGACGTCGAGCAGCCCAAGCAAGCACACAACAAGTTTTTTCATGTAAAGAATACCTGGATTCACAATCGGCAAACTTTTTACTCAGATAATAAATGGCGTGCTCTTTACGTCTTGTTTCGTCCTGTTGTCCAAGCACACAACCCATGGATCCTTCTAGCACTGTCAAGTACATGATGAGTGGCCTCCCAGGCACTGAAGGAATAAGGATTGGTGGCTCTTGGAGATACTGTTTAATCTTTTCAAAGGCTTCCTGACAATTATCATCCCATTTGACATCTTGATTCTTGCGCAACAATTTAAAGATGGGTTCACAAGTAGCTGTGAGATGAGAGATGAACCTGGCTATGTAGTTCAATCTCCCAAGGAACCCTCTTACTTCTTTTTCATTTTTTGGTGCTGGCATATTCTATATTGCTTTTACTTTATCGGGATCTACTTCAATTCCTTGCTAACTCATAATAAAACCAAGTAGTTTGCCAGATCACACCCCGAAGGTACACTTATTCGAATTAAGCCATAGCCTAAACTTTTGCATACGTGAAAATAACTTTTGCAGATGGACCAAGTGTTTTTCCTCGGTTTGTGATTTTGCAATCATATCATCAACATATACTTCGATCTCCTTATGAATCATATCGTGGAAGAGCGTCACCATGGCGAGTTGATATGTTGCACCAACATTTTTGAGGCTGAAAGGCATGACCTTATAACAGTAAGTACCCCATGGAGTAGTGAATGTCGTCTTTGTCATGTCTTCCGGGGCCATCTTTATCTGATTGTATCCCAAGAAACCATCCATGAAGGAGAAAACTGAGGACTAAGCCGTATTATCAACCAGTACGTCAATGTGAGGTAATGGGAAGTCATCCTTTGGGCTTGCTTTATTCAAATCCCGATAGTCCATACACATGCACACATTTCCATCTTTCTTAGGGATGGGTACGATATTGGCAATCCAATATGAGTATTCACATACTGACAAGAAGCTTGCGTTCAACTGTTTTTCAACCTCTTCTTTGATCTTGAGAGACATATCTGGACGAGTTCTCTGCGGCTTTTGCTTTACCAGAGGAAATTCTGGTTTAAGTTGTAAATGGTGCATGACTATATCCGTATCCAAACCAGGCATGTCTTCATACGACCAGACAAAGATGTCAGAATACTCTCTGAGAAGCTCAATCAACCCCTTCTTTACATCATCTTGCAAAGTGGCCCCTATCTTGACCTCTCTTTTTGTTGTGTCGGTATTGAGATTGACGATCTCAATAGCTTCTTGATGAGGCAGGATCGTTTTCTCTTCTTGTCTCAACAGTCTTGCCAATTCCTCTGGAATTTCACAATCTTCCCCACTATCTTCACCGGCTTGGTCATTCGGATTTCCAAGGATATTGGTGCAAGGAACTACAACATCATCGTTCTTAATGGAATTCGAGGCAGACCTGCATGATTGATGAATCATGCTACATTTTATAATATAGATGCAAATTAGAAAATGGTTAAAGAGTTAGAAGGAAAAGCATTTCCATTTTTATTTTACGAAAATAAGAAAAAACAGAGAGTAAAAATTGTATGCAAAATGCCATTTTATTCAATTTTAAACAAACATAGAAACATGAGGGGGCCCTTTTCACAAGTTGTCAACATGCTTCAGGAGAAAACATGCGACTTATTCAAAACAAGAACATTACATGTCAAAGAAAACCACTTCAGGAATATCAGTAGCACTCCAATTGTTGAGCTCTTGATCAGGTGTAATCTGGTAGATATACTGAGCCACACCTGCATCGTCTTCATCATCCACTGCATGGATTTGTTCTTGAACACTTGGACACGCACTAACAAACACTTCTAAAAGCGAGGGAACCTGTTTTCCTTTGAGCACAGTTGGACCCGTACCAACATGATCTGAAAAAGAGGATCCATACTCGATTCCAGACTTGTCCTTCTTTTCGCGCACCTCTATCACTTTGCCCCAGTCTTCATTGGGAATCCCAGACTGCACAATGGATTTGGCATCCCTCAAGGAAACCATTGGAACTCCGGACTTCTTTGTAGTTTCCAGCATGGCGGGTACTCTGTCAACAAAAATGATTTCCAAGGCCTGGAAAGGAGTTTCATGTATTTCCCCGTCCACTTTGACATACAGAAGGAAGTAACATTGTTGATCACAAAATCTTCTTCTCCACCAACAACGATGACCTTGTCTTGGATGATGAATTTCAAGCGTTGGTGCAGAGTTAAGGTCACAGCTCCTGCCATATGTATCCACGGGCGTCCCAACATACAAGTATAAGATGGATGAATATCCATGACATAGAATGATAGGTGGAACCCGTGGGGGCCGATTTTGATGGGTAGGTCAACTTCCCCTTCTACAGATATTCTGGACCAATCGAAGGCTTTGACTGTCAGTGTTCTAGGTTTCATCATAACGCCGTCCATGTTCATCTTAAACATAGTATATTTAGGCATCACGTTCAAAGAAGACCTAGTGTCTACCAGGACTCGAGACATTACAGTGTCTAAACATTTGATGGAAATATGCAACGCTTTATTATGACCTCGACCCTCAAGAGGAAGCTCATCATCACTGAAACCCAGAAAGTTCCCTATGGAAATATTTGTAACAACCCCTTCAAATTGGGCCACAGAAATTTCAGGATTCACATGAGAACCATGCAGAATTCTCATCAAGGCGGTTCAATGAGCTTCGGAGTACAAAAGGAGGGATAAGATTGACATCTTTGCAGGAGTCTGATTCAGCTGGTCAACCACCTTGAAATTGCTCTTCTTGATCACCTTGATTAACTGCTCCACTTGTTGTTCAAAAGATCTCCCAGGAGAATCATTTACTGTTTGGTTCCCTTTATCTTTCACAGGAATCTCTTCGATAACTTCTTCGGGAGGTAATGGAGTAGGAGCGAAGACTCCCCCGCTACGGGTTATTGTGCTAGTTCCAACAATGTTGGTTATGTCCTTATTTTCAATTGGTGGACAAATAACTTTCTTTCCACTGATGTAAACAACGTTGTATTCCCATGGCACTTCCCTATTATCAGCTATCGAAACAGGAACTAGATTTGGAAGTGTTGGTGCTTGGGTTCATAGGGGAGCAACCGTATTCTGATCTGGCGCAGGGAGCATTGGAACTTGTATAACCAATGGAAATATTGAAGTGTTCCTCTGAGAGTTGGTTGGATAATACGAAATTTCTAGGATAGCAACATGACCTTCGGAGATGACTTTCTCAACTCTAACAACACCTTCGTCCATAAATCTCTGAATGGAATTTTTCAAATCATCACACTCGTCCGGATTGGATGAGCATTTCAAACAAAAGTCATGAAGCTCTTGTAGAACATCTTGCTGCAAAAGATGCTCTCTCAAAACTGTCATGGACATCTGAACCTCATCAACCTGAGTTACCAATTCATGATCATCATTGAACCCGATTGCATTGGCAACAACCCTATGGTGGGGGAGGCATAGGATTATTTTGAACATTAGGGCCTATATGAGCGAAGCTTAACTCCTTGGCATCCAAAAGAGATTGCACCTTGTATTTTAAAGCTCTACAATTTTCAATTGAGTGGCCTGGAGCACCCGAATGAAACTCACAACGTGCATTAATGTCATAACCCTTTGGAAGTTCAGTCGGAGGAGGACCCATCTCTCGGAGTTGTACCAATTGACCAGCTAACAATTATGGAAGCAATTGGGCATACAACATCGAGATTGGATCCAACTTCCTCTCGGGATACCATTGCTGCCTTTGTTGACCCCATTGCCCTTGGGGCCTCTGATTCTGTTGATAGTTTCATGGTGGTGCATAATGTTGTTGCGGAGCAGTAGTAGGAGTTTGGTAATATGGAACCTGTGCAATATCTTTCCCCTTATCATCAGAGGCATTTCTACCCTCTCCTTCCTTTTTCTTGACAAAACCACTAGAGTAGGGTTTCTTTCCACCACCTGAACTGTTGTTACCATTTGTTCTTGATGCACCTGCAATAGTCCCCACTTTAATACACATTTCAACCCGCTCCCCGATGATGACCATACCCAAAAATGAATCAGAAGTACTGCCAAGCATATGTTGCAAATACGGGCCTCAGAGGGTACTCATAAACAAATCTACCCGTTCACGATCCAAGAGAGGAGGCTGAACTCTTGCATCCAGACTGCGCCACCTCTGGGAATACTCTTTGAAAGACTCATTAGTCTTCTGAGACATACTTTGCAGCTGTGCACGGCTAGGAGCCATGGCGGTGTTGTAATGGTAATGCTTTAGGAAAGCATCGACAAGCTCACCCCAAGTACTAACACGATTTTGCTCCAACTGCATGTACCACTCTAATGGAGCTTCAGCCAGACTGTCCTGAAAGAAATGCATAAGCAACGGCTCATTGCTAGCATAAGTATCCATCTCTCTGCAATAAGATCGGAGATGGGTCTCCGGGCATGTAACCCCCTTATACTTGTCGAAATCAGGTACCTTAAACTTTGGTGGAATCACAGCCCTAGAACCAAACACATAGCAGCAATATTGAATCTTGGTTTCTTGGAAGTCTCCATAGCCTTCAAGCGTTCTTCCAAAGCTTTGTACATTTTAGCAGTTTCAGAAAAATCAGTTGTAGAATCCTTTAGAGGGTCATCGAGTTCGATGATATCATGGTGGTCGTCCATAATCAGCCGCGGGTTCTCTTTAGGAATTCCCCCATTGTCATTCCCGGGTCCACCCTTCTCGGACATAGAGGCATTATCGACCAGCTTAGTAACACTTAGTCTGAGCTCCTCCTGACCTCGGATGATGGCATGAAGAGTTTCCATGAGCTGATTCATCCGATCGCCCATGGTGTCCATGTCTTTGCAGAGAGCAGCCTGGTCCTATTCAATTTGTTCCATAATCCTCAACTTGTTGGCTCGAGTACGATAAGGATGTAAGGAAGTCGCCTTGTAAATTCTATCAGTAAGAGGCAAAATCGTCAGATAAGAATTCTTGCCAGAAAACCTGTAATTTATGAAATACATGATATGTATCATGTATGAAATGATTGTCCATTCTGGTTTTCCACAGCTCAATTAACGTCCTTACTAATCGAGCAACATGATAATAAGAATGACCATATAAAGGAAACATCCAAAAATAGGAGAAATTCCCAAGGAATTCAATACAAGAGAGTTGCGAGAATACAAGGTGAGTGATTCCGTCCAACAAGTCTGGCGGTAATCAAGACAATAATAATCAGTCTGAAGGTAGGCTACCATTCTTCCTCTATCTCTATCTCACATTACTAAGGCTCAAATAAAGTGCCTTAGTAATAGCTTCAAAATCATGCTCGTTCAGAACAACAACAAGTATGTGCTCAGTAATCTTGAACAAATGAGAGTATTCTTCCGGAGTTGGAACGATCTGATAGTCCTGGAAGGTGAAATAATGTAAGCCATAGTCGTAAAACTGAAGTAGAGTCGAAGCAACACCATGTCTTTCAACAAAAATCTCTGCATTAGAACAGACTAAACGATCTTTTAAACTCTTCAAAGAAGGCCAAGAACTTGAGGGGAAAACCTGGGCAGCACTGATAAGTACAATTTGGTCCTCTTGAGAACATCACTGTTGCTAGACGTTACCAATGAAAACTATAACTTTGTGAGATATCCCAGAATGGACATGCACATGCAAGGTTAGTATATAGTTTCATTTTTGTGACATCTCTTTTGGAAAAAATATGATATGGTGTAAGTGTAGATGATCATGGGGTTACTATTTCCATGATACTGATTTCTTCTATACTATCTTTGCATAGTCTGTAAGTTTCGGGGTCACAGTTTGGAACACATCCAGAAGAACCTCATGGACATCAGATTCAGAACTCAGAAATAAATCTGAGAACCTCATAATCACTGTAAGAAATCTAAAACATAATCATTAGAACCAATATTCACTATTTGAGTATAGTCACCATCTGAACATGAGTAACCATTTGAACAAAGTCAACATATGTACCTGTGATAATAATTCCATCCCCACTCACGGGTGAATACTAGGTCAACGTAAGGCAAAGGTAACTCGAAAATCACGGGTTCGCTTGAAAGTAAAATCATCGCAACACAGACGTGCATGATGAAAGTACCTCCAATTAAACCACATCCGAGCGTGGTATATGACATGACTGCACTAGTCAGACCACGTCCTATACTTGGCATGCCCCTACTCTATTCCTAGTGTTCTAGTGCACTCTGGCCTGGGTATTGGGCCTCTTACCTCAATAGTAACATCCCAAATTAATCAAGAAGCAGATCCAGTTCAACAATAATATATGGAAAGCAGTAAAATGCAATGTATACATATGCTCAGGTATATATAAAATGAATAAGTCACAAAGCATATAAATAAACACCCAAATAAAAGAGAATAAGAGCTAGGAGCGACTCCAGGATGGACCAGTATTTGGTCGACCTGATTCCTTAGTGAAGTCGCCATATGAAACAACCGGTTATAAATCATCAAACAATGAAGTCGCCATTGAACATCTTTTATCCCACATGAAGGGAAATGTAAACATCGAGAAAACCTGAGAAGGGAGAAGTCACGGTCTTGCGATCGAGAGATCGGGTAAGGGAGTCTGTTACGCAAGGGGAAGGTATTAGCACCCCACACGCTTGTAGTACTCTATGGTATCCACTCTTATTATCTATCTTATGGGTGTGTTTAATCTATGCTTACTGTTTATTACTGCTAAAGGGAGAATGCATGCGAAAGAAAATAGAAAAGAATGTAGGGAAAATAAAGTTGTACTCGCTTGGGCCCTACACCAATGCCTACGTATCCTTTTTGAGGAATCAGAGCTATCGTAGTTCGACTAACATGTTTTTGTTTGTTTTGTGTTTTTTATGGACAATGTTAATTCCTCCTTCTGCCACAGCTCAACCTTTGGAGACTTATGTGTTGGCATAGAATTAAATTAATCATGTCCTTACCTAAAAAGGGTTTTAGAGAAAAGGTGCTTGAGCGCCCAAAAAAGTTCGAGTTGGTTTGTATTTTTGTTGTAGATAATGACTAGTTGACCTCAAGAGAGAGATATTAGTCAGTTTTCCACTTGTCCATGAAAGGAGTCTTTGAGACTTGAACCACACCTAGGCCTGAGATAAAGAATAATAAGATCGAGAAAGAGACCCGCTTTTCATTTCCCATACTCAACAAAGGTAAGATTCTCATCAGTAATTTTAAAGTGTCTTGAAGTTTTCAAAGAAAAAGAAGTTTTTTTTTTATTTTAAATGCATATGCAAAATGGGATAGAAAAGTCAAAGGGAGACTAGCCTATTTCTAAACCTAATGTTATCATGCATCATTAGACCTAAAGTTGTAATTTTTGAGGGAATTCTATCTAATGTTTGCATGCTTGGATTTAAAAGCCTAATGTCTAATTTTAGTTTAATTTAAATCGAAGATTAAATTTGAACCAAAATCTCCTAAGGAATCATGAAAGAATATACAAACAAGTAAAGTTAAGAAGAATGTATACAAGTATTGCATACAATCCATACCGAAAATCGCAAACGAAATACATGACAAAAATTGAGTAAAACCAGTGATTAAAATTCATTAAAAAGATAGCAAAAGGGAAATTAATTCCTATTTAATTCCTAAAGTGTCTTATAGTATTTTTATCATTTTTTATTAACAAGAATTATACTATAATATAAAAAGGGATGAAAGAAATTCTAAAAAAAACAAACTCAAAAGAGGGTATACAGTGTAAGCAGGGGGTGTGGACCAGCAAGAAGTCTAGACACACCCCAGGAGGCGCGTGGGCTCAAGGCAGAGGCCCACGGTGGCTGTTTTTCTTGTAAGCCTCGGACTCCAAAAAAAATGGCATGTGACATGGGCTTCAGGGCGGTATGTATAATATTTTGGTTCCAGGCCCAACATGCTTTGATCCAAGAACAACATAGATCCAACCTAATCTTCTTCACTTCAAACTTCCCAACAATAGCTCGCGTCTTTCTCTATCTCAACCCATCCTTCATCAGAAATCATCCTACCGCACCGGAGGCAACGAAGCTTCTCCTATATACAATTCTTCGTATCCTTTCCATCGTATCCTCCTATCTTCCTAAGTCCTTATTTCGGTTTCACCAATTCTTCTTTGTTAAACCCAGGTCTAAGCAATCTGAAAAAACCTAACTATTTGAAATCAGAACTAACTTGCTATGAACCAAGATTTTGTTCCAAAACATCGGGAGAATTTTTCAGGGGTACTCAACATCCGCATAGTATGAAGAAGATGCAAAAAAGGCAAAGAATAATTGTAGATCGGAGCATACCTGTCGGAGTAGCTTCGACGACTTTTTAGAACTGATTAATGCAAGCAGAAATCCTAAGAAATGCCTAGAAAACGGAGGTAATATTATGCTTTCTCATTAAACTTCCTTCTTCTCTCGTCATGTTCCTTCTTCTTTTTGTTTCTGTGGTTTCAATGTATATGTTCTTGCGCTTGATATGAGAGATGCAAGGAGATCGAATAGAGAATTCAGAGGCTTTAGTTAGGTTGATTAGAGTTTCAGAGGTTAGAACTCTAACAACAATAGTGATGAGCGTATAAGTGAGGTTGAGAGAAGGGATTGATAAAGAATTTCCGAGAGAATTTTAGGGATGAAGGTGATGAATGGTTTGTTGGAAGTTTGTGAATAATTAAGAAGATGGTTGAAAGATACATGATAAATTTATGATATTCTATAGAAAGTTGTGGTTTTAGAGTGAGAGAGTGAAGAAGATGATGAATTCAGAGGAAAATGGGAGAAGGTATGAAAAAAATGGTGGTGTGAAACTGGAACAGGCGTGAAATTGGAGAGGGTTTGAATGATGTATGAAGATTATGTAGTGTGCTAATGAGCTTGTTATATAGATGAAGCAGTTTGGAATTCACTTGGAGCTTGATTTTATTTTTGCCATTGGATGATTAGAGAGTTGGTTAGAAGATCAATGGTAGGGATTGGATCGGTTAGGGTTAGTTAGGGAGGTTGGGTAAATTCTGTTATGATTAATTATGCTGTTATGGGATGTTAAAAATTGTTAGAAGGTTGGAAACCGTTAGGGAGAATAGTTAGAAGGGTGAGAGGGGTTATGACAGTTAGGAGGTTAGAATATGGTTAGAGGATGATATCTTCTGTTTCTGGTTTTTCTGTTAGCCATGCTGTTTGGAGAAGTTAGGAAGTTATAAAAAGCTGTTAGCATTGGTTACAGTTAGTTAATGTTTGGAGTTTAGAGAGCTATTTCTGTTTTGGCAGTTGAGCACTTAAAAGATGATTAGAGGAAGTTAGGAAAAGTTTGTTAGCTGCTGAATTCAATTTTCTGTTTGTGAAAATCTATTTGGGAAAAATGGTTGAGATTGGTTATGATAGCTAGGAAAGAAGTTTTGTTTCGAAATTCCGTTCAGTAGAAATTCTATTATGTTATTTTTTTTTGTTATTTCTCTTCTAGGATAGTTACACTGAGCTGGAAAATTCTTGTTACAGTTTGGTTAATTGCGAGCTGGCCGTTTGTTAGTTTGAATTCAGTTTAGGAGTGAAATTTTGTTAGGAATTATGTTGGTGGTTAATTGTCTAGGGGTTGTTGAAGCAGTTATTCTATTTTGATAGTTAGTTACAGGGCTGTTGGATAATGATTTTCTGTTAGAAACTAGATGGGTAGGCTTGGAGGTGAAAATAGAAATAGAGTTAGGATTTTTGTTAATTTGGTTTTGATAATTCTGCATGTTTTTTCCTTGAATAGGGCATTTTTTCTAGATTGGTTTTGCAGGTTGTTATAAGGTGTTTAGAAACTGTTAGAAATTATAAGATGTTATGAATTGGTATAGGCTGTTAGTTTCTTTTTTCTGCTAGGACAATTTGTATTGGTTTTTATTTCACCTTGGAAACTGGTTTTAGTATTGAATTGGCATGTTGCAGCTTGTGTTTGGATGAGATTTTGTTTAGGTTTGGTTATTGGATTCTTTTAGAGGAGCAAAATTTTGTTATTGTCTTTTGTAAGTTTGTTATGTTGGTTTTTTTTCCTGATTTTTGTAATTAGTTGACGAATGGGTATAGGTTAGTAGAATATTGAAGTTTAAGTGTTTGACAAAATGTTGAAATGACTTGGACCTGAGGAACACCATGATCCTTGTGCCATTTCACTGGATCTTCTATTGTACTAGAACAATTTAGAGTGTGTGATGTTTGGTGTATTCTATACACATAAGGATAGTAATAATTATGAATGATGTTGGACGGTAAATATACAACACATGGATGATTTCCCCTATACTAAAATGTGATGCATTTTTTAGCTTATGCTATACAGGTCTGATTGAAGTATGCTGAATTGAAGTAGTGTATTCAATGTTTTATGCTGGACTTGTTACATGTATTGTGAACTGATGTCACTCTTGGTTAGGCAGGTTGACGCAATGCCATGGTGATATTCTTGTAATAGTAGGGTGATTTGATGTGTGCATGAACATGTCAGTTGTATGCTATATTTTTGGGTTTTGTGATCATGATAATGAGGGTGTGTGGTGCAGGTTCAGTGGTGTAGCTTGGCATGGTGAATGAAAAGGTGTATTGAAGATGGCTTTAATAGCAAGTTTGGTCATATATGCGGATACCACATATAAACATGGTGAAGAAATCCAAGACATAAGGGCATCAAGCATGAAGATATTAGGATTTAGGCTTAGAACAAAATTTTTTGTAATGAATATTGTAATGGTTAATTTGAACATGTAAATGATATCTTGAATGCTTGAAAACTCTTTTTGTTCGAAAACCCTTAGATGACTCTTTGTAGGAAACTCTTGATGAAATGGTGAGTATATTTTGAAATCTCAATCTTTTGAATAATTCCTTTTACTCTTGAATAAACTATGGCCATTGTTCTTTAGCTGCACCTTGAACAACTAATATCTTCTTTAAGTTTGAATTTATTACCATGTTTCAAAGTCCTTCAAATAATTAAAATAACTTTGTCTCCAAAGAAATCCAAATGATCATGTGAAACATTTTACCTTAAGATATCCATAAACTTTACTTGATGAATCCAAGTGTGTTTTCTTATGAAGCCATCTCCATATGCCTTATGACCCAAGTAATGAACACCACTTCATTCGACAAAAATAGATCAGTTGGGACCCTATATCCAAGGATGGGATCCTTAAGGATGAGATCTTTTTGCATTGTATAATGAATCTTCTCGAAGCAAACCCTAACATCCATGAACACAAACATTAATTCAACAACTTGTATCTTTAGTAAGGACATAATCCCATTTAATGATGGAATTCTCTAAGGATGAACTTCATAAGGGACTCCCCCACCCTTGAATACCACATGACTAGGGAAATGGACCCTAATTCATACCATGATCATTGAAGAAACAACATGAATTGCTCTTGAATGTAGATGAGATCCTCCAAACCAAGGAGAAACCCGAATTATCGAGCTCCTGGATCCTAATGTTAATTTTATTAATTAATGAAGCATGATACATTAGGTTACCTTATAAAAGTCATGTACATGTGAGAAGTACGAGATGATTAAGCCAGATAAAAGTGAGAGGGTAGGACAAATTTTGGGTATTACACCAGGATACCCTTTTTTGCCCAAGACGCCTTTTCAGGTTTTTGAGTTGCCGGGTGTATAGATTTTTTTATGTATATCCCTAATTTTTTCCCGAACCCTTTTAGCTCGTAGAGATGCCCTAATTTTTGCCTAGGACAGTCAACCTAGCGGGTCTTTTTTCATGCATAGTATCTTTTAACTATGTCCACGTTTACAGGGTGCGGAAGGTCGTCATCGTCCATAGTGGTTAAGATCATGGCTCCACCAAAAAATATGTTCTTGATCATAAATGGCCCTTCGTATGTGGGAGTCCATTTTCCCTTGGGATCACCTTGTGGAAGGATAATGCGCTTGATTACTAGGTTACCAGCCCGATATACTTGACGTCTGACCTTCTTGTTAAAATCTTTGATCATACGTTTTTGGTACGTATGACCATGGCAGACAACCGCAAGCCTCTTCTCATCAATCAGGTTTAATTGGTCAAGTCAAGTCTGAACCGATTCGTCTTTGCTAAACCCTGCATCCTTCATGATCCTTAAGGAAGGATCTAGACCTCAATGGGCAGGACAACTTTCATACCGTACACCAGAGAGAAAGGAGTTGCATTTGTTGATGTGCACATCATGGTGCGGTAACCATGAAGAGCAAATGGTATCATCTCATGCCAGTCTTTGTATGTCACAGTCATCTTCTTGATATTTTTATTAGCAGCTTCCACAATGCCATTCATCTTCGGTCGGTAAGGAGAAGAGTTATGATGCTGGATCTTGAATTGTGTGCAAAGTTCAGTGATCATAGTGTTATCAAGATTGGTACTATTATTCGTGATGATTCTTTCGGGGATACCGTACCGACAGATAAGTTTATGTCTGATAAATCGGGCCACAACATTCTTGGTAACAGAAGCAAATGAAGCTACCTTGACCCACTTCATGAAGTAATCAATGGAAACCAGGATTAAGTGGTGCCCATTAGAAGTTGTAGGTCTGATCTCTCCGATCATGTCGATGCCCCACATTGCGAATGGTCGAGGGGCAGTCAGGACGTTTAGAGGAACTGGAGGTACATGCACCTTATTAGCTTAGATCTGGCATTTGTGACAAGTTCGTGAATGTTGATAACAGTCTGCTTCTATAGTGGACCAGTAGTATCCTGCCTGTAAGATCTTTTTAGCCATCGTGTGCCCACTAGAATAGGTGCCAAAGGTATCTTCGTGTAAATCAGCCATAATCTTCTCTGCTTCACTCTTATCTACACACCGCAACAAGGTAGAGTCATGGTTGCGCTTGTAGAGGATCCCGTTACTGAGGAAGAATGCTCAAAGGTAATTTATTCAAAGTATGGAATCAGTGTCAGCACATGCTCTTTGTAAGGTATGATATTAGGATGCTTTGTGTCCCATTCTCCCTTGATTTGACTGATTACTAGAGTCGAGTCTCTAAATACACTCAAGAATTTGATCCTCATGTCGATGGCAGCTTTGAGACCTATAATACATGCTTCATACTCAGCCATATTGTTGGTACAATTGAAATACAATATGGCAGTGAAAGGAGTATGACAGCCTTCAAGAGATATGATCACAGTGCCGATGCCATTTCCAAGAGCGTTGGAAGCTCCATCAAAAACCATAGTCCATTGGGATCCTTTTTCAGGTCCTTCATCGGTCCAGGTTCTTCACAATCAGTTACTAACATGATGTTCTCGTCCGGTAATTAAAAATTCATGGATTGGTAGTCATCCACAGCCTGATGAGCCAAATGATCAGCTAGTATACTTCCCTTAATTTCTTTCTGGGTTGTGTATTGAATGTCGTATTCGGTCAGGATCATTTTCCATCTTGCTATTCTTCCAGAGAGAGCGAACTTCTTAAAGATGTACATGATAGGATCCATTTTAGATGTCAACAAGGTAGTATGAGTCAACATATACTATCTCAGTCAACGAGCAGCCCATGCCAAAGTGCAGCATGTTTTCTCGAGCAGTGAGTATCTTGTTTCACAGTCGACAAACTTTTTTCTAAGGTAGTATATTGCATGCTCTTTTCGACCAGACTCGTCATGTTGCCCCAGCACACACCCCATTGAGTTCTCTAATACTGTTAAGTACATGATCAGAGGTCTTCCTTCAACTGGAGGAATTAAAATTGGAGGATCTTGAAGATACTCTTTGATTTTAACAAAGGCATTATGGTAGTCGTCATTCCACTTCACTGCTTGATCTTTCTTCAGTAACTTAAAGATTGGCTCACAAGTAGCGGTCATATGTGAAATGAATCTGGCAATGTAGTTCAGACGTCCCAAGAATCCCCTAACTTCCTTCTCAGTGCGAGGAGTTGGCATTTCTTGTATAGCTTTGACCTTTGAGGGGTCAACTTTAATGCATTTGTTGTTGACGACGAAGTCTAAGAGCTTACCAGATCTTACTCCAAAGGTGCACTAATTCAGATTCAGCCTCGATTTGTACTTCTTCAACCTTTCAAAAAGCTTATATAGGTGATCGAGGTGCTCCTCTTTGGTATGAGACCTAGATATCATATCATCATTGTAGACCTCTATTTCGTGATGGATCATATCGTTAAACAAAGCTACCATGGTGCGTTGATAAGTTACCTCGTCGTTCTTTAAACCAAATGGCATCACTTTGTAACAGAAAGTACCCCACTGCGTGACAAAGGTCGTCTTCTCCATGTATTCAGGTGCCATTTTGATCTGGTTATACCCAGAGAAGCCATCCATGAAAGAGAATACCTTATGTTGTGCGGTTTTGTCAACTAGAACATCAATATGGGAAAGCAAAAAGTCATCCTTGGGGCTTTCCCTGTTCAAGTCTCTGTAATCCACATACATACGTACCTTACCATCCTTCTTAGGTACTGGAAAAACATTGGAAACCCATTGCTGATAAGAGGTGACAACTAATAGGCTAGCATTGAACTATTTCATGACTTCGGCCTTGATCTTTTCTGACATTTATGGCCGCATGCAACGAACTTTCTATTTCACTAGAGGGAAATCCTCTTTTGTAGGTAGGCGATGAACCACAATATCGGTGTCAAGTCCCGGCATGTCTTTATATGACCAAACAAAAACCCCAACATAGTCATGTAACACTTGTCCTTTTCAGTACCCAAGTTAACTATCTCAACCAACTCTTCATGAGGCCGTATTGCCATTTCTTCCTGTTGTAACAGTGTGGTAAGTTCTCCAGGTACTCCAAAATCTTCCTCACCTTTGTCCTCGGCTTGGTAGATCAGATTTTCAAAGTCATCATGAGCAATAGCAGAACCATTATCAATGGGATCCAGAGTGGATGTGGATCTGTAGTTTGATACGCAAGTGTGTGTAAGAGCATAGTTGTATATTTTTGATAAAGTAAAAAGTCAGAAAAGAAAAACAAAGAGCCTAAAATTTGTATGCGAAATGTCTAATGTTTTATTGATGACATATGAAAATGAAGTAATGACCCTCACAAATAGACCATTGTACCTCGCGTAAGACACAACGCTTTAATTTTTCAATTATTCGAATATTACATATCCTTAAAACAAAAAGACAAATTACTCTTGAATAAAAGAGATGGGAATAAAATCTTTGGCTTCCCAATTGCTGAGTTCACCGTTGATGGTTGGGAAAATCCACTTGTCCAGGTCACTGTCATTGTCAGTATCTTCTGTAGTGGAGACAACATCAATAGAACTGACTCCCGGGCCATGCTTGGGCATAGGTGCAGTTATGACGTTGGGAGTCTCAGCGGGATCATATTTAACCTCCTTTGCATCAATAAGGTCTTGCACCTTGTTCTTCAAAGCCCAACAATCGTTTGTATCATGCCTCGGAGTTTCAGAATGGTAGGCACATCGAGCATTTGGGTTGTAGCAGGGAGAGGCAGTATTAGGATTCTTCAGAGCCTCCTTTAGGGTTACAAATTGGACTTCAATAGATGTGGCAAAACCTGGGATAATGTCATGTTGATCCAAGTAAACTGTATTTTGGGCACATCCGGCCTGCACTGATTGTTTCGTTCTTGGTTTGAGGCAGGATTGGAAATCATAACAGCCCCTACTGTCGGATGACGTTCAGTTTTATTGTGATTTCTTTGGCCATAAGAAGCACTTACCTCCTTCTTTCTTGTGAAAGTTTTCTTTGCAGTACTAGAGGATGCATCTCTCTTTATTTTACCACTTTTGATGCCAACTTCTACCCGTTCACCAGTCAGTATCAATTTAGTAAACCCAACAGAAGAACTTCCAATTAGATGGTTAAAGAACGACCCAAATAACATGTCCAAGAACATGTCCACCAGCTCCCTATCAGACAATGGAGGATAGACTTTTCCCGCAAGGTCTCTCCACTTTTGGGCATAATATTTAAAACCCTCTCCAGAACCCATAGACATACTTTACAAATGTGTACGAGTTAGGGCGAGGTCAGCATTATATTGGTACTGCTTGTAGAAAGCATCATCCAAATCTTCCCAATTATGAATGTTGGCTCTTTCTAATTGATAGAACCATTCCACCTAAGTCCTTGCCAAACTTTCTTGGAAGAAATGTATCCATAAATTCCAATTAGTAGTGTGGGGTTGAAACTTCATGACATACGACCTTAAATGCAGCTTAGGACAGGAGACACCACCATACTTAGCAAATGTAGGGGCCTTGGATTTCTGCGGGATGGTGACTCCTGAGATCAGTCCTAACTCTTCAAAATCCATCCTGAGTATCTTTTGGATCTCCATAGCATTAAGACGATCCTCTAGGTGTTTGTATTTATCATCAGCAGGAGGATACTGCTCCTCAGAATAGGCAGGTTCATCTTCCTCAGACCTTGGATTGTTGTTTTCTTCCACTGGCTTCTCTTCTTGATTATCCCCTTCATCTGATGGGGTCACGAAATCTATAGCTCGCTTAACCGGTCCTCTGAACCTTCTTCCTAGATTAAATACACTAGTTTCTTTATTTGCCTTCTTGGTCTTCTCTTTGACGATTAGAGCTTTCAGACCTTCTTACCCATGGCCCAGAGCCAGGAACATCTGTTGAAACTGAGCGTTTTGAGCTTGAAGATCCTTCACTGTTTGTTCGAGAGCCATTTCTTTTGCTGAAATAAACAGCAAAAAGAATAAGAAACCTGTCTTGCAATACCTGCGTATGCAATGGAATGCATGATAATGTTTACACAATGTTTTGAAGGACTTTTAAGATCTTAAATTCGCTTAGTCAAAGAGAGAACAAACATTAATTGCATTCATAAGTTTAGAATTGGGCTTACAATGAAAGAGACAAAAGTGAAAATAAACTCCTAAATCTAACAGGACTCAAGCCTCCCATGAGTGCATCCTCTTTGATGCAATGTAGGCATTCAAACTTTGTTCTTCATGCAGTTGTCTTGTAAGCTCCAAAACCCTTTTCTCACTTGCATAGAACTGGGCTTCAAAGGTATCCCGTTCCTCTTTTGAGTTGAATCTAAGACTTTTGTCATTCCTCGAGAGTACTTGGCATTTCAGGATTGAGAATGGTATGAGGAACATCTGTATCTGCAATGGGTTCCATGATGATGGGTAGAATGGTAGGGTAAGGAATCATGATATTTTAAGCGTGAGCTCGCACCTAATTAAGATAAGGCTCCAAAGGGATAGAATTCTTATGCCCTAGTGTCTTGATATCCACCCTGTTTACCATTCCCCAGGCTCGGATAAACCTCTGACGATACCCTTGAACATCATCCCTGTAGTTGAACACAATGCCTTGAACCAATACATCATGAGGACCATCTCTCCTAGCATACCAAAACTGTCGCAACGCCAAACAAGGGTTATGAGTGATTCCTCCCCTAATGCCTAGGAGAGGGACATTATGGAATTCCCCATAGCAATCAATAATGGTAACATCCTCCACAAATCGAGGACACCACTGAACATTCGAATGTGTGAGAGACATCAGCTTGGTAGAACATCTTAAGCCTTATTCATTCTTTACAACAGATCGGGGTAGGTGCGAAATAAACCACCTATCCCACAAAGGAGTACAACAAATAAGGGTCCCTCTTCTCTTCATAATGCGAGTGTGAAAAGAGTTCAAAATGTCTCCAAGCAAGGTAGGCACTGGGTTACGAGACATGAAGATTTTGACCGTATTCACGTCTATGAGTTGGTTCGGATTAGGAAATAGTACCATCCCATAGATAAGAATGTTTAAAACCTCCTCAAAGGCTTGTAAGTCCAAAGTATCCCAAAAATAGTGAGCGTTTTCAAATAAGAACTTGGCTAGAAACCCTTTGATGCCGCTTCTTGTTTCCCAATTTGCCATAATGTCGGACCGTTGTAGATGCAAGGCTTGAGAAATTTCTTCAGGATTTGGGTCTCTTTCCATAACGCTGAAGGGTAATTGATTGAGAATAGGCATACTCAATAACTAAGAAAATTCTTCCATGGTAGGCACCAACTGGTAGTCGGGAAACATAAAGCAGTGATATAAAGGGTCAAAGAACTGAAAAAGACCTTTCACCATGTCTTCATCAGGGCTTGAGGTGACTAAACTGAGTAGTCGACCATGTCTTTGGGTGAATGGAGAATTCTTGGGAACCCTTGATGCTAACTCTTTGAGTTAAGGAGTTACCCTTACAAGGCTAACTTGGATAGTGTTTCTGCAAATGGGAGCCATGTCCTATAAAATAGACAAAAATATATGTTCTAAAAGTCCTTGAAATGGTTAGTGTGATATGCCATGTTATGATGTTATGTACAAACAGATATATATATATATATATATATATATATATATATATATATATATATATATATATATATATATATATATATATATATATATATATATACAATCACACAAATAAATCCTTAGGTTTAGGCTTGCATGGGATTTGTAGGTAAGTACCCTCTTGAAGCTTAGTTGGCTTAACCTGTCCTAGTAATAGTAAATGGGTTCTAGGGAATCTCAATAGCATCGATCTTTCTTCACCGGGCATTTTTTCAGTGCAAGCCTCTTTATTGGCGACTGAAATATCCCGGAAGTCAGATCGCAATGAGTGTAGTATCGAATATCAACCAACTTCGAAGTGCACCAAAGCCGACTATCTCACTACTTCCTAATGGCCAATTTGCTTCAATTAAAGGTTCTAAGGTCAGTTGATGCTTAATGACACCACACAGAAGCCCCGTATTCTCCTTGACTACTCAAGGGCTACTGGTACCAACAAATGTGCCACATCAACATAGCTATCAAGAAAAACCCAAGCAAAAACCCTTAAATGTAAAGCAAACAAAGCATACGAGGAAAGCAATTTAAAATGATGAACTAAACTCTAAGGTAACCCCACTTTTTATTAATCCCCAACAGAGTCGCCAGTTCTGTGATACTGTGGTAGAACCGACAGTTGTACTGGTTTTGTGTTTGTATTCCCAAAGGTTACGGTAAGCAAGAGTCGCCACTGACTTTTCTTTTATCCAAATTAAGGAAATGGTGAAAAGAACATAAAGAGACCTTTTCGAGACCTTTCTGAGTAAGGGGGTAGATTATGGAAAGGGAAGGTGTTAGCACCCTTTCCATCCGTAGTTATCTACGGGCTCTTAGATGCTTAGCTCATTTGAAAAATACCTTGTGCTTTGTGTGTTTTTGAAAAGTATTTCGAAATTTCCTTAGTGCGGAGATTCGCTTTATGATAACTCTTGTATCAGTCCTCAAGAGTGTTGATAAAGAGAATGTTTTCGAAAGTTGTTTTTTGAAATGTTTTTGTGTAGGTGTAAAAATTTGTTTTGAGCAAGCATCTAACAACTATCTACTTGGACTCGAAAAGGTCGTTCTTTTCCTCCTATCCTTTAGGCAGTGCTATCCTACTATTAGTGAGTAGGTAGCCCTATCGTCGGATGTATGAGGGACATTCTAAGGGACGTACAGTCATAAAGGCAACATGTGGAGACACTTTATCAATTTTGTTTAGGGACTATATCATTTACCAAGAGGTAACTTTAGGGTCATCGAGGGACTATAATCTTTTGTTTTACGGGTATTTGCCAAAGTGTCCCTGTTTCGAGGGACATGACTGTTTTACTTCCAAAGGCAACCAAAGTGGGGTATCCTAGAGGTTCATGTGTGCAATTGTGTTTGTATTAAGTTATTTTTCTTTGAATTTACGTTTGCTAGCATTTTGTTTTTGTTCTTGCCATACAATCCTATTATTCATGCATCTAAATAGTTTACAGTTTGCAGAAGTTTAAAGTGTGGAAAGGTAAATCTTATGCTATTACAGGGCTTTAGGAATTAATTACATGTCCAAGAATAAGGGGAATGAAGTAGAAAATAAAATCCTAATTATTCTATTACATCCTTTGAACAGTTACAATAATATGAAAAAATGCGAGAATAGATAAATACGCGCGCGTTGATAAAGGATGTCTAAAAATCCTAAAGAAAAGGGAATTTTTTTTTTATTCTAAGAAAATATAGTCTAAGTTTATTTAATTTTAATTTTTTAAAAAAAATCTGTTAAAGTAATTAAATTAATTAGTTAAAAAAAATGATTTTTATTGAAAAAAGACTAGACCAAATATTTGTGTGTTTTTTTTTTGTTTATTGTTGAAAACAGAAATTAAGAAAGGAGTAAGTAGCAGAAAAAGTAAAAATGCAATAGAAACAAGTCTTTTGATCTAGAGGAAAAAAAGGTAGTTTTCGATCATGAAGAGGCATCTTTTGATCCAGTGGATGGGGCAGTTTTCGATCCAATGAGTAGTGATTGTCTTTCAATCCCGGGGGGGGGGGGGGGGGGGGAACTGTTTTTCGATTCATATCTGCAAGAAAAGCATTAGAAAAATAAAGAGGCGGGACCTGGGTGTTGAACCCAGGTCCTTCTATCCTGTGCGCGTTGGTCTGCTCAGACTTGATCTGCAGTACAAGCGTTAGAAAAAAGAAACAAATACAAACCTGAGTGTCGAATCCAGGTCCTTCTCCTGCACATACACCTGCAAGTTTGATCAAATGCTAGATTGAAACAGATCCAAAGACCCCACCCTATGTATGATCATTTCCTAAACCCAAATCTGGGGTTAAAACTAGCACAAGATCTTTGTACCACCTATTTTAAAGCCTGGCTTCTTAGAAGCCTTAAAATGGCACCATGTACTTCCACACTTATATATGTATGAATGAATAATAAGAACATAAACATGCATATAAAAACAATTCAAATAGTAATCAAAAGGTTGTGACCCTGAATTTTACCAAGGACTGGTGGGCTTGATGCGTGGCTTTTGGCTAGTGCTTGGGAACACTTTCTACAGACTTTAGGGAGTGAATAGAGCGTTGCTAAAGACTCCTCTGTTTGGGACCACTTATGAGGATTTTGATAGCTTTGGGGTGGTTTATGGGGTAGCGTGTCTCCAATATGTGTGTATCTCGTTCTTGTGTGTCTGTCCTCGTTGGCTTGTGGAAGTGGCTTGTATTTATAGGAGATAAAGGTGCATGGAAATGGCAAGAGACAAACATTACCCAAGCTTTGAAGGCCATGAGACCAAAATCAGACACATTAAAGCACTTCCATTTTTGAAACATTCATGCCTCTTTGAGCCTTAGGATGAACCTAGACACATTTGGCTCCTTCGAATGCCCTCCAGCGTTGCTCTTCAATTGGCCTAGAGTTTTGATTTGAAGTGTTCAAAAAATTCTCTATTAAAGCTTCTTCGATCAGTCAGCTTCTGCATTGATTGCTTGATCTTGCTCTGATATGCCAATCGAAGGACACTTTTTAATCATGCCTTCGAAGTACCCCTTATCCTTGCTCTTCGATTGAGCCAGAATTATCTCCTTCTAATGGCTCAAGTCTCATCATCGGGGCTTCTTCGATTGAGCCCCTACTCAGCTAGCCCCAACAAAAACTCTTTCCAGGCTAATCGAAGCTTCCTTCAGTATGAATGCTTGTACAGGAAGCTTGAGTATGGTAATATATGGAATTTTGGGTCAGCCAGCATCTTTGCATATTTCTCTTTCGTTTTGGCCAACTAGATCTAATCTTTGACCAAACCTCTTTCTTTCAGACAACACTAAGTGTCCTTCGAATGGGCCTTTAAATTGCTTCTTCGAATGGATCATTTACATGTCCTTCGAATGGCTTTAGATTGGACCCATTTATTTGCCTTAGTTGTTTGATTCAAATACCCCCAAGTGAGAACTTTATTCTGTCAATCGAAGCTTCATTTGTCACTTCTTTCGAATGCCTTTGCACAAGAGGCCCGGGTCTGGCTACATGTAGGACCAAGACCCATCATAAGACAAACTTGCATTCATTAATTATGTGTCTCTTTCGAATGGCCAGCAATATGTGTCCTTCAAATGGACTTTAGGAGTGCTCTTTCAAAGGGTTCATATTGTGTGTCATAGTGCAGAAACTGTGTTGAGGGGTCTTGGCCTTGAAAGCAAGCATAGAGGAATTCTTTGCCTTATGCATTGAAGGCAATCCTAGAAGGAACCTTTGCCCTTGTGAATCCAAAGCAAGCATGAAGGGGCTTTTGGCCTAGTGAATCTAAGTGAACTTGAAGAGGCCTTTAGCCTTGTGAATCGAAAGGAACTTGTAGAGGCCATTAGCCTTGTGAATCGAAGGCAAGATTGAAGTAGTCAATGCACAGTCAAAGCCTTGTGATTTAATTGTGATCGAAGGGGGACCCAACGCCCACTCAAAGCTTGTGAATCAAACCTACATCGAAAAATGCCAAATACCTAATTGAAGACTTTGAAACAAAGCTTACTCGAAGGATTTAGATGCCCAATCTAAGCTTGTCAAGATTCCAATTGAAAGACACTTGATTATCTTCAAAAAAAATCATTTTCTTTAGGCAAGTGTTTGTAACCAACCATGTAAGAAAAGATCTTGGAAAACATGAGAGGGAAAATTATGGGGTACAACATATTCCCATTTAGTGCCTATCACATTTGTCCCTTTAGGTGTTTGGACTAGATCCCAAACTTCATTTCTATTGAATTATTCCAGCTCCTCTTGCATAGCATTAATCTAGAACTCATCAGTTAGGGACTCTTTGACATTCTTAGGCTCAATTTTTGATACAAAGCAAGAGTTAGAAATCCCTTCTCTTGATCTGGTAGTAACTCCCTTGTTTGGATCTACTATGATGAGCTCCTTAGTATGATCTTTCTGAGTTCTGATTGAAGGTCCTTTCTTGAGCTAACTAGGCTAGGGATCTTCTTGAGGAGGATTAAAATAAATATGCGTGTCATTTGATTCAGTTGGACTATCATGCAAAGATGTTCCAACATCTTCCGAGACATCTTCTTCAACATTCCATCCTCTATCATCAATAGTAAAATTTATTGACTCCACCATTACTTTGGTTCTGGAGTTAAACACTCTGTATGCTCTGCTGTTTCTAGAGTATCCCAGGAATATTCCTTCATCACTCTTACGATCCATCTTCCTCCTTTGTTCATGATCAGCTAAGATGTAACATTTACTTCCAAAATCATGAAAGTATTTTACATTTTCTTTTCTTCCCTTCCATATTTCATATAAAGTGGCTGAAGTTCATTTCCTTAGAGTAAATCTGTTATGAATATAGCATGCAATATTCATAGCTTCAGCCCAAAAGTGGTAGAGTAGCTTCTTAGCATGAATCATGGCTCTGGAAGATTCTTGGAGAGTTCTATTCTTGCATTCTAAAATCCCATTCCGTTGAGGAGTAATGGGAGAAGATAATTCATGGTTGATTCCTTCAGAGGAGTAAAACTCAGGAAATTTGTTCTTAAATTCTTTTCCATGATCACTCCCGATTCTTATGACATGACTCTCCTTTTCCCTTTGAAGTCTTTGACAAATATCTTTAAACACTTCAAAAGTTTCTGATTTTTCTCTAATAAAGCTTATCCATGTGTATCTAGAAAAGTAATCTACAATAACATATGCATACTTTTTACCACCAAGACTTTCAACTTGCATAGGTCCCATCAAGTCCATGTGAAGAAGTTCCAATACTTTTGATGTACTAAGATGTTGAATCTTCTGATGTGACATCTTAGTCTACTTTCCAATTTGACAGTAACCACATACCCTTCCTTCTTCTATCTTGAGCTTAGGAATCCCTCTCACTGCTTCTTCAGATATAATTCTCTTCATACCTTTCAGATGCAAGTGCCCCAATTTTTGATGCATATTTTAACCTCTTTCTCTTTGGCTGAAACACATGTTGAGGAGAGGTTTAACTGTTGAGGAACCCATAGATAAAAGTTGTCTTTAGATCTGATTCCTTTCATGACGACTTCATTCTTTTCATTGCACGCAAGACATTCTTCTTTGGAGAAGTTAACTTTGAATCCTTGATCACATAGTTGGCTTATATTTATTAGGTTATCTGTTAACCCTTTTACAAGTAACACATTATCAAGCGTAGGAACTCCTAAGCTATCAAGCTTTCTAACACCTTTCATTTCTCCTTTTGCTCCATCACCAAAAGTTACATAACTGGTGGAATGAGATTTGACATCCACCAATAGATTCTTGACACCTGTCATGTGTCTAGAACAGCCACATGAGACTTCTAACATTAGACTTGGGAACCCACTGTTTCTTTTTTTTGCTATTTTGGGGAATCTTATCATTTTTGGGAGGAGGAGAATTTTTAGGATACCCATATAGCTTGAAACAGAAGGGCCTTATATGTCAAAACCTTCCACAGTTATGGCATTTCCAGGACTGGGGATTCTCTCTGATGTGATTAAGCTTTTTCTTCCCACGATGTCCTTTCTTTATATGGAGTTTCCCACGACGTCCTTTCTTATCATGATGTTTGCCCACATGTTGAGACATATGATTCAAAATATTTGGTTTAGCCTTGGCATGTGTGAAAACAGATGCATGCTATTTGCAATGTTCTTTCTTCACATGATGTCTGCCATGATGTCATTTCTTACTATGAAGTTGAAACATTTGATTCGACATCTTTGGTTTAGGCTTGGAATGAGTGGAGACAGATGAATGATCTTTTGATTTAGGTACCTTTTTCTCATTGAAACCTAAACCACTCTTATCTCCTGTCATTCTTCCTGCTTGGAGAATTTCATCTAATGAGTTAGACCACTTATTCAGCATCTTGAGAGATTTGACCATTCTATCAAGATTTGAATTTAGAGAGGACACTTCACTTTCCAGATCAGAAATAGTTTTAAGATGCTCTTCCCTTTCCTCCTTCAGCTGAGTTATAAGGGCTTTATATTTCTCCCCTTCAAGACATACTTCTTCACTTCTGAGACATAATTCTTTGTATGAAGCAGCTAACTCATCAGAGGTTAGTTCCCCATCAATGCGTTCACATATTTGGCATATTGTTCAAGATCACTCTCTGAGTCCTCTTCAGACCAAGTAACAGATAGATTTTTCTTCCGTTTCTTTAGATATGTAGGACATTCAACTCTACTATGACCAAAGCCTTCACATTCATTACATTTTATTCCCTTCCCTTGAGAAGATTTTTCTTCGGCCGTTTTTCTTCCCACCTCGTTTGACTTATAGATGTCAGATGGGATGTTCTTGACATTTCACCTTTGGTTCCTGTCCATTCTTTTTATCACTTTATTAAATTTTCTTCCAAGCATAGCTAGGGAATTTGATATTCCTCCATCTGTATCCAGATCACAGTCCTCTTCTTCATCTTCAGTATTAGATATAAAGGTTATGCTTTTGTTTTTCTTCTCATATCTTTCATTTATGCTTAATTCAAATGTTAGAATGGATCCAACAAGTTTATCCACTTTCATTTTGTCAATGTCTTGGGCTTCTTCTATAGAAGTTACCTTCATATAAAATCTCTTGGGAAGAGATCTGAGCATCTTTCTCACCAATTTGTCTTTAGGTATTTTCTCTCCTAAAGCACTGGAGGCATTAACAATTTCAAGGATGTTCATATGAAAGTCATTTATACTTTCATCATCTTTCATCCTCAAATTCTCAAATTTAGTGGTGAGCAGCTGAAGTCTTGACATCTTAACTTTCGATGTGCCTTCATGAGTAGATTGAAGAATTCCCCATGCATCCTTAGCAACTTCACATGTATTCACCAATCTGAAAATATTTTTGTCAATTACATTGAATATAGCATTCAAGGCTTTCGAATTTCCAAGAGCAATTTCATCTTCTTCCTTAGACCAATCTTCTCCAGCCTTTAATTCATAAGTAGGTTCTCCATTCTCTCCCAATTTGACAGGGTGTTTCCATCCTCTTAAAGCAGCATTCCAGCCCTTGTTGTCTAAGGATTTTAAAAAGGCAACCATACGCGGTTTCCAGTAGACATAATTGCTTCCATCCAAAATAGGTGGTCTATTAACAAATCCTTATTCCTTGTCCATAATACCAGAAAGTATCTCCCCTAAATCACACCCAGATAAAGAGCAAGATTCCTGCTCTGATACCAATAGAAATTCTGATATCAGATATGTGATGTCGAAAGAGATGTCATGACACAAATATCTGTTTGTAAGTAAGGTGCAGTAAAATAAAAAACAGTAAAAACACAAGTGATTGTTCACCCAGTTCAGTGTACAACAACACCTACTCTGGGGGATACCAAGCCAAGGAGAAGTTCACTAAATAGTATCAATTCATTGACCCTCAATAAACAACCAGTTTACGATCTAATCACTTAACCACTACCATAGCTAAACTTCTACCTAAGACTCACCTAGGTATGAGGCCATCCTCAAATCCCTTCAATCACTTACAGAATTAATAAGTTTGAAACACTTCAATCATTCAATGCTTAAAAGCTTATGAATGATACACAATTAACAACCCAAATAACACCTCAAGTATTTAAACTAATACTTAGAGTGTATTAAAAATAAAATGCCTAAACTTCTAATCAGAAAGAAGGTATTCTTCTTCAAAAATTGCTTGTCTTTGAATAAGGAAGCAAGTCCTTATATATGCGCAACTTTGGGCTTGGGATTGAAAAAAAATATTCAAATATTTTGTATATTTCAATAAAAACAGGCCAAGATATAATTATGCAATTTGAAAAATATTCCTCCATATTTTTCCCAACCCGTAGTTCACAAATCCTGAATTATAGAGTGCTGGAAATCAGAAAACAAAAGACTTAACTGATTTTGCACTGAGATAAGTTCAGTAGGAAGATGTCAAGACATATGCTTTAACATCATTCAAAACAATTTTTCTCCAAATGTTAAGACATTTAGAAAAACATTAACAAGTCATTGTCTTACCAAAATTGCTTCCAATAAACACTTACAGTTACAAAGAATTATGTTTCTTTTTTCTTCTCTCTTTTTCTCTCTCAATCAAAAGCCACCTTTATATGTTGTGAGAACAGTTTGTTTTATAGATGAAGTTTGGCTGAGATTTGGGGGGGGGGGGGGGGACAAATAAGCTTTTGAACAGTTTAGGTATGATGTAACATTGCCTTTTGGGCGCAACTCTTTACATGCTAACTTGGTGCAGCCATGGGACTGATATGATGCAGATTTTAAAGTCAACAAAGCCCCACTCAACACCCAAGTGGAAAATATCTCACTTCACTACATATTGTAGAAGTATAGTAGCTCGCATCACTACAAAGATTGACAAGAGTCTAATATTTTGAGAAAAGTTTTAAGGTAAAAAGCCAATGTGGCAAAATGGTTTGAATGAGATTAATTGAATTTTAGTCTTGTCACAAAAAATGTTAAAGTATTATTAAGTTGTTTAAAGTTTGATTAAGAAAATATTTTGAAAATACATGGATCTAAGTCCAAGTTTATTGTGAAAGCGGTTCAAGTTTAAAAACAAGAAGAGTTTTCAAAAGGAGGGAGAATATTTTTGAAATTAAAGAAGATGGGAGGAGATGAAGGGACTATCCTAAAGCATAAGGTAAAATCTAGGGAAAAGAACCGTCTAACCAATAAGAAACCAACACTTGACATAATGAGTCAACGTAGAACTCCCATCCTTTGGATTGAAACCAAACAAGCAAAGATATTAAACCTCTTGAGAATACCAAACTTATAATGCATTAAGTCTTCACAAAAATTAGGCAGAGTAACGACTGTATACAGATGAATTCCCGATCACAGATAAAGCGCATAATCAGAATAACCTACACACAAAGAAAACAAACAACCCAATGTCTCGGGGTAAACCCCAAGAACTTTAGACAAAATAACAATAGAAGTAACAAGGTCTCAAGGTAGTCAAGGCTTCTAATCCTAAGTCCAAGAAGTCCATAACTCCAAAATGCCAAGGATAATAACCAAGTAGTCCAAGTGCCATTAAAGTTTTTTATTGTTCAAGTTGGTTATTAAGTATCTTCAAAAAGAAAATGAAAAGCTCAAGTGAGCAAAAAAAATGAAATAAAGATAAATGCTCAAGTGAGCAAAGATGAAAATAGCATGAAATGTAAATGCTAAGATAAATGGTGCTTAAAGTAAAAGCATAGAAATAAAAGTGAATTGTTAATGAGTTATAAATTAGAAGTTAGTTGAATGACCATCTTGAATCTTGCACTTGAAAACTCGTTAAAAGAATGATAAAATCAAAGCCTCTCAATAACAAGTTTCATTTGCTTTTTGTCAAGTATATCATTCATTTCAAAATCTGAAGGCAACAACAAATGATCAACAATGTTTAAATGATTCACTTAGTCTAAAATTTATGATGATTCATTAGAGGATTGTTAAGACCCAAACCTCCTAATAATGAACCTCAAGGTTATTAGATCAAAGTTTAAAATTAAACATACATGGGCTTGCAAACATATGTTTGGGCCACGAATGGTCATTTCTCGAATCGGGACAAAATTTAGCGTAATGTTAAGCAATCGTAAGTGGACTTATGTAGAAGTCGCACCTATTTTGAAGCCGGTCAATAGCAATCTATATGCCATATGTTTGGAGTGATGATATTTAAATTATCCTCTAACAACATGTAGCACAAAAGAGAAGGGGATAAGATGAAGAGGGAGGAGATGTATTTGAATCAAAAAATTTAATAAGACTATCATTAAAATCATCCATCCATTTTAGTTGAGTTAAACTTAATACTCAAGATCCAATGAGGTTAATGAAGTTTATGATCAACAATTACATAGCCAAAATATATTAAAGAAATTAATTGCATTTAATGAATAAAATAAAAAGGAAAAAATGATTTTTTAAAATGTTTTTAAAAATGAAAATAAAAGGTAAAATAGAAAACTATATTCAAAGAATCAAAGAAAAATTAAAAGAGACCATAGAAAAGTCAGAAATGATCTCAAATATTTTTATAAAATTTTTGGTACTTTTTTAAAATAGAAAAGTATTTTAAAACTAATTAAAATAACTCAAATAAGTAAAAAAAAAGATAAAAAATAATAGAAATAAAAAAATTCTATAAAAAATTCAGAAAATCAAAAATAAGGAAAATGATTTTTCATAATTTTTTTTAGAATTTAAAAATATGAAAAAGTATTTTGTTAAATAATTAGAAACAAGTCAAAATAAAGGAAAAAGTATAAAAAATATAAAATCTAAAAATAAAATCATAAAAAAATAAATATCAGAAAGAGAATATTCTAAAATATTTTTGTGAATTTTTTCATAATTTTTTGACCAGAAATGAATTTTTTTATGGGTTTTTGAAGTTTAAAACAAATAAATATAAAAATCAAAAAATAAAATAAAGCCAAAAATATGGACCACTGGATCATTGTTAAAACCTGTTAGTAAGAAGATCCAAGGGATCTGACACACTGTGTATGATATGGTCACTATTGGAAATCATACCAAATCAATTATTAAATCAGATTTTAATAAAATAAAAGGAAAAAATACAGTCCATTAGATGAAAAGTCAAAATGTGTTAGTAAACAGATCCAAAGGATCTAGCGTGTTGTGCATATCATGGACCCTCATTCAAAACACACTGAATAAAAAAACAAACAACCAATGAAAATAAAACAAATGTCCAATGTTCATTAGTTGAAGAACGACACGTAGGTCGTCTTCAACCTCCAGACACCCTGCGCGTGGGAATTTATGAGATTCTTCAAATGGAAACGTTAGAATCTCAGACTAATATCATTGAATTCGTCTCTTCCAGACGATCCTAACCTCACCCTCGCGAAAAACTTATATAAACTGAGCAAAGAGAAAAATGTAGAAAACCAAAAATAATAGCGAGTACTTTAGGTTAGGATTTCTCACTCAATTCTCAATGATTTAAAAAATTGTAAGAAGCACGATGATCAGAAGGATGAGTAGAGTAGAATAGGCTTTTATTTGGAACAATTTTTTTAAGAAAACTACCTGAACGATGCTCACGAAAATAGCTCTGAAAGTGAACTTCTATAATTCAAAATATGGCTCGATTTGCTTGGTTTAAGTATTGGATAGTTTATGTGTTTATGGAGGATGATGAATATGTAAAGAAATTGTAAATAGAGAGCTTGAAACTATGAAATGGAATTTCAAATTTATGAGTTGCGAATGAACTTTGGCAGGGTGTATTTGACCCTCAAAGCTTGTGTAAATGAGTGCAATGTAGTCATCTATTTTTAGGGAAGTGAATGGGAATGAGAATTGAAAGAATTGATGGAGTTTAGAGGGAAATCGTGAGAAATCGTGGACATGAAAAACGTGTGACTTTCTTAGCATAAAAACTCACTCAAACATTGTGTTTCAAGGCTCTAATCCACTTTGGAAAGTTGGTTAAACATGTTTAGATAAAAAACGCGTGGTAATTTGGTGTTTAGAAGCTGGATTATGGATTTCAAATTATGACTTTGGAGAAAACTTCAGTTTCAAGGTACCATCCTTGAATCCATGGTGTTCATAGCTCAAGGGGTCTTAGGGCGTGATTCTTGAAGCATTTGAAAGATAAGGTCACAATATTTACAATGTGAAAATAATGAGACAAAATGTTTGCTTGAGCTAGGAGTTGTGATGAGTCAAAGATAAGAAACATATGCTGACTTTTTGTACTTAGAAAAATTCTAAGTTTTTCTTAAAAAGTGACCTATAATGTTTTGATTCCAAACAAGGCCTTCTTCAAAAATCTTACTTTGATCAATGATGCTAGCTTTAAATAGACTTATCAAATAGCATTGTGAAACTTGAATCACTCAAAAATACCAAGTATTGAAAAAGTTATGGCCTTGTAAACTTGGTGAAAATTCATGAGGTAACCTATAATCTTTTGAGTTCTTAGGGAATATTCCACTCATTTTCAAGCTTTTCACATAAAAGAAGAGTTGAAGTTCACATACTTAAGATCGTTGTGGAAAAAGAATGGGCTCAAGTAGATAAAAATTGACCAAGTTATGATCTTTTGAAGTCACATTAGGCATCTTCCACACCAAATTTCTTGAAACCCTTGAAGTGATTAGTTAAAAACCCTATAAAGAGAAGCATATCTTTGGAATCACACAAAAATATCAAAATATGAATAAGATATAACCCTTAGAAGTTCAAAACCCTAGATCCTCAAGCACCAAAATGATTTGGAAACCCTTTTCAGTTTTGACAAACTTTCTTGCACAATTACTCTTGCCATGTGAAAAAAAGTTGTTGTGGATGATAATAAGAACCCATAGCATAAAAAACCACTTCCAAATATTAAGAAATGAGAGAGTTATGAAATTGCGATCAAGGAAACAAGAGCTTGTCCAATTAGGTCAAACCTCTTCAATCAACCCTTGCATATTTTGACTTTATTTGACAAATTAAGGAATGATGAATCATAGTAGACCTTATCATGATGTACTTTAAAGCATCCTTAATGATGAAGCTTGAATCTCAATAAAGTTTTGTTGAAGAAGGCATGTAAATAAACTCATGAACATATGAATCAACTTGATGAAGTGTGTTGTTTCCTCACCTATAATGTCATCAATTAGAGAAAACATTCATTGAATTTGTTAGTTAAAATTTAATCAATACAAAACATATATGATCACAATATACAAATCAAGGTGCTTGGTGATTCCTCGTGAGAAAACCTAAAGATAGGGAGAAGAACCAAACCGTAGTGTGATATTGTTGTGATTGATGTGATATGATATGATAGAGGAATCTTAGGTTAAATTATGGAATCAGATATGTGATGTCGAAAGAGATGTCACGACACAAATATTTGTTTCCAAGTAAGGTGCAGTAAAATCAAAAGTAGTAAAAACAAAAAGATTGTTCACCCAGTTCAGTGTACAACAACACCTACTCTATGGGGCTATCAAGCCAGGGACAAGTTCACTAAATAGTATCAATTCATAAACCCTCAGTAAAAAACCAGTTTACGGTCTAATTACTTAATCACTACCCAAGATAAAATTTTACAAATTACTTCAATCCAAACGAATACCAACTTCGTTCTCCTGAGGCTTCCAGGCAGCCATCCCACGCCCAAAACTGCAGATCGAAGTACCTCAATTTGGTCAAGAGGATTTCCAATCTCAAACTCATTCAATATTTATTTTAAACCCATTTTCGATTGCATATTAGTGTTATTACCTTTTTATGTATAATTTAACATGTAAGTTGCAGTGTCCAAATGCCAGGAGACCACTGTTTAGGGCCTTCGAATCTGATTTCCTTTGAAACCCAGATTTGAGCTCAGAGAGTTTGAATGAGGGGGATTCAAATTAAAAGGAAAGGCCTGAGTTCGATACCCAAGCCTTGCAATTTATTTTTCTAACATGATATTTGCAGATTCAATGCTTCCAGGCTATGCACGCATACCATACACCCTCTATTTCCAAGCTGCCAAGTGTCAGTCAGCCCAATCTCAGCATCTCAACGTGAAAGCCTATCATGCATTTCACGAAGACTTCCTCACTGGATCAAAAGGACAATCCCGGCTCCCACAACTCCCGATCTGTGTTTTTAAACAACACCCCCCCATTTAATTTTGCACATCCTGGCCCATTTCTTTTTCTTTACTTTATCTTTTTTTACTTTATTTTATTTCCTTTATTTTATTTAATTAATTGATAATAACATAAAAATCAAATAAAAAAATCATCATAAAAATTAGGATTAGGTTTTATTAATTAAATTAATTAATTAATTTTAACATTTTTTTTTTCAAAAATTAAAATAAATTATAATTTAGGTTTAATTTAAGTTTTAATTTATTTCTTTTCGTAAAAAAATCAAAAACGAAACAAAAAGATTTTATTCTTAGGATTTTAGACGTCTTTTCAAATTCGCGCGTTATTATTCTTCCGCACTTCCTTTTATTACTGTAACTGTATATTGAGATGTAATAGATGATTAGTTGGACCTTTATTGTTTTTCTTAATTTTCCCCCATGTTTTTGGACATGTAAATACCCCCTCCCCAAAGCCATATAATAGCGTAGCTTTAATTTTCGCATTTTAATTTCCTGTACATATTAACTGTTAGATGTATGGTCATATGATTGTATGACAAGAAATTAAAAGAAACCTTAGCAAACCTAACATCCAAGAGAAAAATAATTGAAAATAAACATTCTTGCACACATACACCTCTAGGGTATCCCACTTTGGTTGCCTTCGGAAAATAGTCACAACTCTCGAAACATGAGAGATTTTAGTGGCTACCCTCTGGTTTAAAAAAAATCATAAGTCCCTCAACGACCCTCTTGATGTTGCCTCGGTAAAAATGATCTTAAAACCCTAGGTTAGTTACTAAGGTTTCTTTCCCAGTTGCCTTTGTGACTATAAAACATCCCTTCGAATGTCCCTCAAACATCCAAACGACTAGGGCTACCTACTCACTAATAGTAGGATAGAACTGTCTAAAGGAAAGAAGGAAAAGAACGAACCTTTCGAGTAGAGTAGATAGTTCCTAGATGATATGCTCAAAAACAAACTTTCATACTTACACAAAACAAACTTTCAAAAACATTTTCAAATGATTTATTAACACTCTTGAGGACTTATACAAGAGTTATCATAAAGTTAATCGCCGCACTAAGGCATTTAAAAATACTTTTGAAAACACACAAAAAGCACAAGGTATTTTTCAAAAGACCTAAGCATCTAAGAGCCCGTAGATAACTATGCATGGAAAGGGTGCTAACACCTTCCCTTTCCATAATCTACCCCCTTACTCAGAAATAATCTTGAAAGGTCTTTTTCTGTTATTTTCACCATTCCGTTTGTTGGATAAAAGAAAAGTCGGTGACGACTCTTGCTTACCATAACATTTACAAATACAAACGCAAAACCAGTATAACAGTCGGTTCTCCCTGAAGAAGAGAAAAACACAAGAAGGGGGGGTTGAATTGAAAAATTAAAATCAAATGCATAGTAGACATGATATTTTTATCCTGGTTTGTTTGATCTCAAACTACTCCAGTCCACCCGTCAAGGTGATTTCTCCTCTCTCCAACGAGGACTTAATCCACTAATCAAAAACTGATTACAATCATTACTTTGAAAACTGCCAAAGTCCTCTTGAGTACAACCACAACCCCGTTAATCTCAAGGAAAACTAGCTTAATCAAGATAAAAAGTATTTTGTGTATGGTTGTTTTTCCTTACAAAAACAGTTATCACAACTGTGATATTTTACACAATTTTGAGCGTAGAAAAGAGTATGTAAACTTTTAGCGTTTAGAGATGTACTGCAGTCGTGTTCCAAAATCGTAAACGATTTGTCCTCTTAGCTTTTTTATATAGGCATAAGAATCCTGTCCAACATAAAATGTGATAATAGACATTTAAACTGTTTCCATATTGAGAAGATTCTTGTCTGAATTAGGCCGTTGCATGTGATAATGTCTTGATTCAATAGTAACGCTTCAGAATCTTATAATCTTGCATGCTGTAATTGCTTCAGAACATTGATGACTTAGAAATGTGAAGATCTGATTGTATATGAACCTTCTATTCAGAAGTAGAGTATTCTTCACTTCAGTGCAGGTTCTGATCATCATTCTTCAGCGCAGATTCTGATTTCCTCAGCACGAAAGCTTCTATCGCATAACTTCTGATGCTGCTTTGGTCAGAACTTATGCATACAAAATAACATAAATTTAGAGTGCATATTTGTTCTTTGTGTTTGTTATCATCAAAAATTTAATTAAGGGTTGTAGAATCAAATTATGTTCTAACAATCTCCCCCTTTATGATGATGACAAAAACTAGGATTTTCAACGAAAAATATAGAACAAACAAACTTAAGAGAGAGACTCCCCCTGAGTTGATTACTTCCCTGACGTTCCTTCTCGCTGGAGCTTTTGATGCATCTCCTTCTGTTCTTATCAGAATGTGTTCCTGTTCATTTTTTCTAGAAAATAGAGGTTAAAATATTCAGAATGTATGAGACTTTGTCCCGGTATACGGTTATTGAAAATATCTTACTTTCTCCCCCTTTTTTATCAGGTATCAAAAAGCAATATAATCAGAGTAAAAAAGATGAACTATATTGAAAACAAAATGCAATGACAAGTTTCCGAAACAAGGAGGTACAAGTAAAAAATTATCCAGAATACCCTTGATCTCTTTGTTTGTATCCTCTTGCTTATCCAGTCTGGCATGGATTAAGACATTCTCCTTCTTCAACTCTTCCAGATTTTGCATGACTAGAGACAAAGCTGGTGTATCTTCAGGGGTTGCATGTTGTTCAGAACATTCTGCATCCTCTTCTGATTGAACTACTTCTTCTGCTGCAATCATGTTTTTTGGAGCAGTAGTCAGAGAGAGACTATCATAATCTGGTTCAGTGACTTCTGATGGATGGTGCTCTTTCCAGGGAGCATTATCTAGTGGAAGAATTTATTTCTTGTACCATTGGCTCAGAACTTGATCTCGGAAGGCTTTCAGCTGATCACTGAAGTTCTGTTGAGCCCTTTTATAGCCCAATTCATTCAGCTTCTAAGTTTCAGAGTTGAGCCATTTTTTGAATCTTTCCCAGAGAGTCAGAAGCAGCAAGATTAGAAATCTCTTGGCTTGCTTGCTTCAAAGAATTAATCTATTCCTGCATTTCTATTTCAAAAATCAATAGATTCTTACCAACATCTGATTTGGTTGTGGTTGGTTTGGGAATGGCAGTTTCGTTTGAGGTGGAAGCTAGTTGGTCCAGCACTTGTGGATCAATGACAAGTCTGAGGTTGTCAGCTGGACGGTTGATGGGTGATGGAGTGGAAGACTCAGAAATTAGAATTGGTGTGTTAGGGATGTTTGGTGGTGTAGATTCATATGGTGAAGGGATTTCTGGAATATCATGAATAGTGAGAGGTAAGTGAACTGTAAGGGGTTCTTTTATTCCAGGGATTGGGATAGTGGTATCAGAATCTGAAGGGGAGTCTTCAGATTGGTTTGCGGTAGCGTGTTGAATTTTTGGTTCAGGGATTTCAAAAGATGCGTTTTCAGAAGAAGGAGAGAGAGAGAGAGAGTTTCCATTATCTGGTTGAGGTGAGTTGAGGTTCAGATGTTCTGGTTGAGGAGAGTATGGTTGTGGATTTTCTGGTTGAGGAGTGTGTGATTATGGATTTTTTGGTTGTTGTTGAGTGTTTGGATTTTCTGGGAGTGGAGATTGAGTGTTTGGATTTTCTGGTATTGGTGAGGAAAAGTCTTGATCAAATAGATCAATGTCAGATAGAACTTTGGCAAGTTCTGGTTGATGATGTTCTTGATTTTGATTTTGATTGGGGGAGTGAGGTTCATTCGAAAAGTTTCCAAGAGTTACAGATGTGTCAAACTCTATGTCAAAATCCTCAAATGTTTGGGGTGAAGGATTTTTTGTTGGTTGAGAGGGAATGGTTTCAGATGTTGGAACAACTATTGATTCTACAACAGAAACAGAAGATGGGTTACCTTTCTTTTTCGCAGCTTTAGGTGTCTTTTGAGAGGATCCTTCTCCTGCTGCCTTCCTCTTCTTGGATTTCTTTAGCACAACCTATGGAGCTGGCTTGTGCAGATCTTGAATGTTGATTTCCGGAATAGTCCCATCTGTCTTGCAAGCTTCAAGGTATCTAACTATGATTTCTGGGCAGGTATCTATCTCAGAAAATAGTGGAAAATACTTCAGATGGATTCTCCTAGAAGTGATGACCTCATGAGAAGAAATAGTTGGTTCCTTCTTAATGTTCTCAATAATCTTCATTTTCTTCATATTCTTAGCATTCAAAGGTTTCCCAGCGGTTGCTTCCAGAGTTCTTATTTCTTGAGCCTCTGTCAGATGTTCTATCAGCCTGTTTTCAGTTAGATTATCTGAAATCAGTCTTCCTAGGGGAATCCAATCCCTCTTAGTTCTTCAGTCTTCTCTTGTCTCTTTCACACTTTTTCTGAGATGGTTGAAGAGAAAGTGTGGAAGGTTTATCTTGGTCTTCTTTGCAATGAAGTAAATCAGGAATTGCTGATCAATATTGATGTAATCAGGAGAGCTTGTAGGCTTCTTGTGATTGATACATCCCAGAATTATTCTAGCCCAGATTCTGGGATGATCCTTCAAGTCTCTGATCTTGCTGGATGGCTGTCAAGAAGTGAAGATTTCCCTGGAAATAGATTTTAGGTCAGAACACCTATCAGCTATATCAATGCATCTGAGTCCACCACCATTGTATCCAATTAGTTTTCTAATTAAATCTTCTGTTATCACTATCTTCTTTCCCATAATGTATGATGTAACCTGGTGGTTGGATGAGGTAGCATGAATCTAGAACTCTTTGACGAGAATGGGAAAAGTTGGACCCAACAGAAGGTCAAAATATATGTTCCATCCCTGTGCAGTTACGTCTTAATAGAGATTAAACCCATTTTCTTGTAAACTTTCAAAATTAATGATCAATTCAGAGAGAACTTCCAGGTTGTCAACAGGAGTGAGAAGCGTTATAATGGGTTCTTCATATTGTTCCGTTGATGAAGATTCAGGAGCACTGAGATTATTGAGACTTGATGATGATGCCATTGTTCACACGGGTTCTTTGAAGAAAATGGAAAGGGTTTTTTGAAAACGAAACTTAGAAAAAGAGAGAATATAGAAGAGAGTAAAATGTGAATGAATGAAATGGTAAATTGAGTTTATATAGGTTTTTAGAAAACGTAAATAGTAAGAAAGAAAATAAGTAATGATTATATGCATTAATGAAACCTGAAATTAGGGGATTTAGAAAGATATTGAACAGTTACCACTAACAAGTTTCTCAATGCATCCAATCAGAGCCTTGGACCCTTCAGAATTTGAACGCGTGTTCAGCCTCAGAAGGTAGCTTATGAGAGGATGACAGATGTTTGATGATGTGAATTGCACGCCTCTATCCTTGAAATGAAACGTTGAGATCTTCATAGATAGATTCTGAGGCAACTGTACTTCTAACTTCTAAAGACAAGTTGATCAGATGTTCACAGAAAACAATAAAGTTCTGAGGGTTAAGATATGCAAATAAAACATTTTATTCTGGGCATAACTTCATGCTGAGATCTTTCAGAATGAAATTGAATCTATCTTCAGAAAGGGGTTTTGTAAATAGATCAGCCCATTGATGGTCTGTGTCAATAAATTTTAAGGTAAGAATTCCTTTCTAAATATAGTCCCTAATAAAGTGATGTTTTATTTCTACATGCTTAGACCTAGAATGAAAAATGGGATTTCTATTGAGACATATGGCGGAAGTGTTATCACAGAATATAGGAGTGTTACTCTCAAATATGTTGAAGTCTTCAAGTTGACTTTTCATCCATAGAATTTGAGTGCTACATCCAGCAACTTCTATGTATTCAGCTTCTGCTATTGACAATGCTATTGTGGACTGTCTCTTGCTGGTCCATGAGATCAGATTGTCTCCCAGAAACTAGCAGCTTCCAGAAGTGCTTTTGCGCTCTACTATGTCTTCATTAAAGTCAGCATCACAGTATCCTACTAAGCTGTATTCATTGGATTTTCTATAAAACAAACCCATATTAGTAGTACCTTTCAAATACTTGAAAATTCGCTTAACTGTTGTTAAGTAAGATTCTCTAGGATCTGATTGGAATCTAGCACATAAGCAGACACTGAATAAAATATCAGGCCTTGAAGCTGTCAGATAAAGGAGAGAGCCAATCATACCTCTGTAGATTTTTTGTTCTACCTTTTTACTTACCTCTTCCTTTTCCAGAATGCACGTGGGGTGCATTGGAGTCTTTGAGGGCTTACATTCTAAGAGATCAAATTTCTTCAGAAGTTCTCTGACATATTTTCTCTGATGAATGTAAGTTCCTTCTGAAGTTTGGTTTATCTGGATGCCCAGAAAGAATTTGAGTTCCCCCATTAAGCTCATCTCAAACTCTGCCTGCATGCACTTAGCAAACTCTCTTCCCAGAGAAGGTTTAGTAGAACCAAAGATGATATCATCTACATAAATATGACAAACTAAAATGTCATTCTTAAATGTCTTACAGAATAAGGTTTTGTTCACTTTCCCTCTGGTATATTCCTTTTCCAACAGGAAGTTACTTAGTCTTTCATACCAAGCTCTGGGACCTTGTTTCAGACCATAGAGTGACTTCTTTAGTTTGAAAACATATTCTGGGTGTTTGGAATTCTCAAACCCAGAGGGTTGGTGCACATATACCTCTTCATCTATGTATCCATTTAGGAATGCACTTTTGACATCCATCTGATATAAAGTGATGCCATTGTTTACAACAAATGAGATTAAGAGTCTGATAAATTCTAACCTTGCGACTGGAGCAAAGGTTTCTGTATAGTCTATCCCCTCTTGCTGACTATAAACTTGTGCCACCAGCGTGCTTTATTTATGATGACTTCTCCTTGCCCGTTCAGTTTGTTTCTGAACACCCACTTTGTTCCAATAACGTTGAATCCTTTTGGTTTGGGAACCAGATCCCAAACGTCATTTCTGGTGAACTGATTTAATTCCTCATATATTTCCAGAATCCAGTCTTTGTCCAGAAGAGCTTCATCAACTGTTGTTGGTTCAATCAGAGAGACCAGTCCCATGAGGTATTCTTCAGAGTTTCAGAATGTTGATCTTGTTCTGATTGGATCATCCTTCTTTCCCAGGATCTTATCTTCTGGGTGAGTTATGCTGCTTCTGGATAACCTTTTCTGGAGTTAATCAACAGAAGGTATTGGATCGCTTGTAACATTTATTTCTGAAGTTGTTGGAGTGTCTCTGTTGAGAACTTCTGATGAGTTGTCTTCAATACCTGTGAATTCAACTTCTATATCTGCAAAGAATTCATTCTACTTTGACTTTTAAGGGTCAAGCTTATCATCAAATCTAACACTGATTGACTCTTCAACAATCTGTGTTTCTGTATTGTATACTTTGTACCCTCTTGAGTGTTCAAAGTATCCTAACATAATACACTTTTGTGCTTTAGAGTCAAACTTGTTCAGATAATTTTTAGTATTCAGAATGAAACAAGTGCATCCAAAAGGATGGAAATAAGAAATGTTGGGCTTTTTATTCTTCCACAATTCATATGGAGTCTTTTCCAGAATAGATCTTATAGAGATTCTATTCTGAATGTAACACGCTGTGTTAATTGCTTCTGCCAAGAAGATCTTAGAAATGTTAGTCTCATTGATCATGGTTCTGGCCATTTCTTGTAGTGTTCTGTTCTTTCGTTCTACAACTCCATTTTGTTGGGGTGTTTTAGGACAAGAGAAGTCATGCAAAATGCCTTTTTCATTAAAAAATTATTCAAAATTTTTATTTTCAAATTCTCCACCATGATCACTTCTGACTTTGACAATTCTAAGATCCTTTTCATTCTGAACTTGGTTACAGAATGCAACGAACATAGAGTGTGACTCGTTCTTGTGTCTTAAGAACTTTACCCATGTCCATCTGCTATTGTAATCTACGATCACTAACCCATACTTCTTGCCACTAACAGACGCAGTTTTTACTAGTCTAAATAAGTCTATGTGCAGAAGTTCTAATGACTTAGAGGTGGTAACAACATTTTTAGATTTAAAAGCAGGTTTTGCAAACTTGCCTTTTTGACATGCTTCAGACATAGCATCTGAGTTGAACTTCATATTAGGAAGTCCTCTGACCAGATTGAGTTTGTTAATCTGAGATATTCTTCTCATACTAACATGCCCCAATCTTTTGTGCCAGACCCATTGCTCGTTATTAACAAAGAGAAGACATTTGACATTCTAACTCTTTAGTTCAGAAAGTTTTATCTTATAAATGTTGATTTTCCTCATTCCATTAAAAAGGATAGTTCCATCTTTCTGACTAACAACTTTGCATGAATTTTGATTAAAGATTATATCATAATCGTTATCACTTAATTGACTTATGGATAACAGGTTATGCATTAATCCATCAACTAAGAGCATATTATTTATAGAAGGAAGCTTTCCATTACCTACTGTTCCAGAGCCAATGATCTTTCCCTTTGGTTGCCTCTAAAGCCCACGTAGCCTCCAGGTTTAAGTTCCAGGCTTTGGAACATATGCTTTCTTCCCGTCATGTGTCGATAGCATCCAGAGTCCAGGTACTATGATGGTGTTTTAGCCTTGCTGCTAAAGATATCTGCTACATATATAATTTTGTCCTTAGGTACCCATATCTTCTTGGGTCCTGGTTTGTTACTTTTACCAAAATTCTGGTTGAATTTTGGTTTGACATAGTAATCATTACTAGTGTATTTTAGGTCATGTGTGTGCCCATATGTGAAGTGTGATTTTAGTGGTGTGCGTTTTATGACAAGGTCCATGACTTTCTTAGGTGTAGATACCTTACCTTGATATCCTATCCCTTTTCTGCCATTCCTGCTAACTCCATAGATCATTGAAGCCATCTTGCTTCTATCTATATTTTTAGCCAGAAACTTCTGAAAGCTGCGATCATACTCTTTTATGATCTCATCAGCATTACTGGGAGTCTATGAGATTATTTCTTTCTGAGAGTTTTGCAAATCGTTTTCTAATTTTGAAACCTTTTCTTTTAACTCAGAATTCTCTAATCTGAGACTCTCAGTCTTTTCAGATCAGAGACAAGATCCCTTTTCAGGTTCTTGAATTTGACTCTGATTTACTGATACCTTTCCAGATTTTCATTTAGAGTTTCTACAAGTTCAGCCTTAGTAAAATTAATAGTGAAGTCAGGGAATACCTCTTCAATGTATGATTCTGAGTCTGAACTAGAAGCTTCACTGTCTTCTGACATGTTTGCCATGAGAGCTATGTTTTCTCTTTCATCATCTGACTCTGAGTCAGCATCAGATTTGTCTGAGTCGTCCCATGTTGCCATGAGTCTTTTCTTCTTCTCCTTGAAGAACTTCTTTTTGGGCTTCTCCTTCTGAAGCCTTGGACAATAACTTTTGTAGTGCCTTTGCTCATTGCACTCATAGCAGATGATGTCCTTGTTATTTGACTTTTTGTGTCCTGAAGAACCTTCAGATCTTCTGTGTCCATAGGAAGACTCATACTTTCTGTATCTGGAGGAGGATTCATTTTGATTCTCTGATCTTCTAGGGTTTCTGAATTTCCTTTGTCTCTGCTTCCACAGTTGATTTACCCTTCTGGATAGGAGATACAATTAATCTTCTTCTGATGAGGATCCATCAGAGGTCTCTTCCATAGCCTGCAAAACCTTAGAATTAGATTTTTGTTAGATTTTAATGTTAGTGGATTACCTTGCTTTTGAGGCTCATCTTCTTCTAGCTCTATCTCGTGACTTCTGAGGGAGCTGAAAAGTTCCTCCAAAGATATCTTATTGAGATCTTTAGCTAGCTTAAGTGTTGTGACCATTGGCTTCCATTTCTTGGGTAGACTTATGATGATCTTCTTTACGTGATTAGCAGTAGAATATCCTTTGTCAAGAACCTTCATTCCAACAACAAGGATCTGGAATCTTGAGAACATTTCTTTTATGGATTCACTGTCTTCCATCTTGAATGCTTCATACTTATGAATGAGCGCAAGGGCCTTGGTTTCTTTGACTTGTATGTTTCCTTCATGTGTCATTCTCAGAGAGTTAAACATGTTTTTGGCTATCTCTCTGTTTGAGATTTTCTCATATTCTGAGTTTGAGATAGCACTGAGAAGTATGGTTCTGGCTTTATGATGGTTTCTGAAATCACATTTTTGCTGGTCAGACATCCTTTTTCTGTCTATCTTCAGACCACTTTCATCCACTGGATGTGTGTATCCATCAATTACCATGTCCCATTGATCAGCATCATGAGCCAGAAAGAAGCTCTCAATTCTGTCTTTCCAGTAGTCAAAATTTTCTCCATCAAAGACAGGAGGTTTGCCACTGATTATGTCCTTGTCTTCTTGATAGTCATTGCTGATATTTTGGCTTGGTCCCACCATAGTGTTTTTCTCAAGTTTGGATCTTGTACTAACACAGTTAAGTGTATGAACTCAGAACCAGGCGCTCTGATGCCAATTGAAGAAGAGAAAAACACAAGAAGAGGGGGTTGAATTGAAAACTTAAAATCAAATGCGCAGTAGACACGATATTTTTATCCTGGTTCGTTTGATCTCAAACTACTCCAGTCCACCCGTCAAGGTGAGTTCACCTCTCTCCAACGAGGACTTAACCCACCAATCAAAAACGGATTACAATCACTACTTTGAAAACTGCCAAAGTCCTCTTGAGTACAACCACAACCCGGTTAATCTCAGGGAAAACTAGCTTAATCAAGATAAAAATTATTCTGTGTATGGTTGTTTTTCCTTACAAAAACAGTTATCATAACTGTGATATTTTACACAATTTTGAGCGTAGAAAAGAGTATGTAAACTTTTAGAGTTTAGAGATGTATTGCAGTCGTGTTCCAAAATCGTAAATGATTTGTCCTATTAGCTTGTTTATATAGGCATAGGAATCCTGTCCAACATGAAGCGTGATAATGGACATTTAAATTGTTTCCATATTGAGAAGATTCTTGTCTGAATTAGGCTGTTGCATGTGATGATGTCTTGATTGAATAGTAATGCTTCAGAATCTTAAATTCTTGCATGCTGCAATTGCTTCTGAACATTGATGACTTAGAAATGTGAGGATCTGATTGTATATGAACCTTCTGTTTAGAATCAGAGTATTCTTCACTTCAGTGCAGGTTCTGATCATCATTCTTCAGCGCAGATTCTGATTACCTCAGCGTGAAAGCTTCTATAGCTTAACTTCTGATGTTGCTTTGGTCAGAACTTCTGCATACAAAATAACACAAATTTAGAGTGCGTATTTGTTCTTTATGTTTGTTATCATCAACACTTTAATTAAGGGTTGTAGAATCAAACTATGTTCTAACACTCCCACCGTACTACAGATACAAAGGCTATGCTTTTTTTTTTCTTCTCAGATCTTTCATTTATGATCAATTCAAATGTTAGAAGGGATCCAACAAGTTCATCCACTTTTATTTTGTAAATGTCTTGGGCTTCTTCTATAGCAGTTACCTTCATATCAAATCTCTTGGGAAGATACCTGAGCAACTTTCTCACCAATTTGTCTACAGGTATTTTCTCTCCTAAAGCACTGGAGGCATTAGCAATTTCAAGGTTGTTCATATGGAAGTCATTTATACTTTCATCATCTTTCATCCTTAAGTTCTCAAATTTTGTGGTGAGCAGCTGTAGTCTTGACATCTTAACTTTGGATGTGCCTTCGTGAGTAGATTGAAGAATTCCCCGTGCATCCTTAGCAACTTCACAAGTATTCACCAATATGAAAATATTTTTCTCTATTCCATTGAATATAGCATTCAAGGCTTTAGAATTTCCAAGATCAATTTCATCTTCTTCCTTAGACCAATCTTCTCCAGGTTTTAGTTCAACAGTAGGTTCTCCATTCTCTCCCAATTTGACAGGGTGTTTCCATCCTCTTAAAAAAACTTTCCAGGCCCTTATGTCTAAGGACTTTAAAAAGGAAACCATACGTGGTTTCCAGTAGTCATAATTTCTTCCATCCATAATGGGTGGTCTGTTCACAAATCCTCCTTCCTTGTCTATAGTACCAGAAAGTATCTTCCCCGGATCTCACCCAGATAAAGAGCAGGATGCCTGCTCTGATACCAATTGAAATTTTGGTATCAGATATGTGATGTCGAAAGAGATGTCACGAAACATATATTTGTTTGCAAGTAAGGTGCCGTAAAATCAAAAGCAGTAAAAACACAAGAGATAGCCCCCCCAATTCAGTGTACAACAACACCTACTCTGGGGGATACCAAGCCACAGACAAGTTCACTAAATATTATCAATTCATAGACCCTCCGTAAACAACCAGTTTACAATCTAATCACTTAATCACTACCCAATCTAAATTTATACCTAAGACTCACCTAGGTATAAGGCCATCCTCAAATCCCTTCAATCACTTATAGAATTAATAAGTTTGGAACACTTCAATCATTCAATGCTTAAAAGCTTATGAATGATACACAATTAACAAACCAAATAACAACTCAAGTACTTAAACTAATACTTAGAGTGTATTACAATAAAAAGCCTAAACTTCTAATCTGAAAGAAAGTATTCTTCTGTAAAAATTGCTTGTCTTTGAATAAGGTAGTGAGTCCTTATATATGCGTAACTTTGGGCTTTGGCTTGAAAACAAATTTTCAAATCTTTTGAATATTTCCATAAAAACAGGCTAAGATATAATTATTCAATTTGGAAAATATTCCTCCATATTTTTCACAACCTGTAATTCACAAATCCTGAGTTATAGAGTACCGGAAATCAGGAAACAAAAGACTTAACTGATTTTGGACTGAGATCAGCTCAGTAGGCAGATGTCAAGACATCTGCTTTGACATCATTCAAAACAATTTTGCTCCAAATGTTAAGAATTTTAGCAAAACATTAACAAGTCTTTGTTTTACCAAAATTGTTGCCAATAAACACTTACATTAGGGGCAAAAATTGGGGTACAACAGCTCCCCCGTCCTTTTTTCGGGAGTTAATCTCTGACCTATTGTTTTTTGGTAAACTCATCCTGTTTCGGGAATTCATACCTCCCGGTCATATAGATAGTTGCCCCGTCCTGTTTCAGGAATTAATCTTTGACCTGTTTGGAAATTGCTGATGATATTCGTCTGTTCGCGAATTTTACCTGAAAAGACGAATTGCCTTTATGTAATGTCATGATGCATGTAATGCATTACATAATTATGCTCTCAAAATAAATGATAATGTTATATACGTTTTGGTATGCATATGATATATTGTATTGTGAAATGATGTATGAATGCAATATGTCATTGAAGCGTATCGATAGCTCCTTATAACAACTTTGGTTGGGAAAAATAAATCCATGACTGTTGTTGGGGGTGGAGAAAGTGATTCTTTAATTTATGCTAGGAATAATTTTTCTGAGGATTCCTGCTTTCTGTTTAAGGATACTCCGTTGGGGGTCTTCAACTTCTGCTTGAGGATAGAGGCATTCAAGGAGAGTCGGTCGTTCACTGTTCTTTTTGAAGGATTTGATTCTTACCTGCCCTGACTGTGGATAAAGGAGATGGATATTCCTCCGGTGTGCTATTTGTCTAGAATCTTCTAGGGATAAAACCTTTTATTAAACTCTACTGGAGAAGAGAATTTTGTTAGGGATTTATGGCGTTGGAGTACTAAACTCCGCTGGGGAATTAAGTCTTGTAGACCGTGTTGAGGGAATAAACTATGATGGGGATTGGTATTTCATAGGCTATTCTAAGGAAGTCTCCACTCTATGCTGGGGGAAAGATTAAACTTCCTTATCCACTAGGGGACCTATTGGGGATGATGATCAGGTCAAACTATCCATTAGGGATATGGAGATGAACTATTGGAAGATGCCCCAATTTCTCTCTAAGGGCATATTATACTTGCTGGGGAATATATCTCTATTGGGGATGAGCTTGTGAAGATAGCTCTCTAGAGATAATTCCATGGAGATTGCCCTGTGGGGATTTGTGGATGACTTGAACATTATCCCAACTCCTAGAGTCTTTAGTAAATTCTAATCAAAGTGATAAACAAGTGATGAGATAACAGGACATAGTCATACTCTTTAATCCCTAACTTTTTCCTGAATTGTCTTTTCAGATTTTCAGTCCACTAGGATACCCCTTTTTTCCCAAGCCGCCTTATCAAGTTTTCTACTTACTGGGTGTACAATTTTATTTATATGTCCCTAATTTTTTCCCGAAACCTTTTGGTTCATAGGGATGCCCTTATTTTTTCCTAGGCCAATCAACCTAGCAGGTCTTTTTTTCATGCATACTATTTTTGACTATGTCCGTGTTCACATGGCGCGGGGAATTTTCACTGTCCATGGTATTAAGTGATGTAGCACTGCCCGAAAATATTTCCTTGATCATATGTGGCCCTTTGTATGCGGGATTCCATTTTCCCCTGGGACTAGTATGGGGAACCCGATGTTTGAAGTTATTAATCAACCATTGATTACCAGGTTTCTGATAGTCTTGACCTTCCTCAATATTTTTATAAGAACTGTCACGGTAGAATGACATCACCTGATACTTCTGACATAGACAAGCAATTTGGTGATACCTAAGATTCAATTTTCATAGTGGCTTTTGTTGAAACTCATGATCAATGTAACATGCCCCAAGTGATTCAGATAGAGATCTGCCCCTGGCTATTCAACACTTTTGACAGATTCTTTGAATCTTGACTTGACTGCCACATATGAGTTAGACAGTAACATGTCATGCCCCTTGATTTATAACCAATTGTGTCCATGAAATGGATGTTACTGGAAGTTTCTTTCTCTTTGACCCATTCTCTGAAATAATTTTGTCCATTGGGAGGATTTTCATTCATTGAATATTCATCATGCGAATTTCTCTACTGTCAAACACTTAGTCATATGCAAATAGTGGTATTAAATAAGCTTATGTATGTCTTGAAGTTTAAAAAATGCATTTTTTAGTAAAACAAAACTTGTAAGAATGTGATATTAACTCAGGATTTATAGAAAGCCTTACAAGAGTCAGGATACCTTTTTGTAATTGTATGTTTTCGAACTAACCCATGCTTGAGTTAGGACTTTGAATGGTTGTAATGTGGCTTGATTACCAGTTTAAGAAACAAAGGATAAAGGCTCAAATTTTATTTGTACCCAACCCGTTCTCCATGATGTCCTTTAGTCCTATACTCAGTTAATTATGCATTTAGGTTCCAATAGAGTTTGGAATTATAGCACTGAAACTTGGTGATGGTTCAGAAACCGAAAGTTTATTTGAGAAGGTAGTCATTTTTTCTTGTAACATCTTTCTTTTGTTGAGGATTTGTAGAAATCTCTTTTTGACTTTATTATCCCTAACTTTTGCCTGAACTATTTTGTTTGAAATTATAGTCAGCGGGATGCCCTGGTTTTTTCCTAAGTCTCCTTCATAGGTTTCGACTTAGAGAGCTTTTCTTTTGAAAGATAATGACTTCCCGACTTAATGGTTACGGGGAACCATCACCGGAATTTTGTTTTGGACGAATGCCTTTGATACTATTTGTTGTGTACGAAGGAAAAGCTTGCGATTGAATGCATAATTGAACTAACTAAGTAACTACCCTGCCCCAGGTTATGATTAAGGGTTTCAATTTGCGTGAAAAAGAAAACTCTTACTTATTAGGCTCAAAGGAGTTGACTAGGGATTGACTTCCTTATATCTCCACTATTTAGGAATTAAAGCAATGCATGTACACCGTCAGCATGGTCTATTCAAAAGCATATTGTATGAGATTATGGTATCATTTTCGTCATCCTCCTTCTAAAGGCTTATAGATTTAGCGATAGTTGAATATCACAATAAGGAAGTAAGAAGCATAATTTAAATATAGTGAAAACGAATGGATTAATTCAAGATAAACATATGCACTGCATTAATGGAAAAAAACAAAGTTTGACATAAAGATAAGTGTTCGAACAAACAAACAAAATAATAACTGATAATTCAAATGAAAAGGATGCTCTCAATCTTAGTCATGATTTGGCATGGGAGCAGTGATCACATTAAGAGTCTCAGGGTCAAACTCAATCTCCTTAGCATCAATAATATCTTGAATCTTTTTCTTCAACGCCCAACAACCATTCATATCATGTCCAGGACTATTAGAATGGTATGCACACCTTGCATTGGGATGATAGCTAGGAGCGAAAGTATTGGGATTTCGAGGAGGATCCTTCAATGTAACCATCCCTACCTTTAACATGTGTTGTAATTCCTGAGCCAACGGCATGTTGATTTTTGTGAACTGTCTCTTGGGCATGTCTTGCCTATGCTGATTATTTTGTTATTCATTGGCGCAGGATTAGAGATCAGTACTGCCCCCACAAATTGATGATAGACACTTTTACTACGACCTTTCTCGCCGTACACAACATTAGCTTCTTTCTTCCCGTTGAAGAACTTCTTCGCAGTACTTGAAGATGTAACCATCTGAATTTTTCCGCTTCTAATTACACCTTCAACATGCTCCCCTGTTAATATCAACTCGGTGAAACCAGATGAAGAACTCCCAAGTAGATGATTAAAGAAAGGACCCGTCAAAGTTCCCATAAACATGTTAACCAACTCCCTATCAGACAAAGGAGGTTACACTCTTCCTACTAGATCTCTCCACTTCTGGGTGTACTATTTAAAGCCTTTATTTGAGCCCATGGTCATACTCTGTAATTTCATACGTGTTCGTGTAAGATCAACATTATACTGGTATTATTTGTAAAAAGAAGTAGCCAAGTCTTCCCAAGTACGAATATTAGTACCCTCAAATTGATAGAACCATTCCAATTGCGTTCCCAACAAGCTCTCTTGAAGGAAGTGCACCCATAATTTTCTGTCGGCAGTGTGGGGTTGGATCTTCCGGACATCAGACTTCAAATGAAGCTTTGGACAAGAAACACCATCATACTTCACAAAAGTAGGGACCTTGAATTTGTCAGGAATAACAACCCCTAAGACTAATCCCAGCTCTTCAAAATTTAGCCTAGGTACTTTCTGGATCTCCATGGCATTCAGACGATCTTCCAGCTATTTGTATTTTTCATCAGCAGGGGGATATTATCCAATCAGATAATTCTCCTCCTCTTCATCAGAGTACGTGGCAGATCCATGGTTGGTTTTTTTAGTTTCACCACTCTTTTAATCCTTATCATGTTCGTCATCTTATTCTAATGGAGTATCAGGATCCTGAACTCGCTTGACTGGTCCCCTGAACCTTCTTCCCATGTTAAGGATGCCATATGGTTTCTTTTTATTTCTCTTTTTCTCTTTGGTGATGAGCGTTTTCAGTTCTTCATGCCCCTTGGCTAGGTTCAGGAACATCTACTTAAACTGGGCATTCTGAGCTTGAAGATCTTTGACAGTTTTTTAAAGAGCCATTTGTACAGAGTAAACAACACGAAGATGAGAAAACCTGTCTTGGAAATACCTGTTATGCAATGATATGCCATGTAAATGCATATGCGATGTTTTCAAGGTCCTCATGGGATTTAAATTTGTTAAACAAAAAGGAAATAAAGGAACTTAGTAGTAAGTTCAAATTATAATTGCCTTCTAGGCTTACAATGAAAACAAGATAGTTAAATTATAAAATTCTTGAGGCCTAAGGTATTAAGTCTCCCATGGACTCTTCCTCTTTATGTTGACATATGCATTAAGGCTCTTCTCTTCGTGGAGTCACTTCGTCAGCCCCAATACTTTCTTCTCACTAGCATAGAACTGAGTGTCAAAGGTATCCCTTTCTTCCTTGAGTTAAATCCAAGACTTTTGTAGTTCCTCAAAGTCAGTAGGCATATCAGGATGAAGAATGGTATGAGGAAGATCTCCTTCAACAACAGGCTCTACGATCACTGGTTGGATAGTAGGATATGGCATCATAAGATTTTGAGCACAAGACTGTACCCATCTGAGGTAAGTTTCCAAAGGAATGGAGTTCCTATGCCCCAAAGTCTTGCTATTAATATTATTGATCATGCCCCAAGCACGTATAAACCTTTGACGGTAACTTTGAGGATCATTCTCATAGTCAAATACAATACCCTGGATGAGCATATCACGAGGACCGTCTCTTCGAGCATAACCAAACTGACGTAGAGCTAGAGAAGGGTTGTAAGTAATACCTCCCCTTATGCTAAGGAGTGGCACATTAGGGAATTCCCGACAGCGGACAATAATAGTGTGGTCCTCTTGAGCTCGGGAAAAACAATAAATATCTGAATGAGCGAGTGACATCAACCTTTGAGACCACCTCAAGCCTTGTTCATTCTTCATTATTGATCGGGGAAGGTATGAAATAAACCACCTGGAAAGTAAATTTATGCAACACATGAGAGTCCCACACTTCCTCATTGTACGAGTGTGAAGAGAATGCAAAATATCTCCAAGAAAAGTAGGCGTAATGTTGTACCCCAAAATTTGCCCTCCCATATTCTTCAAGATTTGCCAAGATCATGCTTCAAAATCTCCCAAGGGTTGCACAGTCCAATTGCCTCCTAACAGTCAAAAATTAGGGTTTTGGTTCTGGCAAAGAAATTGAAGTTTCCAAAGGTCCAAACAAGTCCCACATACCTGCATACACTGTCAAGCATCCATATGCCAAGTTTCAAGACTCACAGCATCAAATTGCACAGTCAAAAACCCTAAATGCTTCACAGTCCACTACAGGGGCAAAATGGTCATTTGGCAGTCAAAAGTCAAAATTTTTGGTCAACATCTTATTTTGAAGCCACAAACATCATTTGATCAATTCTTGATCATGATTCTCAAGGCATGGCTCAAAAAGACTCAAGATGCAAAAGTTTCTATTTCTGGACAGTTGAAAAAGTCAACTGCAAATTGACCAAGGCATAACTTCCACATGGTTTATCAGAAAAATTCCATCCAAAGCTCATTTTGAAGAGGATGACATTTTCTACAACTCATCTTCACACTTCAAGTCCAAGAAATGCTCTCAGAAAAAGTTATCAATCTCAACATTATAGGTCATTTCCAAAAGTCAACAAAAAGGCACTTTAAGTCAAAGACCATAACTTGAGATTGGTAAATCAAAATGACATGGGACCAAAGGCATTGGTTAGAGGACTTCAAGACCTTTCCAAAATGTCAAAGAACATGATCAAAGCTTAATATTTGAGCAAGATATGCCTTGTGGAAGTTGCGAAATTTTTGGGAATTTTGAAAAGTCAACTTTACTTCAAATGCCTCAAAATTGCTAATGGGCCTCAATTTCTTCCATGCATCATTACCCAAAGGCCATGCACGACCCATTAAGCTAAAAGGGATTATTGTCTTATTTTTAATTAATTAATTGAATTTTCAATCCTATTAATTCATTTAATTAAAATTAATTATGAGAAAAATACTAAACAAAGGTTTTTGAATCTTTTTGTGCAACATATTCTCCCATTATGAACTCAATATTTCATGTGCCTTCTCAAGAGACAAAATCTTCCAAAATAGGCAAGTTTCCATGGCAAAAAGGTTTGAAAAAAGATATGGAAAATCAAATATTCAAAGTCATAAATGGATGGATTTTGGGCTGGCTTTTTAACCTAATTCCATTCATATACATGTACACAATTGAAACCTAGAACAAGACACAAGAAGCTGCGCAGAAGAGAAAGAACAAGATTGCATTTTTTGACAAAAAAGTGGAAAACTGTTTTCATACATAGAGGTTGTTTCAAGGCCTAAAAGCTATTCCAATACATTGCTGACACTACCAGGAAGCTTTTGCAATTGAAACCAAGTCTCCACGCACAAGGAATTGGTAGATAATAATTGCTTTTCTTTCAAAATTATCCATAATCGTGTTTTGATTTCTAGGCATTGTTCATGCATTTTTTTGATTGATTTATACTAACATGAATGCTCTGAAGCTATTGGTACTCTTTGATTGAATTAATAAGGCCTGTACAGAAAGTTGCCATGAATGCATATTAGGGTTTCAGAAACTTTGAAAAAGGGGTTCATTCATCTGGAAAAATTGGACAATAAAACCTATGCCAATGGAATCAGGACCTTCAAACGAATGGAACCCACACCTCGCGCCCTTTTTCTTTTTGACTATCACATAATCGCTATTTTTGTAGGTTTGGTTTAGTGGGGGTTTAAAACCCCCGCTATTTACTTTTATTTACAGGGAAAAGATGGAGATGAAGCTTATGTGTCCAAGCGTGAATGGGTGGTTCAAATCCTGGCGCGTGAATTTTTGATTAACACCACTAACGAACGCTTTTGCATATTATATTTCTTAGTTATCCAAATAACAGATACGCGCGTTGGTTCAGTTGGCAATTGAAGTGGCATGCAGGTATTGGGACCTGGGTTCGATTCCCAGGTCCCCTTGTATATTTCATAATATTTTTCTCAATATGTTTCCATGCAGCATGCTCTCCCAGGGTTCATCATGCGCTCTCACCTGCTTGCTTGCCACGCGCCCAGGAGATCAATCCAATGGCCAGAACCTGCAGTCCACCATGCACGCTGGTCAATCATCCCATACACGCGCTGGAAAAGTCAACCAGGCCTCTTGTTCATTGGGCCAAAATGCTTCAAATTGACCTCCAAATTGGGTCAGACACCCCCACTGTTTGTATTTTTTTTCTTCTCTCCTTTTCTTTTCTTTTAAATTATTTTAATTGTTTTCTTTCTTTTAATTCACAAAATAATTTTCATAACACAAAAAAATCTGAAATCAAAAAATAAAATATGTTTATTTAATATTTAATGCATTAATATTTTTTGTAAATAAATTTGTAATAATCAATTTAGGTTAATTTAGGTTAAAATTTTAATGTTTTCCTTAATAACTAAAATACATAGAAATTAGGGTTTTTAACATTTTTTATCTCTTTTTAATAAACAATTTTTTCTTATTACCATTATTATTAACTATTAATTAATTTTGTAAATAAACATGTCATTAATTAATTAGGGTAAATTAGGTTAAAACTTAAATATTTTTTTTAATAATTAAAAACAACTTAGAATTAGGGTTTTATTTAACTTTTAATTTTAATTAATTTCTTTATTTTCATTAAATACAAAAAACATTAAAAAAAACATTTCTTTTCTTATTTAATCATTAATTAACTTTCAATTTCAATTTAATCTTTAAAGGGTCCAACGCCCTCGCATATTCGATTCTAATTTCTTGTCGCGCATTTATCTTTATTTTCTATTTTTTTAATATTATGTAATTGTTCAAGCCATGTAATAGTAATTAGGAATTTATTTACTTTCCGCATTTTTATTAAAACGGGTCTTTGTAATTTGGCGATGTATAGACCCGCGCCTTGTAATAGCGTAGGATTTTACTTTCCGCATTTAAATTGCCGCACTTTTAAATTATAATTGCATGAAAGAATGTATGGCCTAAATTAAAAACAAGCGTAGATCACCATGATACATGTACAAGATAAAACATAACATGAAAATAACACACAAATTCACACATCACTCTTAGGGTACGCCTCACTGTTGCCTTGCCCTCGAAACGTGGTCGTCGAGTATAGGACGTTTTAGTAAGTCCTTATGTCCATGAACATGGCATAAGGGTAGCTTCTAAGGTGCCCTACTGTTGCTCCGGTGACCACACTGTCCCTAACCCTCGAATTGACCCGAACACCTCCAACGGTGGTGCTACCTACCTCTCAATGGTGGGATGGCACTACCTTAAGGACATTTACACAGCCTAATTCCTTAGGGTAGGTAGATGACTCGTAGATACTTGCTCTAATTCAAAACAAATCAAAAACTCTTTTCACACCGACACTTTTCAAAAAGCTTTCAAAACAAATTTTTCAAACACTCTTGAGGACTGATACAAGAGTCGATCTGAAACTTTAAACAAAACTTTTTCAAACCCACTCACAATTGAAAAGCAAACACTTTTGAAAACACAATGAGCAAGTATCTAAGATCCCATGGATAACCATGGATAGAAAGGGTGCTAACACCTTCCCTTTCTATAAATCTACCTCCCGAACCGAGAGCAATCTCATAAGGAATTTTTCTGTGCTTTTGTCCTTTCCATGTTGGAGAAAATAAAAGACGGTGGCGACTCTTGCTTCCGCGACATTTCGCGAACCAGCGTTAAACAGTCAGTTCAAGATCCACCGATCACAGAACTGGCGACTCTGCTGGGACTCTTATAAAGTGAGGTGTACCTTAGGATAGTTCATAACTGTGTTTTCAATTGTCTGGATTGTTTGCTTTACTATTGTGGGTTGCATCGGAGTTACATAGATCCTAACCCGGGTCTGGGGATACCCTGTTAGGTAGCATAAGCTGTGAGGGACCTGTCCGGCATAGACCGACATGGGTGAAGCACTGGCTACGTTGGTGTGGCGCCTTGGTCTGTACCGATATCCCTTGTGTCGCAACGAGGAGAATCTGGGTCTTTTGAGGAGTCATTAAGCACCAACCGACCTTAGAACCTTAAATGACCCAACTTGGCCAATAGAACAGTAGTTGTATGCTACGCCCATTGAGGCTAAACTCTCGTGATGGTTCTGGCTGCAAGAAAAGGTTGCGATGCTGGAGTTATGACCGATTGAGGGTAGTCAGTGATATTGGGATCCTCTAGAACCCGGTTACTTCTGATAGGACAGGTTCTAACCAACAAACTGAAAGAGGGTAATACCTAGACCTCATGCTGGCCTAAACTCTAAGGGCTGTGGTGTGACTTGTGTGCCTTATCATGTTTGCCTATGTGAATATTTGTGGTGTGCTTTATCATAACATCATGCCATCATAACATTGCATGCATCCTGCATAAGGACTGACCATTTCAAAGACAAGATGGTTCACCTTTGCTCTGTTTTGTAGGACATCATGATGCCTATGCGAAGGAACACTATCCGGTTCAATTTTGTTCACCCACCTGAGTTGCTTGAAGAATTGGTTAGCAGAATTCCAAATACTACTTCCTTCATCCAGAGGCATGGTTCTCTTCTCAGTTTAGTCACGACAAAGTGGGACCAACAACTGATGAGTGTCCTGACCCAGTTTTATGACTCTCTGTACCAGTGCTTCACCTTTCAAGACTTCCAGCTGGTCCCTACCCTGGAAGAGTTCTCTGATTTGCTGGGTATCCCTATCTTGGATCAGACTCCCTTCACTGGTTGGGAAAAGACTCTTAGGTTTGAGGAGATTGCAGCATCCCTTCCTTTGACCAACCAGGAGGTAATGGACAACTGGGTGACTAGAAGCGGAGTTAAGGGCTTCTTGGCTAAGTTTCTGATTGGTAAAGCTAACAGTTTCTGGAATGACTTAGACTTCAGGGCGTACGAGGACATTCTGGCTCTCTTAATCTATGGGCTAGTATTGTTTCCAAATCCTGATAACTTTGTCAATATCAATGCCATAAGGATCTTCATGTCTCGGAACCCTGTACGCACTCTCTTGGGTGATGTCCTGCAACAACTCTATGCTCGTACTGCCCGAAGACGAGGAACTCTGTGGTGTTGTACTCCTTTGCTGGTGAGGTGGTTTATTTCGCACCTCCCCAAGTTCGTGCTAAAGAACCAAGAAGGGAGAGGCTGGGCTCATAGGTTAATGTCTCTCACTGATAATGACATCACTTGGACTCTCAGGGGTTTGGATGAGGTAGCTGTTATTGATCGTTGCGGAGAATATCCTAATGTTCCATTGATTGGCACTCAGGGCGGAATCTCTTATAATCCATGTTTAGCTCTCCGTCAGTTTGGAAGAGCCAGAAGAGCAGGGCCTCATGAGATGCTGGTGCCTCACATCAGTTTTGAGTTTCAGAAAGATAGTGACAAACTACGCCGTAGATTCATCAAAGCTTGGGACAGAATTCACAAAGCTGACCCACAAGAGCTGGGACCGAAGACTTCTCTACCTATGGAGGCCTACTACAAATGGGTCCGCATCCGTGCTCAGAATTTAGGTATGCCATATGAAGCTGTCAGGCCTATCATTCTTGAAAGTCCTGATGAAGATGGGATTCCTCCAACTGTTCTCCCTCCTCAGATACCCATTGATGTTGAGACACTAAAGAGGTCTTGGGCGCAACTACAGGAAGATCGGGATTGTTATCGGGAAAAGTTCAACGAACAGGAACAGAAGATCCAGAAGCTGACCAAGCAACTGGAGAACGAGCGGGCCCTGAATGACTATATCCGTACTGAGAAGAGGAGGCCATGGGAGCACTGATGGGCTTTGGATGTTTCTTTTACAGCTTTATTTCCCTTTCAGTATTTTCATTCTTGTAACGCCTAAGGGCAAATTGTTGAACAATTTAAAGTTTGAATCTAATAAAGTATGTTCCTTTTATTTACAAAGTTGACTCTCGATTGTCTTTGAAAACATAATTCATACGCATTTCATTCATCATATGCATTACAGGTGCCCTTTTCCTACAGGTTGCTTAATCTTCTTCGTTGTTTATTTCAGCACTCAAGCATCATGAATCCTGAACTCACTACCGAGCAAGCTATCAAGGCCCTCTAGGCCCAGAATGCCCAATTTCAGGAGATGGTCATGAACTTGGCCCAGGGACAACAAGAGCTGAAGGCTTTGCTCCTGAAGAAGAATAAGAAGAAGAAGAGGACTGTGCTATTCAACACTGGGCGCAGACTCGGGAACACATTGCAGAATGAAGCTGAGAGGACTACTCCATCAGTGGGAGAAGGTAGTCACCAAGGGAGAGAGGTCCCTAGTCCTGTGGTCTCTGACACTGAGACAGACTTCAACGACGAACAGTACCCTCCTGCTGAGGACCGGTACAAACAGCTGGAGGACCGGCTAAATGGTATGGAGATTCAACGTGTACCTGGGTTGGATTTCGGAGACTTGGGGTTATCTTCTGGGGTGGTGATCCCACACAAGTTCAAGGCGCCTGCCTTTGTGAAATATGACGGGGCTTCCTGTCCTAAGATGCACCTCCGTTCTTATGTAAGGAAGATCCAGCCTTACACAGCTGACAAGAACTTATGGATCCACTTCTTCCAGGAGAGTCTTTCAGGGACTCATCTCGAATGGTTCTATCAGCTGGATGGAACCAACATTCGTAACTGGGAGGATCTAGCCACTGCTTTTTACAAGCAGTATCAATATAATTCCGACCTCGCTCCTACGCGTACCCAACTCCAGGGTATGTCACTAGGATCGGGAGAAGGTTTTAAGGAGTACACACAGAAATGGAGAGACCTGGGTGGCAGGGTGCAGCCACCATTGACGGGCCGAGAGCTGGTGGATATGTTCTTAGGGACCTTATCTGGTCCATTCTTCAATCATCTCATTGGTAATTCCTCTGCTGGGTTTGCTGACCTGATCCTGACTGGTGAAAGGGTCGAGGCTGGTATAAAATCAGGAAAGATACAGAAGGGTACCTCCTCCAATGCTGAAAAGAAGCCCTTCAAGAAGGAGGCCAGTGCTATGTATGGTCCAAGAAGGCAAGACAAACCGGAACGCCGTCAAGCTGTCAAGGCGGTGTTAATTTCTAAGCCTGCTGCTGCTTCTCAGCAATACAACCAGCCCAGAGCTTAGAGGCCTAAAAGGCAGTATACTCGGCTCAGCATGACTCTCTCCCAGATCCTGCCGCAACTGCTGTCAACTAGCCTGGTAACAGTCAAGGAAGCTCCGAAGATGGTAAACACAGCATCTCTGAAGTACAACCCCAACGCCCATTGCGCTTATCACTCTGATAGCCCGGGGCATAACACAGATGATTGTTGGGCTCTGAGAAATAAGGTTCAAGACCTTATTGATGCTAAAGAGGTTCAGGTTGAGGCGCCCGAGAAGCCTAATGTGGTGACTGCTCCCATGCCTAACCATGGAGTAAATGTTATTGGGGATGAAGATGAAGTGGAAGAATCTGAGTTCAACAGTTGGATATACCCGACAACCGAAGATGGACCTAGAAACTGGACTTCCAAAGACTGCATGCCTGTTACTTTTGTCACGAAGTAATGAACTTCTTTGTTTTGAAATTGTAATAAACAATAATTTGAAACTCTATTGGCCCGGTGTCTTACCCGGGGCACCGTGGTTTTATTTGTGAGGGCTTTTGTGTGTCATTTTCATATATCATGAATAAAAGCATTGGACGTTTTTTTTACATTTCAAATCTTGTGCTCCCTTTCTTTCTTTATTTATATATTGCAAAGAAGCTGTATTTACACACACTCACTCGTACAGCTTTCAATCCACTCTGGATCTCATTGGTAACGACTCAGCTACTGCCAGTTATGACTTTGAAAATCCGATCAACTTAGCCGAAGACGAAGGTGAAGATGATTGCGAAGTGCCTGGTGAGCTTGCAAGACTGTTACTCCAGGAAGAGAGGGAAATTCAACCACATGAAGAGCCAGTGGAAACGGTGAATCTGGGTACTGAAACAGACAGAAAGGAAGTCAAGATTGGTGTTAATCTAGAGCTCAGTGTGAAACAACGGTTGATCCAGATGTTGCATGATTATGTGGAGATCTTTGCCTGGTCCTACGAAGACATGCCTGGGTTGGATACTGACATTGTGGTCCATCATTTGCCTACCAAGGAAGACTGCCCTCCGGTTAAGCAAAAGGTCCGCCGTATGCGTCCAGAGATGTCTGAGAAGATCAAAGCTGAGGTTATGAAGCAGTTTGATGCCGGGTTTCTAGCAGTGACTTCTTACCCTCAGTGGGTTGCCAATGTGGTGCCGGTACCGAAGAAAGATGATAAGGTCAGAATGTGTGTTGACTACAGGGATCTGAACAGGGACAGCCCCAAGGATGACTTCCCCCTACCTCACATTGACGTTCTGGTTGACAATACTGCTCAGCACAAGGTGTTCTCCTTCATGGATGGTTTTTCAGGTTATAATCAGATCAAGATGGTTCCTGAAGATATGGAAAAGACTACCTTCGTTACTCAGTGGGGCACCTTCTGCTACAAGGTCATGCCATTCGGGTTGAAAAATGTTGGGGCAACCTACCAACGTGCCATGGTTGCTTTATTTCATGACATGATCCATCATGAGATTGAAGTGTATGTCGATGATATGATTGCAAGGTCCCAAACCAAGGAGGAACACCTTGACCATCTGCAGAAACTGTTTGACCGTCTGAAGTTGTACAAGCTGAGGTTGAACCCGAACAAGTGCACATTCGGGGTTAGATCTGGAAAGTTGCTAGGCTTCATAGTAAGTGATAAAGGTATTCAAGTGGACCCTGCCAAGGTTAAAGCCATTCAAGAGATGCCAGTTCCTAAGACAGAGAAAGAGGTCAGAGGCTTTTTAGGATGCCTGAATTACATTGCCCGATTCATCTCGCACCTAACTGCTACTTATGAACCAATCTTCAAGCTGCTGAAGAAAGATCAGGTAGTACATTGGAACGATGAATGTCAGGCCGCCTTCGACAGAATCAAAGAGTATCTCCAAGAACCACCCATTCTTATGCCACCGGTTGAAGGGAGACCTCTGATATTATACCTGACAGTACTTGACAACTCAATGGGGTATGTGCTGGGGCAGCATGACGAGTCTGGCCGAAAAGAGCACGCCATTTATTACCTTAGCAAAAAGTTTACCGACTGTGAGACCCGATACTCACTACTCGAGAAAACTTGCTGCGCTTTGGTATGGGCTGCTCGCCGGCTGAGACAGTATATGCTGACTCACACTACCTTGTTGATCTCAAAGATGGATCCAATAAAGTACATATTTGAAAAGCCCGCTCTGTCTGGGAGAATAACAAGATGGCAAATGATCTTGACAGAATACGACATCCAGTACACGACTCAGAAAGCTATCAAAGGAAGTGTATTGGCAGACCACTTAGCACATCAGGCAGTAGACGACTATCAGTCAATGAACTTTGAATTCCCTGACGAGAGCATCATGATAGTGACTGATTGTGAAGTACCTGGACCGGATGAAGGACCTGAGGAAGGATCCCGATGGTCTATGCACTTTGATGGAGCCTCCAATGCTTTGGGTAACGGTATCGGCGCTATGATCATATCCCCTCAAGGCACTCATACTCCACTCACTGCCCGGCTATGTTTCAACTGCACCAACAACATGGCAGAGTATGAGGCATGCATAATGGGTCTTCAAGCTGCGATTGACTTAAGGATTAAGTTTCTGAGTGTCTTCGGAGATTCCGCTCTCGTGATCAATCAGATCAAAGGGGAGTGGGATACGAAACATCCGAACCTTATTCCTTACAAAGAATGTGTGTTGACATTGATCCCCCATTTCACAGAGATAACTTTTGAACACTTTCCGAGAGAGGAGAATTAGCTGGAGGACGCGTTAGCTACGATGTCTTCCATGTTCAAAGTCAAATGGGACAATGAGGCTCCCCGGGTCATTATCTGGAAACTGGACGAACCGGCATACTGTTGTGATCTTGAGGCTGAGGTAGTGACTGAGAAACCCTGGTACCATGAGGTGAAGAGGTACTTGGAAGCTCAAGAGTATCCTGAAGGTGCATCTGTCAATGACAAGAAGTTTCTGAGAAGGTTCACAGCAAAGTTCTTCCTCAGTAATGGCATTCTATACAAGCGAAACCATGATTCGACCTTACTGCGTTGTGTGGATAATACTGAAGCAGAAAGGATCATGGTGGAGTTACATGAAGGTACCTTCGGAACACATTCCAGTGGACACACCATGGCAAAGAAAATCCTTCGGGCAGGATATTTCTGGTCCACAATGGAAGCCGACTGTTACCAACATTCTCGGACATGTCATAAATGCCAGATTTATGCAGATAAGGTGCATGTTCCTCCAGTCCCTCTGAATATCCTGACTGCACCTTGGCCTTTTGCAATGTGGGGCATATATATGATCGGCGAGATTAAACCTACGGCATCCAATGGGCATCGCTTCATCCTGGTAGCAATCGATTACTTTACAAAGTGGGTTGAAGCAGCTTCTTACGCCACTGTAACCAAGAATGTTGTGGCACGGTTCATTCGGCACAACCTGATCTGTCGATACGGCGTCCCCGAAAGAATCATTACAGACAACGGTACCAATCTCAATAACAAGATGATCACTGAGCTCTGCGAGCAATTCAAGATACAGCACCACAACTCTTCTCCCTACTGGCCGAAGATGAATGGGGCTGTAGAAGCAGCGAATAAAAATATTAAGAAGATTTTGCAGAAGATGACAGTGACCTATAAAGATTGGCACGAAATGTTACCGTTCGCTCTTCATGGGTACCGTACATCAGCAAGGACGTCAACCGGGGCAACTCCGTTTTCCTTGGTCTATGGCATGGAGGCAGTCTTGCCGATCGAAGTGCAGATACCCTCTCTCGGGATAATGAAGGATGCAGATCTGAGCGAAGATGATTGGATCCACACACGACTTGATCAGTTAAATCTAATTGACGAAAAGAGACTCACTGTTATTTGTCATGGTCAGACGTACCAAAAACGGATGATCAGGGCATTTAACAAGAAGGTCAGACCACACGAGTATCAAGTTGGGGATCTGGTAATCAAACGCATCATCCTTCCTCAGAGTGATCCAAGGGGCAAATGGACCCCTACGTACGAAGGGCCATTTGTGGTTAAACATGTGTTCTCAGGAGGAGCCATGATCCTAACCACCATGGATGGTGACGACCTTCCTCACCCCGCCAATGCAGACATAGTAAAAAGATACTACGCATGATAAAAGACCCGCTAGGTTGACATACCTAGGCAAAAATTAGGGCTTCCCGGCGAACCAAAAGGGTTCGGGCAAAATGAGGGATGAAATGAAAAAATATGTACACCTGGCAAGTCGAAAACCTGAAAAGGCGGCTTGGGCAAAAATGGGTATCCCGGTGGACCGAAAACCCGAAAGGGCGGTCCAGGCAAAATTTAGGGATAAAGCGTAATACTATGTCTCATTGGATCACCTTGCATCCGGAATCCGGTATCAACTATCAAATTCAAACGGCATCGATCAATCAGCTTCATCATCAACTGAGCAGCAAAGTGATGATACGCTCGAAGATATAAAGGCGATAGTAGAGTTGGAACCCAGTGGGATTATTCTTTTCACATAGCTGTTTTGTTTTCCCTTTGTACAAATTTGTATAAACTCTTTTATTCGGCGGCGTTCTCCTACTAGGACGTCAGTCTCTTGTACATAAATGCCTATTTACAGGCAAATTCAAAAATCAATATAAATTCACTTTTCAGCTAAAATTGCCAATTGTTTTTCCTTTTCTGTTTTGTTTTGCGAAGAACGTCCAAGGTTCAATTGTGATATATGCATTTGACAATAATTGCTAACTCATAAATGTTTGCATACGAAACAAAGGATTAATTACAGGTAACATTAGAAACAGGGGCAATAATAAGTTGTCTAAGCGATCTAATTGCTCTGCCCACCAAGGTACCAAGGTAAGTTCAGCTGAAGAACATAACCAAGATATCTTAAGTCCCGGGAGAGTGAGCCAGCAAGTCAATACACTTTCCCCAAGCAAAGCTATACCATCAGCCTTAAGGAAGTTGGGCATCCCCAGCAGATCTCAACATTCCTCAGCGCAATATACGAACATTCTTAACAAGCATCCCCGACAGTCTTGATCTAAGATTGTTCCCCGGCGGTATATCAGACATTCGGCGGAGCCACCTCCCCAATACATATCAAAGATTTCCCCAGGAGAGTCCAGTCCAATCCAGAAGTTTCCCTAGGAAAGTGGAATCCATCTCCCCAGCAGGAAGCTTATCCCCAGTAGATTCTGGAAGCTTATCCCCTACAGAGCATGAACGCGTCTCCCGACTTTATTCAAAGGTTATTTCCCTACCAGGATATAATTGGGTTATCCTCAGCCAAAAGCCACGGAAAGATCGTCCTCGGCGAAGTCTTCTTATCCCCAGCGGAGTCTATTAAAACTTCCAACATAACAACGGTATCCCCAGCGGAGTTATCATCAACATCCCAGCAAAGTACCTATCTTCCCACAGAGTATTGTTCCCCAGCAAGATCGCTAGAGTAATTTTTCTCCCCGCAGAGTAATCCATTCGCCAAGTTTATTCCCCAACGGAGTCATCTTCTCCTACCGGTATTCTTGCAACCATCACTCCCCAGTGGAAACAAAGCACTTCTCGTCAACATCAGCCCAGGATTTAACTTCCCGGCATCCGTCAAGGATTTATTTTCCTAAGACAAAAGCATACATTCATAAACATCGCATCTTCATACATTACAGCATGCATATACGCATCATGAACATACAATCTCATCTTGCATGTCATACATCATGACATTACGCACAACTAACGTTTTGTCTTTTCAGGACAAAGGTTAATACAAAGATAATTACTATCAACGGTCGCAACTAAAGATCCGATTCCTGTATCTTTCCAGGGTGTATCTGTTGACGACTGATTCCAGACCTGATTCCTGTATCTTGCCAGGGTGCATCTGAAGAGTTTAAGGATCTGATTCATGTATCTTTCCAGGGTGTATCTGTTGACGACTAGCATTACCAGACCCGATTCCTGTATCTTGCCAGGGTGCGTCTGAAGAGTTTGAGGATCCGATTCCTGTATCTTGCCAAGGTGTATCTGTTGACGACTAACATTACCAGACCCGATCCTGTATCTTGCCAGGGTGCATCTGAAGAGTTTGGGGATCCGATTCCTGTATCTTGCCAGGGTGTATCTGTTGACGACTAACATTACCAGACCCGATTCCTGTATCTTGCCAGGGTGCGTCTGAAGAGTTTGAGGATCTGATTCCTGTATCTTGCCAGGGTGTATCTGTTGACGACTAGCATTACCAGACCCGATTCTTGTATCTTTCCAGGGTGCGTCTGAAGAGTTTGAGGATCCGATTCCTGTAGCTTGCCAGTGTGTATCTGTTGACGACTAGCATTACCAGACCTGATTCCTGTATCTTGCCAGGGTGCGTCTGAAGAGTTCGAAGATCCGATTCCTGTATCTCGCCAGGGTGTATCTGTTGACGTCTGTATTCTCCGGACTCGATTCCTGTATCTCGCCAGGGCACGTCTGAAGAGTTTAAAGATCTGATTCCTGTATCCAGCCAGGGCGCATCTACACAAAGAGTTTGAAGACCAACTCCTGTAACAGGCCAGGTAATTATCTCTCTTTTTTTTCAGGTACGCAAGTTCTCGCTAAGGAATCTCTTACGCGATCGACAACCTCCTGATGGAATCTATAAGCCCATCTTCCTATCCATCAATCTCCAAATGGCATCTGTAAGCCCATTCCCACCATCACACTGCTACTATGTGAGTGCAAATTTCTAGGCACTCTAGTGTTCAATCATCTTCCATCTTCGGATTACGAAAGGCACGCCAGCCAATCTACATCCTCAGGTCTAAGAAGATTGAACAGGGGCAACTGTTGTACCCCAAAATTTTCCCTCCCATATTCTTCAAGATTTGCCAAGATCATGCTTCAAAATCTACCAAGGGTTGCACAGTCCAATTGCCTCCTAACAGTAAAAAATTAGGGTTTTGGTTCTGGCAAAGAAATTGAAGTTTCCAAAGGTCCAAACAAGTCCCACATACCTGCATACACTGTCAAGCATCCATATGCCAAGTTTCAAGACTCACAGCATCAAATTGCACAGTCAAAAACCCTAAATGCTTCATAGTCAACAGCAGGGGCAAAATGGTCATTTGGCAGTCAAAAGTCAAAAATTTTGGTCAAAATCTTATTTTGAAGCCACAAACATCATTTGATCAATTCTTTATCATGATTCTCAAGGCATGGCTCAAAAAGACTCAAGATGCAAAAGTTTCTATTTCTGGACAGCTGAAAAAGTCAACTGCAAATTGACCAAGGCATAACTTCCACATGGTTTATCATAAAAATTCCATCCAAAGGTCATTTTGAAGAGGGTGACATTTCCTACAACTCATCTTCACACTTCAAGTCCAAGAAATGCTCTCACAAAAAGTTATCAATCTCAACATTATAGGTCATTTCCAAAAGTCAACAAAAAGGCACTTTAAGTCAAAGACCATAACTTGAGATTGGTAAATCAAAATGACATGGGACCAAAGGCATTGGTTATAGGACTTCAAGAACTTTCCAAAATGTCCAAGAACATGATCAAAGCTTAAAATTTGAGCAAGATATGCCTTGTGGAAGTTGGCAAATTTTTGGGAATTTTGAAAAGTCAACTTTACTTCAAATGCCTCAAAATTACTAATGGGCCTCAATTTCTTCCATGAATCATTACCCAAAGGCCATGCACGACCCATTAAGCTAAAAGGGAGTTATTTTATTATTTTTAATTAATTAATTGAATTTTTAATCCTATTAATGCATTTAATTAAAATTAATTATGAGAAAAATACTAAACAAAGGTTTTTGAATCTTTTTGTGCAGCATATTCTCCCATTATGAACTCAATATTTCGTGTGCCTTCTCAAGAGACAAAATCTTCCAAAATAGGCAAGTTTCCATGGCAAAAAGGTTTGAAAAAAGATATGGAAAATCAAATATTCAAAGTCATAAATGGATGGATTTTGGGCTGGCTTTTTAACCTAATTCCATTCATATACATGTACACAATTGAAACCTATAACAAGACACAAGAAGCTGCGCAGAAGAGAAAGAACAAGATTGCATTTTTTGACAAAAAAGTGGAAAACTGTTTTCATACATAGAGGTTGTTTCAAGACCTAAAAGCTATTCCAATACATTGCTGACACTACCAGGAAGCTTTTGCAATTGAAACCAAGTCTCCACGCACAAGGAAATGGTAGATAATAATTGCTTTTCTTTCAAAATTATCCATAATCGTGTTTTGATTTCTAGGCATTGTTCATGCATTTTTTTGATTGATTTATACTAACATGAATGCTCTGAAGCTATTGGTACTCTTTAATTGAATTAATAAGGCCTGTACAGAAAGTTGCCATGAATGCATATTAGGGTTTCAGAATCTTTGAAAGAGGGGTTCATTCATCTGGAAAAATTGGACAGTAAAACCTATGCCAATGGAATCAGGACCTTCAAACGAATGGAACCCACACCTCGCGCCCTTTTTCTTTTTGACTATCACATAATCGCTATTTTTGCAGGTTTGGTTTAGTGGGGGTTTAAAACCCCCGCTATTTACTTTTATTTACAGGGAAAAGATGGAGACGAAGCTTATGTGTCCAAGCGTGAATGGGTGGTTCAAATCCTGGCGCGCGAATTTTTGATTAACACCACTAATAAACGCTTTTGCATATTATATTTCTTAGTTATCCAAATAACAGATACGCGCGTTGGTTCAGTTGGCAATTGAAGTGGCATGCAGGTATTGGGACCTGGGTTCGATTCCCAGGTCCCCTTGTATATTTCATAATATTTTTCTCAATATGTTTCCATGCAGCATGCTCTCCCAGGGTTCATCATGCGCTCTCACCTGCTTGCTTGCCACGCGCCCAGGAGATCAATCCAATGGCCAGAACCTGCAGTCCACCATGCATGCTGGTCAATCATCCCATACACGCGCTGGAAAAGTCAACCAGGACTCTTGTTCATTGGGCCAAAATGCTTCAAATTGACCTCCAAATTGGGTCAGACACCCCCACTGTTTGTATTTTTTTTCTTCTCTCCTTTTCTTTTCTTTTAAATTATTTTAATTGTTTTCTTTCTTTTAATTCACAAAATAATTTTCATAACACAAAAAAATCAGAAATCAAAAAATAAAATATGTTTATTTAATATTTAATGCATTAATATTTTTTGTAAATAAATTTGTAATAATCAATTTAGGTTAATTTAGGTTAAAATTTTAATGTTTTCCTTAATAACTAAAATACATAGAAATTAGGGTTTTTAACATTTTTTATCTCTTTTTAATAAACAATTTTTTCTTATTACCATTATTATTAACTATTAATTAATTTTGTAAATAAACATGTCATTAATTAATTAGGGTAAATTAGGTTAAAACTTAAATTTTTTTTTTAATAATTAAAAACAACTTAGAATTAGGGTTTTATTTAACTTTTAATTTTAATTAATTTCTTTATTTTCATTAAATACAAAAAACATTAAAAAAAACATTTCTTTTCTTATTTAATCATTAATTAACTTTCAATTTCAATTTAATCTTTAAAGGGTCCAACGCCCTCGCATATTCGATTCTAATTTCTTGTCGCGCATTTATCTTTATTTTCTATTTTTTTAATATTATGTAACTGTTCAAGCCATGTAATAGTAATTAGGAATTTATTTACTTTCCGCATTTTTATTAAAACGGGTCTTTATAATTTGGCGATGTATAGACCCGCGCCTTGTAATAGCGTAGGATTTTACTTTCCGCATTTAAATTGCCGCACTTTTAAATTATAATTGCATGAAAGAATGTATGGCCTAAATTAAAAACAAGCGTAGATCACCATGATACATGTACAAGATAAAACATAACATGAAAATAACACACAAATTCACACACCACTCTTAGGGTACGCCTCACTGTTGCCTTGCCCTCGAAACGTGGTCGTCGAGTATAGGACGTTTTAGTAAGTCCTTATGTCCATGAACATGGCATAAGGGTAGCTTCTAAGGTGTCCTACTGTTGCTCCGGTGACCACATTGTCCCTAACCCTCGAATTGACCCGAACACCTCCAACGGTGGTGCTACCTACCTCTCAATGGTGGGATGGCACTACCTTAAGGACATTTACACAGCCTAATTCCTTAGGGTAGGTAGATGACTCGTAGATACTTGCTCTAATTCAAAATAAATCAAAAACTCTTTTCACACCGACACTTTTCAAAAAGCTTTCAAAACAAATTTTTCAAACACTCTTGAGGACTGATACAAGAGTCGATCTGAAACTTTAAACGAAACTTTTTCAAACCCACTCACAATTGAAAAGCAAACACTTTTGAAAACACAATGAGCAAGTATCTAAGAGCCCATGGATAACCATGGATAGAAAGGGTGCTAACACCTTCCCTTTCTATAAATCTACCTCCTGAACCGAGAGCAATATTATAAGAAATTTTTCTGTGCTTTTGTCCTTTCCATGTTGGAGAAAATAAAAGACGGTGGCGACTCTTGCTTTCGCGACATTTCGCGAACCAGCGTTAAACAGTCAGTTCCAGATCCACCGATCACACGTAGGATTATGGGTAAGAAATATTTTGATGGTGTTTACATCTATGAGTTGTTCTGGATTAGGTAACAACACCAAACCATAGATTAGCAAAGCCAAAATATCCTCAAAATCACGAAAACTCATGCCATATAGAAACAAATGATCCTTCTCTACCAGAAATTTAGGAAGAAGACCCGTGACTCTATTTCTTGTTTTCCAATTAGATACGATGTCTTATCGTTTTAGATGTAAGGCTGTTGCAATGTCTTCAGGTTTTGGAACTTGCTCTAGACCGGTGAAAGTTATCTGATTAAGAATAGGAACTCCTAGTAACTTAGAGAATTATTACATTATGGGAACCAACTGATAATCCTGGAATGTAAAACAATGATGCTTAGGATCAAAGAGCTGGAACAAAACACTCATCATGTCTTCTTTGAAACCGGGAGTAACCAAACCGAGTAGATGGCCATGTTTTTTGGTGAATTGAGAATTTTTGGGAACCTTTAAGACTAACTCCTCAACCTTGGAAGGTACCCTTACGAAGTTGATTCAGATAGTATTTCTGCAATCAGAAGCCATGAACTACAACAAAGGATAAAGATAAATCCCTAGATCCTTGAAACAATTAGTGAAAATGTTATGATGTTATGATCTCATGATGTTATGTTCATGTTTGTATAAGAAGTACACAAATCACAAAAGAGCCTTAGGTTTAAAGGGTTGCATGAGGTCCATAGTTAAGTACCCCTTTCTATTAGAGTTAAGTTGGCTCAATCTTTCCTAAAATAGTAACCGGGTTCTAGGGATCTCAATATCACTGATTTTTCTCACATGTTTTGTTTAGCACGACAACTGACTTACCACCAATAAAACCCGAGAGTCGAATCTCAATGAGAGTAGTATCGAGTATCAACCAACTTCATACTGCACCAAAGTTGGCTATCTCACTACCTTCTAATGGCCAATATGGGTCAATTAAGGTTCTAAAAGTAAGTTAGTGCTTATGACACCACGCGGCAGCCCAATGTTATCCTCGACTGATTCAAGGAACATCGGTACAAACTAAAGTTTCACACTAACATTACCATCACTTTAACCATATGGGTCTATGTTTTACAGTTTCCATGATCTATTTCTACTTACCTAAGTCATCCCTAGATCCGTGTGTAGGATCTTTACAAGTAATGAAACCCAAGCAACCCTTAAATATAAAGCAGACAACACAAATAAAGCAAATAAAATTTATCTAAGACTATAAGGTAACCCCTCTTTTAATATTCTCCCCAGCAGAGTCGCTAGTTCTGTAATACAGTGGGAGAACTGACTTGTTTTTGCATTTTATCATAAGTGTTGCGGATAGCAAGAGTCGCCACCGACTTTTCTTTTATCCAATAAAAAAGGGTGAAAAGAACAGGAAAAACCATTTAAGATTTTTGAGTTCAGGGGGTAAGTTATGAAAAGGGAAGGTATTAGCACCCTTTTCATCTATGGTTATCTACAGACTCTTAATTTCTTAGCTCACTTCAAACTTGCTTTATGTGTGTGTGATTTGAAAATATTTTGAATGCCAATTGTGAGGAAAACTTTGTAATAATTCTTGTATTAGTCCTCAAGAATGTATACAAAGTGTTTTAAAAATATTTGTTTGGAAGGTAGTGTGAAAAATGTATTGTTTGTGAGAAAAGTTGTGAGCAAGCAATTAAGAGTTCTTACCCACTAAAGGCCGCTCTTGTTATTTTCCTTCTCCGTTAGAGATAGTACTATCCACACCATTAGTTGGTAGATAGCCCGATCTATTGGATGTGAAGGGACAAATGTAGGGTTATCTTATGGTCATAGAAGGCAACATGTAAGGATACTTTTAGCAATTCGAAGGGACTATCATCATTTTGAAGGAAACTCGAAGGGACTATATCATTTTGTAGGAAACTCGATGGTTCATCGAGGGATTATGATCTTTATTCGAAAGGGACCATGATGATATTGTTTAACAGAGGGTCTTTGTTAAAGCATCCCTATGTTCGAGGGACATGGCCGTTGGTTTTTTCGAAGTGCAAATGTGCAATTGTCTTAATTCAGTTATTTTATCTTTCATTAGGGTTTTCTAGCATTTGATTATTATCTTGCCATACAATCCTATTAGCTAACAATATATATACATACAAGACATACAAAGCATAAGCGCAAAAAAATAAAATGCGGGAAAGTAAAGACCTACAACTATTACATGGCTTTGGGAGATTTACAATATTTACAACTTTGCGGGAATTTTAAACGCTAATCTATTACAAAAAAAAAACTTATGCGACCTATACAATGATTTCTAATAAAATAAATGGCAAAAGTAAACAAAAATGTTTGCAAAATTATTTTTTAAAGTCTTAACATCTAAAAGATTAGAAATTAATTTTTTGGTGTATTTTTTAGTTTGATTTGAATAATAAAATAAATAGATTTTAAACCTAATTTAAATACTAAATTAATTATTAAAAAAACCTATGTCTAATTAATGAATTAAGAAAAATATTTTCTAAAATTAAATTAATCTATTGAAAGTCTAAATATAATTTTATTATATTTTTTATGATTTTTTTGATTAAATATTAATTAAAAGAAAAGAGAAATTAATTAAACAAAATAAAAAGGAAAAAAGGAAGAAAATTGTAAAATGGGTAAGGTAGAAAAAAGGGTTGCAGGCGCTGGGGCGTTCATCTTCACATGTGATCACCTCAACCAATATAAGCAAGTGGTTGGGCTCGTTTGAGGTGGTGAATTGATTGGGTATGAGTCTGAAAATGTTTCTCAGACCTTCAGGAATTGACTGTAGACCTTGGATCGCTTTGAATTTTCTTAGAATTTGAGAACCGAATTGCTCTTTGACCCTCTTCTCTTGCCAATTTTTCGCGTGTCTTGTGTCTAAATATGGTGTGTTTATATAGAGGAAGAAAAATAGATAAAGGAAAAAGTGAAAAAGACCAAATATTCAATGCCTTTTCAGGTTTTCGACTTGCCGGATTTACAATTTTATTTATATATCCCTAATTTTTGCCTGAACCCTTTTGGTTCACCGGGATGCCCTTATTTTTGCCTAGGCCAGTCAACTTAGCGGGTCTCTTTTAGGAGTAGTATTTTTTTATTATGTCCGCGTTTACACGGTGCAGAAAATCTTCACCGTCCATGGTGGTAAGTATCATAACACCGCCAGAAAATATCTTCTTGATTACAAATGGCCCTTCATAGGTGGGAGTCCATTTTCCCCTAGAATCACCTTGTGGCAGGATGATGCACTTTATTACCAATTCACCAGCATGATATACCCAATGTTTTACTTTCTTGTTGAAATCTTTGATTATACGCTTCTGGTATATTTGACCATGACAAACAGCTGCAAGCCTTTTCTCGTCGATCAAATTTTGGTCCAACCTAGTCTGAATCCACTCGTCTTCATCTAAATCGGCATCTTTCATAATCCTTAGAGAAGGAATCTGGACTTCAACGGGTAGGACCACTTCCATACCATAAATTAGAGAGAATGGGGTTGCCTCAATCGATGTCCATACTGAAGTGCGATAGCCTTGAAAAGAAAATGGTAACATCTCATGCCAATCTTTATATGCCACCTTTATCTTTTGTATAATCTTGTTGATGTTCTTATTGGCGGCTTCCTCTGTTCCATTCATCTTAGGTCGATACGGCAAAGAATTATGATGCTTAACCTTGAACCGCATGCAAAGTTTGATGATCATAGTGTTCTTAAGATTAATACCATTGTCTGCGACAATCCTTTCTGGTATGCCATACCGACAAATAAGGTTATTCTTAATGAATCGAGCCATAAAATTCTTGGTAACGGAGGAAAATGAGGTTGCTTCAACCTATTTTGTGAAGTAATCAATGGCGTCGAGGATGAAACGATGTCCGTTAGAAGCAGTAAGCTTGATTTCTCCAATCATATCAATGCCCCACATTGAAAATGGCCAAGGAGCAGTCAAGACATTTAGAGGAACTGGCGGTGAAAGGCGTATGGCAACCCTTAGGAGAGATAATCACAACACCAATTCCATTACTAATTGCGTTGGAAGCTCCATCAAAAACCACAGTCCACCGGGATCCTAGCTCAGGTCCTTCATACGGTCCAAGTTCTTCACAATCTGTAACTAGCATAATATTCTCATCCGGGAACTCGAAATTCATAGATTGATAATTGTCTCCAGCTTGATGAGCCAAATGATCTACCAGTACACTTCCTTTAATTGCCTTCTGAGTGGTGTACTGAATGTCGTATTCTGTTAAGACCATTTTCCGACTGGCTATTCTTCCGGAGAGCGTGGGTTTCTCAAATATGTATTTTATGGGATCTATTTTAGAGATCAACAAAGTAGTATGAGTCAGCATATACGATAGTCGGTGAGCAGCCCATGCCAAAGCGCAACAAGTTTTCTCGAGTAGTGAGTATCTTGTTTCACAGTCGGTAAACTTTTTTCTAAGGTAGTATATTGCATGCTCTTTTCGACCAGACTCGTCATGTTGGCCCAGTGCACACCCCATTGAGTTCTCTAATACTATTAAGTACATGATCAGAGGTATTCCTTGAATCGATGGCATCAGAATCGGAGGTTCTTGTAGGTACTCCTTGATTTTGTCAAATTCTATTTGGCAGTCGTCGTTCCACTTCACTACCTGATCTTTCTTCAGCAACTTGAAGATCGGCTCACAAGTAGTGGTCAAATGAGAAATTAATATGGCAATATAATTTAGTCGTCCCAAGAAACCTAGGACTTCCTTCTTAGTACGAGGAGCTGGTATATATTGAATGGCTTTGACCTTGGCGGGATGAACCTCAATAACTTTACCACTGACAACAAAACCTAAGAGTTTACTGGATCTCACCCCAAAAGTGTACTTGTTCGGATTTAACCTTAGATTGTACTTTTTCAATCTCTCAAACTGCTTGTGTAGATGGTCAAGATATTCTTCTTCAGTGTTAGATCTGGATATCATCTCGTCAACATAAACCTCTATCTCGTGATGGGTCATGTCATGAAACAAATCTACCATAGCACGCTTATATATTTTATCGACGTTCTTCGACCCAAAAGGCATAACTTTGTAGCAGAAAGTTCCCCTGCATGATGAAGGTAGTTTTTTCCATGTCTTCAGATGCCATCTTGATCTGATTATAACTAGAGAAACCATCCATGAAGGAGAATACTTTATGTTGAGTGGTATTGTCAACCAGAACGCCAATATATGGAAGTGGGAAGTCATCTTTAGGGCTTTCCCTGTTCAGATCCATGTAGTCTACACACATACATAATTTTCCATCCTTTTTAGGTACTGGCACCACATTTGCAACCCACTGAGGATATGATGTAACTGCAAAGAAACCTGCGTTGAATTTTTTCATAACTTCAACCTTGATTTTCTCTGACATCCCGGGATGCATGCAACGAACCTTCTGCTTTATCGGAGAACAACCCTCTTTCATTGGCAGATGGTGAACCACAATATTTGTATCGAGCCCTGACATGTCTTTGTATGACCAAGCAAAGATCTCAATATAGTCATGCAACATCTGGGTTAACCTGCTCTTGAAATTGTCCTCTAGGTTGGCACCTATCTTGACTTTTTTCCTGTCTGCTTCAGTAACCAAGTTTACAACCTCAACTAGCTCTTCATGCGGTCGTATATCTTTTTCCTCACACTAACATTCTGGAAAGTTCTCCAAGTATTTCACAATATTCCTCATCTTCGTCCTCGGCTTGGTAGATCGAATTCCCGAAGTCATAAGTGGCAATAGTAGAATTGTTATCAACGGGATCCGGAGTGGATGTGGATATGCAATTTATTATGTAGGTGCGTGTAAGAACACATACCTATTTTGAGAGTGTGATTAAGTAAAAAGAAAGACAAAGAGCACAAAATTTGAATGCAAAACGTCCAATGATTTATTAAATGAAAATATACTTATGAAAGATGACAACCCTGATAAATGAACGGTTGTGCCTCGGGTAAGACATAAGGCTTAAAGCCATTGTTTAAAGATAACATAACCAAAACTTTGAAAGAAATAGAAAATAGCAATTACTCCTAACTAAAGGAGATTGAGATAAGGTCTTCAATCTTAAAGTTGTTGAGTTCGTTGCCAACGGTAGCAAAGATCCAACTGTCGAGATCATAATAATTGTCGTCATATTCTGTAGTGTTGACTCCATTGTTGTTGACGCAGAATGGTGGTCTTCCAGCATACGCATGATGAATAGCCCTCTGAGCCTTTACAGTAAAACCCGAACCAAATTTGTCAGATTTACACGGATGTCAGGAAGCTGACCCCAAGTAGTGCAATCACCTTCTTCCACTACAACTTTAGCATCCTTCAAAGAAGACATCCTGGGTGGAACCCTGGTAACCTTGGGAATAGATGAAATGTTTTTAATAGCGGTAGGAGGGATAACTTCAAAATTATGGCAGGGAGTTTCAATGAATTCATCGTCCATATCAACATACCTGAATGAGTTTAAGTGACTCACCATATACTTTTCTTCACCGCAGACTTTAACAACCTTTCCTTTCACAGGATACTTCAACTTTTTGTGTAAGGTTAAAGTAACAGCGCCTGCCCCGTGAATCTAGGAGCGTCCAAGTAAACTTGAATAAGCCAGTCAGATATCTATCATTTAGAAGGTAAAATTGAAAACATGTGAACCCACTTTAATTGGGAGATCTACCTCTACGTATACCATCCTCTTTGACCCATCAAAGGCTTGGACTATAATATCACTGGGTTTTAGCACAACCCCTTCACAATCAAGTATGCCGAGGGCGCCCTTCTATAGAACATTCTGCGAGGAACTCGTATCAACCAATACATGCGCTAAAGTAGTGCCCCTGCATTCAATAGATGCATAAAGGGCCTTGTTGTGGTTTCTTCCTTTAGGGGTTAAATTGGCATTAGAAAAGCCTATCCCATTATTCGTAGTTAGGCAAGCAACATATCTTCCAAATTTACCAGTAGAAATTTCTTGTGGCACATAAGTAGATTTCATTAACTTTACTAAGGCCTGAGCATGGGCCTCAGAACACAGTAAAAAGGATAACATGGATATCATGGAGGGAGCATTTCCCAACTGTTCAACAATATTGTAATCACTTTTGCAGATAATATTTAATACCTCCTCCAACTCTTTCCTGGAAGTATCGTCAATGGTAACTTCTTTAGGTGCCTCCGTCTGGGCAGGCTCTGTCATTTTTTCTTTTCCCAGAGTCTCAGTAGTTTACTCGATAGCGGTAACATGAACTGGTGTGGCGACAGTCTTCGGAGAGATTTCCAGAGAGAAAACCCTTTCGCTTCTAGTAACCTTATTGGTCCCAAAAATATTGTCAATGTTGGGATCAACAACTTAAGTACCTTCATTCTTAACAATCAATGGCTCTTACTTGACGCGATGGTAGTAGACTTTGGTTCCATAGTTCCAAGGGACAGACTTGTCCGAGGAATACAAAATTGGTCCGGGTGGAGTGATTATCAGAGGAGTGATTATGGGTTCAACCTTAATCTTTATAGGGCCTTTGGAAGTGATATTAATAGGAGTGTCGGAATTTATAGATAAGTCTTGAAACAGATTCTCAATAGAAGGAATCTTCTCAACTATAATGATATGGTTGTCCATCATACACTGAATACCTTCTTTCAGCAGTTTCCAGCCATTGGGTAGGGTTGCGCAGCAGTAACATCATTCAATATAAATCTGAAATAAACCGGCCTGCAACATATTCTTCTTTATGATGAAGAGGGGAGTAGTCAATTCATTTACAGTAGAAACATATGAAACATCATCAATAGCACTGATGCCTTTGTCATGCTTAGGCATAGGTGCAGTAATTACATTGGGGGTCTTGGGAGGATTAAACTCAATCTCTTTATTATCAAATCATATCCTGAATTTTATTCTTCAAAGTCCAACAACTATTGGTGTCGTATCCGGGACTATTGGAATGATAAGCACATTTCACATTAGGATTATAACAAGGAGAAGAGGTGTTAGGATTTTGAGGAGGATCCCTTAATGTTATTAATTCTGCTTTCAATAGATATTGTAATGCTTGATACAGTGGCATGTTGATCTTGGTAAATTGTCTTCTTGGTGCGTTTGTCCTACGATGATTTCCCTGTTGACGTTGTTGCACAATAGCGAGATTAGAAATTAGTAACGCCCCCATAGATTGGTTGCGATCACTTCTAGCATGACCCTTCTAGCCATACACAACATTTGTTTCCTTCTTACCATTGAACGTCTTCTTCATGGTACTTGAAGACGCGGCCACTTGAATCTTTCCACTTCAGATACCACTTTCGACATGTTCTCCTGTTAGTATCAACTCGCTAAAACCAGATGAAGAGCTTCCGATCAGATGATTAAAGAAAGGTCCTATTAAAGTTTCCATGAACATGTCAACCAAATACCTATCAGATAGAGGAGGTTGAACCCTTCCATCTAAATCTCTCCACTTATGGGCACACTCTTTAAACCCTTCATGAGAGCCCATGGTCATACTTTGTAGTTGCACACAAGTTGGTGCAAGGTTAGTGTTGTATTTATACTTCTTGTAAAAAGCAGCAACCGGGACTTCCCAAGTATGTATACTGGTTCCTTCCAGCTAATAGAACCATTCCAGTTGTGTCCCAAATAAGCTCTCTTGAAAGAAGTGAACCTGTAACTCTCTGTCAACAATATAGGGTTGGATCTTCAGGACTTAAGGCCTCCGATGAAGCGTAGGACAAGAAACATGATCGTATTTGGAAAAAGTAGGGACCTTGAATTTGTGTGGGATAACAACCCCCGAGATAAGACCCAACTCTTTAAAATCCAGCCCAGGCAATTTCTGGATTTCCATGGCATTCAAAAGATCTTCCAGCTGTTTGTATCTGTCATCAGCGGGAGGATATTGCTCATCAGAATAGCCTTTTTGATCAGGAATTTTACCAGAACCAAGGTTGCTTCCCCCGTCTTCTTCTTGATCGCCATCTTCATCTGATGGGATATCAAAAGCTTGAACTTGGTTGGCGGGACCTTTGAATCTTCTCCCCATGTTAAGGATACCAGCTGGTTTCCTAGTCTTTTTCTTCTTGGCGATGAGCGTCATCAGTTCTTACTTCCCCTTGGCTAAGTTCAAGAGCGTCTCTTAGAATTGGGCATTTTGAGCTTGAAGGTCTTTCACAGTTTGTTCAAGAGCCATCGTTTACTGAAATAAACAGCAAGAAGATGAGAAAACTTGTCTTGGGAAATACCTGTTATGTAATGACGTGCATGATATGTGGATGCAATGTTTTCAAGGATCTCACAGGATAAATAAAAGGAAATGTTAGAAGTTAAGTCTGGCTACAACTTTTACTAAAGAACTTTGCGTCTTTAAATTTCCTTCTATGAGAATCAAACTCACCATGTCGACTGGATCCTAGCCTTCGACTCAAGCAAAAATACTTTGATCTTTGGTGGCATTAGAGGAAAATAAATCCCCTTTCCCCTTGCTAGGAGTCTGGTTCATGATAAACATGCATCACAGGCCCTTGAGATCCTTGAAATGATCACTGGAAATGATATCGTATCATGTCAAGATGTCATGTTCGAACAGATAACAAACACAAACAAATCACACATGAGCCTTAGGTTTAAGGCTTGCATTGGGTTCATAGGTAAGTACCCTCTTGAAGTTCATTTGGATTAACCTGTCCTAAGAATAGTAATCGGGTTCTAGGAATCTCATATCACCGATCTTTCTCACAAGCTTTGTTTCAGCAGAGCAACTGACTTGCCATCGAAATATCCCGAGAGTCGAATCTCAATGAGTGTAGCATCGAGTCTCAACCAACTTAGGACTGCACCAAAGCCGACCATCTCACTAGCTTCTAATGGCTAAGCTGGGTCAATTAAGGTTCTAAATGTCAGTTAGTGCTTATGACACCACGCGATAGCCTAGTGTTATCCTTGACTAAATCAAGGAACACTAGTACAAACCAATGTGTCACACTAATGTAGCCGTCACTTCAACCATATCGGTCTATGATGTACAATTTCCATGATCTATTTCTATTAGGGTTAACTACCGATCCGAGGCAACAAGGGGGGTTACCATAGAGGTGTAAGTGTGCAAGTGATTTGTTTTCAGTTATTTTAGTCTTGCAATTAGGGTTAACTACAGATTCGTTATTAGTCTTTCCATGCAAGCCTAATTACTAAGCAATAATATACAAGAAAAAATTGTAAAGGTGCAGAAAGTAAAAGCGGATATGTAAACCCTAGACTATTACATCGCTTTGGGAGAGGTACATAAGTAAGAAAATGCGGGAAAGTAAACCCTAATTACTATTACATCCCGGGAAACAGTTACAATAACAAGGAAAATACGAGAAAAATAAACTACGCGAAAAAAGAATGTAAGAATAACAAATGAACAATGTTTTTTTAGTTATTTCTTAATGAAAAAGGTTTTTGATGATTAAATAAATCTAAAAATTATAATTAATTTTAATTGAAAAAAGTTGATTAATTAAATTAAAAACCTAAAAACCTAATTTGGTTGGGTTTGTAAAAAGGTTTTGAAAAAATTAAGTTTGTTTAAAAAGGTTTATGGTTTTATGAATTTAGGGTTTTTAAGGAAAAATAAGGAAAACAAAGGTTTTAAAATAAATTACTAGGGGTGAGTGTTGAACCCACGCCCTCAGCCTTTCTGCCCAACACCTTCACTACTGCGCCAAGCGCGCACTTGTGTCCAAAGAATAGCATCAACGCGCTTTGTAATATGAAAAACCTGAAAATATGAAGAAAAAAAAACAAAACAAAATACCAAAAGGCAGGGATCGAACCCACGCCTTGGTATAACAATGCCTTAACGCGCGCTCTTTTTCCACTAGGGTGACCATACATATATTATCATTAGCTAAACAAAATAATTATATTATAAACAAATTCACTGGACCTAAGAGGGGACAGAACCCTAACTCCGGTCGTCTTCTCCGGTGAGTATATTTTTCAAACATGCAAAAACAATAAATGTTAGGGATCCAAAGATACCCTACCCTCCTAAATTTAACCATACGAATCCAATGGGAGTGGTATCTTTGGCCAAATCACGCTAGGTTATGAGATACGACTGAAACATCATGGATCAGACCAAACATGGTAATTCATGGTTCTGATTGCATTGGACCCCTACGATGATCCAATCCTGTATAAACACATCTCAAAAACACATTAATAGCGTTAGCATGCCTTGAAACAATACAAAAATTGAAATATGAATTTGGAAATTAATATGAGATCGTAGATGTATGCGTGCGGGTTTTTGTGAGCTTTGGATCATCAGGTTTGATCCATTCTTACTCTGTAATTCTCCTGGAATCGATTGGAAGTGTTGGTATGTGTTAAAGGTGGTTGAAACGAGGGTTAAAGGTTTACCCTAGTTTGAATGATTTTGATATTTTTGAGAGGTGTTTCTTGCAAAAAAAACTTTGTCCCTGCCTTGTCTGAATTGAGGAGAATATATAGCATGAAATTAGGTCAAATAAAACATGGGCTTGGACTTGTGTGAGAAGCCTTGGTCTTATCTTATTTATTTTGAATTTAAAATTAATAAAAAATCAAAATAAATAAAATAAAGAGGTCAAGCGGTGCATGAAGTAATTCATAGATTCATATGAAGTGTAGAATGCACATGGACCTTAAAAAATAGCCCATTAGACCAAAAATTCAACTTTGCTCAATTTGAACTTCATGCATTTGCTCAAAATTTCCCAACTTGCACTAGTCACAACTCCCTCAATTTTCATCATCTGAAGGTGATCTTTTACTTTTTGGAAATCTCAAGATGTCCTCTATAATATCAATTTTGATCAGTTTTTCATTTGAAGATTTTATCTTGATGTTAGTTGCCTTGACAAAAAGTATCCTTTTGTTGACTTTTGAAATGACCTATAATGTATTGATCCATATCTCTCAAATGAAGCATTTTTGGACTTGAGTTTAGAGAAACAAAGTTTTAGAGAATTGAATTTCCTTCAAAATAAGCTTTGGTTGAGGAAAATCTGATGAAGCATGTGAAAGTTATGCTTTGTCAAAGTTCAGTTGACTTCATCTTAAGAAAACCCTAATTTGGCAACTTTTGACTTTTGATGATTTAAGAGTTTTATTGATGAATCATGATCAAACCTTGATCAAATGATGAATATCAATTCAAAACCTTGATTTTGACCAAATATCTTGAAGTTTGACTGTATATTGACCATAATTGACTTTTTGTCTAATATAGTTGATTTTTAGTCATTTGAGAAATTGACTGAGCAAACTTGTGATGCAAGGCATGAAACTTGGTATGAGCATTCTTGAGACATATGAGGAACCATGAAATCTACTTGAGGACTTATAAACCTAATCTTCCTTGAGAAAATTGAAACCTTAGTTTTAAGTCCATTGCTTAGGAGAAGAATTTGT